>CM027097.1:1031848-1631848 GCA_015343265.1 Pao palembangensis
GCTGTATTATGTGTATATATGTCTGATATGTTTGTATTTCTATGATTGTATTTTGTCTGTATTTCTTTGGTTTTATGATTGTATCTGTTCTCCCTCTCTCTTTATTCTCTCTGTCCTGTCTCCCTCTTTTATTCCTCCTTTACCCAGCCAACTTTCAGCAGGATGGTTCCCCCTTGTAAGCCTGGTCCTGCTCAAGGTTTCTTCCTGTTAAAAGGGAGTTTTTCCCTGCCACTGTGCTTACCTGGGGGTTCAGGCTCTGGGTTTCTACCTCTGTAAAGCACTTAGAGACAATTTTATTGTAAAAGGTGCTATATAAATAAAATTGAATTGAATTGAATTGAAGAGCTGTAGAGCGAGCCATACTGCAGGAATCCCAAAATGCCACACCAGGGTTCAGAGTGCCAGAACGGCTGTGGTACCCAGAAAGTGAGCGTCAGGTCAATGAGGATTACTCACACGATGTAGAAGGTGTCCACAATGGCCAGACAGCTCAGGTAAACGATGGCTGTGTCAGACATGCCACATTTATGGAAGCAGATCATGTAAAATGTGAAGAGGCTGGCTGGAAGACAAGAACAAATCCTTGTTGTTCTGGCCCGTAGTTTAAATGATTTCAGTCATGCTTAGAAAAAAGTGAACACAACATAGGGTATGGCAATGCCATAAGTTAATAAATGTGCCGGTAACTTTGTTTTTCAACAAACTTTTGCAAACCTCTCGGTGTGTAGCTTTCTGCTCTTCACATTGCACTGACTATTTATTTTTTATATTTGAAAGGTTTTCCATTCCAGAAGGTTTACTCGGGGCAACAACGGTAACAGTAAAGATCTATATGAAAGCTCCACAAGACTATTTTATTTGCTTTTTCTTTTTTGGGACAAATAGCTGAACTTTGTTCGTGCTGGGTGGATGACTCAATTTCCTGGTTTAATTCTGCCTCCTCATTAAAAAAACAAAACATAAAACAAAAATACAAAACAACCCCCCCCAAAAAAAAGAAAAACAAACAAAAAAAAAGATAAATATCCTATAACCTCCTTCGCAAAACTAGAGGTAAAAATAATATGGACCTGGAATGCCCATGATGCAAAGAAATGGGTAGTAGATCTTTTGAACTGTGATAAAGATGGTGACACTGGCTCCTTCCATGGTTCATTCACCACCGGACTATAACTCACATCCCGCTCATACCTGCAATAAAGCATTTAGAGAGGGAAGGTACATTAGACACAAGTGAAGGACCTGCCAGTGCTTTTCACATCATCACATAAAATGTCCAACAATAGTAATAGTGACCAAAATAAAACCCATCTGAGCAGAGGATCAGTAAAACAACATAAACAACATTCATTATAGACCGACACACGTGATGGAAGCTCTATTGTATTTCATGCCCTTTCTACCTACTTTACTTACCTACTTTAATTGACCTATTTTAATTGACCATCTTGACACCATTGACTATCTATTTTTATTCTTTAAACCTGAAGACAGACATCAGGCAGGTTATTTTATTTGACTTTACAAATTGTAGGATTGAATTTCAGCTGGTGATAAATGCTGCCAACTGGTTTAAAAGGTGTTTTTCCAGTTTAACGGCCTGGAAGATGATCTGCCCAGTGTTACATAACAGCACAACTGATCCTTATTCACCTTGATTGCACACAACTGTGAAGACTTCACCTTCACATTAAAAATCAAAGAAAGGCACAAACAACTCATCCATCTCTTTGTTTATTCAGTCTGCATCATCAATGTTATCTTTTGCATGGCATTTGTATTTAATGTAATTATATCAGATGGAAATGGTCAAAACGGACATACCTGCTGTCTGTGGGAGTTCACTGGTGCACTGCTGGAGTTATATGGGAGTATCTTCATTCACAGTGGGCCAGGTCTTCCTCAGGACAGGACTATCAGTGAGGGGAGGGAACTCAGACTGCTGCCTTTAAACCCTCAGGGAGGAGGCAATCTCCACTCGACTGAGACGTCACAGACTAAAGTGGTTAAATAAAGTGATGTACTTTTGGCAACCTAAAATTGACAAAATTTAAGACACAGCCCTTGTGTTGTACTAGCAGTAGTATTGCTATTTTTTCCAGGCATTTTCTTAAATAATAATACGATATTGGGAGTGACTGACATTTATGAAATGTCTTAATTATGCTTAGAGAAGTATCCCTGACAACACTGACAAGAAAGGCGTCAATGAAAATCTGTTCACCTGTACTTTACAAGATGGAAATGTTGGTATTGCAACATTAAGAGATCTTTTGTGTTAGCGATCTAATATGTGTGTGTGTGTGTGTGTGTGTGTCTGTGTGTGTGTTTATACTCCTATGTTTGATCTTTTAGTATCTTCAAGCCTCTTCTGAAGTTTCTGTAACTATAATCTTATGTGGATTAAAGAAGAGATTATAGTGCCCTAAAAACAATCCACTGGCTTTTAATATTTCAAACCTGGAGAGATTGTTCATTATGTCATTAGAGATATAGGATACAGCATGTTGAATTGCTGTCACTACTGCCTATGCTAACATTTTGTGTAATGATTCATCAGTTTTGGAGTTGTTTTTTTCCCCGCTTATGTTTATTTTTATGTTATAATTTCCTGCAGAGATGTGAGAGACCTTCATAAGCCTAAGTTTCAAAAAATGTGGTGTATAATTATGTTTATACATACCTATAATTTACTAGCAAAATGCATTCTAGTCCTCACTACTCTGTGTAAGAATACTCAAGCATGTAGCAGGAAATGTCTTGGAAAGAGTGTAAAATATTTATTTTATATTCACCAAAAATAAACAAATTCAAAATGTAAATAAATGAAAGTAAAAGGATATGAAAAAAGGACTTTAGAGACACCAATCTTTTTTTTGCACAGCTAAATAAAAAAAGACATGAACTGCATTAATAAATGCACGCTGTTTGATTTCAATCTTTCAATTCATTCATCGTTCATAAGAGTCAAACATGTGGGTGGCATGTACAGGTAAGATAAAAATTAGTGATGAGGTGAATGCGCCTCATAATGACATCATACTAGCTCTTTAAATTATTTAACTGTTCTTTCATACAGAGCAAGAGATCACAAAAATACAAATAAACAAATAAAATAAACAAACAAAAATATACACTGGTGGGATATAGACAGAAATTCCATATGAATTCTTTTTAAATTATAATTTTGAAAATCTCTCTCTACCCTGATGGAATGAAGGAAGTATGACATAAGTGATTTGTAAAAGGAGCCTATTGCAGTGCTTTGTAGATGCAGTAAAAAGAAATAAAATCAAAGGCAGATAAAGGAGTAGGTTGGGGTTGTCGCAAAAATCTGCTGCCATACTGAAAACACAAACAGAGAAAGTAATAACCAATAAGCAAAAAAAATATAGAGGCATCTGCGTCAACCTGGAGAAAAGAAAAGATGACTTATAGGTTAATATAGATCACTTGTTCTCAAGTGGTTCTTCTTATTTATAATGTCATTATTTTATCATTTGTGCAGGAGAAAATAAAATCTGAAATCGAAGAAAACAACTAAAACAGCCCTCTTCCTCTTATTTACATTGAATACATAAATTTCATTGCACGACCTCCCCTGAAGTCTATCCATTCCACCTCACGTTTGAATTATGACATTTTACTGTAGAGTTCAGGAACTGGGGGAGGGGTCAGGCGTGACAGAGACCGAGGCTTGGATTTCAGGATCATGGTGGAACTGAAAAAGCTCAGTCTGAGCTGAGGAAGCTATACATCCCTATAGGTCCTAGCTGGGAGGGCCCCAGACTTTCGTTTCCAGCATCGGTTGGGCCTGTGTTTAGAGGTTGTCCCCAGGCTGGTATTGAGGCTCAGTGGCTGTAAAATAGTCCTCCAGGAAGGCTTGCAAGTACTCAAAGGTGGGCCGCTCTTCAGCATCCCTTTTCCAGCACTGCAGCATCAGCTCGTGCAGTGAGATGGGGCAATCCTGGGGACACGGCATCCTGTACCCCCGCTCCACTTGCTCCAGAACCTCACGGTTATTCATGCCTAGAAAACACAAGCGAGAAGTAGGGATCCACAGATAATGATAAATATAATTAACATTAACAGTGAATTATTCAAAACTAAGTCAAGCGATCAAAGCCAAGGAAGATACTGACATTGTGGAAGTAAACTCTGAATATTGTTCATGAAATCAGACCACATGACATCATGTGTCTCCGTCAGAGACAGTACCCACAAATAAACGTCTTCACCAGTAATATATTCAAAATGACAAAATTGAACACACACAAATTTATCATATCATTCATTTTTCAAGAGGCATTTTAGTGTAAAAGGGATGAATATTCAATTTTTAAACGTGATCTCACATCCTAGGAGGCAACAAAAGGCTGGGCAGGCATAAAACAGAACATTCCCTGTTGCCATGGAGAATACAGGGAAAAGTGCTGCCTCACAGACTGTTTTCCTATCGTGTTGCTTTATGGACTATTGCTATGGAGGCAAGGTTTCCCACTTCCCTGCCCTCACCTGGGTAAGGCACCCGACCCTTGGTCACTAACTCTGTCAGTAAGATGCCGAACGACCACACGTCCGACTTGATGGTGAACTTCCCGTACAGTGCGGCCTCCGGGGCGGTCCACTTGATGGGGAACTTGGCACCTGTGGGTGATCAGATGGTGTCACTGTTAACAATGTTAAAGGCTTCAAACTACAATTATATTATACCCTTTTGGAATTAACTTGACTTTTCTATCAGTGTGTGACAATTTTATTTTTATGCAACAAATTCCTAATTAAGAAAACAACAAACGACTCACAGCGACACAGCCAGCAAACTGCAAGATAACCATTCTTCTTTGTACAGTATATTTACACAACTACATTGTACTTAAAAAAATTCATCTTACGTTTTATGTGTTGTTTTGAGTAAAGATGAATAAAGTGTATGAATAAAGTGTTTGTCAAATAAAGAAACAACTGTCAAAAGCTGATATACATATATTGTTAGTTGTAAAAGACAATTTTTATGGTACAAATGCAGCTAACCTAGCTAAAACACACAAAACAAGCTTAATGTATTCATATATACGAGTTGTTTGTCAAACAACCATCTCTTGAAAAAGAAAACATCCTTTAATCAAATTTACATTGGATTCTACTGTCAGAAGACGCAGATCTAAATATATTGATCTTTAACTTGCTCTACACAGGAATGGGCAGTATTTCCAATACATGGATTTGAACTACATACTGTAAATCTAGTCCTTTTTAGAGTAATATTAGTGCTGTTCAAGCCCTGTTGCAACAGAGGAAGATGATGAATTTTTCATCATCGCAGATGAAGTGGAGGTGTTTGAGAAGGCTACACATCAAGGGCCCTGACCATGGACCTTTATTCTCTTAGCTGACACCTGTTTGGGGGTTTGAGGACAGTAATGACTTGAAACCAACCTTGGCGAGCGGTGTACTCATTGTCTTCAATGAGCCGGGCCAGACCAAAGTCAGCAATCTTGCAGACCAGGCTGTCCCCAACCAAGATGTTGGCAGATCGCAGGTCTCTGTGGATGTAGTTCATCCTCTCGATATAGGCCATACCTGCTGCCACCTACAGGAGAACATGAGGAAACATTTGCAATTACAAAACACCTATAAAAACAAACAAAAAAAAATAAATTCCTTAATAGCCTGATACATAAATAAGAAAAACATATTTTGGAATAAAGGCGTGAGCATTGCCGGTATCAAGTGTGTATTTTTGGTACCTGTGCTGCCATGTCAACCAGGTTCGGCAGCTTCAACATTCGTCCTTCTCCATCTTTTAAGAAATCCAGTAGGCTTCCTGTAGCACACGAGACACACTCAGAAGCTGGTCAGCGAAAAGCACTTCTGCTTCTAGGCTTTTAACTCGCCTGCTCTTTAATATGGAAACATGGATTGTGTCCAAAATTGCTTTCTATCCACTTTATAGTGCTAGGAAATCAGGTTTTATCTGAGGCTGTCCAAATGTTAAGTGAGGCCCGCTGCACCCTCTTCATTGCACTCAATATATCCCATAATGCATTGCAATGCTCCCTAACTAATCAATATATCAGACTTTGAAAATTATATTTATTATCACTTCTTGCATCCTTCATAATGTCATGTAAGAAAAAAAAATAGTCCATATACTGCAAGTATGTGTATATGCGTTGTTACCTTTGCCCATATACTCAGTGACGATGTAAATGGGCTCCTCAGACACCACAGCGTAGAGCTGCACCAGCTTGTCATGACGAAGCTTCTTCATGATCTGAGCCTCTTCCAGGAAAGACTCGGGGGACATGGTGCCAGGCTTCAGGGTCTTCACTGCCACCTTGGTGGTGCCGTTCCATGTACCTGACACACACACACACACACACACAGGTATCAGTAGAGGAATAACATAGATTACGCTTGACAGCCTGCCATGTAACCTGACGGGATGATTGACAGCTGGGAGTGAACAGCAGGAGGTTAAAAAGTCTGAAAATGAAACAACACTGAGGAGCACGGAATGGGATTAGGAGTCAGTCATGCACAACAGATAATGAAATGGCCCCTGAGATTCAGGATGGAACTATGATTTCAAATGGCTACAACAGAATACTACATCCCATAATCCTCTGTGGGATGATTACCCACTGGTTGCTGGTTTCACATCACCTACATGCCAAACGCTGCTCCCTGAATGCAGCCGCTGCACAGGCACATGACAGGCTGCTTCTCTGACAGTGGCGGCTGCAGCGGCTGGGAGCAAGCTGGTGCATTTATGGGCCAGCTTGTTACTCGGCTCAGTTTCATACATTTTTACTTTATTGTCTTACTAATTTATAGCGACGATATCTTTTCTAGTTGTGTTTTTAGCCTTAAAATAACACATAACGTATTCTATATATGTTTTTTAAAAATAGATTTATGTCATTTTTAAAATGATATCCCCATTTAAAATAAAAAAAGAATAAATTATTACCATTTTTGGACATCAAAATTGCCTTCAAAATAGTATTTGATAATAAAGATAAAAATAAAGAATGAAACAACTTAAAAACTCACTCTACAAAATCAGACTGATTATGAGGGTTATTATTATTATTTTTTTATACTATCATGGTCTACTAGGTTTACTAGAGTCAGTCTAAAATACAGATTAATAAATTCCTTACATACTTTTCCACAGAGTGCACTGAGGTGAACAGTTTTCTCTCCTTACCGTAAAACACCTCAGCAAAGCATCCTGTCCCCAGCTTGAGCTCCAAATTAAGAGTTTCTCTGGTGATCTCCCAGGAATCATGACTCAACCCCACAGTGTCAGGGATGTAGTTCACACACACGCCCGTTAAGTTAAAGCACAAACCATCTGCATGCTCTACAGGGGAAGGGATGGGACACAGGGTTAACATGCAGTGAGGGACATGGAGGGGAGCCATCTTTAGACTGTGACAGCAGAGTCTACAAAAACACTTGATTTTGTGAAAGACACTTTATAAAGTTACTAGACTATCTAGATGACTTGCTCAGTTTGGTTTCTCTGATGGCTCAGCCTGCTCCCTTCCACGTCATCTCTCTCTCTCTAGAGGTGATTGGATCCATACCCATCCAGACCTCCCCAAACTGCCCATTTCCGAGACGCTTGATCAGCTGCAGCGACTCCCGTGGAATCTCCCACACATCTTTGGTTTTGACAGACAGGTCAGCAAGGCGGGGCATCCCTTTGTGGCAGGGAACCACTAAGCGACAGCAGAGCCCAGCGGCTCGGTCTACAGACGCCACACAGCGAGGCACAAATAAGAGCACAGAGATAGCACAACGTGACTGCAAACAGGGCACCAAACGGCAGATTCAGTTTGAAAGGTGCTTTGTTAACATGACAGTGTTTACAGCTGTAGCAGCAACAGTCCTGGTCACAGCCCTTTAACTGGATTCACAAGTAAAATAACACTATTCTTCGCCAGGAGAAATTTGTCCTCAATAAACTGAGCTATGAAGAGGATGTGGCTGCTTGCTGGACAACTGGATTGCTAGCCAGAAAGAGAGAACCAACAAAAACGGTTAGCATAAACTCAAAGGTACAAAGAACAATACAAATGTCAGTCAATAAATATAAATAGGCTTAAAACAAAAGTATTGACATTGCCACAAACATGGTATTCCTATTTTTATTTCCTTTTACATACATATTTTACTTATATTTATTTAGGTACTAGTCAACCTACAAAATACATGTATGTTTTCACAGGCTCTGAAAAAACTTTGACTAGTGCAATTTTCTTTTTTTGATTTTGGACTTACAATAAACCCACACAATTCACTATTTTTAGCCCACACTCAATACACGCTACGTGATGGCTCCCTTCGCTTTAAAGTAATGATGTCATTTGTCTATGTGAAGATATAGTTGTGACGGTCACTCGGTTGTAGTTCAAGATAAATGTGAAAAACGGTGAGGGGAAAGGCATTGGCAGCAGAGCCATGCTCTCCGCTCTAACTGATGACACTATGGAAATCAAAGGCAAAGAGGAAGCTTCTGTGTTTGTCTGTGACTGAATAAACCAAGTGATCAGCACAGATCCCTTACTAGAGATGACACCCCGCCCCTCATTTTGACAGAGATAAAGACACAGATTGTTTGCACTGGGAAATAAAGGCAACATAAAATCCTTCAGCTCACCGGTAAGGCCAGGCTGCATGTTGTCTCAGCTGCTGCACTTAGACATCCATTCAGCCCCATATTCGGTCATAAAACGTATCAATCAGTGGACTGTATCCATCCATCAGCAAGCATTAAAACAGGAAAAGCAGCTTCACATGTACTATGTGCCAGGATGAACGTTAGCCCAATCCATTACTACAGTAAGAAAGCTCATTATAGGATAAGATATTTTAAAGTTGGAATTCCTTTTTTCTCACTATGTCAAATGAAAATCATTGTACTCAAAAGCTCAGTCAGCTCTGGCTGTTGCCATTTTAACGACGTGATATGTTCAAAATTAAGAAGTTGTATTTATAGAGTCTAGCACATGGCTACAATGACTGGTTTTTACGAGGAGCTCGTTACTGTTGCTTATACCAGTTTGTGATTTTGGCTCAAATGCAAGATATTCTCCCTTTAAATGTAATTACACAGAGATTGCTTTTAGCATTTCAGCTACCGCTAATTACATAATTTAACTGTATAAAGGTATGACAAATAAAGCAGGTGGAAAGCAATAAGCACAAGCCCAGAAAAGAGCCATGGTAGTTTCCAAAGGCGCATCATCAGCTCCATCCCTCATCCAGAGTGGTAATAATGTGAAGAGTGCCTGCTAATGTGGTACAAACACATACAGAAAATCTATGGTACTGATTTTAGGCAGCATTTTCATCAATACTCCAATGTACCAATTAGAACATAACAAGAATAAAAACATTCTGTTGCAGTGAAATGATCAAAAATGTAGATATATTAAGAAAAAAAACAAACAAACCTGGAAAGGAGCAAAAAATAAAAAAATAAAATTGTGTTATCAGATGTATCTGATGATGTAAAATACATCAGATACTCCTCAAAATAAACTCCCTGTGCTTCATAGCAACAGCATAGTGTTGCAAATAAAGACAAGATAATTGGAGAATTGGAGAATTCTCACACACCTTTTCTAATTTTTGACATTGTATATTTTTCTGTGAGCATTTGCAGCTGGAGCAGATGCAGCTATAAACTGAAACTGGGCCTGCTTAATGCATTCTGGATCAACTGAAGACTGCGGTGTTATCTGGGCTCTATGCTAATGGATCCATCTCGACTTTTCTCTCAGTAAACAGAAATCCTTTATTTTTATACTGGGTTGAACTAATGACACACCACTGGGACAGTGTTGCTGGTTTGCAGACAGCATTCTGTGGCTACTCTCAGCTGGGACTGCACATAATGAATTAAATGAGCTTAAAGAAAAATTAAAATAAACCCCAAAACTCTACCAATATCAGTGAGAAGAAACCAGGGTGTGCTTTGAGTGCTGCAGTGTTTGTACCTGAATAGTGCTGAACAAGCTGCTGCAATGTTTCAAACTGAGCTCTGGTGGTGATGTAGTAACCGCCACTGTCCAGCTTACGGATCTTATAATGCTTTACGTGATCGCCTTTCACATCATCCCAGTCCCGTATGGACAAGGAGAAAGCACCTGAGAGGGAAAGGAGGTTAACATCAACTCTTAAAAACAGCAAAGAAATAAAAAAAAAGAAATACAGAATAACTGTCATCTGTGATTACCCTTAGTGGTTTCGCTCTCTCGAATGAGATAGGTTCCTCGGGGATTACCGGTGGACAGCAACTGCCTCTCTGCATCTTTGCGGCCAAGTTTACCAAAGTACCAGCTGGAATTATGGGAGGAAATATGAAAATGAGCGAATTAAATAAATCTAGTACACAAAACATTCTGAGAAGTTGAAGAAGAAACAAAAAAATCTGTGTGTAGGTTCTTAGATGAAGTAGTCCTCAGATAAAACACAATTTAGGATTAGGACAACCGTTCAGATCTACATTCAACACTCTGTAAAGCCCATGTTTGTTCTTCAATGAGATTTTCCCTGAGAGGAGGTTAATTTTGACTCACTGAACGTGACACAGTTTCAAACAAAATATTCGTCAGTAACCAGTTGTTAGTCCAGTTGCAGCACCAAAACCACCAGAGGAGAAGTTAGCAGTGACCTTCATTGACTAAACTCTAGTCGTCAGTCATGTGGCACAAGTCGAGGATAGAGGAGGATAGAGGAAGTTTCCTCCGGGCTGAAGCCCTCAAAATTGACCAAGTTGCAAGCTGAACTCCTTGGAACAAGAGATCCTGAAGGCACAGATAAACCTCATCTTCTCTCTCTCAGTTGAGAACTTCTCCTACGCTAATGTTAATTCATGTGTTGTTCTTGTACTTGACTCTGACTTTTATTATTCTGATGGTTTTATATTCTTTGAATAGCAGTTTTATTTATTCATTGTCCCCTGATGTTATGTCACGCTCTTTTCCTCTTGTTTTATTTTTAGTGCCAGCAGTGTTCCCTCATAAGAGGCTGTTCTCATCAAGGTGTTAAACTGTAGTTTGAGTTTTATATTTTGCTTCTGTTTTCTCGCTCTTTGTTTTTTTTTCTGTGCAGTACTGACTGGAGTGTCGAAGGTGGAGTGAGCAGACACACCGGTTGCGGGTTTGCTGATTTCCCAGCCTCGGGTACATAGGTGCATCTGTGAACATGGCATCTTGCCAGATGGTCAGTTCGTATTTGCGTGGGCATCCTCACCTATTCCAGTATTATACACTGTATTTTTCAAAGTTCCGGTATTTTACCCCGCGAACCTGTTTATGTTTTTGGAACTATTTAATTTGCCAGCAAGCAGTTTTTGAACCTTTGTTGAACTTTTTTACCAAAAATAAATGCCTTAGTTTTTTGGGAACCGCTTTGTGTGTCCGCATTTTTGGGATCCACCTCGAAAACCACAATCGTCACACAAGGTGGATGAAAAAGTGTAGTCCTTTTCTCATCTGGGTCCTCAGCACTGAACCATCTTTCCTTGCAAACTTTTTATGTATGTGTATGTGCTTGTGTGCATATATGAGGGTGTGTGTGCCTGTTGGTGCAGTTCTGATGGATCGGGGCAAAGAGCTTTTACTTCTCTTTTAAATGCTTGAAATTTTTTTATGCTGTGTTGAATATTTTATCTCTGTAAAACACTTTGTGTTGCTTGTGCTTTGAAAGGTTCTTTACAAATAAAAGTTAATTGACTGATTGAATAAAACTGTATAGTACATTCCTCTGAGGTCAATTAAAAACACATTGCTATAAACTACTAACAGCAGGTAAGCACAGCAGGCCATGTGAGTTGTGGAGGTGTGTGTTGCCAGGACACCCAAGATGGTGTCTAAGATGGCGGCCGTGTTGCTAGGATACCAAGATGGCAGCCATGTTGCTAGGCTACTAAGATGGCTTTCTACTATCATGTCTTTAAGATGTTGCTATTCTACCAAGATGGCATCATAGGAACCACATGGCAAAGGGCGAACATACAAGCACATACTGTATGGGGTCAATAAAAAGTCTATGGCAGGGGTGTCAAATCGATTCCACAAAGGGCCGTGTGGCTGCAGGTTTTTGTTCCAACCAATCAAACACACAGAGTTTGACCAATTAGCTGTCTGAAGACTCAGATCAGCTGATTAAATAACTTCAGTCAGGTGTGCTGTTGCTTGGTTGGAACAAAAACCTGCAGCCACACGGCCCTTTGTGGAATCGGTTTGACACCCCTGGTCTATGGAGAGGTTAAACCATGGCAGGTGACACACAAACACAGTCAAGAGAAGCTATATGTGTGTATTTACTTGGGTGGGATGGCTAAAATACATGTGCGCTTTATTCCGATCTATATGTGAGGGGGTCCCGTGACATCAAAAAGTTGTGGGGCAAGTGTGGGACAATCTTTCTTCACAGGTGAAGGAGAGAGAGACAGGATGGAGATGGTGCGGCTTTGTGTCGGTCTGCCCAGCAGTGGTGGGCCGTCAAGTCCAGCAAGGCCTTCTCTGCTGGCCCAAACATACTCAGA
Organism: Pao palembangensis; assembly: GCA_015343265.1. Classification (NCBI taxonomy): domain Eukaryota; kingdom Metazoa; phylum Chordata; class Actinopteri; order Tetraodontiformes; family Tetraodontidae; genus Pao; species Pao palembangensis. The sequence continues at coordinate 1,044,420 of CM027097.1, forward strand.
AAAGTTTTTATTTTTTTGTAAATACCTAAATAAAATTATTCTTCATAGTTGTTCTGTTCATGTCGTATTATATCCACTTGGTGGTGCTGTTTCCAGTGTTGTATATTATGGTAGAGTTTTTATCCAATCATATTTCAGCTAGCTTGTGTTGTCAGGTTCTCTGAAATGTGCCTAAGGCCTTCAGAATCAACAGAGCAGGCTCTTGATCACTGTAAGTGAGCAGACAAAGTCATCTGCGATAGCCAATCAGATCTCGAGACTGCGACACCAAGGAAAGCTGGAAGGTCTTACGCTGAACTGGACAGGACTGAACTGCACGTGTCCTGTGATTGGATAAGTACACTCGTGAGAGCCGGCACTTAGAACTAACTCTGAGCTAATCTTGGAGATCCAGCTACTGACAGCAATCGCTGTATTTTTTTAACCCAAGATGGTTGAAGGAGGAGAAGAGATAGATTTGGTTGCAGATATACAGGCCACGCCATTTTCAAGACGGACCTTTCATGAAAAGCTGGATCTTGTGAGATCAGCCAACCCCTCCGCTAGCTAGATAGCTTTGTTTTTAAATAAGGAGGCGATGTGGAGGAGATCCGTGTTGGTGAGTGCAAGCATTTTTATTTTTAATATGTATTTTGTCATTTTATGTTGTTAGTATTAAATCAGTGGTAAATACAAAATACTAAAACATCTAAACTGATAATCTGCAATTTATAATGTAAATAACGTTACGTGGCGCATTGGTGAAGATGTGACTGAAGTCATCTAGGTCACAACGAGAGGTTCAGTTGTTTTGCTGCTGCATATTCTCAAAAACAAATGCAAATAATCTGTTTACTTACTGAGTCGTTGATAGGTAATTTTGAAATGTAACGGGGGTGGGCTATACATGAGCTACCTACCCTTTCGTTGTGACTAGAGTTTCAGAGAATGACCAACATTTTTTTTATTCATTCATTCTTTAAATTTGCTGTGGAATTTGTGGGGCAATATGTTGGTTTTTATAGGTACCTTTCTCTAACAAACTGTTGAAAACCGAACAGATTTTTCTCAGAAATGTAGGCAGCATGACACCACTGTCCCCAACATGTTCCACCGGCAACATAATGAAGCTCTCTCTCTCTCTCCCTCTCTCACACTCACACACACATGGAAAAAGACAAAAACAAACCGCACACATTATGATAAAGATTAAAATACTACTATTGTCATTCTTTTCCATTCTCCTTTCCAAGTGTCAGTTAGTGTGCATTTGCTTGAAAATGAAACCTATACAATCAGGTAAATATAGCTGACCTCTCTGATGTCAATGCTGCTGACATATTTAGTGTTAAAATATTGTAAACACACACACATACACATGCACGCGCATACTCACTCCTCTGCCTGAATTGAATCCACTGGAGCCACGTAATTACTGGGAATATAGCCACTGCCACCAGTGGTAAGTGAACGTGCCTCCCACCAATCTCCTTCGCTGAAAGACAAGAAAAGAGGAAATCTGAATGCTTTTTTGTATTTAAAATAAGATTTTTGAAAATAAGTCTCCAATGAAAGTATAGTGAAACTATGTGTTACACAGGTTTGGGAGCCTCATTAACAACAGATGCTGTGCTGTTCTGAAAACATACCCTACAAATATATTTATTTGGACTACTGCAAAAAAGTGAACAAAATAATATAGGATAAGCAAACAGAGAACCTCCCCATGGGCGTATTTAAATCCTCTTTCTCTGCTATAAGGAGTGATGGGAAAATATTCACACAGGAGGAGAAAAAAAGCACTTCACACCTTCACATTGCATGTTCTCAAGCGCAACTATAAAGATTTACTGTCCAACAGTGCCAGTGCAGAGAGTTGTACAATAGTCACACTTATTTCCTGATTTTATCTGATGAAGCTTTGCATTAACCTTAGGAAAGCCTCATGAAAACTGTGGCTCCTCCAGTGCTGCCTTAAGTGAGGCTTGTTACTTCTTCTAGCTCTGACAGGCTTTGTCCTGCAGGGGTCAGTATGACAAAAAAGAAAAGAAAGTGCAGGCAGAATTTGCTGATAGCTGGAGGTTGAGAGAGAGGAAGGATGGAGCTAAAGCTCTGACTGGCTGATGTGGAGGAAGAGGGAGGAGAAAGGTGTGGCAATGCTCTGTGTTGTGGAATGTGCAAGGATGCTGGGTAGCTGGGACAGGATGCTGAATGGGTGCGGTAAGGAAAAGCAAGAAAGGTCTTGCTGAGCAAAAAGCTGAGATATGACAGCAATATACATAATTTATAGACAGCCGGATCATAATTCACAAAAAACAGTAAATACATGAACCAGATTACTGTATGATTATATACAATTAGCACATGATGATACATTTCAGAATTATACCATGTTCCACCTGATCATAGATAAAAATCTCTATAAAAACTATAAAACACTCAGAATTTATTTATTCTAAAAATTAAATAAACACTTGAGCTGTTAGCGGTTAGCACTTTGACTTTAAAATAAGTATCTGACTGAATTAAATAATTTGTTTCTAGTATTCATCCATCAGAGGAACTAAAGTATGATTTTCACAATGATCTGCATTCAACACCCAGATTACCTCCAAAATACAATACTCAGACAAAGTTTATAAAAAAATCGAAAGGGTTAAAGTCGCTCAGAGGCTAAGTAGGGGAAAGTTTATTCATCAGACACGCCATCCCATCAACAAATCTTCACTCCAAAGCGTTTGTCAAATACAAAGGGTTAAAAACGAACAGCGATATATCCCCCAAAGCTTCGCGTAACATCAAAATCCAGTGTTGAATAAAATCTCAGCAAGTAATGAGGCAAAAGCGATAGACGAAGCAGTCAGCAAAGTGAGACTTCCCCTCTCACCCTCTCAGTTCACCTGGCAAAGAACAGCTGATTTTACTGCTACCACTGTGACATGTCACCCACCACCTGACTCCTGTATTCCCCAGTGACCAAATATAACATGCAAAAAACTCAATATGAAAATGTGAGGATACCAATAGCTAGCACTTACAAAGATAAATAAACCAATACTTCTTTCTAATTATACATTTAATAATGATCCCAATCAAAACATTGCAGCTGTGACTAATGAGATTAGGGAGAAAAATCTGAAAATATTACTTATTATGGATGCTGCAATGACTGCTGACAGGAAGAAAATGGAAGGCATGTACAAGAAGTGGGGCTGCAAAAGATTCTGTGGGTGTACAGAGCGCTCCACCCTCTGTGGCTCTAAAATGAATAATGTTTCCTACCAATCATGAAATTATATGTTAAATTATATGTTGCCTTATTTAAAATGATTAGACTTCGTAGAATACTGCACTACTGCTTCTAATTATAGCACACTCAACTCTACACAACCCCATGTCCTAAAAGGTTTATGGTGCAAAGGACACTAACTGCTTATTTTACTGAAAAATCTAAACCTGAAAAGAACAAGTATGGTTACCTCACTTTAAATCACAAAATCATTTAAATTTCTATATTTAATGATGGTGGTTTTAATGGTAAATGATATTTCTATTTAAATAAAGACAAACAAACTTACACAAAAAAATGAAAATGTGATCGCTTTAATCCCCAGGAATGTGTGCAGCCGGCCTGATAAGCAGCTATACCTACCTACTATTGACGATTTGGAATTTTTCTCCTTTCCTGAAGCTGAGGTCATCTTCTGTACGTGCCTCATAGTCATAAAGTGCTACAAAGAGGGTGACTCCTGCAAAGGGGACAAAATGTCGGTGTCAGCACGTAACAGATTAGCAGGAGAAAATGAAGCTCACACTCACACTAAAGTGAATAATGTTACACTCCAGTCAAGCATGTATTTATGGGTCTATGCAAAAAAATAAAAAATTCAATAAAAATAAATCCATGTCTATTTCTGGTTGAGCCATAATTACAGTAGTTTAGAAGTTAAATGCATTTAAAACAAAGTATTTAAACTTTTGGACAGGGGTCACCAACCTTTTTGAAACAAGAGTTACTTCATGGGTACCGAGTCATGTGAAGGGCTACTAGTTTGACACACTCCTCTAAAATAAAAAAATTGTGTGTATATATATAAAATCAATAGTTAATTATTAATAAGTTATAGTGGGAAACAGATAATATCAATATTCAAAACTTTTTTTTATTAATCTCAGCAGTTGTTCACATGATCACTTCTCCATTTCATAGAAAAAATATGACCAGTTTTCACCAGTCACTGACATGTGTCGCCACAGTTGTCCCGCAAATGAAACACACACAGCCTCCTTTCACAGTAGGAAAAAAAGAACTCTTCCCCCCATTCACTTTGAAATGATAAGTTTTCTTTCTTTTTTCTGCCACGTTTTTGGGATAAGAAACTGCACTCCGCTCACCATCTTCACTGCCCGCTAGCTTACTCCACAAGCACAAAGGTTTCGTCACGCGCACAATACTGATTTTTGAACTAGGTCAGATTTCACCTAAACTTCACACATAATAAACATATTTTTAATTATTTTATTTTTAAGACACTGTCATTTTCAAATCTATATAAATGAAAGTTTGATTAAAAAAATAGCAGCAGAAAAAAATTACATTTTAGACGCAGCTCACTTGCGAGGTATGCTATTTTTAGAACAGGCCTGCGGGCAACTCCTGTGGTCCTTGTGGGCGACTTGGTGCCCGCGGGCACCGTGTTGGTGACCCCTGCTTTAGGACAATGCAATTTCAATTTTGGACATTTCTCAACAATTCATGGTTTGTCTTAAATAAAGCCAGCCTTTACGTTGATTTACAATGAACATTATCATTATCTATATGCTGAAGATAAGCATAAAGCAGACTCATACCACGTACAAGCTATATTTAGATTTCCTTTTGTCTAAAAAAAAAACGACGGTTGGTGTGGGTTATGCTTAACCTTTCCACAGTCCCTCCTATTTTGGATCTAGTTTAACAGTGACAAAATTAAAATTCAAAAAAACCATTTTCACAAAATACAAGTCCACTTTCTCCCACTATGTCTTATCTCCAGTAATCCTCATTATTGTATCATCACTGCAGAGACAGAGCAGTAAGTTTAAAATCTTCAGCCACTGTTCTTCTGCAGGATTATTTTCTCAATCTCTGCTTTCCAAGAGGAACCTTGACAAAGGAATTTTAAAGAAAGCGATTGCAGCAGGACTTCACAGAATTAAACTGCAGGGGTCACTGAAAAAAAGCCAGCTTTTAAACAGCACCTTTAGGAGTATTTAAAAATGTCCTGGAAGAACAAATCCTGTAAGAAAAAAGGCATTACTGTCAAATTTAAATCTATGTTCTACATAAAGTAACCTGGACAGATTATCAAATAAATATTGATATCAAATAATAATAACAATCTCCTGCATGATTTTTAGGTTTATACAAAGGAAATACAGCTCTGGAAAAAAATTAAGAGACCACTTCAATTTTTTCTGAAATCAGCATCTCTACGTTTACAATTTTTTTTTGGAATTTGGAAGAAATGTTGGCAGTAGTTTAAAGAATGAAACTAAAATGTTTATTTTACTCAAACACATACCTATAAATAGTGAAAATCAGAAAACTGATCATTTTGCAGTGGTCTCTTAATTTTTTCCAGAGCTGTAAGTATCACATTTTACAGATGTTACTGCCTTATACCAAAATAAGTCTAATGTTATTAGCAATAAACACTTATAAGAGGAAACGTGACTATTGTATTATGAGAAGATATAGCTGTCAGAATATAACAGAAGCTACAAATTCTCCCCCCCAACCCCAGCATCATGCTGTTAAGTATTTGACAAACTCTTTTAACACACTCTGTAAGATCTGATGTGCTAGCAAGCAACAGAGTGTCACCCACAGAGCATCTGAGTTAAACACTGTTGGAGAGTCAGCATGGCTGTTGACGAATGTTCCATTCGGTCAGCACACACATGGGGTTTAAACTGGTTACTGATCGCTTGTCTGTTGGGTTCCTGCTCAGTGAGTTGCATAAGAACAAAAAGCTAGCTGGGAGTTTCCATTTGTTAAAAATGACATCAGCAACACATCCAGTTTAATCAATGGTGCTTTGGTAGAGATGTCATTTTGCAGTAGAGCGATGTAGTCACCCAGTCCTGTCCCATGCCAAACAAACCAGGCAGTGGTGTAAGAGCAGAGAGGGAGCAAAAGATTAGGACCGAAACTTTGCTACGAGGAGGATTTTAAAAAGATAAACCCCCTGCTTTCCTCTGCCAATGCCTGGATTTGGATTATACAGTACAGAATATAATCCATACTCTGAGAGAGTAGAGCCCAGCTAAATTGAGTGGAAATGCTGAGTTCCTGTGCAGAAGAAGCGGGGTTCAGTCAAACATGAAGGATATCCTGAGTGGGTCTATTCCCTAACTAAACAATAAGCCCAGCCCACCAAACCACAGGCTAAAACCAGTCGAACGTTCCTGATGGGGCCGAGCTCAGGTTGCAAGCTGAGCAGGGGCTGAGAGGTAAGAATTGGAGCGATTCAGTGATGTAATATGAAGTATTTAAGTGCACAAGGAATCTTCAGTGTACTTGTGTGGGGGAGCTTTCGCTACGTGTGTGGACATCATGAAAGCAATCAAACTTCACATTCCAAATGTTGTTATCCTCTCTGAGAATATCACCAACAGATTTCATGTTTTACCTGTCCCACCGCGAGTCCTAAGCGTTCCGCTCTGAGAAGAAGTGCTGACCCCACCAAACACTGTCATCCCATGGCCCACGGGGGTGTGAAAGTTGTTATAATTTGGAATGGCGGTGACACCAAAACTGGGGTAGTGCTGAGGCGTTGGGTCTGCTCCATAACGGTATCCGGCAAGGGAGTGGCTGGTTTCTTGGGTGTCCGTCAGTTTGGTTGCCTCCTTATCCTTGCATTGCACACAGCCCATTATCTATAATCTGTGAAGAATAGAGAAAAAAATTGTAAATATGTTGGTGGTGTGGTGGTGTGGTGTTTTGGTGGGTTCTGATTAGTTAAAATGAGTTTAATGGGCACAGTGAATTCAGGTCGACTACTTTAAACACCGTAAGATAGAAAAACAAACAACAAAAAAAACAGGGTTCGCGACACTTCTCAATGGTTGATGATCTGTTCTTTTATAGCCTGACACAGTTACATAGTCGCCCATCACACTGCTGTCAAGGAGGCGAGGTGTGGAAGCAAGAACGTAATAAAGACTGCTGGGAGGACAAAGCAACGGTTTTGGCATGGAACTCAACAATCAATGGCTGCCAGGAAAGACAAAATAATAGCTTTTTACTTTTATCTCTATTCAGCTTCATAATTTTGTCATTTATAGCCTGGTCTACCTAGAATAATTTTTTGTTTTCATAGATGTCACAGTATATTCAGACAAAATGTTTTTAAATCCATACATAAATACACTAATTTATTAAACTGGGATATGAAAAAAAAAAAAAAAACGTGAATTGCATCACACTTAGTCCAAAACTATCCTCAGATAAACAGAATTTCAGTGTGGTGAACACTATCTCCTTGTCTCCCTGCAAACAACAAAATGTGAGATACATGCAGGCTCTCCTTGGAGGAAATATGTCAGTCTGCCTTTCAGCTCCACTCCGCATCCACATTCTGCGCCACAGGAGAATACACCCAGTTCTTTTGGGGGCTTCTGCTTTCCCTCTGTCTCAATCACCTCATCTGACTGCAGTGAGGGGCAGAATTATTCAATGCTGACGCGCTGAGGGCTGATGGAAGATGCATGAACAGAACTAACAACAAGCAAAACACCCTTGAAACTGTTGCACTTTGCTGTATCCATTATTTGCTTCAATATTCAGTTGAAACCAGAAGTTTACATACACTATATAAAAAAGCACCTAACATTTTTATCCTCAATGTCTAAGGTTAAATCATATTAAACTTTCCCTGTTTTTGGTCATTTAGGATTACCACATTTTTTTCCTATTTGCTAAATGCCAGAATAATGAAAGGGAGAATTTTTTAGACATTTTTTTCTTACTTTCTTGTGAGTCAGAAGTTTGCATACACTGAGATTACTATGCCTTTAAACAATTTGGGAAAGCCCAGGTGATGATGTCATCCTTGGAAGCCTCAGATAGGTTTATTGACAACATTTGTTCATTTGTTCAAACAATTATCCACAAGTATAAACACCATGGGAACGTCCAGCCATCAAACCGCTCATGAAGGAGACCAGTTCTGTGTCATAGAGATGAACCTGCTTTGGTCTGAAATGTGCATATCAGCCCAAGAAAAAAAGCAAAAGACCCTGTGAAGATGCTGGCTGAAGCTGGTGAGAGTGTGTCATTATCTACAGTGAAACCAGTTCTGTACCCACATGGGCTGAAAGGCCACTTTCCCAGGAAGAACCATTACTCTAAAAGAAACATAAAAAAGACAGATTACAGTTTGCAGATGCACACAGGGACACAGACCTTATTTTTGGAGACTTGTCCTGTGGTCTGATGAAACTAAAATTGAACTTTTTGGCAATAATGACCATTGTTACGTTTGGACTATAAAGGGAGAAGAACACCATCCCAAATGAGAAATATGGGGGTGGCAGCATCATGTTGTGGGTAGTTTTGCTGCAGGAGGGACAAATAGAAATAATTTTGGTAATCCTAAACGACCAAAAACAGGAAAAGTTTAATCTGATTTAATCTTAGACCTTGAGAAAAAAAAGGTTATGTGCCTTTTTATATGGTGTATGTAAACTTGTGGTTTCACTTGTACAACTAACAACTACCACTGAATGGAGCCACATTATTTACCAAAGTATATCAGCCCCCTCTGCAACATCTTCTTTCAACCTGCCAATAGCAGAGCTTTGTTTTGTTGAAATCACAGACAAAAGAACAGATGAATAAATTTAACAAAGACCTCCAGAAAACGAGACCCCAGCAAAGAAGAGGAAAGAAATAAATGTCACAGCATTTCTATCCCCTACCTGTCTGGAGTTTCAGAAAAATTAAGGAGAATCTTTCAAAAACATGACATTCCAGTACAGTTCAAACCCTCCAACACACTCAGACAGAAACTGGTCCACCCAAAAGACAAGACACCAAGACACAAACAAAGCAATGTTGTCTCTGCTGGTCAGTGCCAGGAGGAATGCAAGGAACTGTACATTGGGGAAACCAAACAGCCCCTCCACAAACGAATGGCCCAACACAGACGTGCCACTTCTTCAGGACAGGACTCAGCAGTACACCTACACCTAAAAGAAAGCGGACACTCCTTTGAGGACAGTCAAGTACGTGTGCTGGCCAGAGAAGATCGCTGGTTTGAGAGGGGTGTCAAGGAAGCCATCCACGTCAAGTTGCAAAAAACCATCTTTAAACAGAGGTGGTGGACTAAGGCACTTTCTGTCACCCACGTACAATGCAGTTCTCCACTCTTTTCGTCAGCATTCCAAACATTCACGCTGTTTAACCAGACCTGGAGACACATTAACATGTGACCCAACAGACAAAGGGGAAGCACCCCAACCGAAACTAGATGAACGACCCTGCCAACCACCCTGCCAAGGACTCTCAGGTGACCACCCGGGCCATTAACATGCCAATGGTCCACAGGGCTATATTTTCAAGCTCTGCCCCAGCAAACTTAGAACTGAAGAAGCTCTCTGGAGAGAGGGCGAAACGTTTTCAAGGAAACCTTTCAGTCCAGTTGACACAGAGAGATCTACTTTGGATGAATAAATTTAGTTAGCAGCAATCTGGCAGTGTCTTGAGCAGTAAAGGTGAGCTGACACAGCTTTAACAGCATCTTTATTGGTTGTTTTGTTGGAAGTTCAACTTTGACAAATTCAATTTGAAGCAGATGACATAAAATATTAAGACCTGATTCATTCAAGTGACACAGCAAGTACTTCAATGACTGATGTCTGAAGTCATGCAGCTATAAAGCACCAAAATGCAAGCAAACATTTATATATAAGGAATAGAAAATCAGAAAACCAGTTTTCCAGCATGGAAAAAGATTGTGCTACAACTTCAAATTAAAATGCTAACAAGCTCTAGTTCTAGTCCATTGCTTAAGACATATGAACAGGACCACAATAACACATTAATCAGCCCTTGTTATCACGTTAGCCACCCCAAGCCGCCTATCTTAGTGACCAAGCGCTGTTGTAGTCTCTTGAATATGACAAATATAAAGGCAATCAATTAACACACACCAATTGAGGTGATCTCCATTTCATATTGGCTTCAACTAGTTAGACTCTTTGACATTAAAGAATTTGTTTTTCAAATTCAGAAGCAAAATTATATTGACCATGAATTCATGTAAAAAAACAAAACAAACAAACAAACAAAAAAAACATCAAGGGCAAAATAGTACGTAAAAAAAAAGCTCACCTATCTGACAGGGTGAATAAAATATTATAAGCATATTCCTGTGTGATGATAGTCAATATACAATAAATTCCGTCTGCCACAGGTGCAGTTATTGTCTCGTCCTGCCCTCCTTCCTCCTTTGGTCGTGGTTGCCCTTGTGTGATGCACCTGCTCCAAATTATCCCAGTGTATTTATACCTCCCTCCCCTTCACTCCTGTACCAGACAGTCTTGTTAGTAAGGGTCCTGCATTTCCTGGTGTTTGATTCTTCGTGTACGGATATTAGTGTTGGGACTTTGATCTTTTGTGTTGGAATCTGCCTCAACTGCTGGTTGGATTGAAATCCTACATATTTTCTTATGCACGTGACACAGTTGTAAAATGCTCAAACAATTCAAACAATAATTAAAAAAATATTGTGAAACGCTTCATCTTCTTTTAAATGTTGGCAATCAGAACAACAGCCTGATACACCCTGACACATCGTGACCAATCTATTTCAGTGTAATTACAGACACATCCGTCAGACCACGGCTGCAGAGAGAGGCTGGAGCAATCAGAGGTTGTCACAGGAAGTGATGAAAAGTGAAACCTTACTGTGTCATTAAAGCTTTGAAAACCAAACAGGGTAACAATGAGTTGTCTCAATGGCAACTTAATTCCGTATGAACTGACTGCGAGAATGGTGTTTTCACAGTTGTTTTTCTTGTGTTTTAAATATCAGTACTGCAGCGCTTTAGTGGTAATAAAGTAAAAATGTACTATTCTGAGGTGGTCTATTGTTCAACTTCAACTTCATTTATGTATGAGCAGAGGAGAGGATGCAGCTGCGAACCAGTACAGTGACTGAAACCTGTCAGGTGATCATGCTTTATTACCCCAACAGCCTAGGTCTATGGCAGCATAAAAGATACCGTCATAAAAATGAGACGACGCTGTTCTAAATATGGTAAATATCCTGACTAGAATAGTGACTATAGCCACAGAATTACTGACTATACGCTTTCTCAAAGAGGAAGGTTTTCAGTCTAGTCTTAAAAGTAGAGAGGGAGTCAGTACTTTTAGTAATTCTGGGAACCACATGTAAACTGGCATTTGGAGCAGAGAGTGGAGAGGTCTATTGGGTTGTATTGAATTGTGTCAGGAAGCGGTGCCCCACACAGGTTTGCAGCAGCGCTTGCTTGGCTCACCAGGGGGCAGTGCGGTCCGGACCTCCGCTGAGGACAGACGCACCTGCGGCGAATCAGCCATCAGCGGGTCTACTTAAGGATCAGCCACCAGTTCTCCGGCGTCTGATCGTTGCTTCAACTAGAGAGAGGTATCTCGAACCTTTGTTTTACACCCGGATTAATTCTGGAAGCTTTCCCTTTCAGGTCAATCCTTCCTTTCCCCCCAGAAGATCGTCTCACCGCTCTCCTGGAGGATAGAGAGGAATTTACCTGCGCAGACACCGGACTAGTGTGTGTTTTTTTGTTTCCCCCTGCTGCATCTCATCCTCCCATGCGGAGCGCATTTTGTTTATTGTCCCCTGGAATTTCCAAATTAAAGGAGTGTTTTCTGAACTGCCTTGCCTTTTGCATTTGGGTCTCACACATCCAAAAATCATAACAGAGCGATCAGACCAGAATGGACCCAGCAAAAGGCACCTACCCAGGCTCCTGGCAGGCCAGAGTGGCATGGAAATCGCCGAACATAGCCCCAACCCACATCATCGAGGCGCTGTCGGGTCCTCAGCCAGGGCGTGCATGGCGTCTCTGACCCTGCCCCACAACAGGTCCTAACTGCTCGGCTCAAGAGTGTCTCCTAGCTACTGGTCGCCTCTCCCTTGGCTTGGCCCCATCCCTTCCTTCTACAGCCAGGACTCTCCGTCTGCGATCCCATTCTTCAGTGGAGACTTGGGTGATGTCGGGGTTTTCTACTCCCAGTGCCGCCACGGTTTCGGCAGCGACCACAGGCTTTTCGGGTCGACCCTGAAGTGAACTCGTGGTGGGGCGTATTGCGAGGAAGAGCAAGCGTGGGCGCGATGAAGCACTGGCGGCGGCTGATGAACCTGTCTTCGATGAGCCGAGGCAAGCTGAAGGGCATCTGAGCCGTCCCAACAAGCGGCGCGTCAACCGCCTCGGCCTCAGCAGGGCCCGCTCGGTGGCTGAATACTCAGTCGAGTTCTGGACCCTGGCGGTGGAGGCGGGGTGGAACGAACCACCACTCATGGGGGTTTTCCGCCGGGGCTTAAACCGTCGACTCGGGATCGATGGCCTCAGAAGCGCCCAAAAGGATCTGGATCGCTCATCACCCGCCACGGACCTGGACATACATCAGGAACAAGCGCCGTGTAGGTCAGCAGCGGGTTCCTCCTCCTCCTCCCTCTCCGTCCTTCCTCCCTCTGCCACAGCCCCATCCCCCAGGCCACCGCTTCTACGCCAGTAGAGATGATCTGATGCAGGTGGGCAGACCCCGGAATCACTAGGCAGAGGCTGGACTCCCAAGGCCTGCCTGGCCTGTGGGCAGTCATCATCTCCTGCCCTTCCGCCCGCCCACCCAAAAGAATGAGCTCACCAGCGGAGAGCACTGGTGGAGTGCAAGGCTCCCCTGCAACCCCCCTCCCCTCCCGCCTGATCCACCCCACCTGGAACCTTGCGGTGGGCCAGGAATCCTCTCCTTACCTTCTTAGTGGACTCCGGAGACAGGCCAGGCTGTGGGCGAACCCGGACTGAGGCTCATCTCCCTGGAAGAACTACAGACCCAGGCGGTCCTCAACCTAGGCCTTGGGAAGCCGGGTGATTACCAGGCAAGCAATCACCCTGAGTCATCTCGGGGCTCCTCCAGGGCAATTCCATCCTTTCCTCATTCAGCAGCCTTCATCTCGGCTTCCGCCCTGCGGTTCTAGGTTCTCCTAGCTGCTTCCCCTAATCCTGACTGGACTGGCGCCGGTTTCGTCTGAATTTGGGCAGCCAGCACCACCCTCCCATTGTCTCCTTGTACCGTCCAGCGGCGCCCGCGCCAAACATCCATCCTACCCGGACCTCTCAGAGTTCGCTGTTTTCTACAGCCTCAGGAGGTTTTTCCCCAGCCAGAACCGAACTTTCATCTTTACCGCGTCTGATTAGCAATTGACCTGCCTGGAACACCTCCCCACCAACCGTCTGTTCAACCTATCCGACCCGAGCAGGGAGGCGATGAAATACTCGTGGTGAGTACGCTGGCGTCGGGATATCCGTCCTTCTTCATCTCGATTGGGGCGGGATTTTTTGTAAAGAGGAGCCCGGTTAAGCTCTTGACCATGGTATCGGTCTCCAATGACATCAGGTTAAAAATAAATGCCGCTTCCTGGTGACTTTTATCAACTCCACAAGGCTGTTTTTTCTGGCTTCTCGACTTCACGGAGCGCTTACCATTTGAGTGCGTATCCGTGATGGCGTGAAGTGGAAGAACCGCTTTTAACACTCCCCTTGGACATTTGAGTATGTCATGCCTTTTTGGGCTCCTGAGGCAGCTCCGGTTTTCAGCGTTGGTGGAAACGGCGATGTACGTGACATCCTGAACCAATTTCTTCGTTTATTTAAGACATTGTTTGTTTTCGAGATGGCTGGAAGCACACACATTCCCTTGATACGACTGGATTTTTACGCTTTTCACTGGAGAATCAGCATTGGTGAGCAGTCGAGTTCCACATCGGTGCCTTCGCCGGTTTGTTGCAGGCGGACAGCTGCGTTCTGATCCGCCAAAAGTCGCTGACAGTAGTGGAATAGCCCACTCTTCTTCGGAAAAGAACTCCGCCAGTTCCTGGGGTTTGCCAATTTTACCCGGCGCTTTATCCGGGATTATGTAAATGTTGGTCCGCTCACCGCCTCACCTCCGGCAGACGGTTCAGTCCGGCGAAATGAGCGGCCTTTGGTAGACTAAAGACACTGTTTACTTCTTAATTCTCTCATCGGGTCCCAGCCGCCAGTTAAATTGGTGATGGAGCGCCTCGCGTGGGCGTCGGGCGGTGCTGTCTGGCAGGACACGCGGGACCAAGCGCCCATCTGCGCCTTCAACCGGCGGCGCCTCTCTCACGGCAGAGGTAAATTATGGCGGGTGTCGAGAACTCCTGGCGGTGGTTCTTGCCCCTGCAGGAATGGCACTGTGGCTGAAGGTTCGGCAGCTGTTATGGACTGACCACAGAAATCCTGGCTTACCTGCGCCCAGCGCTAAGCGGTGGCTGAATTCGCGACAGGCTTACGATGGCGCTGTTTCGGCGCTTTGATTTTTTACACTCCGCATTACCGCCCAGGCTCTCCCGGAGCGTCGCGGTAAGCCAGGCACTTACTGTCTCTACCGCCAATTCGCGGCAGGCAGCGTCCGGATCCCAATCCTGCGCTATCCTCCAAGCGGGTTTGCATTCTGGGCATGTGATGGTCTGGCAGGTGGGAGGAGAGAAGTCCATGTGAGCACAATGGCATGAACCGGGCAAGCATGGGCCGACCGAACTGTTGGTCTGAATTCAGCTCGCTCAGGAGTGCCACAATGGTGCCTCCTCCCAAACAGCCTGCCACCGGGTCTCATGTGAACCTCCACTCAGCCGACAGCAAGCGTTTTTGGTGGCCTACCATGACATAAAGGCCTTGCGGACCTACCTGTAAACCGCTTGTTCGGTTTGTGCCAGAGAGCATCCTGGCGATCCGGCAGGCCTGCTCAGCCTCTCCTATTCCCCACGCCCGTGGTCTGTCTGCAGTCGACCGTGACCGCCCTCCCCATCAGCGGACACACCGTCGTCTTAACCATTGTGGACAGCCCCACTTCTCAAAAATGACTGGCCCGATCCCCATAAACTCCTGCACGCGGAGACTGGGGCCCTCTTAGTCTCCACGTTTTTTTCCGTCTACGGAATCCCAAGGGAACATTAATGTCGGACCGGTCCTAGTTCACGTCGAGTGTGGAGATCATTCTCTGCTCGCTCTGGGTGTGTCTGGTGGGTTAATCCTCAGGCTACCACCGCAATCAAATGGGCTGTCGAGAGGATAACCCAGAACCTCGAGAACGTGCTCCGGTCGTCTCAACCATGCAAAGAGACCCAGCGTCATAGTGTTCCTTCCCCTTATTGGTGGAATATGCCCTAACTTCGCTAGTGTGTGACTTGGTGTGTCACTTCGCTAGCATCACTGGGCTACCAACCTCCCCTCTTTATTGTTGTTGACCATCAGGAGGCGAGGTGGCCGTCCCCCATCGTGCGTCACCGAACCTCGCGCCCGCTGCAGAAGAGTGTAAACAGGTCGCGCCCAGCTCACTCCTCTCCCAAACCGAGGCAGGCAAACCGCGGAGGGCCCCAGCTCCGAACTACAAGGTTGGTCAGAAGGTCTGGTTATTAAACAAGATCTCCCCTCCAGGTGCGACAACAGGAAGCTGGCACCCAGATTAAGTGGGTCCTTTTGAGGTGGATGGGATGATCAGCATACAGCCCAGTGCGTCTCCGCTACCAGCATCACTTAAAGTCCTGACCTTCCACGTCTCCCGGGTGAAACCGGTCCAGGAGTCAGAGCTGGCCCGCCACAAACCCCCCTCCCCCTCCCAGGACGATCGAGGGTGGCCTAGTTCCGGTACAGAGCATCACCAGATGTCGCCCGGCGTGGTGGCGGCTGGCAGTACCTGTGGTGGACTGGGAGGATACGGACCAGAAGGGAGGTCCTGGGTTCCGCCGTTTTATTTTGGACCAGGACCCCTTGTCGCACCTATAGGGGATCACCGGGAAAACCAGGTAGGGGAGCACCAGGAGGCGCTCCGTTAAGGGTACTGTCGGGAAAGGTGCCCCACACAGGTTTACAACAGCGCTTGCTTGGCTCACCAGGGGGCGGTGATCCGGACCTCCGCTGAGGACAGACGCACCTGCGGCGAATCAGCCATCAGCGGGTCTACTTAAGGATCAGCCACCAGTTCTCCGGCATCTGATCGTTGCTTCAACTAGAGAGAGGTATCTCGAACCTTTGTTTTACACCCGGATTAATTCTGGAAGCTTTCCCTTTCAGGTCAATCCTTCCTTTCCCCCCAGAAGATCGTCTCGCCAGCTCTCCTGGAGATAGGAGCCTCCTGATGAAATTTCCATGAAGAATTTACCTGCGCGAACACGGACTAGTGTGTGTTTTTGTTTCCCCCTGCTGCATCTCATCCTCCCATGCGGAGCGCATTTTGTTTATTGTCCCCTGGAATTTCCAAATTAAAGGGAGTGTTTTTCTGAACTCGCCTTGCCTTTTTGCATTTGGGTCCTCACACATCCAAAATCATAACAGAATTGTATTCTATTGGGATGCTGTTGAATGCTCCTCAGATAGGATGGGTTGGCCTCTGAGGACCTTGTATGTCAGGAGGAGTATTTAAAGACAATTCTTGATTTAATGGGCAGCCAATGAAGAAAGCCAGCACAGGAGTAATGTGATCTCTCCCATCACAATTCTGGCTGCAGCATTTTGGATGAGCTGGAGGCTCCTCAAAGGATATATTATATAATATTTATATGGAAGTCCTAATAATAATGAATTACAATAGTCCAGCCTAAAGATAACAAATGTGTGGACTAGCTTTTCAGCATCATGCTGGGTCAATATTTTTCTAATCTTTCAATGTTTGATAAGTTGGTCAAAAATTACCCCAAGATTCCTTAGAGAGAAACTAGCGGCTAAAAAGATACTAGCTAGTGTAATAAAGTGATCTAATCTATCCTAAGATGTTTAGGACCAAACACAATGACCTCAGTTTTGTCTAAATTAAGAAGAAGGAAGTTTGAGGTCATTCAAGACTTTATGTCTTTAGGACAAACTTGGAGCTTCACTAACTCCTCCATCTCCTCTGGTTTCCTTATGCACATATTAAAATGGTTTATTTCATCTTTACCCTTTGAGAATGAGGAACAAAAAGTGAATATATCTATAAATTTCTGATTAACCTAATAAATTAACGATACAACTCAACCCTAAAGTCAATGCTTTTATTCACCAAGCAGCAACCAACGAAAGCAGCAACAATACGCAGTCAGCGCATCAGTGCAGCTGCTCACTTAGATACTTGCTGCAGTCAGCACTGACTGACACCATGCTATTCTGACTCTTGACGCAATTCGCCAGAGCAGCAAGGGGCAAACTCAATCAGCTCCTGCTAAAGAAGTTAAATAGGTGTACACTATCTTGGTCATCTGCAAGCTGTTACAGTGTCTGTTTTTCTAAAACATAAATCAGCAATTTTTCACCAAGTGTCTGATTCACACAGACCAAGAAAGTTCAAGCAATTTCGATTTAATTCTTCCTTCTTTGCTTCGTTTACATGCCTGTCTACTGATTAATTCTTCCTAAAAAAAAAGGCCACTCAGTTTGATTACACAGCGCAATGCCACAGATGCCGCAGGTTTTGAGGGAGCGTGCAATTGGCATGCTGACTGCAGGAATGTCCACTAAAGCTGTTGCTTTGTCCAAAGGCATTTTAGAGAATTTGGCATCCTCACAACCACAGACCGCGTGTAACCACACCAGCCCAGGACCTCCACGTCCATATGTTCACCTCCGCAGTCGTCTTTGGTTATACAACCCAATCAGTTTGCATAACCAAAGAATTTCTGCACAAACTGTCAGAAACCATCTCAGGGAAGCTCATCTGCATGCTCGTCATCCTCATCGGGGTCTCGACCTGACTGCAGTCCATCGTCGCCAACAAACGAGTGGGCGCTTCATTTGATGGCGTCTGTGTTGGGCGTTCTCTTCACGGATGAATCCCAGTTTTACTGTTCAGGGCAGATGGCAGACAGTGTGTGTGGCGTCATTGGGTGAGCGGTTTACTGATAATGTGTTTGTGGATCAGGTAACCCCATGGTGGCAGTGGGGTCGGTAACATGGGCAGGTATGTGCCGGACAAACGAACACGGGTGCATTTATTGATGGCATATTGAGCGAACTGAAGATACCGTGGCGGCGAGATCCTGAGGCCCATTATTGCCATTAATCCTAAACATCACCTCATGTTGCAGCATGATGAGATCTGTACACAATTCCTGTAAACTGAAAATTATCACAGTTCTTGCATGGCATATTCAGGACATGTCACCCATTGAGCATGTTTAGGATCCTCTGGATGTTGTTAGCCGACAAGCAGTGTTCCAGTTCCTGCCAATATCCAGCGACTTTGCACAGTCTTTGAAGAGGAGTGGACCAACATTTGACAGGCCACAATCAACAACCTGATCAACTCTATGCGAAGGAGATGTGTTTTGCTGTAGAGGCAAGTGGTGGTCACACCAGATACTGACTGGTTTTTATTACCCCAGACCCCTAATAAAGCAAAACTGCACATTTCAGAGTGGCCTTTTATTAATCTAAGACACACCTATGCAATATTCATGCCGTCTAAATCAGCATCTTGATATGCCACACCTTTGAGGTAGGCTGGATTATCTCAGCAAAGGAGAGATGCTCACTAACACAGATTTAGACAGATTTGTGAACAGTATTTGAGAAAATGGGTCTTTTGTGTATATAGAAAATGTTTTTAGATCGTTGAGTTCAGCTCACTTGAAAATGGGAGCAAAACAAAAGTTGCGTTTATATTTTTGTTCAGTGTATATGATATGCTTTGACTTTTTCTGTTGAAAAATGAGCAGATAGATATTTTTAAACCCTAATATCTGAAACCTAACCTAACTTAAAAGAACTACAATTTATAGAGTTGAATACACAAATGTGTGTGCAGCCACTTGTTTTGTAGTTCCTAATGTATTTTCCATAATGTTACACGTTTACAAGGAAGCATGGAGGCTTTCCAGAAAACACAAAGGTCTGGTCAAATTTGATCTTTCTTAAATTTAGATGGTGAAAATGTGTTTTTTGCGGGTTTGACCCTGAAGTAGTGCCATCTGTTGGATTGCCCACCTCTGATCTTGTAGTAGAGGTCAAGAGCTTTCCAAAACTATTGACCCCATCTTGGTAACACATTTTCTTGCTGTCCTGTGAGCCTTCATACTGTAGGTCTCATTTTCAAGGTTCAAAGGTCATTTCTGAGGAGCAGGAAGCTCACACAGATTTCATATTGACATATGTTATTCTGCAGACCTTTCCAACGATGACTTTATTGTTGTCCTACAACAAGGTTTAAATTTTCACCTTTCTGCAAGTTGACTCCTTTCCGATGTAGTACCTCACACCCATTTCATGGCCAACTTGGATAAAATCAGAAGAATCATGTTTTCATGGGTATTAACTGGTCAAATGTGTTTAAGATATTGATGTCTGACCTACGTATGTTCATTCTTCTCACGTTGGACTGAGTTTACACTATCTGTCCCATTATCGACATAATATTTTATATAAATAGGGTAGGGTTGGGGTAGGGTTGACAAAGTCTTGATTTTCACCTTTTGTGGACACAGACTTGCCCAGGCTAGAGTCAGAAGAGCCATTGAAACTCAATGTATAAACTCTGATATCGATGTTCAAGGGTCAATAGTCACCAGCGAGTCTTTTATAAAAAGGTTTGATGGTTTTAGCATTCTACCTCTCTTTGGTGCCCAGGCCACATGCTGTAATGAAACTAATAATCAGGACTATGGTTCAGATGGTTCAGATTAGAAAATAAAAGCTTTCTCCAAGACAGGTGTGGTTACATAAAGGTTTTCAGTGAAAATCATTTGAATGTGCCTGTACAGTGACAATAAAGACTCTTGAATCTTGAAAGTTTTTAGTTCTTATGGATCAGAATAGAGTACACAGATTTATATACAGTTGAAACCAAGTTTACATACACTATATAAAAACACGTGCTTTTTTTTTCTCACTGTCAGACATGAAATAATTTTCCCTATTTTTAGGTCCAATTACAGTAGCAAAATTATTTGTGTTTGCTAAATGCCAGGAATAAAGACAACAAGTTTTTTTAGACAATTTTTTATCACTTTTTCCAAAGTCCAAGTTTACATACCTAAAGATCACTATGCTTTTAAACAATTTGAAATCAGAAAGGGTGGATTTTTAAATCTGGTTCATCACTTGGGTGCAATTTCCAAATGCCTGAAAGGTGCCACGTTCAAACCATCAGCAAATGCCAAGCTTATCATGAGGCGATCCAGCCATGGTATACAAACTCCAGGAAGAGCCGAGTTCTGTGTCCCAGAGATGAACGTACTTTGGTCCAAAATGTCCAGAACAACTCAAGGACAAAAGCAAAACACCTTGTGAAGATGCTGGCTGAAGGTGGTAAGAATGTGTCATTATCAACAGTGAAGCTTAGTACTTTACAACACAGCATTGTCTAGAAAGGCTACTCAGGAAAGCCATTACTCCAAAAACATAAAAAAGCCAGATTAATGTTTGCTATTACAAGGATAAAGACTTTAATTTTGAATGTCCTGTGGTCTGTCCAAGTAGATCTCTCTGTGTCAACTGGACTGAAAGGTTTCACATGAAAGCGTTTAGCCCTCTCCAGAGAGCTTCTTCAGTTCTAAGTTTGCTGGGGCAGGCTTGAAAATATAGCCCTGTGGACCATTGGCATGTTAATGGCCGGGTGGTCCACCTGAGGGTCCTTGGCAATTGGTTGGCAGGGTCGTTCATCTAGTTTTGATTGGGGTCGCCCTTTGTCTGCTGATTCACATGTTAATGAGTCTCAGGTCTGGTCAAACAAGCGTGGAATGTTTGGAATGCTGTGAAAAGTGGAGAACACATTGTATGTGGGTGACAGTGTAGTCCACCACCCTCTCTGTTTAAGATGGTTTTCCAACTTAGCGTGGATGGCTTCATGGCACCCCCTCTCAAACCAGCGATCTTCTCTGGCCAGCACACGTACTTGACTGTCCTCAAAGGAGTGTCCGCTTTCTTTTGGGTGTAGGTGTACTGCTGAGTCCTGTCCTGAAGAAGTGGCACGTCTGTGTTGGGCCATTCGTTTATGGAGGGGCTGTTTGGTTTCCCCCAATGTACACAGTTCCTTGCATTCCTCCTGGCGCGCAAGCACAGCATAAGAACAACCGCTTTGTTTGTGTCTTGGTGTCTTGTCTTTTAGGTGGACCAGTTTCTGTCTGAGTGTGTTGGAGGTTTGAACTGTACTGGAATGTCATGTTTTGAGGTCTCCTGAATTTTCTGAAACTCCAGACAGGTAGGGGATAAGCAGCCTGTGGCCGTTTATTTCTTTCCCTCTTCTTTGCTGGGGTCTCGTTTTCTGGAGGGTCTTTGAAGGCCCAGTCCGAGGTAACCCCACATGTTTTTTGAGTGCTGTTTTTTCATGCTTCCTGTTCTTTCTTCTTCCTTGGGTTGTGGTGGGTACTTCTTTGGCCCCTGCTGTTGTAGGGTTTGATATAAACCCTACTTTGGATAACCATGACCTGGATGAGTGAGAATCTACACAGACGTCCTGTGGTCTGATGAAACTAAAACTGTTTGGCCATAATGACCATCCTTATGTTTGGAGGAAAAAGAGGGAAGCCTGCAGGCCTCAGAACACCATCCCAACTGTAAAACATGTTGTGGATCATGTTGTGGAGTTGTATTGCTGCTGGAGGGACTGGTGAACAGGGACTGGAGAACATCAGGAAGACAACAGCCAGGAAGCTTGGGCGCAAATGGGTCTTCAAGGGACAATGACCTGAAACATACTGCCAAACAGGTTGCAAGTGGCTTAAGGATAACAAAGTCAATGTTTTGGAGTGGCCATCCTGGAGCCACGAGGATCTAGAAATCCTATTGAAATTGTGGCCAGAGCTGAAAAAAGGCGTGTCTGCAGGCAAGGCAGCCTACAAACTTGGCTCAGTTACACCAGTTCTGTCAGGAATGGGCCGATTCCCTACAAACTATTGTGAGAAGCTGTGGAGGATATCCAAAACATCTGACCCAAATCATACAGTTTAAAGGCAATAGTACCAAATACTAATGAAATGTATGTAAATTTTTTACTTTGAAAACAGTAATAAAAAACTGTCTAAAAAAAACCCTTTTGTCATTATTCTGACATTTAGCAAATAGAAATAATTTTGTTAATTCTCATTGACCCTAAAACAGGAAAAAGTTTACTATTTCATTTCTAACAGTGAGGAAAAAAAGCATATGTGTGTTTTTACATACTGTATGTAAACTTCTGGTTTCAACTGTAGCTGAGTATAATGTCTGTTGTTAAGTGAAAATGATAATCAATGTGGCTGTTTAAATAGCACGGGATTAGAACCTATTAATAAAGCATTTAAAAAAGCCTCGATTTCGAAACTCAAAACTCAAACGTAATAACCGATGTCCTTGGCCAAACTAAGAGTACGCGTTCAGCATTGGTACATAAATGAATGGATTGCCAGAACAGTGGAATTGGGTTGCAAATGTTTTTAAATCGAGTTACCAACACGTTGTCATCGATCTTCACGGTGCCTCCTCCTCTTCACGCACCTGCACCACGCCTCTGGATCAGTTGCCTGCTCAGCTAGCCAAGCCGCACCTGCCTCTGTTGCCGGTGTTTTTTGTAAATCCTTCTACCCATCGGAAATTTCTACAAGCCTCACTGCACATGCGGGTAGCAACCTCGTCAGAGGTAGGGCGTTCGTAGTAAAACCTCGACAGAACACCGGCCTCCGGTGGTTTTCCCGCTTCACACCACCGGCGCCATGCCTCCAGACCGACCGTGCGTGCCTGCCGTCTCAGCTAATCCGCATGCGCCTCTGCTGCCGGCCAGTCTCTGGTGTTTTCCCGCTTTCCGCCACCGGCGCTACGCCCACTAATCTGTACCAGTATTTAAACCCTGGACTTTGAATGACTCACTCACCAGATTGTCGCTTGTGATCATACAGGACGTCCAGCATTTATTCTTTGCCCTGTTTGCCTGGGTATGAACTTGGCCCTGAACCTGACCAGCCTCTGTCATTATTCCCCGAGGAAAACCTGCCTGCCTTCTGTCCCCCAACCAGGGTGCCTGTCCATGTATTCCCTGCGCTCTGGACATTAAAAGAGCTTTTATTTGCCACACGTGTCACTCTTGGATCCTTACCGTGAACACTGTCACACGTTTTGTCTTCACGACCGAAACAGAGAAGCGTACTCAGCTATAACAATGCCTGCTCTTATGTTTGGATCTGTTATTGTCTAGCTGTTGTGTTCTGGCTGACACCAGTAGCAGGCGAGCCAACAGCAGCTTCGCCACAGCTCTTCTGGTAAGCGCCGAGATGCGGTGGGAACACAGGTGCAGAGTTTTCTTCTTTAAAGAATAAAAAAAAGTTCGCGACAGTGAACCATAAGAACCCTTTCGAATGTGGCTGTTTGCTTGCGTGTCGCTGACTTAGCAACAGCTATGGAGGCAGTGTCCTACCACCTATCAGCTTATTCCAGTCAAAATCTTGAAATCAGTCTCTCAGGAATAAATAACGGCACATTTCAAATTTAAACAAGTTCTCGCCTAATATGGCATTAAAACTGAATTTGGTGGCCAGTAACAGTCATATTTTAACATTTATATTTCTCCGTGACTCATACAGAGGGTCCGTTACCTCCGTCCGTGAATGCATCGAAGGCTCTGGTAGGTCATATTTTAGTTCATAAAAAGAAGCCCTTTTAGGTCTTGGAGGGACTTGTTGGTTTTCAGTAGTTTCACTTAAATTAAGTCCTACCCTGCATATGTTTCACATATATTTAGAACTACTTTTTTACATCATTTGGTGGCTCACACACAGTTTCAGTATGTGCTAACAATTCCAATGAGGACCTCCCCCTCCCATCATTCAGTCACTTTCAACATATAATCAGTGAACCCTTAGGGAAAATCCAATTACTGAGTAGGACATGACCAATAGGGGAGTAAAATCTATAATTAGATAATACAAAGTCTATTCATGTAACAATGGATGGATAAAATTCATTGGTTCTTTAATTGCAGCTAAAGACCTGAAATAAATGGGATGAAAACTGATTAACTCTAAATAAGGTGCAGTCTACCTGTTGCTCTGAGGAGATGAGAAATGATGATGGAGTGGGGGGGTTTTGCCAGAAACATACTCACAGCCATGTGCCAGCCTGGTTGAATATTTCATATTGAACTGAAGGTAGCTAGGTCACATAATGTTTGGGGTCAACTGTTTTGTAACTGATAGGTAGAGTTCAAAAGTAGTTAAAAGCAGATGGAAGACAACTTTTATAAAGAAAGCCAGCCCTGTGAGGAAAGGAAAATGTGCTTGGTTGAGAGGTCGAGAAGCAAAGCCAGCAAAGTTTCAGACAGGAAAAAATGTAGAAAATATATAGTAGTTGTAGTAGAGCTGAAACAGGATAGTGTGTGGATATTGATAAGTATAGTTATTAAAATACATGAAAAATACTAACTGGGAAAATGACATACCCAGTAGACCATAGCATGACTACATTAATAGTGAAGTCTTTGCATGATGATCATATATCAAAAACTTTAACTTTGGTGTATATATATATATATAAATATATATATATATATATATATATATATATATATATATATATATATATATATATATAAATATAAATATATATATATATAAATATAAATAAATATATATATATATATATATAAATATATATATATATATATTATATATATATATATATATATATATATATATATTATATATATATATATATATAATATAACCACATAAAACCTCATTTTTACCTCACCACAATTTTTTCTACATCATTCGGGCTGAAATTTGTTCCCTAACTGTGGTAAAACTTTGTCAAAATGTAGGCTTCTGTTGTCATTAGATATGACTTAATATGTGTTTAGATGTTTAATTACATTTTAAGAGAAGAAAATATTCCAGATGTTTTGTTTTTTCCCTACTCTTTTGCTGTGGTTTAGACATTTTGAGGGCAGCAGTCATTCAGTCAGCCACACTTTTATGCTGTGAGGTCACCAAAGTCACATCAGCTCTCTGCCAAAACAACACGGCAGCGACAGCAGCTGAAGTCCAGTTAACCACTGTGAGGTTTCCTGTTTCCAGCAAAAAAAATAAAATAAAATAAATAAATAAAAAATTACCGTGCTGAGAAAAAGGGAAATGTAGCTGACCAAAGACTGTCATTAAGAATCAATCAGCAGGGACTCGGAAAGGAAAACCTGGTAATGACTATTTTTAGTCGAACTGAAAACAGCTCTGCTGTAGCTGCATTTATTTCACACGTTCATAACATCTCTCTAGTTTTAAACATTCTGTATTTACCAGCAACATGGAAGCTGCTGCTTTCCTCTGTGAGGTAACAGTAAATGCTCTAAGAGCTAAACTTGTACCCAGAAACTATTGCTGTAAAATTTAGGCTCTTTATTGAAAAGGGTTTGCACTTGTTTCCATAGGTCTTGCATGTGAAAAGCCCAATTCTGGAATAAATTCTGGCCTCGAGCAAATATTCCTGCAGCATTAGAGAGTGGCTAGTGGGGGGCAGATTGTACAGCAAACTATCAGAGCTGAATTAACTTGTTTTCACAGCTCTCTTTTGTAGTAGATGTCACAGCAGGAGGTCTGTCTGAGGATGCTCTAACCCCACTTCATTAAAAGTCAAAGACTCAGTGGGCGCTCCTTTTTTTCCACAGCTCAAATAATTTCACCACCAAGGTAACAGAGTCGACATGAAAAAGATCTGCTGTATTTTGTAAAGTTCATGTATCTTTGCAATGGGAGCTGTCAAAGCTGCGGAGCCATTGTCTATATTGCTTCATACTAGCTGGATCACAGCAATGTCAACTTCAGCCACCACTGCCTCGTTCTTCAGCTCTCTCCATACTGCTCGCCTACATTCTCAGTCAAACTCCAGCTGGGGAGGTCGGGAGGTGGTATCACTGTGTCGGGGGACTTAGCATCAAAACGTTAGGACTTTCTCAGATCTCATCCAAAGCATGGGAGGTGAGGAAGTCAAACAGTGACTCAGTAAATAAAGTGTATCATCCATATATAGCAAAACTGTGTTGTGTTGTTATACTGTGTCAAATTAGTATATTTTGTTTAACAGTAATAATAGATTTTCCAGATGTGTCTTATGGTCTGTCTCAGCTTTGCTGGAAGAAAGACAGATTAGAAGAGAAGCTTTCTGAACCCTGATAAAAGAAATGACAAGGTTGTAACATGTAAGCCAGCAGGTTCAGGAAGCTGCATGGATCCCGGCCTCTGACAAACCCAGTCTATTCCCTTTTTTTATAAAAACCTGTCTATGCTTCTATTATGTATATATGAATGCATATATATACACACATATATATACATATATACATATATATATATATATATATATATATATATATACACACACAGTATATATAGTTAATTTAAGTAAGGTAACCTATTCTATGAAAGCAGGCTGAAATATAAAAAAGGCAAATCACAACATTATAGAGCAACACTGTGTGTACTTTTAAGCCTAATATAAGTTAAAATCCTGTTGCACAGAAACTGGAGATCTTTTTATACAAACGGCTTGACAGGAAACAGGAAATATGAACAATCCTTGTATATGAACCACTGTTAGAACCCAGGAGCTGCAGTTTCTGAAGGTTGTCAACACAACAGACAGTGGGGTCGGGGAGTGTACTGTAATCAGAAATGATCAGATTAAAGCATATTGTAGACAGTAATTTTATGTTTTCACTTACACCAACAGTTTTGTGAGAATGATCTAATCATACCACTATGAAAAATTAGAAAAAAATGCATTTTAAATCTGGTTTGCTTGTGGGTGCTGTTTCCTGCAGTGATGTTGCTTCACTTAGCAAAGCTGATCCTCTAGATGTGTCACCAGGATGTGGTGACAAGCTACAAAAGCACCTTGAAGGGTGTTAAGTTTCCATTTACTAAGCTCAAAGCAAGAGCGTTCTAAACTGAAAAAAACATTCCATTCTAGTCAGAAGAAAACTGCACCTCCTCCACTATAGCTATGGCATAAACTACTTTAAGGAAAAAGAGAGGGCCTGTAAGTGTAACACAGTTTAAGAAGACCATCTACAGCATCTCCTTGCCAGGATCAGGGAAAGGAGGCGATTACCATCATACAGGTATATGGAGTACGGCTGCTATAGTCCAGTGTTGTTCACTTGCCTTGTTGCTACATTACCACATTCCTTAGCAAGCACTGGGCTGGGACTCCAAAAGGCCAAACTGTAAGAATGGTGCAGTAGTCATGACAACAACAGAATCTGTAAATGATGGAGGGTGAATCAGGGACACGTCTGTCCTGTGAGTTTAGACGTGTGTTCATAGTCCTGCCTTATGTCATCAGCTTCAGGCTGATGTGTGCAGCTGCTGGAATAGATACAACATGCCCCCACAGACTGAGCAGTGGCATCTAGACAGCAGCAGAGCAAAGAAACAGTGCATCTACCCAGCACACACACACAGGATGAAAAAGAGGAGGGAAACAGAGAGAGAGAGAGAGAGAGAGAGAGAGAGAGAGAGAGAGAGAGTGAAAAAGAGTAGAAAAGGATGTCAGGGTCTAGGTCTTTCTCATCACAACTTTGGTCTATTTTAAGTAGAGAAATTAGTTAGATCTGAGTCTGTTTTCTATAATTTAAGAAAAGAGTACATTTTTTTCTGCTTTTACAGTTTATTTACAGTATATTACCTACTGATTTTAAACCAGGGTTCATCCTATGAATCTTGAAAGTAAATCTAGATCCCACTGATTGCAGCAATTTGAGGCCAACCTCCATTGTTATCATTTCTTACATCAATAAATTCCTAGAAAAGTCATGACATCCTGGAGGAGTTTTAGAACACCTCACAGCACTGAGACGGCTCTCATTAAAATAGACACCCACCTCACCGAATCTCTGATCATCTGACCTTGTGACAGTCACTCTCTCAGACTGTGCTAAACATACATTCATATTCACGGAATTATATTTACAACAACATTTACAGGCCTTTCTAAAGAAATCTACAAACGCTCTAGCTCATTTAGAACTGTTCAGCTCAAATTTGAACCAGAAACAAAAATGACATTTGTCAAGTTTTAGCTGCCCTGCTATGGCACCCGGCATTGTTTAGGACTAACTTTAGGGTCCTCCCTCTGGTTTACACAGCCCCAAATGGGCTCAGGCTGAGTGATATTGCAAACACTTAGTAATAAACCTTCCATTTAGAACTCTGAGCTCCTCTGCTGCTTCTTTATTGGAGGTTTACAGCGGCAGGGGGAGGAAAATTACCGATGCAGCATACAGCCCATCTGTGGCGCACATTGCCTGCGATTACCTTGATAGCCGAATATTGGGTAAAAATCAAATAGGTTGTTTTACTTTAATTTGTTGGCAAATTAATTTTAGATTTAATTTTATATCCCACATTTTATGTATTTTATCTTGTGAAGCACAGTGTGCTGCATAATATGTGTGAAAAATCATAAACAAATAAAAGGAGGGAAAATTGTTTCCAAAAAATATGCAAATAATTCCCATAAGTAAATATTAATTGCTTTTCAGAACTTGACAACGATCAAAAACTCTCTATTTTAGAGGGTTTCGTCCACACACTCCCCCCCACATGCCTCCAACTACCTCAAGATGCAACATCAACACTTCTCACTGGTTTAAGCATAACAGTTTTAGCTTACAAAGCGTGTCTATAGGTTTGTACCATTTACACTGCCCATATCATAATAATAATAATTTTTAAAAATTGCAATGCCTGAAAAATAACATACGATAAAGGTACAATGCATCCAAACAAGAAATTCAGTGCTCAAAGTCTTTTCAGCTGCCAGGAGGAAACTGTTTTATATGTGATTTAAAGCGTTTGTGTACAGAGAGGTTCTGCCTAATAATAACGTCAAAAGCTGTAAATCAACTGAGTAGCAGTCAAAACACAAAAGCTGAGGAAGCACTAATGCCTACAGGTTTTACTCATTCAGTCTCTAGCTTAGTCCAAGGACCCAAGGGCAGCATATGGCAGCAGGCCAACAGCTACCCCACCCTCACCCATCACTGTAATTAAAAACATGTCATGGCAGAGCGTGCCAACGTGTGGCGTTGGAAATGGAAGATACAGCCGGTTTTTTACCCATCTAAAGTAGTCCTCGAGGGCCGTACTCCAAATGAGTTTTCTGAACTACCAGGTAGAAAACTCATTCCCACTCTCCTTGGAGAAAGCCGTTTTCTGACTGGGAGGACAGAAAACTTGGGGTTGCAGCCCTCCTGGAGGAGTTCCAAAACCCATAATGTAGACTGACCATAGCAGAGGACGACAGGGGAAGAGCTGTCTTCCTCGTGTCTTTGTGTAGGTACCGTGTCAAAGGATGGAAGCCAGCAGTTTGAAGTGGACTTAAAACAGGAAAGAATCAAAGAGAAAGAAAAGAAAAATAATAAATTAAAAAACAAAAAAATCAGTCAATGACATAATTTAAAGAGTGATGCAAAACAATTCATTTAAATGGTGACTAAAAACACAGAAACACAGATTTGAAGACATAGCTTCATGTTTGTCATGTCTTTTTCCACTTTTTTTAAACGGCATTTCACTTTTCCAACAAAAAATTAATGAACTAATTCTGTGTGGATTATTTTTGCTGCTGTGCTGCAATGGACTGGTTGTAGAGAACGCGTGTTTTTGATCATCACGATCCGATGCTGTTAGTGGCCTCTTGCAGCTTTAGTAAAAATATGTGTCAAGGGCCTTAATGGGTGGAGCCGTTAAGTCTTAACATTGTCATTGAGCTGCTACAGCTGCGACTGTTCCTGACCCTTTTCACTGGACCAATAAAAACCTGGTTCATTCTTTTCTCCCCAGGCAGTTGGTGGTTTCAACTGAATCTGCAGACAGGCAGGGTCTGAAGATGAATATTCTGCCATGTGACAAACACACAAAAAGGGGCGATGACATGAAATACACTCCCGTGTATTCATTCAGTCGTTTATTCAGTCATTAGCATGCAGCAGCAGATGTGTGGAAGGTAGGCTCTTATGTTAGCCAGGAAGAGAGTAAAGCAGGATGAGGCTAGGGTTTGATACTATCTGCAGAGTGAGCAATCTCCCCAACCTCGTCCCACACCAGCTCGTATCATGTAAGCTGCCAGAATGCTGCAGAAACTTTAAGCCATGTCACTTCCCAGGTCAAACAAATAAGACTAACCAAACAGACAAACAGACGTACGTCGCATAAATCTCCCTGTTTCAGCTTGTTGCATGTGGCCTCAGCCAACAGTGGGCAGAATATACGTAGGCTGAGCAATACAAAAGCCTAAAAATATTCACTCAGAAATGCTAGAAGAAAATGCCTTACGCTGCCACCACACAGGCTGAGATAAAATTACGACAGGCTTGTACATCTAAGTATAACCAAGAGAATAAAGTGGATGTTTAGCATTTTTGAAACCGTTTTGAAAATGTTCAAACCCCATATTTAACTATAAGTAGCACAAAGACAACACCACAACAGATGAAGCAAACTTGTTATTGTTTAGATAACCGGATCCTTCTTTAAAAGAGTCATCACAATCGCCCTTTTCCTTGTTAAATCATGCACATTAGTTTTGGCCTGACCATCTGAAGTTAGAAAGTGGCCAATTTTTTTTTTTTTTTTTTTTTTTTTTGGTTTGGGCTCTTTTTCCTAACCAGAGTACCGGACAACCTCCAAAACATGAGGTTCTGATTCTTCTCCTGTAATCTCATCATCACAGGAGGCTGTTTTCATAAACTCACCTCTTCTGCCACCTGAAATAACCTGCTCAGCTTGCTAGCGCGCTGCCATTAGTGACAAGTTGTGTGCTGCTTTTTCTAGCAAATACATAGTATGTTGGAAAGAAAAGGGAAATGCTGCAGCAAGGAATAGGATAAGGTATGTGTTTTACAAGGAGCTTAAAGACATTTTCAAAACTATTAAACAAGCTAACAATCTAAACAATCTAAAAGTCAAGTGTCCAGAACAGATCACGTTTTTTGGACAGAAGGATAAAAATTTAGAGCCAAAAAAAAAAAAAAAAAAATCAAATATGCCAATCTTCAGTATGGCGATACTAGTTAAGTTTAGTTCTCTTACTGCGTGCGTCTGAGAATCACAGTAGGACTGCAGTCTCAAGGCTGTCGACTTTTTAAACTGCTGCAAAATCTAATTATTACCATAACGACAGAGAAACACAGGGAGGAAGAACCAAAAATCAGTGCGTGTGTTTGTTGCATAGCTGCAAACAACAGCATTCAGAAAGGCTGTCAAAGATGCGGCCGTCAGTCTAAATAAAAGTTAGACAGGCGTGGAATGCAGCTGGTGACTCACAATTTTCACCCACCCAACTTTGACACATGTGCTGCGTCTCCACAGCAGAGCTACTCTTCAGGTGTGAGTTCTGCAGAGCTTCTTGAGAGCTCTGCACTGCTCAAACCACACAAAACACGCTAATCTTTGCGTGAGAAACTGATACAGCCATGCAACAGTCAGTCAGTTGATTAGACAAAACTGGAGCACACATAGTGAAAGAGCTATTCCCACTGTGATGAGTGAGGCTGCATGATAATTATGAATCAATCTCCCATTGATGTCAAATATAAACCTGTTTATGATTTACGGCAGGAATGATCTTTCTAGATTTTTATTCCACTGGCTTACTGATGAATTTTATAAAAGAGGTCAAACCTAAATAAATGCAGTCCTGGTTTCTCAGCTGGGGAACATACCGCTTTGATTTTTAATTTGTGCTGGGGTCCACAGAACAGTAAACAGCAAAGAACTGAAACAAGTAGTAACTTAAATTGTCTACCATACCAGCAGGTATGCTCAGTTGACTGCTCTGCTATCTTGAATGAAGTATATTAGTAAATCATTAATTATAATTAGTACAAAATTATCCAAATGTAGCCTCTGCGTTTTTAACAAAGGAAACAGAAGAAAACATATCATCGCTGCCCAGTGAAAAACATGTATCTCCAAAACTAGTTTTTTTTTTTTTCAGAAGCATGAAAAAAATGATTTATCTCAAAAACGACCTTTTAAAGGAAACCAAAAAATGGTTTAACTAGATGCATTTAGGATCCGAAATAAAACTATGTTGCCACATTTATCAATAAACAATTGAAATTATTTTAAACGGACTTACGTGTTTTGTTGTGGCCGATAGTGGACATACGTGTTTTTTATGCACTCCAATGACGTGCGGTTAGTTACGATCCTCCAGTCTCATTTTTATGTCCCACGAAACTTGATTGCAGGCCATTCCACTTAGCACATTACGCTAACAAAAGCTTTTAGTTGGCATTTTATATTGAAATCAGGATCATTTATGGGCAAATAGTGATCTAATGTTGACATGCGTACATCGGTTTGACTCGGTTCAGGGAAATCGCGGACTGTAATCTTTATCCTTGGCTTAAAAAAATGATCTCGCCAATTCACATTTCTCTTCTGGACTTTTGGCTCATGCATCCATGAGCTAGGAAGCTCCTAACAGAGTCCTGTAATGAGGCTGTGTAGGAAACTACGTGACATGACCATTTCCATGCAAGGATCAGCATTTGTCAATCTAGACGTGAGCAGATGATATGATCAAATCTGACGTCAGGTCTGACATCGTGGACGCAAGTTAGAGTCAGTGTGGAGTGGATTTGCGGTGCAGCCCAGCAAAATCTGGAAATAATGATTAAACAAATCTCAAACCGACCATTAAGCCACATATTCCATACAGAATAAAAAGTAAAATACAATATAAATTAAAACAATAAATTTAATAATAATAATAATAATAATAATAAACAAAATAATGACAAATAAAACTAAATAATAATAACAAATAAAATTAAATAATATTATTTTATTTTAAATAAAATAAAATAATAAGATAAATATATTTGTCTGTTATTACAGAAGCATTTTTCCTCCAGATGAAAAAATAACTTTTTCCTAAGAAATTAATTTGTGGTAACTGGTGGACCTGCCGCAGAGGAGCAGCGCAGCATCAGGGCAGCATGTAAGCTCGTCCACGGCAACGCTGTTCTCCGCCGCTGTCATTCTATCATTCTAATATTTAAGAGCTTAACATGTTAATAACGATTGTTTTCATCCGCCACATTAATCAAGCCCTGATCATTCTTGCGCTGGGATCGGTCATATCATTTCATGAATCACACATGCGTCCCATCGTACCATGACTCCTGCGCTCAGATCAGCACTCCTTTTCTAGTTTGATAAATGAGGGCCAATTCAAAAGTACACCCTCTGATGACCAGCTAATAATGAGCTAAACATGTTCTTTCCTCCCTGCCTCCTCCTTTTTCCTCCATCCTTCTTCCCCTCTTCCCTCCTCCCTCTCCTTTTCGCCAACCTGGAAGACCAGACTGACACTCCTGACGTCCAGTGGAAATACGTTTCAAATAATTAACCTATAAAAGGTTTTGTCATTGGTCAAAATAAATACCGACCACATCAGTCGCTAGGGAGGAATGCGGACATGTCGTACACAGCAAAAAGTCAAAAACGTAAAAAGTGGAGATACGTGTTTTTCATCGGACAGCGACGACAGTTCAATGGCCGTGTGTGTTGATGATGCTGCTCTGCTCCGGGGTTAAAGATAGCATCAACACTAGTAGACAGATGTGTCCTGTTATATACCGGATATATCAGGACACAAGACTTTTAGCTTGTGACTTATTCTGTCCTGTGGCTCAGCCTGTAGCTTGGTGACATTTGGTAGAATTTATTTCACGTGGGATGAGAACACATGCTGCCCAGTCTGAGTTAGCACGCTACAGGTGAGTGTATGCAGAAGTGACAGCAGGTTAGCCCCTGGAAAACAATCTCAACCAGTGACAACCGGCGGGTTCCACTCCTCTGTACTGTTTTTGCATCTATCCATCTGTTATCAGTAACTACAGCACAGAATGCTCTTCCTGCATTCATGACTGGAATCGTGAAAGTGTGTGAGTTTACAAAGAGTGTATGTGCAGCAGAGTGTATTGTTACCTCTGGTTCTAAGCGTAGCAGGATTTTAACTTCCTTGACATTGCTTTGTGCCACAGTGAAACAGAGACCCTGCAGAGACATGGAGACGATCAATTATTCTTCCATAAAACACAAATATCATGTGCATGTCACGCTCATTCACATATTATTGAGAAAAAAGCTTTCACTTTTTCTTTTTTTTTTGCATACCAGGGCCAAGCTAATCTGATATCAAGACTGTGTGATAGAAATGTAGATGAACTGATTCCTGATCACAGTTCATCCACATGGAGTGAGCTCTCAGCTGACACTCGACGGCTGTTTGTGAAGTTTTGATCAGCAACAGGTTACTGAGATTGAAATGTAGCCACCAACAGCCACCGAAAACACATCATCTACATTAAGATACTCCCTTTGTACCGCCAAAATAAAGCCAATTCAGCCAGTTCTCACCGACTGCTACAAAACTACAGAAAAATGAAAAAGATCATCAGCATCATTATTATATAAAGCAGCAACTGATGTTTAAATAAATGTTCATGGGAGTGACAGAAAAATTCCTTCTTAAATAAACATTTACCGTCATGTAAATATTGCTAAATTATTCTGAATTATATTCAGGTAAATAAATTCAAATAACATATTGAAGTTTAAGTTATTTTTGACCATTTCCACTTTTTGTACCTTTTGGAATATACAGCATATATGAATATGCTGTGTGTGGGGCTGTGTAATGTAAATATGTTAAGGGCAGGAGTTTTAGCATTTTCTATATCAGAAACAGGAAATTGAAAAAGGTTTTGTGACATCACTTATATGATGTCGGCAAAAACTGTCAACAAGTAAACATGAATCAAACTAGACTGATAACCACCTGTGATCTGGATCGGGATTCAGATCCTCAGTCCTACTCCAAGAAATGTGCCGAATGCGGATAATAAGATGTTAGCCATTTTCATCTACATTTACATACAAGCTGCGGTTTCTGTCACCAATGGACATAGAATCTCATTTCCAATATGGAAATTGACATATATTTGATTTTTGATGGGCATTTTTACAGGATATAAAGACCTTATTTTTAAAACATGGCGATAAAATGCCCAGTGTACAACTGAGAGGTCGGTCAAGGATAATCACGTGGCCGTGTCACTCAGCTATGTTATTTACAAAAGAGGTGACACCACAGCTACCAGTTACAACGCAGTCCATCAGCGGCTGAACCTCAACCCCTCCAGTTTAATTTAACTCGTCTCTTTCGATTTGCGGAGTGTTGGAGCTGCAAGTGCATGTGGGTCTAGCCTCACATCACTGGACACAGATGTGAAATGCTGCGGCTGGTGGTTTGTCTACACACCATAATCTCTTCCTGTCACCTGTGTTTCAGGCCGAGCATCACTCGTTCAGCCAAAGGTTAATAACAAGCAGATGTCACTGCGTAGTTTGCTCGGACTGCTTCCTGGAGCTGGTTTTATAAAAAAAAAAAAAACAAAAAAAAAAAACTATTATAATAATTTAGACAAAACACAAAGAGGACAAGGGGATTAGAAAAGGCGTTTAAAGTCCTCTTTACAAGCTGACAATAACAATACACACACACACACACATACACATACACACACACCAAAACAAAATGACCTCCTTCCTCTGGTTCCTCCCACTAGGCTTGGCTGTGAGTCTGAGGAAGCCTTTGGGGAGAGCTGACTCTTTTCCTGCAGAGCCCTAGCTCTCCAATAACACATAACGGTGCTGAGGCTGCAGCACAAGTTGAGTCGAGTTGCACAAATCTGTCACATGACTGGCCCAGAGCACAAGAGGCTCAGTCATCCTGCTGCCTGGCTACGGGGACACGTGTGGGCTACTGAACCGGACAGACGCACAGCATGAAGGCTTTCTTCTGCTTTTTGACTTGATATCAACTCCAGTGGCATTAACAGCAACACACACACACACACACACACACACTGTAAATTTATACACACACACGCACACATATACAGTATATGCACACATGTACTGTAAGTCCTCTTCTGGAAGTCGGAGCTACTCATCCAGCTTGGGAGGTCAAAGCTCCCAGTGCTGCCATCCATCACCTTAGGGAACAATGAGGTCTTCAGACCCCACACCTTCTCCAACTGACCTGCCTTCTGCATGATGGTGCCATCACCAAGAATTGCCACATCTATCACTGCAGGCCTGTTCTCCTCTTTGTCCACCATTACTGTCTGGCTGGTTTTCCATCACCCGTCCTGTAGGAGCTTAGCCTTTACCATTCTCTACCTCCTTTGGAGGGGTGCTCCATTTTGACCCTGAAACTTCCATTCCAAATTAGGTACAGATGTTTCTGTAGACTATGTCAGCTCCTGGTTCTGGCGTTCCATGTACACTTCCTAGCCCGCTGAATCTTCTTTCCCATCATTATACTTTGGAGGGCCAAGTGTGGGGCTTTAACAGTTTAACATAAATTTCACCGTCAGCCACCCACTTCTAGTTCATTTCAGGGCTGGTCTCAAAAAGAATGGGCAGGACACTTTTCCTGTTCAAGCATAGCTGCTTTTGCAGTGCTCACAGCTGCAGGCTGCAGCCTTTACATAGATCTAGAGCAGAGGTGGGCAAACTAAGGCCTGGGGGCCACATGTGGCCCGATGATCCAGTTAATCCGGCCCGCAGAGCCTTCACAATCATTTCTCCAAAAGCCAAATGAAGAGGGTTGTTAGCTTGATTGGTTAGAAAAAGGTTCAGACCACCCCTTCAGCTAGCATGCTAACATGTCCTCTCAAGAAGGTGGGGCCAAACATCATTTGGAGCTTCATCATGAATCTCTAGTTGGACCAGTTTACAGGCTCTTCTAACTATTTTCTCAGTCAATAGTCCATTAAGCAGGATTTTTAGTTAACCTCTCATCCTCATTTGGGGGTTAGCTTCCTGCACCACCTGGCCGGCCCCTTCATCAAGATCTACAACCCAATGTGGCCCTTCAGGCTAAATAATTGCCCACCCCTGATCTAGAGCAACCTCGCAGGCTGTTTAGCCATGATAACACATTCAGCTTTTCTTTCAAACATAGTCAAGTGTGACCCATCGGAAAGACTTTTTAGTCGAAATTTCTGAGCCCAGTTTCAGAGTAGATGGGATTTGATTGGCAGGTGGGCACTGCCGACAGACTGACTGATCGCACTGGATTAAAAGTCTAGCAGTCTAGCATCCAGAATACACCAGTGAGGGATTTTCCTGGTGATTAAAGAATTATGGTAGAAACACAAATGAGTCTGTTGTTTTAAATGCAAACTTTACACTTCAGAAATAGTTCTAACATAAGTATAATAGTAAGTATAACAAGACATAAGAAAGTCCAGAATGATTGGGAGTTACCAAAATCTGCCATTGCTGTGTTTGACACTGCCTTGGATCCAAACCTCTGGATCAATTTGGCCCTCAAAATGCCAGTTTCAGTTTATAGTACTCACACACAAGACATGACAGAGAAAATTTAACTGACGAAAATGTCATACGAGACACCATTCCAAAGCACAAAAAAAAAAGTCATTTCATCATCTTATCATCTTTAAGTCATTCCATTAATACTGCAAAACTGTGACATTGGGACAGGTCACTCTGAAGGTGGTGGAAGCCTGAGTTCAGTTGGCGTGATGTAACTGAGATTATCTCCCTCAGCAGCTTCCAGCTTCATCAGCAATGCAGGGAAATGGTGCTGCAGAGGTGAAGAGAGAGCTAACAGACAGCAGCACTTCCAGAGCCTCACTGCAGTGACCAGTCTAAACCGTGAGATGGAAGGCTCCGTTAGACAGTCAAAATGCTAGCTGTCTATGCAAGGAGCTGACTGCATGAAGCAATTTTTAAAAATCCACAATGAAATTCAGGAAACCAATATTATATAATAACATATTGACAATGCAGTTTTTTTGTTTTTTTGTTTGTTTTTTGCTGTCAAAGAATATCGTCCTTGCAACACACGAGACACAATATTATAGTAGATAGTTGAAAACTCTGCAGGCTATTAGTGTAAATGGGGAAATCTCATCTGTTTTCACATGAAAAACACAAATACTTGTCATCACACCACCTGCTGTGCCAGTAAATACATCATTAATAAATAATAAAACCATGATATGAGCAAAGCCAGATTCTCTGATGTGAAGTATTAAACATACGGGAAAGATTTTCCTATTAATATTTTGTTGAGGTGTTGATCTGTGTCTAGAGGTGGTATTAAAAACCCTCCTCTCTGAGACTCTGAGTCTCATAAGACTGACATTGATGCAGACAGACTGTAAAATTAAAGATGTTCCTGACTCTCGTGTCTAAAATCTGGACTTAGTTATGCTCATCCATCTAACAAATTTGAGATTTTAGAGATATCAAGAGCTCAGAATATATGGAATACATGCAAGATTACTAAAGAGAGCGTAATGCTGTGCAGACAAGATCAAAAGGTTAAAGATTTGTTTTAATGTTATCATGGGTCGTATTTGAGTAGGTTTTGCCATTTTAAATGGTGATGACAGGCATTAACCCAGCTGTAATGTAGTATTTCTGATACAAACGTCCTTCGGTTTCAGCAACATCACAACCCAGGGAGAACTGTTGAGACTATGTGATGGCATTTTATCAACTAGCTAGTCTTATTGTCCATGAACGTGACAAAACCTGTTGGTGATTACTGGAAGAACAGACCAGCCAGGTCTTTTTTTTTTTTTTTTTTAATCAAAGTTTTTTTATCAGAATATTTATGAGTGCAATGAAAAGATTTCTACTTTGAGTTTTTTTTCATAGGCAGGTCTAAAAAAGAATTAAAAATCTGGTATGTCAAACACATTTACGCAGTTGTGCACAAAACATAAAACAAGACAGCAACAAAATGAGTACAAAAAGAAAGAAATGGAAGTGTCACACAAGTGTTTTTCTTTTCTGATGTATTCATTCATAAATATTAAGCAAAGTGGCTCCCAGCAGGGTCGCATCTCTGTGCCAGCTCAGCATCAGTGAAAACACAGGTCAGAAACAAATTGTGAGACTCGTATCAAATGATTTACTACAACCTTTTACTACTGCAGCAGCAATGCCTCAATTGCTCTTTATTGCAAATGTCACTTGACACTTTTCTCTCTATTTCAGTGCTATTGGATACAACTACTAGAATAAACTACAGTATATTATTTACCTTTAATACTTCCACTTTAACTTTTACCCCTGTTAAAGTGCTCAAATTATGGCTTTCTTGGAGGAGTCTATAAAATAAAGTTCCTTTACATCTGGATAGTATCATTTGGGTGGTGGAGCTCCATCGTGATTTTTAATTAAAGTCGCTTATAAAATGCCGCTCGTAAACTCTTGGATGTGGCTGTCATGTTGTAATTCCCTGAATATCAAGTCATCTATTTATTTATTTAGTGAGCAATTTTAGGACGCGTAAGAGTGGAACATGGGTGATTTTCTGACTGTGCTCGTGTGATGAAAATCGGCTTCGGCTGCAGAAGCTTAAGCTTTGTGTGGTGGTCAGCAGAGTGATGGATTTCTGCTTAATGTAATCAGCGGTGAGGTTTTAAATATAGGGTGAGGTGCTCCAGTGCACTGGTGAACCTCTGAATAAAGGCTAAATGGATGGGAGAGCTAAATGGAATTGGACAGATTAGAAAGTAAAAAAAAAAAAAAAAAAAAAAAAAGTGAGGATGATTAAAATGGAGAGCAGGATACTGAGATGAAGTCACGAGGCTCAGAGGCTTCGTCTGTTCTCCAGATGAAAAACGGAGTGACTGTGATGCCGACAAGCAGGAAGCGACTCTCAGAGCCGAGCGCGGACTGCAGAATGTCTGTGCACTTTTACAAACTAACTTCACTGAACAGCTCTTAAGGCTGTAAATAAAAAACTGCTGTGGCAAAACAAAAGTATGAAAGAGGATTACTGAATTCAGACCTTTCATTTAAAGTTATTTAACTTAACAGATTCCTCAAACAAAACCCCAACTTTACACTGCAGCACAGAAACACTCATGGAAAAACTCCTGAATAACAAGAAACTGCGTGTGTGTGCCTTGTTGTACTTGTTACATAGTTTGTGTCAAAATCCCCATTCTACCAGCAAAGTGAGGACATTTCTGAGAAGTGAGGACATTTTGGGGATGGTTAGTAAGGAGCTGGGTAATATGTCTATGAGTAGTCACAAAAATAGAAGTACAAGGGTGTGTGTGTGTGTGTGTATGCTGATCTTGTGATGTGCTGTTGTGGTCTCACATGTTGGAGTGCATCCCCGCCAGCTGAGTTACAGCCTGTGCTCGTGTCAACATTTAATCATCAGTAACAATAACGCCATCTTCAGAAGCAAAGAATGACACAAAGGACGATATTGTGACGACACATGAGCGGGGACCACCTGATCCACCACCAGATCACGCTGCGACATCAACTCCTTTCTCATTTATCCGAGTTTAGCTAGTGAGATGCTGTGAGGGGTGAAAACTTTCCAATATTTAAAAAGTTAGGTTCACAAAAATAACTGAAAGTGTATTTTAATAAATAAACACATATGAGCTCCTCTAAGTAGAAATAATAATAAAAAAAATCGAACGTGTTATCAATTGCAACTGAAAAAAAGTCTCAGACATTTTAAAGTTACGCGATTAAAAACACACATTTTCTTCCTTTTCGAATTATCAGTCTGTGAACCTGAGAGAATCCAAAGTGTCAGTCCAACAACTGGTAAATGAAACGAGTTTGTGGCAAAGGAAACAGAGAGAAGAAACTGCGATAAGGTCCGAAAATAGCACTTTAACACTAGTTTATAACAGATGACGTGATTGCTAGTAATTTCCCAATTATCTCTGAAATAAAACTCTTTCATTTTATCCCCCTAAACAAAAGAATAAACACTGAAATGAATGAAAGTGTGGCGACACTGAGCTCTTGTAAAGTTGCTTCCATTTTGTGAGAGCAGTTCCAAAGCTGAACACAGTCTCCTGCAGGGCAAATGCATGGACCACTGTGAGACGTACAGACCAAAATAAGCGAAATTCTATTTTTTTTTTTTACATTGTAAACTTTTGATTAAAAGGCCATTTTTGTAAGACCTGCAACATCCTGCAAACAGTTTAGTTTAGTTAGAGTATTTCAATTTAGTTAGAGTAACTTTATTTATTTATTTCTTGCTGCACCGTGGGTTCGAGAGGAGTGGAATTTCAGTATGCTATGTGTCATGCATGTATAGCACAGCTGAGAATAAAGATGACTTGATCCACACACCTCTATGAAAAAGTTTTTTTTTTCCCTTTTTTTTCCTCCCTTTGTAAAATAAGTTATGTCTCTTATATTGACTATAGAATGGTTCCACGTCGTACCAGTTACTTTGTCTCCAGGACGCGGGGGGGGGGGGTGTCCGAGCCTACCTCAGAGGAGGAGAGAACCCTGCACCCTGTTGATTACAGCGCATCCAACCAATCACATAACTGAGCTGAAGGCCCAGACACCCTTTCAGCATCTCATCAGTGCACTTCTGATAGATGTATCAAGAACACACATTTCTTCTTTTGAGTGCAACATTTTAAAGTCACCAAACCATAATTAAAAAAAATCTAACTTTTGTGAATTTTTCAGGTTCTACTAACTGTTGACTTAAAAACTTAAAAAAAAAAAAAAAAAAAAAAAAAAAAGCATTTTGCATAAAGTTGAACACACATACATGGACATAATGTATTTACAACACTACTGTCATTTTGTATATTTAATATCA
This sequence comes from Pao palembangensis, assembly GCA_015343265.1. Taxonomy (NCBI): domain Eukaryota; kingdom Metazoa; phylum Chordata; class Actinopteri; order Tetraodontiformes; family Tetraodontidae; genus Pao; species Pao palembangensis. The sequence continues at coordinate 1,086,342 of CM027097.1, forward strand.
AAGTGAATCTAGTAACTGTACTATCACTCCGGTTTTAGATACTTTTTCTGACAGCGCCAACCAACCACATGGCTTCTGTGAAGGAATGCAGGACATTCTGTCAGAAAGCACCAGGGCAAAAACACAGAGATATTGAGTATGTGTAGGGTTGTGTCCTTCATCTAACTCCACTAAGCATCACTGGGGGATGCTGAGGAGGAGGAGGAGGAGGAGGAGGAAGGTGGTGATGATGGAGAGGAGGAGGGCAGTGGGGTAAACAACACAGTAGCGGACAAAACCCAATACACCAAGATGCTTGAAGATCCCCTAATAATAATAATCATAATTAATATTATTATTAAGAAACACGCGATTCGTACCTTTATTCGGGTCTTTATTATCTAACCTATTTATCCATGTGTATTTCACTGATAAAAGTAAAACAGATGACGTTTTATTTGCACCAAAGGAACCGCCTAATGAGCAGCTGAACAATACACCTTCACAATATCAACAGTCCCATATGGTTCTATTTGAAAGATTCACTTTGTTTAAAGCGACACAGACGAGTTGAATGGCGAACAAAAAAAGAAGATCATTATTCTTACCGGTTCAAGCTGCAATACCCGCGGCACACTATTCCATGGCCCCTGGTTGTAAAGATATGGTAAAACTGTTGGCAGACTGGTCGGCTCTGGTATCTCCGACGCCTCCGTGTTGCTCGTCGTAGCCGTGGCGTGTGATGGCGTAGCTCTACTGGGCCAAGACCAGACTGCTGCGGCGTTCACGTACTGTCGGACAACATAAACGTACAGCCAGGACCCTAGACTTTATTTGGTAATAATCAGACTCCAGCTGCCCGCTTTCGAACAATACAGCTTATCGGGGCCACCGAGAGACTGCTGCTGTTATTTATCGACTGCCTGACAACACAATCTGCAGGTTCACACTCCTGCTGCTACGTTTACATACAGTCGTACAAATCTCCCCACAGGGCCTTGGCAACATTGCTGCTGCGTTTAGGACTACCAGGAAAATCTTTCTCCGGTCCACAACCATTGAGATGCTGCATTAAAGGCTGTTGGACAACACAGTCTGACTCGGTTGTTGCTAAGTTCATAGAGTCGGTTAATGCCTTTGTACATGCTTAAGAGGAAATCACTATAGCTGCCTTTTTATATTCATATTACTAACCTAGACATTATAGCAAGTGTTAATACTTGAATAAAACAGGTAGTCATAAAAAAAATCTAATGTTTGAAAAACAGTTGTTGAGTATCTGTGTTCCTTGTCATGTAATTCAGTTTAGGTACAGAGAGAAATCTGTAAAGTCTGTCTGAGTCCTATATTTGATTGCCTTTATTCTTTAATAGCAAATATTTTTTAGAAAAATTTGCATTATTGCAGCAGCATCAAGTGCTATTTGGGTAGACATGCATATAAATATAGTATATAAGTGTATAGAGCTCTGCATAGAGCATATGAATAACCATTAATCAAGAAAAGAATTCCTGTAGACCAGTTTTGGCCTTGTTTGTGCTCTGGAAAACACTTATGTGTACATTTTATTAAAGTCATTTCAATGAACACTGTGAACAGGTTGACCTTTCTATAATGAGAATAATAGCCTCAGAATTGATAGTTTTCAGTGTTTCACACAAACAGTGAAAATGTGTCATCAGATTTCTAGTCTTTAATATTGTGAATTTGATTTGCTTACAATTGCATTTTAAATACTTTAAAAAACGAATTAATGATAAAGATAAAAAGTATCCACATCTCAAAATACAAATAATTATTAAAGAATTGTGGCATTTCCACAAGCTATATCTTTGTTGATTGACTTTGAATTTTATTTATTTTTTAAAGTCATGTAGATGTTACAGGTAAACGAAAGGGTAAAGCAAAGGGCCATAGGGCCATGCTGCCCCCTGTTGAAACTTAAGAGCTGCAAGACAAGAAATCAAGAATCTTTATTGTCATGCGAGCATACCGAAATTTTGTAGAATTGTTTTGTTTTTAACAAGAAACGTCCACTAAGCACATCAAGGTTCATGTTTTCACAGGGAAAAAAACTGTTCAACTCTCATGTGACGCCCCGAATCTTTGACCAGTGTTTCATTCAGGAGTTAATATATGGGGTGAGAGGTTAAAGCTGCAGATGTCAAGCTTATTTTTCTCACCATGTGGTGCAGTCATTTACTACCATCCAACAATTCCATCTGTGTTCTTTCAGCTAACTGGTACCAACAACCTCGTATCTTTGTTTTAATGTACTTATCATAACCATGTTCGGGTTTAACATCGAACCGCTGCCTTTCTAAGTGAACAGCCAATAAAAGCATCAGTGGATGTTTGGTTATAGAAAATGCAGTCTGGACAACGATGATGAAGATTTTTTACAGCTTTAAAAAACATAAATAAAGCTGAAAAAGGACTTTGCAATTCAAAGAAAGCTTAAATTTTGAAAGATTTGGTGAACAAGGACTGAGAATGTTTATCCTGGGGCTATTAGGCAAACAGGAGAATGTCTGGGGTTGAGTTGCCACAGTTCCGGGGTACAGTGTCTGGGGTAAAAGTGCTTTTGTATTGTCATGATCACCACTCCACCTGCACCACATCTCCTAATCAGACGCACCTGCAGCTGGTTGGATCTAATTGACTCTGTATTTAAGCTCCGGACTTGGACTCATCTGTGGCCAGATTGTGCTCTGTGACATGCGAGTCATTCCGGCATTTGTTTCCTGCCTGACCGTTATTGACCCTGCCTGTTTCTGACCTGCTTTCAAAGCCTGGATTACCTGCATGTCTTCTGTCTGCGACCATGAACTTCGGATTTGCCTTTCCGTTGCCGACTCTGCCTGCTCTGGACTTTTCTACCTTGTTCGTCTCCCAGTAACCTTACCTGCTTCCGCCTCTGACTACGAGGTCAGCACATTCCTCTTTAACTGGTTTAAATTTCAGGACCTTGGAGAGTCCTGTCTTATTGACACAAATGAGATATTGCTGCCATCAGAAGGCCAGCAATTGTCTCAAGGTCTGATAAATGGACGCATCCTCTGCAGTCAGCACGTATAATGCACAGTGCAGAAGCGCCATCTTCCTCCAGGTGCCTGGCCATGCGGAGGGTTCCATGACAGAACGACGTTACACAGAGGAGGTCGGATGCTGGTGCCACTGCAGAGCATTTCATGAGGGCTTGGAGGCCCACAGGGCCAAAGGGAACGCCAACACCAGCACATGGCTGGGGTTACAACTGAGATGGACAGTAGCTATGGACTGCAACATTATGTGGTTTAGGGTTAGACTCGCATACCGTATATACCTTCACCTCTAACAGCTAAATCGAATCCATCAGTATGTCCGGTCATAGCGAATAATGTCAAGACTAGCCAAGTTTCAAGGAAAGCTTGTGGAGCCTTTCAGTGTTCTTTGTGATGTTGTCCATCCCCAGTAAATGGGGAGAGGACATAAACTTCATCCACCCAAACAGAAATCAATAGTTTTCATTGTTTCTACCACACGTGTGAGAAAAGCATTCAAGCAGCACACAGAAGGGTTTTTCAAAATATATATATATATATATATATATTTTACAGTTTTTAATGGTTAAATATGTGATTCTATTTCTGGTTTGAATTATTGACATTACAAAATAAGTTCATTTAGTTTATTGTAAAATCTAAATGATCAGTACATTTATCTCTTAGTTTTAGGGCAGCAAGGAGCTCCTGGGTTTGAAGCTCCCTGGGGCCACAGGCGTTTCTCTGTGGAGTTTGAATCTTCTGTTTGTCTGCTCAGTTTTAGTTTTAAAATCATGAAACATAAACAAACAGGGAATTAATGACATTCCAACACATTGTATTATTATAATTGGACATGTACTGCATTAATGTGTTCTTATTTTTATTCAAGTAGCAAAATGGTCCTATTTGTTTTTCAATTTCTAATTTTATGGACTAATAAGTGATGGATGACGGAAAATATATCGATATTCAATGAATATAAGAGAAGAAATCTGAAAATGTGGCATATTTGACTCAGTGGGTTGAATAGATGGTGACAATAATTGATTGACATATCTATATAAATGTTGTTTATTCCTTGTTTTGTGTTCATGGTAGCACGTGGTCACAATTTTATTCTGTCTGTCCATTTGCATTCATGAAGGGCTGCAGGTTTTGTTGTTGGCTTAGATAGGTACATCATAGAAATGTGTCCTCAGATCCACGCTTACGTGAACATGCAGCTCAGGAACAGTATTAAATAAAAATACAGTACAGTCATCTGTAAACAGTCACAAATTCAGTCAGGAGGAACGACCAAGTGTTTGAACAGACGTACAACCTGTTTACGAGAGCTGCGTGCTCTACAGACTAAGAATAAAGAAATGGGCAGGACCTGATGGCAGCCCAGCAGTTATGAAGACAAATATTTCCCCTCTGAATCTCTAAGGTGGGGGGAAAGGTGTATTTGGAGAAGAGACAGAGGGGTGCTTTGTCCCCCCCAATCCTTCCTCTCCACCCCTCAGTTCTCTCTCCGGTCCCTGATTCTAAAATCCCTCCTTCCAGCTCCCTCGCCGCCTCACACAAACGATCCCCCTTAAGAGATGCTGTCGCTCCTCTGCCACTCCGTCCTGCTCTTCCTTGCTCAACAGGTAAGAATTTGCATTGTCTTTTTGCATGAAAGGACATGTGAACGGCAAATGAGATGACCAATACTGGCAAACCAAATTAACCTCTGGGATTATTCTTTTGAGAAATCGGTTTTTCATTATATACAGTGTATATATTATATACATATATATATAAACCCTGCAAATGGGAAGCTGAGCTGAGAGAATTTGGATTTAAAGCTGTTGTAGATCTGCTTTCACACCAGCCGATGAGCTCATTCAGTAAACGTGGCAGGCAGGCTTTAGATTTTTGGCATAGCCTTCAGTGACCCTTGAAGACACCAGCGATAAAGGGAATTCTCGCATTTGTGGTGTAGTACACACGCTGTAAGCAAATTGGAAGTCAAATCAAGAACTGAAGGATTGAGAACATAATGTATTCTAAATTTATGTCGTTTTGTCTTAAAAATATCCCTCTGTGTGCTTTCAAAGTCCACTCTTTTAAAATTCAATGGCAGGGTTTTTATACATATAAAATCTGTTTAAAACGGATTTCTATAAATGAAATAAACAATGGTACAGATAGACACGTAATTTAGTCAAATGCACGCACATGCACAATTTTACCAAAAAGGAAATTTACCACACACATATATAATACCCCTCTCTTGTATCCTCGTTTTACTCTTTTATGTGTTTACAACGTGTCAGTAATATTGAAAAAGGTAAAAAGGAGCATGTAGAGCAAGAAGATAATCCATACTAACGTGTTTTTATGAATTTGTTATTTATTGGTATGGTATCACAAAGAACTTGCACACTTGAAAAGCAGATGATCATGATGAAGAAAAGGACAATGTGAAAAGAACACAAAACCCTCGAAGTTGTGTTAAATAATATTTAAGAAAAAAATCAAAGCACCATAAGATCAATTACCAAATAATCTAAAGGCAACACTCCCCAATGCTGAATACCAGAATACAAAATGTAAATGTAACATGCATTTAATCTATAAAATGCAAATGGCCTTCTTAGAGTGAAAGAAGCATTTATGGTAGGTTGGAACCAACTTCAAAAGCGGCGGAGGGCATCAACTATCTGCCACTTACAACGCTGCCTTATATCCCTGCTCACTTTAGCCAATCCCCATTCACAGCACAGCACACATGGCCCGAACAACCTGCATGAGACTGAATTTAGAAGACTGGGTCTAAAGTCTAAATGAATCATACTGAGGGGACTGTGTTTTAATATTTGATATGGCACAGTCTGCCCATCTCATACAGTTCTGGGTTTTAATTTCAGAACATTCTTTTCGGCGTGGAGTTTGGATGTGGACGTGGAGGCTGCTTTCAAAAACTCTTAATTTCCTCCCACAGTCAATAAACATCAGGTTGATTGGATACTTTAATCTGCCTACAGGGATGTGTGTGCGTCCTACAAAAAATGGCTTGTGCTTGCATTGAGACATTTGCAAAATGAAGTTAGTTAAAATGATAGCTTACTCTTCAAAAAATAAAATCTTTTTACCTTTTTCTTTTGAGTATCACATCTGCATTACTTAACCCGTTGAATGTTTTAAAATGTAGCCAAGAAAGTTTTATCTTCCAACGAGCTAATCCAGATTGATTGTACCATGTTTTCTTTAATAGTAAATATAGTATATAACGAGCAGTATTGTCCCCCACTCCCCTACACACACACAGAGTCTCTGCAGTGCTCTGAGTAATGCACAGCTGACTTCCAGAGATGGGCAGGCTGTTTCTGAGAGGCGACAGTTTTGCCAGTGGCCCTGTAAGTGTCAGAAAAGGCCTTACTGCGCCCCAGGGGTGAGCTCTGTCTTGGATGGCTGTGGCTGCTGCAAGAGCTGTGCCCGGCAGATCGGAGAGTCGTGCAACGAGAGGGACATCTGTGATCCCCACAAAGGCATGTACTGCGACTTCTCAGCTGACCAGCCAAGATATGAGATCGGCATGTGTGCATGTGAGTGACTTTCATCTTCTTGTGAAGTTCTTGTGAAGGCAGAGTGCATTTTTTTACTTTTATTTTTAACTGATAGACAGGAAATCAGTAATGACATTGGGCAACAATGCTCTCAACAATGCCCCCGTGTGGTGGACTTTCACACCAGTTTAACTTCTATCCCCCTTGTTTTGGTGTTTGTCGACTGATATTTGATCACATTTAATTAGAGCTAAAGGGGAAACATTTGGCAAATGGCTTGAAGTAAAATAAACTGTACCAAGTCAGACTGTTGATTCATAACATGTTATTCAAGCAAATGTTTTCTGTTTCAAGTAATTTATAAATTATTAATCCAGAAAGTGTAAAGTCAGAGTAATATCAGAAAGGATTAGTTTTGCGAGACGTTTGTTTTCTATTATATCATTTTATCCAGTAAATTTTTTCCATGCGGTGAGATATGGAAAATGCCCTTTTGATCGTGGCTTACAGAACCTGATGGCACTACTGTCACTCTGTCAGCAGACATGATGGCAGTGGGTTGCGACCTGAATGGAATCCATTACGAGAACGGCGAGTCCTTCCAGCCCAGCCCCCTCTATAAATGCATGTGTATCGCTGGAGCAATTGGCTGCTCACCAGCGTTCATCCAGAAACCTGCGGGACTCTTGGGCCCTGCGCCGCTGATGAGCAACGCACCGGCTGGCCTCCGCAGTGGCCGGCCCTCAAAGAAGCATCAGCAGGACACAACCTACATGTCAGGTGTGTGTTCACCAAGGAAATCATGGACAAATTACAAATATATCAAGGCAGATGTATCAAAAATGGGGGGAATGTACAGTATTATGATCCCGTAAGAAAGATCAGCTAAAAGTAAATGTACCCGGGTCTTTGATCTGACATTTCAGCTGCTTCCAGTTGTAGATTGAAAACTCAGAGGGTACTAGAATTCATTTGCTCGAGGAACAAAATGAGAGAATTTTCAAAATGAAACTAGCAAGCAACTCCCAGTATGGGATGGTATATGCTGGCTGTACAGTGGCACCCAGCCCACCTCAGTCTGCAGGGGGGTTTGTTGACACTGTAATACTGAAAGCTTACAGGGATCCCCCTTTAGCCTGGAAGAAGAACTGCCTGGTCCAGACCACTGCCTGGAGCCCGTGTTCCAAAACCTGCGGCTTGGGCCTCTCGGTACGCGTCAACAACGACAACAGTAAATGTGAGATGAGGAAGGAACGGCGCCTGTGCCTGCTGCGGCCATGCGAGGAAAACATCCTCAGGAGCGTTAAGGTAACAAATCACTGAAACCTTTCCCGAACCATTCAAACTTAAGAGGACATCGGTTTTGCACATTTGTAATTAAACATCAAAATAGTTGTTTTTTCTCTAAGGAATTGAGTTATTTATTTTTCCAATAAATACTGTATTAAGGAGACTAAAGAAAAAATAAGATTAAAAATCTATATCTATATTAAACTATAACAAAAAAAGATTCGATAACATGATTTCCTTCTCCAGATACCAAAGGGAAAGACATGCCGGCCCAAGTTTCAAGCAAAGAAAGCAGAGAATCTGAAACTCTCAGGATGCACGAGCAGCAGGAAATTTAAACCAACATACTGTGGCGTCTGCACAGACAAGCGCTGCTGTGTCCCCAATAAGTCACGCATGATCAAGGTCAACTTCAAATGTAAGGGAAGCTCCAGCACTCAGTGGAAGATGCAGTGGATAACGTCCTGTGTCTGCCTGAGGAAGTGTAACGATCCAGGTGACATGTTTTCTGACCTGCGGTTCCTCTAATGGTTTCTTTAGGAGACCAAGGACAATCATAAATCGCGTTCTCGTGTTGCCACAAGGATTCTCTACCAAAGAATTCCTGAAAACTGAAATAAATGAGAAATAGCTAAAATGGTAAAACCAAGTATGGTAGTTATGAAAAGCTGTTATCAAACCCATCCTCAGGTCACATGTGTGCAATAAGAACACACACAAGCACATTCATAATAGTATCTCAGGAGATTCTTGGGTAGGGAGCTGAGATACCAACTGACTCAAGCACAGGACAAAAAAGTAAGCTATGAATTAGAAAGTAGTGCTTTTTAAAACATATATCTCCACATTTACTTGTGTAAAGTCTGTTGTTTAGGTCCCCCTTAGTTGGCAATGCTTAGTCTGAGTGCATCAGGAATGAGTCTGCCCTTGGTAGCATCCAGATGCTGATATTCTTCAATCAAAGCATTGAGTGATCCGACGGCATCTGAGAAGCAGCTCTGCTCCATCCCATCAACGTGCAGGTAGTGATGTAGGTGAGCCTTCAAAGAATTCCAAAATGGAAGATATCTTTCTTAGGTTTTATCTGATATCAGTGAAAACGTAATCAACAGTAAAGCTTTGTAGTTGCTGCTTAGCTTTCCCATAGGGATGTAGCCGTAGCACTCCACGCCGCATGCATAGGTGACTGTTGCTGCAAAGGACGTTGCAATTAAACCCAACTATGTGATACTTATTCAAAATAAAAATATATGCAATTCTATTGTTATTTATAAGCACAGAATCGTGTCTCATCTTTAACCAGTGATTTTTTTTTTTTTTGACTGCGTTTGACAAAGATTTTTAAGAAAGTGATTGGACAAATCCAAGAGGTTATACAGAGCTTATTGGAACTGTTAACACTGGTAACTCCTGGATTACACATTGGACACTAGAGTAGTTCCAATGCCTAGAAAAGTAAAAATTACAGTTGAAAACTTGTTTCCTCACTTTGCATAGGTATTAAATTACTGCTTACCCTTTTTTCAGTTTTGTGCTTTAACAAATACATTCATCACAAATGGTCATACCATTCAAAACAAGAGTGATGTCCTCATTCTGACTAAAAAAATTATATATACATGCCCCCCCCAAAAAAAATCTAAAATATAACACCTGAAGAAGAGCGGAGGGTTTGGATCTTTCGTTTGAGAAAAATCTTACCCTGTAAACAGGCTCAAGACCATTACGTTTTGGTTTTTCCCACTTTTATGCATCTGTAATGCTGTTCTCCCTTATTACATCCAAATAATCTACAGCCAAGATTTAAAAGTACCTTCTTCCTGTAGAGTTTGGTGAAGCGCTCTCGCAACTCTAGGAATGCAGGCTTCACACATGTGTTATTGGCCAGGGCTAAAAGTGAGTGCGAGTGACCCACAGGAGGTACGGAACAAAGACCAGTCTTCCAGCCCTCCTGGTTCCATGAGACAAAGGGAAGCGAGGGTCTCAGCCTACAGCAGGGAAATATTATGCCAGAAACAACAATTACATGTGTCAACACTTGAATTTTCAGCAAATAGATCAACAGGCTAAATCGTGAGCAGTCGACTGACGTAATTCTGAGTAGGCATCTATTTTGCTAATTCAAATACTACATTAGTAAGAAAGACAGATTGCAGGATCAGTCGTCTGCACACATTGCATATACAGTGGGTATGGAAAGTATTCAGATCTTAAATTTTTCACTGTTATATTGCAGCCATTTGCTAAAATCATTTAAATTCATTTATGTACACACAGCACCCCATATTGACAGAAAACAGGATTGTTAACATTTTTGCAGATTTATTAAAAAAGAAAAACTGAAATATCACATGATCATAAGTATTCAGACCCTTTGCTCAGTGTTCAGTAGAAGCACCTTTTGAGCTAATACAGCCATGAGTCTTTTTGGGAATGATGCAACAACTTTCCACACCTGGATTTGGGGATCCTCTCCAGTTCTGTCACGTTGGATGGTAAACGTTGGTGGACAGCCATTTTCAGGTCTCTCCAGAGATGCTCAGTTGGGTTTAAGTCAGGGCTCTGGCTGGGCCATTCAAGAACAGTCAGAGTTGTTGTGAAGCCACTCCTTGGTTATTTTAGCTGTGTACTTAGGGTCATTGTCTTGTTGGAAGGTGAACCTTCGGCCCAGTCTGAGGTCCTGAGCACTCTGGAGAAGGTTTTCGTCCAGAGTGAAGCATGATGCTGCCACCACCATGCTTCACTGTTGGGACTGTATTGGAGAGGTGATGAGCAGTGCCTGGTTTTCTCCACAAATACCGCTTAGAATTAAGGCCAGAAAGTCCTATCTTGGTCTCATCAGACCAGAGAATCTTATTTCTCACCATCTTGGAGTCCTTCAGGTGTTTTTTTAGCAAACTCCATGCAGGCTTCCATGTGTCTTGCACTGAAGAGAGGCTTCCGTCGGGCCACTCTGCCATAAAGCCCCGACTAATGGAGGGCTGCAGTGATGGTTGACTTTCCACAACTTTCTCCCATCTTCCGACTGCATCTCTGGAGCTCAGCCACAGTGATCTTTGGGTTCTTCTTTACCTCTCTCACCAAGGCTCTTCTCCCCCGACAGCTCAGTTTGGCCGGACGGCCAGCTCTAGGAAGGGTTCTGGTCGTCCCAAACGTCTTCCATTTAAGGATTATGGAGGCCACTGTGCTCTTAGAAACCTTAAGTGCAGCAGAAATGTTTTTGTAACCTTGGTCAGATCTGTGCCTTGCCAGAATTCGGTCTCTGAGCTCATCAGGCAGTTCCTTTGACCTCATGACTCTCATTTGCTCTGACCTGCACTGTGAGCCGTAAGGTCTTATATAGAGGTGTGTGGCTTTCCTAGTCAGATCCAATCAGTATAATCAAACACAGCTGGACTCAAATGAAGGTGTAGAACCATCTCAAGGATGATCAGAAGAAATGGACAGCACCTGAGTTAAATATAAGAGTGTCACAGCAAAGGCTCTGAATACTTATGATCATGTGATATTTCAGTTTTTCTTTTTTAATAAATCTGCAAAAACAATTCTGTGCTTTTCTGTCTATATGGGGTGCTATGTGTACATTAATGAGGAACAAAAACTCAACTTAAATGATTTTAGCAAATGGCTGCAATATTACAAAGAGTAAAACATTTAAGGGGGTCTGAATACTTTCCTGAATACTGTACCTATATCTCAAGCTTTAATGTTGAGGTCTTATAGACAGTAAACTAAAACTGATTAAAGAGTAAAGCTGACTTTTTGGCTACATTTTAAAATGCTCTATTTACTTAATGTTGTTCATTATTGGTATTTATAAAATAGCAATTATCATCAAGCTTCTGAATATTTGTTACTATTTTTGCCGATGTTCAAACACAGTCAGTCTGAACTGAAAGTCCTTAAAGTCTCAACTACGTTGAACTCGTTGGTGTTCTGTGAGTGTAAGAATTTGTTCCACACAGTATTTCTGTATTTCTTGTCCTCCTTTTACTCTGAGGCCAAACAAACACGTCCTTTCAGAGCACCTTCGGTTTTGCCTGACATGAAATCAAGGTCTGTGGTGAAGGCAGAGAAGGAGCTGAATAGGCCACTCATGAATTCTCAGCAACAGAACTGAACAGAGAAGTATTTTTGCAAAGAGTGGGGGTCACCCAGCTATGATGACATTGAGTACAGATGGAGCAATGAACGGTGTTCTGACCTCTCAATGTTCCTGCGGAGGTCGGACACCTGCACGTCGCCCCGGATCATGAGCGCACAGGCCAGGTACAAGCTGTGCTTTGGGTCTGCTCGGATCAACTGGTGGTCTTTACTGAAAGCGTCGCTGAACATTTGATCCAGCCTAGAAGGCACAGGTAGAGTTCAACAAGTCTTTACCGCTTGTATGGAGAGAAATGGCCTCAACACCAGTGTCCAAGAAGTGAAAACGTCCGTGAGCTTATTTACCTAAGTTCAGTGCTGAAGCAGCTGGATATTTTTAAGCAACACCCTGCTCTGCATTCATGCTCGCAAATAAATTCACCTCAGTCAGCTGAGGAGTGGCACAAAAGGTAGCTTTCACGGCAGCTGTTTGGAAAGAGGCGGATCAAATGGGGCACTTCCTGTCACAAGCTGAAAACTTTGACTTACTTCCATCTAATGGCAGCAAATGAAAGGCTGCTTTGTGGTCCAGCTGTTCCATGAAGCCCCCACATTTACAGTTAAGAAGTATTTGAATACTGGCCCATTTTTTGTCATCTAAAATCTAAGTGTGTATCCACCAATAACCAATAATAACAGCTACACTTTGAATCAACTCCAATAATTTCCGTCATCATTCTACTCATCTATTGGTTAAAGATCCGATATATTTGTCAGTGGTCAAATCAATACCAATAAAAGAGGTTTTCCCGTCAAAGAAGAGCTGGTAAAATGTTTGTAATTCCTAAAGGCTGTGCACTAAGAGTCTTGCATTTATCTAAACTTCAAATTAAAATCATGCTACATTAGCCACATGTGGACTATATTTATTTAAGTTTGATTTTGATGGTGTAAGCGTCATTTACCTCACTTTCAGATATAGAATAAGTTTGTGGAATATTTTTTGTTTTTTTAAATAAATACCTTCTAGTGGGGACATTGACATCTGCCAGCATGTAGAGAGGCGTAAGACTGGACACCAAGTAGTGCAACCGAGGAAAAGGGACCAGGTTCATGGCAATTTCATTCAGGTCCATGTTAAGAGATCCTTCAAAACGAGCTGAGCTAAAGCAAAGGAAAGTTAAAATCAGTAATATTTAGAGAAACTGTTCCATTTACAAGACAATAATCAAACTCGCACATGGTTCTGGGAAGTGAGGTGATTCAGGGACGTATACAATTAACTCTGGTTTTCAGGTATTCCCCCTGCTGCAAAACAACTCTCTGAAATGATGCTTTTACTTGGAAAACATTAAGACCAAGCAGGAAGGAGGAGTGGTTTGTCTAAAATGTTTCCAGTTAAATCCTTTTTGTTTCAGTTCTTTCAGCACATCTGAACATGTGTCAAAGCATTAGTGGAGCACTAGTCTTTGCTCATTTTAGTTTTTATTATATATAGTGCTATGGAATTACACCTTTGATTTGTGATTTTTGCTTTATAGTTATAGTTCATCTGATAAACTTTGATATTCCTCTGGAAGCAATATCTTGAAAAATGACTTAACTGCTGCTAAGATTAGGTGACTGACTTGATTGATTGAATTTATTTAACTGAACAAACTTCAGTTGTTTTAAGTGCCAGCTATTATAGTATTTGCCTGGATGTGAGCAGAGTTAAGATCATTAAGACGTTAAGACATTTTAGTGTTACTCATCAACTTTTGATTAGAGGAAATTCTAAATCCGCAAAAGGAACTAACTTCAAATAAACAAATGTTCAAAAAATCTGTAAGGAAAAACTTTGTGAATTAAGACTATGTTGTGTAACATGTGACCATCCAGTGGAAAGATTGTGCTGAAGAATATTTACACACAATACTTGTCATATTCCTTCACTGTGATATGAAGTCTCACAACTATACCAAAACAACATAACAGTGTTGTTATACCTTGTAATGTTGAGCAGTAGGTTTGCTACAATATTATTCATTGCATCAAAAGGCTTCTCAGCTCCACTTAGCCCACCCTGATTGGAGATGATGGTGCTGTCTTTCTTGATGACTGACCCTGGCTTTTCACCATAAGCCATGCACTTAATTTTGCTTACAATGTCAACCAGAGACTACAAGAGAAAACAACAAACATGCATTTGTCAGTGCAGGGAAAACAATGAATAGGACAAAAGTGCTGCACAAACCTGATTTTCAACAGGCAAGACACAGTGTGCATGCTCTGTAAGCTCCCTCATAGCTAGGACACTGTTATATGGTGATGTGACGACATCGTCATCGGCAGATGGATAGACGGCGGTAACAATTCGACACACCTCTGGAAACTCTTCCTCTAGAAGGCTCAACACTCTGGTGCCAAGGCCGGATCCCGTACCTCAAAGACATGACCACGACATTTACTTTCAGCTCTGGAAGCGTCAGTACATTAGAAAAATGTATATGTGACTTCAATATCTCAGTTTAAACCGTATCAAAGATGTTTTAGAGCCGGGGTGGGTAAACCAGTTCTACGAGGGGCCCAATCCGGGTTTTCTGTCCTGAAAGAGAAACAACTGCTTCACCTGGGATCCTTGTTTCCTTGGTGGGACAGAAGACCCTGAAGGCCCCTGTATTACTGCTTTGGAAACCCCAGTTGTAGTGTGACTTACACTGGGGCCATTTCTTCCGTGCAGTCCTGAAGCCTGGATGCCCCCCCCCCCCCCCCACATCCCCCTCAGACCCACACTAGGAAACCATGCCATGCCCAAGCATGGATTCTACAGACACCTTTAACATCATGTCAATATATACGGATGGCAACATTAAAACATTTATATGTGGTTGCAGCAGAGTGAAAACTTGGCTCACACTTTACTCACTTTGTCTATTATTTTGTGTTCAATTTTCAGTACGCGCAAGGCAGCGATTTACATGGTTTATATGGAATGACCACACTTCACCTATTGGGTAATGACTGTGATTGTGCACATGCGCGGCCACTCACACCATGGTTAAGCACACGTCATCCTCTAACCGTCCCATGCAGGAAAGATGCGCTCTGTGCTTCGGCACCCAATGCTTTGCTAGTGTGACTGTGCCCTTTGGGACTAAATTTCCCTCCAAAAAAACTCAAACGTAATGGAAAAACTTAACAGGAAACAACAGTGTACTGTCTCATAATAGTAACAACAGAATATACAGTAAAGATAGGTGATGAATAAAAAGTGAACTTTGCTTGAGTGGAAACTGTGGTTTCCATGTTTCTTCCCCTAGTCTTTACCTCCGCCCAGAGAGTGGATGATAAAAAAGCACTGCAGACAGTCACAGTGTTCTGCTGCCTTCCTTAGTTTGTCCACAATCTGGTCTCTGTAGGTTGAACCATATGTCATGTGTCCCACTGCCCTGCAGGAGAAGAATCATGTTAAATAAGATCTGAAGTCGGTATTAACAATTTTTCCCGTTAAAAAATGTTATGTTCTTAACAGTCTGGATTAGCACAGTGGCCTTCGTTATGGTGGCAGAGACGAAGAAGAAGTTACCGGTGAAAAGAAAAGAAACAAACCCTGCTGCAAATGAAAAATGAAGCGATGCAAACAAAAAGCCACAACAGAAGTGGAAGTAAGTGAAAGGGTTAGTTCTTAATGTTACTTCGTGTACTTTTACTGTTCTGTACCCCCTGGTTTTATATGAAGTTGAACTGGAGGATGCCGGTGTATCGTTAGCTTCGGTTAACACTGAAAATCCGGTGTCCAATGACCACTCACGAGAGGAGAATCGAGTTTGGTTACTTTACTCATAGACATATATACCTACACCTCTTTTTTTCTTAACTTTAGTTGAGATTCCACTACAAAACATATAAATGCAGACAATTGGCATATAACAGAAAAGGAGAATGTTGTGATTAAAACACACTTACTAATCCATGTTGGGATATTCCTTGCACAACATTGAAAGCAGGACTGATTAGTCTCTCGAAATGTGTTACTGTGTTATTTAAAATGTTCATGCGATTGAGGCTACATAATACATTAAAAAGTACACAAAGCAACATTAAAAACTAACCCTTTCACTTACTTCCCCTTCCATTGTGGCTTTTTGTTTGCATCGCTTTATTTTTAATTTGCAGTGGGTTTCATTTCATTTCTTTTATTTTAACCGGTAATTTCGGTTCTGGCATTTTGTTTGCATTGTCTCATTAATTTGCAGTGATGGCAGGTCTCTGCCATTGTACTTCATCTGGTAAAAAATACAAACAAAAAAAACCCCACAATTTTACCTGGTGTGCACTTCACTAAAATTATTATTTAGAGAAAGTGCAAAACTGATACAATCAACTCATACAATCGTAAATCGTGAGTCTGTTAGGCAGTCACAGACATAAGAAAGCATTTTTATGTCTGGGACGCAAACCTGAACACATCACATGGAATGTAAGAGCATGCTGTTTTTAAGTCAACCAAAATGTACAGGTATGTTTGCATATGTGTTGATGTATTCCAAAGCATCATTTGTGCAGAATTTTCAGCTGTATTGATACACAGCAGAAAATCGGCTTCCCTGTGTTCATATTGCTGTCTTATATTTTGGCTCACCAGTTATTCCCTGAACCTGATACATCGGTGAGGAGCTGCGCACTGTCAAACACGTCTCTCAAGGTACCCTGCAAAATCTCATTGACCACACCCTCCTCCATGTCCACCAGTACTGCCTGTCGATTCAAACATACAAGTAAAAGTACATGAGTCTGCAACTATTATTCTACACCCATTTTTTTGTAATTTTATGCTGACATCAGATATTGAATCTCTCAATCCAGAATTCCAATCACAACCTTAAAATGAACACCTCAGGTGAACAGAAACAATAAAACATTTGCTAAAGGCATAGCTATGTTCTGTTAATGGAAGGACCTACCCTGGCCTTCAGATGTTGGATATTCCCACCAACAGCACAGCCTCCTCCATCACATTTGCTACAAAGTAATACGATAAAACAGGTTACAAAACGCATTCTTTATACTGTATATCTATGCTTTAAACCACTATAATGGGTAAGTACCTTGAATCAACATTTCGGAAAAAGCTACTGAGGGCCTCATCATAAAAACCTTCCTGGAAAAACAAAACCAAAACACATCAGTGAAACAACTACAAGAGGCAGATTTTCTAGGTTGTAGTGGTGAATGATTGATGTTGATATAAAAATGAATTCAATTTTGTAATGGGTATACAAAATAGTTCCAAGTCAGGTCTACAGTCAGCACGTGCCTCAATAGATCAGTTGTTGTTAAGTATAACAAACAAATATGGACACTTGGGTTAATTGACTGTAATCAATTACATACTCTCGTATCGTATTGCGTTGGACTTACTTTATTGACATGGGCATGTTCTCTTAAAGCAAGATCCCAAAATCTGCAGCCAATCTGGTTTCCGCACTGACCAACTGGAAAAACGCGGATTGCAGATTTCTTAAACATTGAAAAAGTCAGTATTTATATTCCATAACGCAACGACACGCTAAGTCACATATGCCCACAAAACTTCAATGACAACTAGCTCTGGGTGGACACAAACATGAGCCGAGCGTTCAGTTCCTACTTACTTTGAACAACAACCGACTGCGTCATGATTGCAGTAACGCACACTTTATTACGTCTGTGCAAAGTTGATGTCGGAAACCTCTCGAAAATACATAATAAAAACTATACGGTGGAAACGTAAAAATTTGAAATAATATACAGGTGACGCCTCAGCTTTGGTTGTCGACTGTTGATGACGTTTAAATTAGTAAGATTGCGTCCTGGTCGCAAATCCAGTACTAGCCAATCACAGCACAGCAGGGCTTAAAACAAGGTAAACGCATTTTTGTAAATTAAATAAAGTGTACGTGATTTAGCTGTGATATTATTTCTTCAAATATTCTTTGTCGTGAACAGGTTTTTTTGGGACCACCATGGGAAGTGTTTTTGGAATAGGAAAAAGTATTGAGCATGGACTTTGTAGAACAAATTAGACTCGCACTAATTGACGCAAAAACGCATTTTACAAATGCCATTGGACAAAAAAAATAATGTCTTGTGTCAATTTTTCTCTCTGTTAAACATCCCAGTTATTTTTTTTTTACATTACAAGTAAATTATGCAAACGTAAACAATACCGGGGCAACGACAGTGCGCATGCGCAGCGTGTAGGCTGCGTTTAGTGTCATAGCAACCAGACGACGAAGACTAGTTTACCGTCAACATGGTGAGCGACTTTTATTGCTATTGCTTTTCAGTTTTGTTTATGTCCAACCGTACGATATGACGCTACGACGTTGTCGAATTGCACACGGCAGTCACTGTCACTTTAATTAGCTCGTCAGCTAACTTGCAAACCCTCGGAGCTGGCTAATGTCAACAGTGAGTCAACAGTGGGCAACTGTTAGTTTCAACGTTATAAAAATGAAGGAAAGCAGTCGAGGCACTGTACCAAACTTCATATTGTTATGAACGCGATGCACATTTAAAACATATTTCTGATTAAAAATTATACAGCTATCTTTTTCTAATTGAGTATGACGATGATGATGATGGCGATTATAATGTCTCTTAGGCTAAAGCTACGAGTGTAAAGGAGGCTCTGTCTAAATGGGTGAGTGTCCATTCTTGGAAAAATACGTATTGTTATTTAATTATGTATTCATTGTCATCACAATTATCTATAATGTTTTCAAGTTTATTGTGTTGGTCTCTGTTATTGTTCAGGAAGAGAAATCTGGAGAGAAGGCAACTGAAGCTAAAGACATAAAATTATATGGTCAGATTCCTCCCATAGACAAGATGGATGCTTCCCTGTCCACTCTCACTAACTGCGAGTGAGTTCTGCAATATCACACATGCTATATATATATATATATATATATATATATATATATATATATATATATATATATATATATATATATATACTACATTGCTTGAGAGTATCTTCAGCAGTATTAACATTTCTGCCTATAGTATAAGAACCCTCAGATGATTCTTGAATAGAGTTAGGATTAATAAGCACGAACAGATATTATTTATTGAATTTATTTAACTTCAAAACTAAGGATGATTCTAATAAGGTTGATTCTACAGTTTCTTAGAGAGAACGCTTCAGTGTTACCTCCATTGCCCATGAATATTTTTGAAGTGTTAAAACTAATTTATATCCAGATATTAGGCCATAATTATTTGACACACCCAGTTAATGGTAATGAATTGATGGGGTCTTTCATCGTCGAAAGAATATCATCGGCATACAATAAAACTTGTGTCATGTTGTACTGATTGTGGCTCTTTTAATATTAGGACACTGCATTTCATTGAGGTCAGAATCATCCTCTATTATTCCCTGTCCCCAGCACAATAACTCTATTTATTATTAAGCAAACTTGAAATCATGTAATTGTAAATTTTGTCTATATTGACACCCGAATAATTATTTGCTTGTTTCTGCCACAGGAAGCTGTCCCTGTCTACAAACTGTATCGAAAAAATAGCTAACCTCAATGGCCTGAGTGAGTTAAGAATTCATACAACTGAAAACACTCATTTACACATGTGTAAAACCATTACAGTATATTGATATTGTGTTATGTTCCCTCAGAGAATTTGAAGATTTTATCATTAGGAAGAAATAACATAAAGGTCCTCACTGGGTTGGTAAGTTTCTGACAGTAATAATGATCTAGTTATACACACTGAATAATTAATTAAACTCTTTGTGTGTGTGTGTGTGTGTGTGTGTCCGTGGGACACACAGGAGGCAGTAGCAGACACATTACTGGAGTTGTGGATCTCCTATAACCTGATAGAAAAGCTAAAGGGAATCCAGTGCATGAAGAATCTCAGAGTCCTTTACATGTCCAACAACCTGGTTAAAGAATGGGGTGAGATGCCTTTAAAGGTTAACACATTTAAGTTAAAATGATAGGCTTTCTGATGAAAAGGAAAAAAAACATGGTAGTTTTACCTTAACTGTGACTTATGAAAGTATACATTTTTTCTTTTGCAGTAACTATCATAATGTTACCCTCTTCCGTCTGAAGATGACATATTCCACTTTGGTAAACTTTGCATTTGTGCCTCATGTAGGTGAATTTGTCAGGTTGGCTGAGCTGCCGTGCCTCGTAGACCTGGTTTTCGTTAAAAATCCTCTGGAGGAGAAACATTCAGCTGAAGGAACCTGGATGGAAGAAGCATGTAGAAGACTTCCTAATCTTAAGAAACTGGATGGTAAGATGGAGAGTAAGGCTTGAAACATTCTATGTGCATAATGTCTGAAACATCATAGTATTTCCTATCCAGATGCATTTAAAATTAAGCATTTGGTTTGAAATGTGCAACCATGAAGACCTTATTAAAGAAAAAAAAACTTTTTTTATTTTGCCAGTAAATGCTGAAAAGGAATTGACTGATTTGTCTTATGTTCTTTTTCCTTGCAGGAATCCCAGTTATCAAACAGGAGGAGGATGAAACAGAGGGCGATAACTAAAAAAAAAACAACCTTTCCCTATTCATCCATCCAACTATTTTTCACCACGTCTCTTCATGGGGTCACAAGTCTCTCCCAGCTGCCTTTCAACAGGACGTCAGCTCATCAATGGGCCAAGACAAACAACCATACTCGCCCCCAGGCCGGTTTTGAGTAGCCAATTTAACTGTACCCCATTTGCACCCTGTTGGCTGTGGATTCCAGAATACCCGGAGAGAACGTGCAAACTCCACACAGAAAGCCCCCGTGGTCTCAGGTGACAGCGCTTGCTGCCCTCCCTGAAATCATTCCATACAGTCAATAAATGGACCAGAATTGACATTCGATTATAAACAAGCACAACACCAAAATCAGATACGTGCATTTTGCGTATGAAAAACTCTATGTTTTTATTGTTGTTGTTTTTTTTTAATTGTCAAAACAAGTTGTATTTTCAAGTAAGTTAAAAACTTTTTATTCTTTTTAAATGAAAATGTCTTGGAAAAAGGCTGTTAAGAGATCATTTTTGGGCCAAATCACTGTGATTTAAGTTTTTGAAGTATCCCTGTTTTTTTTTTTTTTTTTCTTTTTTTTGTACGTGAAGCACAAATTGTAGCACAGTAATGATGGACACATTCTTTCCATTGTAGCACATTTAAATCACGGTGGAGCTGTGCAATTTAAAAAAACAACTACTTCTCAGGTCAGAAGGAAACATGAAGGAAGCATCTGGGTGTGTTTCTAGTAGGGAGACAAGAACAAATTGCATCTAGCAGTATTCCTGATTATATAATTCTGTGGAACATATATATATATAAAAGGTTTTAATAAGATGCACTACCAACAGTAAAGGGCACAAACTGATGTGCTGCTGTCCATTTTGAGAATTATGAATTTTATGTTTTTTAAATAATTTCTTTTCTGTCATTGTATCATATTTTTGAAAACCTTGATTTGGAAATTGTAATTATAATATATTTATAATATATTGTTTTGATGTACATTAAGCTTAAGTGATTTGTGTTTTTTTTAAATGTAGCTTCTCTTATTGCTGAAATGGAATGTAATGTACTTATAACCATTAAGAAAGAGTACTTTAGTGTTTGCATTTCTTGCTATGCTTACACTTCCATTTCATTTAAGAACTTTTGTTCTACTACTTAATCTACTCACAAGTAGATTCACATGGTTTAATAATAAACAGTTATGTTTATTTAATATCTTGTTATCATTCAAAAGTGGGTAACACTTTTTCACTTTAGATGAAATTACTGAGAGTGGTTTTAGAACTTCTGACCATTGATTTGGTGCCAGCTGCCATCACACATTCCATGTCTTAGCTAAGCTTTTATAGAGATTTCCAGTAGTTGACCAGAACAGCTACCTGCAGACAATAACTGATAATCAAAGGAATTGTTTTGCTTCGCATAACAAGTCCTTGAGTCATGGGTGCAGAATTGAGGGTAACGCATCACTTCCCTGAATGTATACATTGAATTATGTATGTGTAGTGGTTTAAAGCCACACGGGGGCGCCCCTCCATTAGCTCAAAAGTCATCCATCAAAGGTTTCGCCTGAAAAAGAAGCAGAGACGTCTTTGGATCTGATTAAGTCACATTTGATCTCAAAGACATGTCCCCAAAAATCTAATGTGCACACAAAATATATTATGTGCACACAAAAATACAGATTCATAGCATTATCCCACTGAAAAATCTACAGGAATAATTATGGAGCAACTATGGATTTCTTGTGTTTATTATCTTTTATGCTTCATTGTGAAAGAAAAACGAGATCATGCAGTAAGGTCTTCAGATATATTGTATAGGAAATAATGATTTTAATATAAAAATGGGACATTTCATGCTTGCCACGCTTTGTTTCGTTGTCAAGCTGCAATTTTGTTAGATTTTTTTTAAAAACGCCATAACATTAACAAAACAAAACAAAACAAAACAAACAAAAAAAAAAAACATGGACAAGCAGCTTCTGTATACTATATAACAATTTCTGGATAATATGGATACAATTTTTATTGGAATAAAAATAAAAGATGAGTATTTCGTTGATATCTCAAAGGTATAGTGTTCTCAACCAAAACCTCTCCAGAGTTCCAGAGTACAATTCAACTTTATTGCCATCATACATGTATAGTTGGTACACAGCAAAATGAAAAACCTTTTGGAATAACACAATCCTAACGTCTGGACAATAATCGTTGGTCACCACATTTTACTTTCATCTTTGGTGTCTCTGTTTGACTCTTGCAGGTTGGTCTCTTTGGTTTAACAGCAGAAGAGTGTGGGGGCGCTGCTGGAGCGGACAGCCCTGCAGGGAAGTTTGGACCTTCTCTGTGTAGCGCTGGAAGTCCTCAGGCTCAATGTCCCGGTCTTGTCTGCAAAAATACAAGTGACAGGGTCTCAACACAACGAGGCTTTGTCGAAATGTTTACATAAAATCTCCTACAAAAAGACAGGACATTTTAATTACGATTACATTAATCAGATCATTGTGATTGAAGGTGGTAAATCAATTTAATGTGGAATATTTACTAGCTGAATAAATCCAGAGCCAGAGAAAGAGTTTTGGGGAAGTCCTTACCTGTTGATGTAGGCAGAGCTGATGCAGCCTGTGAAGTTTTTGAGGCTACTGCTTGGAGACCCTCCAAAATAAAAGGTCTTTACTGCTGGTCCTGATGGAGCTCTTGCAGCTGATGAAGGACGTTTCTTTTCCTGTTTGTCTTTGTCATCCACCAGCAGAGAATACCTACGGTGAATAGTAGGAATGTTTTACATTCTATCAAGTCTAGTTTGAGTGAATGTTCTAATTGGCATTCTTTCATGCAATTATCCAGGAAACCTGGAGTCGGTAAAATAGTCTGCATTTATAAATAATAATAGTAAAAATAATTACTAAATGTATAGTAATATAATCTATTTAGTTATTAATGTACTTTCACCTCTGTTATGTCTCATGAGTTTTTTACTGCAACATTTTACTTAAGTCTGCATAAATCCCTTTATAACGGAGGATGTAATTCACTGCAGCTAGCAGCAGCTGTGATGAGGGAAACTTACTTCTGTCCGCTCACTGAGGCCACTAAGAAATGTGCTTTCCCGTCATTATATTGCTTCTTGTGCGATTTAACACGCGTGCCTCTGCAGTTCAGTACCACAGCCCCATTCTCCAAAGAGATGGTGAATTCTTCCGCCTGAAGTTGCATAAAGTCAGATTCCAAGTTTGGATTAGTTGGTTTATAACAAGACAGTACGTTATTCTCGATTAATTCAAGGCCTGCTGCCTAAAGAAGGCAAAGGGTTTTAAAAAAAAAAAAAATAAACAGCTAGCAGTGTATCCTAATTCACAACTGACTGACCCCTTCATTGAGGTAGAAAAGGAGTCCACTGGGCTGCAGTGTTCGGAAGCTGAGTCCTCCTTCAAAGTTGTTGAAAGGAGAGATCTTTGCAGTGGATCCCAGGTATCCATTTCCACTGAAAACAGCTTTCTGGGACATCTGTAAGACAAACGTGTTTAGTGCCTCAGTGGGAATAGCAACTGATTCCAATGTCAGCACAGGAAATGCCACTCACAAAGGATTCTTCAGGGCAACCGCTACTGATGCCGATGGTTCCGGGCTCCTCAAGAAGGTTGAAGTCTTTTTTCTGGAACTGGAAACCTTTAACGCAGCCTTTTAGGCCAACAGCACCAGCCAGCTCTGCCCTGTGGTCACACACGCACACACACATGCACACACATTATTTATTTATTCTTTTATTGACCACTATTTCCCTTACATTGTCACAGGGAAAGGGTGCTGGAACATATCCCAGCTGCATATGGGCAAAAGTAGGGTACACAGCCTGGATGGTTCCCAGCTCATTGCAGGGCCCTATTTGAACATTGGGAGGTTCGGTACCTTGTTTAAGCCAAAGTAGATTTCTCTGTGTCAACTGGACTGAAAGGTTTCCTTGAAAACGTTTTCACCCTCTCTCCAGAGAGCTTCTTCTGAAGAAGAAGGGTGAAACGTTTTCAAGGAAACCTTTCAGTCCAGTTGACACAGAGAAATCTACTTTGGATAACCATGACCTGGATGATTGAGAATCTACACAGATACCTTGTTTAAGGTTACCTCGGCAGTGCTCTGAAGTTGTACTGCACCTACTCTACTACCAGCACACCTTGCAATCTTTTGTCTGTAAAAGGGACACCCTTGAATGCAACCTTTTTTCCCTTTTTTTTGTGGATTCCAAAAAAAAGGTAGTAATGATGTATGCAATAAGTAGAAGATGCTCTTTCTCTTATTTTAACTTCACCTGCCCCTTGAGTCTTAAATTACTTAAAATATGTCAAAAATTTTCCTGGAAAAATGGAAGTTTTTCTAAATTGTGAGTAACATCTTCTTGTTTGAGTATAAAACTCACCTAGATTTGAGAATGTTGGAAGGAGCCCCTCCTATGTAGATATCTGAGAAAGGCAGAGTGGTTTTGGGGTTCTCCATTGATTTTACATGGCTCTTGTCAACCAACAGGATAACCTTCTTTGACTGGTGGTAGATGACTGACACCTGTGGAAACAATGACCTTTAAGCTTCCACACAATGACAATTGAAGACATAACTAGTTAAAAGACTGTGAGGGACTTACCTCATGGTAGCGAGCATCATTTATCTGTAGTTTGGGTAGGTTATTCTCCAAAAGCTGAGGACCATTGGTGAAGCCAAAGTCATACATTAAACGCAGGAAGCCATTCTTTAATTCTAAAAGGAAATATTTGTCCTAAAAAAGGAAAATATTAAATGTATTAGGATTAAACAGGTTTGAATATTTATTCATTTGTAGTTGTCTTTCGACTTACCCCATTGACCATATAGAACAGGATGCCGTTGTTTGCAACGGTTCGTACTGCAATGTCAAATCTTGTGACAACACCAAATTTTCCCCTCCTTTCAATGTTAGAGATGAGTGCATAGCCTGATCCATCAAAGAGATAGCTGGTAATACGAGTCCGAGAAAATGCCAATTTGTACCTGAGGAAGACAGGAAAGGATTTTTACAATTCAAAACTTTCTGACAGGGAGTCGATAATAACTGAAGCAATAATCAAACATTGATCTTTGTGGCGAACAACAAAGATGTAAGTATTGCAGTTGTACGGGCATTTACAGCATTGCACGTTGAAAAAAAGGCGAGGAAAAAAATAACAGGTCCGAATAAAAATACATACCTAGGGCATGGAGTTGACGTTGCCATATCCATTTTGTGAGTCTTTTTGAAATTGTACAGACTGATAATGTCAGTGTTAAGTGAACTTAACTCGATGCAGCCCACAAAAGGAGCAAGGCTCAGAGGAGGGGGAAGCTAATTCATAGGGGGGGAAAAAAATCAATGTTATTATCAAATGAGATCTTTGTACTTGAGGAAAGTTTATAAAAAAGGTTACCTTCACGTCCGGTGGGAAACCACCGACAAAAAACACTATATCCTCTGGGTCCAGGTCAAACAATGAGTCAGTGCCTGGAGCTTCGCCTTTCTGGATGAACTTCTGCTCATCTGTGGAACTCTGACTGGGGATTGTCAGGAAGACTTTTCCATGTCTGCCCAACCTGGGAGCAGAAAGAGATACAAGGGAATTTGTTTGACACATATACAGGACAAACACAACAGCCTGTCTGGAAACAGTTTAGCGTGTGATGTATAATTCAAAAACATTTTCAAGTCAAACATTGCTAATAGTTGATCACCTCTCGACTTTGATGTAGTTGAAGACTGCGGGCCATTGGCTGACAGGCTTTGAGCTCAGAGGAATCTCAACATCTTCACCTTTGAGGTTGTACACAAACACCAGATTGTCATTCTTGATGGCTAATCCCATGTAGTCTTTCTGACCCTGTGATTGAGACAGAAGAAACATCTTGTCGTTCTTCATACCCATTTCTTATATAACAGCCTTTCTTTACTCATTTTACAACCATTCACCCATATGACATGACTTTCAAACGGGAATTTGCTTGTTTATGTGGCAGCTTCAAACCACAGGATGATTTATTTGGAACTACTGATAAAGTCAAAGTGATGATCCCAGTCTGTGAGGGTTGTTCAAACACTAGTACACAGATGACAGCAACAGTGATATCTCCAAGGGGAGGAGCTTTTCAAGAGTATAGAAAACATATGGGTGTCTCATGGGTAGGGGCTAGTGGTATTTGTGCAAATTAAACTGACTTCACACATGAACTATTGTCACCCGTGTCTCTGTTTTCAGAGTGTGCTTCCAAAGTCTTCTGGATCACCATAAACTATTCATAGCCACAAGCTGCTCACTGCCTTTCATGTTGGCCCTGGGCCTCTTGGTGCAAATGCATGGGCCACATACCCAAGCTAGACTTTCACAAACACACAAGAGCTTTTACTTCAGGTAATGCCCCCCTATTTGTATCCCTTTAGCATTTTTCCATTGGCCCAAAGCAGCCTTTTTTTGTTTTCTCCAAAGTTCCTCACATTTCTGTCTCCCAGGTACAAGATAAAGCGGTCCTCAATAGGGTCTTTGTCAGGGTCCACTCTCATGAACAAGCTGATGGACGTCATAGACATCAGCTCTTCTAAATTGCTTGGAGGATGAACTTCAACTGAGGATTGCCCGTTGAACTTCATTGACACTTGGACCTGGAGCGTGCAACAAACCAAAAGACATTGAGCCAACATATACATTTTTCATTAGAAAACACATCTGAGGTGCTCTTCCAAGCACAAATCACATACACACAATGTATGCATATGCACAATAAATGTATACAATATAAATGATTTTCTCATCATATTGAAATTATGAGATTATTTTCAAAAATAAAAATGTACTAGTATTCAAAAACCTGTAATTAATCTAAACACACATACCCACCCACACACAAACACCCTTGTACTATTGTGTTTGTGAGAACTTTCATAGACATAATGAATGCCCAGACACTTGCCCTAACCCAAATCATCGCAACTAACTCCCTAACCCTTAACCTATGCAATTCTAACCCCAACAGTAAAAACAAGACTTAACCCTCAAACAAGCCTTTGTTTTAACATTTGACAAGTTGTGATACCAACCAAATGTCAGCTTATTAATAGGAATGCTGATTTTGGTATTCAATGTGTAACAAGTTCTCTCTCTCTCCTCTCTCTCTCTCTCTCTCTCTCTCTCTCTCTCTCTCTCTCTCTCTCTCTCTCACACACACACACACACACACACACACACACACACACAATAAAAAGTTAATGAACTTGATGTAAGTTGCATACTCACTTTCTTGGCCACACTTCTGGCCTGGGAGATGAGCTCTCTGATCCTCATGATGTTGCTGCTCACATTGGTCACCGGCTTCTTCTCCTCCACCACCTTCAGCTTGTCCAGAAGCTCAGGGACCAGCACACTGAGGTTTTCCACTACAAATGACATTGAAAAAGAAGAAAATACAGTATTTGTTATAAGAAGGAAGCCATTCACCCCCGTCATACACTGTATTAGCAGCTCTGATGATACCTGCTTCCCCAGCAGACAAGATGGCCTCTTTGTAAGCTTCAGTGGAGTATTCATTGTTTCTCATACTATTGGCCCATTTCTCCACCTTCTTACTGATAGGGGTGATGGTCTGCAAAACCTCTGCTGAGCGGTTCAGTGTGCCCTCCGCCACCTCTAGGGTGAACTCTAGCCGCTGTGGTGTTCTATCTGCAAACAGCAGCCAATAGAGACAAACACAGATAATTCGATCTCAAATAATGATAATATGCTAATTGTCTTCATCTTTAAAGACCTTGGTTTTTGTTATTTAGGTAGTTCTTATGACTTTAATCCTATATCATTACAACTGGAGAAAGACATATTTTGCATCATCATTTGTGTTACTCTTGTTAAATTTAATTGTCATATGTCAGTGTGGTGTGTTTTACCTGCAAAAATTTCATTCATGCTGTCCTTTATTTCTGAAAGTTTATTAGCATTTTTATCCATGGTCTCCTTGGTCTCCTCGATGTACTTCAACTTGTCAATAACCTCAGTTTCCACCTCTATTACATGACACAAGTGAAACATCAATTTTATGCAGAACAAATGTCTTTAATATTTTATGTTGGAAAAAAAAGTTCATACCATTTTGTTCTGAATGTAATGAAACAGACTCTTTAAAGACATGATCACTCTGTGTGACCAGTTGCCCGAGCTGAGTTTTGATCTCAGCGACAGCCTGAAACGAAAAACACAGAACTGGTTGTGGTTTGTCAGAACTACTATGGCTTCGAAAGATACCAAACTTACCTCCTCAGCTCTTTCAGACTTGTTGAGTGTGGTGAGTGAGGTGATGTTTGCGTCATCAGTGTATTTAACAATGTTGTTGTAGACATTGGCAGCGCTTATTGCTTTCTGAACAAAGCCATCGGCATCACTCTCTTTTAAGTCCCTGGAGGAGAAATAAAAAAATATATAACCTTATCTGATCTGCTGATGTACAGTTCATAAAATAATAAACATGTCTGTGCTTCG
Organism: Pao palembangensis; assembly: GCA_015343265.1. Classification (NCBI taxonomy): domain Eukaryota; kingdom Metazoa; phylum Chordata; class Actinopteri; order Tetraodontiformes; family Tetraodontidae; genus Pao; species Pao palembangensis. Next base: position 1,115,309 of record CM027097.1, read on the forward strand.
AATTGTTGTCCAAGCTTTGATTGATTGAATTGATCCAGATAGATGAATTGATCCAAATTGCAAAACTTTCAATCAAATCAAATCAGTTACTTATATCTTACTTTTTACTTTACTATTCTAATATTTTGATTTAATTATAACTACATTTACAGTATGGATGTGGTTTTTGGAAGTGATTATTTCCCAGTTTGAGATTTGCGTAAGATAGTGCCTCACTCTTCCAGTTCATTGGCCTGTCTGTCCAGATTCTCAGCGTGGTCGTCAGCCCTCTGAACCAGATCTCTGTCAGCCAACGAGAGACGCTCGGACTTTTCTGCCAGTTTTAAACTGGCTCCATCAATCGCTGCATGGTACTCACTAACGTTCTGAAAGTCAGACAATAAAAAAAAAAAATAATAATAATAACAATAATATGTTATTCAAAATGTGTGCAAGATTTTTTTTTCTTACTTAATTCGAATTAAAACACCTTTTAATCTAATCTTAACCATCACAACTAAATGCCCAACCAGCACAGTAGTGGGGGAAAAAAAGGTTTTGGACACACCTAAAATTTAACGCAATCTCAAATATTATCATGAAATATTTGTGGAAAAATCTTTCTGTGTTTCAAAAGGAGCGGCTACATTAGACAGACACGTTTAAGATACAAATTATATTTTTCTTTTATGTTTACAAGGAAAAACTAACACAGTGCTAATGTCAGAACTCTTGTCCAAACACTCCTGTCCAAATACTTTTTTCCGCCACTGTACTTTAACCATACTATGCAGCATGTACAGGAACACACACATGCCCACGTGCAGAAATATGTTCATAGTTTTAGTGCTGCTCCAGGATGACTGCAGCTTCCAAAAGAGTAACTTAATCAAGGTGGGGGAGAGCTCTTCGATTACATATCCAGCAATCCACAAATTGCATCCAAATCAGATTAGCCAGCATTACAATGTGATGCAGCATTTGTGTCAGGAATCCATTACATGAATAAATTCAATACAGATTCTGAGATACAGCAGCTCCCCATCACTGCCGATTAGATTATGCTACATATTATCTCATCAAGTCAACCGTGACCAAACTGAGTGAAAGAAAGATCTTCCTTATCTCAAAACTAGGGGTCAAGCGGGGGCCACATCTATGAGTCTGAACATGGCGCGCCTCACCTGAATTAAAGCATCCATGTCAGCCACGATCACGTCTGTCTCAATGATAAGGCCTCTGGCTACATCCAGGGTTTCATTAATGGAAGCGTAGTCTTCCGACAGTCTTTGCTGCTTTGCCTACAAAAGTCAGGAAAACATTATAAATGTGCAGTGGGTTTGAAAATTCACAGAAGTCAGTACGTTATCATATTAACATAGCATTGGCATTAAACTTCACATTAATATCAGTTTTTTCCCAAGGTGTGTGCATGTAATGTAAAAAAGGGCATCTTATGGGCTTTTAACAGAAGGATTTGATGGCTAAAGGTAACTCAGGACACTGCGCAGTGTGACTACAGAGGTCAACCAGTCTGTGCTGAAACAACAAAGAGCCCTAGATTAGGAGAGGTGCCATGTTTGGTTAGGGCCCCATTCATGACAGTGATGTACAGCAGAGACCCTGATCATGGAGATCCACAGTCCTGATAACACACATGTACAGGAACACCATAACAACTAGAGAGAATTCAAGTCTTCTGATCAACTGCAGTTGTGATTAAAGTTAGTTTTTGTACACACACTAACATTTTTGCTAACTCTGACGCAGACAAGTAGTCTTCGCTAACGTTTCACTTAGCCTCTCACTGTTTAAATTTAGGCTGTGGTGTGACAGAAAATGAATCTGGCAGTGTCATGAGAAAATAGTCAGCCCCTGCATGGGCCTCTTCTGAATGCTTCAGTCCCAAACTCCCACAGATGGGTCTGAGTTAGACTCTGACATGTCTGACAAACAACAACCAGATTTCTTTCCTCAACAAACCCTTGTGTGTTTCTTAAGAAGCTTGTTGCAATACCACAGGACCCATATAAGAAATCACCTCATGCCTCTGGAATTTGAGGCTGTTGGCTCTGTTCTGGTCAGTGGTCTGCTGGATGGCAGTGATTGCATTCTGAAGGAAACCCTGTGCATCAGACAGCTTGGCGTTGAAGCGGGACAGGATCTCCCTAACAGGTGGCAGACGGCTGTCTGTGTTCATCAGCTTCTTTTCCAGTTGACGGACACGACGTAGTACTTGAAACAAACCAGAAACATAAGCAGTGTTTCAGTCTAGTGTTTTATATTGATTCCTGTATGATAGTATAGTATAGTATGAACCTAAGTGAACTCTGTTTAAGTTAAATGTTTAAATTTTATCATATTTTGACTGTGGTGGTGGCCAGTCACGGACTTCTCACAATCATGGGCTTCACTTGATTCATCAGTGGCAGTGGGCTCCCGAGGAGACAGATCCATCTTCCTCATCCAGGCCACCATCCCTTGTGCCACTTCTGTGCTTTTCCTGACCACCTCTGGATCCACATCCTGATGATCATGGTAAAGCTCCCAGTCTTGGATCATCTCTGAACAAAAAACTTCAAAACTTACCAGGGCACCATACCTCAATGTATATCTAATGCATTTAAAAACTGTAAATGTGCAGATGTTTATACTAATATTTGGGGAGAAAAAAGAGGAAGGAAAAAATTAAATAAAATAAAAGGCCAGTTTACCTTCAATGAGCACATTGAGTTCACTGAGGTCTGTATCGAGTTGCTCGGCCTTGGTGACCGTCTCTAATGTTTTGTTATCCAATATGTTCCCCAGAGTCTTCACTACATCCTCCTAAAATCAATAACCCAATATCCAATCAATCACTATGTATATTCAGTTTTATATATCAAAGAACTAAGTGCATATTCAATCAGCGATGCTTACAGATTCTTCTAATTGCAGGATGTCAAGTGTTATAGCTTCTGCAGCCTCCTTCAACTGCTCAGTTTGGCTCTTCATCACAAAGGACTTCCTTCTCCAGCTATCAAACTCAATCTGCCGGGAAAGCGCATTTTAGTCAATACCTTAAAAAAATCAGAAAGCTTTAGATAAGTCGCCTATTTGAAAGACATGTTCGATAAGGCCCAAGTTAACTGTATACATAATATTCCTGTGAGTGTTTAGATTGTACCAAACTACTGTGTGTATGACAGTCAGCTGACAATGCACTGAATCACAGTCTAAAAATCACACCGACCTAATAAAGCCAAATTATAAATCCAGTTAAACACAGAGACCAAGTTGAGCACGCTGGATTTTGTTGAGGAAGGAAGCAGTGAAAACCTGAAGTCGATGAGCGGTGTAGTTGTAGTACTTGAGCCTGTCATTAGCAGCAGCACCAGTTGAGATGTTTAAAACTGCAACTTTCATCTGGTCCAGTGTCTTGTTGGACTGTTTTAAGTCTCCAATTAGGTGCCAGATGCACTCATCACAACCTGAAACATGTTATTTGATTTTCATTTAACATTTGACCTTTAAAAGTAAAACAGCTGTTTTCAGAGCTGCCATGAACTTACTGTTGTTGCACAGGTTGACCGTCGGTGCCTCTAAGAGGCACTCTCCAGTCTGCGTGTCACAGTGACCACTCTCACAATCACACCCTGTGAAAGCAAAGAGATCTAGTCTTATTTGCCCGCATGATCATGGCTGTTAATGTTTGAGCAGCTGGAAAAAGGTCAGTGCAGCTAATATATATATATATATATATATATATATATATATATATATATATAAGATCCTGAGATGGCGGTTTGGCAGGAAGCCTCCATATCTGTCTTGTGGCCGCTTATGTGGGATTAATGGCTTTTTCAACTGCCCCTGTTAAGAGACCCTAGCTTTGTGGTGATGTCATCCAGTCTCAGCTTAGAGTTCCCATATCATGTGCACTGTGGTGGGAATGGGAACGTAAGGTTTTTTTTTTTTCTTCTTCTTATTCTTCTGGGATACAGTTAACTGTATCAAACTTTCAGACAAAATATCTGCCAGTGGAATTGTCTCTTAAATTTTTAAGAACTATCCTTATCGGAAATATGGTTTTCATGTCATTGAGTATCCACAAACCCTTTATTAATACAATGCTCAAAAAATAAAGGGAACACTAAAATGACATATCCTAGATCTGAATTAATGAAATATTCTTATTAAATACTTTTTAAGAACTTTACGTTCTTTACATAGTTGAATGTACTGACAACAAAATCATACAGAAATTATTATTATTAACCCATGGAGGTCTGGATTTGGCGTCACACTCAAAATTAATTACTGGGAAAAAAAAAGTCACACTCAAAATTAAAGTGGAAAAACACACTACAGGCTGATCCAACAAACAAGTCAAAATGAGGCTCAGTAGTGTGTGTGGCCTCCAAGTGCCTGTATGACCTCTCTACAATGCCTTGGAGCTACATTGTGTTGTTTAAGTGTTCCCTTTATTTTTTTGAGCAGTATATAAACAAGAGAGCTACAAAGGACAGTAGAACATTAACTTTAAGGACATATGACTTACTCTGGCAGCCAGCAGGGCTGTAATCCCAGTAGCCAGGGAGGCAGCGCTCGCAGTACCGACCTCCTGCTCCAGGGCGACACAGACAACCCAGGGTGAGAGGATGGCAGGTGGGGCGAGTGGAAGCTGGCCCACATTCACACCTTCGACAGCCCTGACAGCTGGAAAAACCCAAGTAGCCCTCCTATGTGACAAGAGGGTTAAAAAAAAAAAATCATCACAATTTAAGGAATATCAGTTAAATATTTGCATGAACATGAATACAGTAACTGACTACAGTCAGTAATTACAAGAGATGGCAGAAGCACCTGCACCTCATTTCACTTCTCCGTTCAGCAATGGCTCTGCACAATTGCATTGTTGTTGTTGCTGATAGGAGGATTTGCCTAGCCCATGAAACAGGAGACTTTTGGTTGTAATAAAAGATTTACATTCCTGAGTCACATGGTTCCTCTCACCTCACACTGGTCGCATAGTCGTCCAGTGACACCAAGTTTGCAGTGACACACTCCTGTTCTGTCATCGCAAGAAGAGGTGCCACATTTATTGCACTCGCACTCTGTGACACACACACACACACACACACACACACACACACACATACGAGAGGAGGTCAAATGACATCACCAGAGCAAGGAATCCCTAGGCCTCAATAGGAAAACTATAATCTCTGATCCTAAATGGATGTAGTCTTGTAGTCTTGGTCTATAGTAAGAAATAGTATAGAAATAGATAAAGGACAAATGATGTAAATCCACAGATGTAAAATATGAAAAAAGTACTGTGTATGTACTATGTACTGTATGTGAAAATAGTGTGAAATGAAATCACTTGCCTTATGTTTAAAAGACTAGAAGAATGTTGATGTTACTCATATATGGCAGTCATGTTCAGCAGAGCAACTATGTAAGTAAATCCAACAATGTTCCAGCTTTTATTGTTTTATTAGGGGAAATGCCTGTGAATGACCTCAATTTGTATGTTCAGTGGGGAGCTATACTCTACCTTGGCAGTTCTTTGCAACAATTGCATCACCGTAGAAACCTGGGGCACATCTCTCACATTTGGCTCCAGCTGTGTTACCCCAGCAGTGCTGACAGTGGCCCGTTACATTGTGGCACTCATTGACAATCAGGTTGGGGTCTGAGTTGCCATTGCAGTCACATCTCTTACAGGAGTTACCGACTGTCATTGGGTTGCCATAGTAACCGGGGGCACACCTAATTGTAAGAACAACAATCATAATAATTGATAGTTTCCAAATTATACAAAAACATAACAAATAGGAAACTGTACCCATAATTCATGCATGGAGGTTAAACAAGGTCAACAGATCAGATTTAACCTGCATTGTGGCAGCATAGTACTCAATGAATCTGCATTTTTTCCAGAGCGGGGACCATTGTCTTTATGTTTATTATTAATTTAACATGTGTAGAGTGCATACAACATACAGATTGTATTAAAAGAGGCAATAGGAGCAAGACCTCAAAAATCATAGACGTTAAAACGAATCAAAAAGGTTGAAATAACTTAAAAAAATTATAGAAATTACTCTGTAAAAAACAACAAAAAAAAAAGATCCAGCAGTTGCGTATGTGCACATATTGCTGTCGGGCTTCAGTATGTTGTATAAAAGGGACTCCATGGTGCATCATAAAAACCCCGCTTAGCTCAGTCACTGACCTTTCACAGAAGTGTCCGGCGTAGCCGTCTTGGCACTTGCACCGCAGAATGTCTCCTCCTCTGTCACAGTATACTGCAAAGCTAGCCAAACATTTTGGATTAATTATTCCAGACATGATTGCCAACATACAAACTTGAGACAATTGAGCAGCTTACTTGTTGGAGGCAACAGAGAGGGGACAAGCACAGGGTCTGCAGGAATGGCGTCCAAGAAGCCCAGGGGTCAGCGTATACCCATCTTCACACCTTTCGCAGAAATTGCCTGTACTGTGGTCCCTGCAATTCTGTTATATGGATTATTACAACTAATGGGAACAACCAACATAATAACAAAGCAACTACTAAAAGAACGCTTACTCTACAGATGCCAGTAATGTCATTGCAGGAATCTGCATGGCCTTTGCAGTTACATGGCAAGCACTCATTGTGCTCACTCAAGAAAAATCCCTTTGTGCATACCTGTAACGTAAAGAGAAACATTAAAGTGTATTTAATAGTGTGACAATATTTTGATTTCTAATAATTATAAATTATTAAATTAAGATTTGATTTAATATTTTTTTCTGCAGCTGATTTACTTTGATCCTAAAAAAGTTTGTAAGTTTTTCAGTGCTTTGAAATTCTTAGATCATTATGTGAATTCTACTTAACTCAAAATAACATACAAAAAGGGGAAAAACTAAACTAAAAAACTAAATGCCTTTCTGGAGACTGTTTCCTGTCTAGAGTTTATTTCTCACATCTCTTGGGTTTCTCAAGATGATGTAATGAGTTCAAGAGTCATGACCCTCACCCCCTAAACTCCAACGCACACACGCACTTACTCACATACGCACACACAAGAAGCTTTGAACCTCTTTCACAACAACACCATTCAGTGCAGCGCACAAAAGGACTCATGTCTTCCGCCATCTGTAAGAACTCCACGGAGTTCTGCAACATTCCATGTCCTTTCAGAGCTTTATGAGTCATTTTCCCCTTTTATTTACTTAAAGCTGTTCTTTGAGTTGGACATTTATTTCTTTTAGCTCCTATTATAATACTGTGAAAAGCAGATAGTCTTTTACTATACACATTTATAACATCAATATCCATCTCTAGTGTATTAAAACTTACACCCAGCCAAATGTAAAATCCTAAATATACAGTTCATAATGAAAATGCACTAAGTGCACATTTTTAATAGTAGTTTCAGCCAATAGTACCAATAAACTAGAACTTTGTGGTAAACCCTTTGCGATTTTGAGATATTTACCATTTGGTGAAATAGTTAGTGAAACAGTCCAGACCTATTAGCTCTGTGTCAGACTGTGATGATTCAAACAGCTGCGGTGTGTACACACAGTCAGGGGCCTCAAAGATGGAACAGATGGTCTCTGAGTACAACATGGACTCTTAGGGTTCTTCTAAAATGAGAGGAATGTAACTCAAGTATTAAACACAGTCTGTGTCTGGGAACAGTTTTATGCCTGTATATATATACTTCTTTGTGAATAGAAGCACCAGGTCTGAATGCTAGAGTTGGGGGAATGAGATTAGAATTTGCTTGCACCTCTTTATTTCCTACTGTGAGCAAAATGTAAACTTTTAGTTTGTGAAACAGAGGTTAATCTATCAACTCAGTTCTTTACAGCTACACTGTGAAGATAAAAAAACAAAGAAAATATGTACTATACTACTACACTACATCATGCACCAAAATTAAACCAAATTTTAGTTTTAGCCTGTAGCTGTTGTAAGTAGCACATGAGCAATTTTCAGTGGACTGAATAATTACTATCACAACCTTATTTAACTAGTGTTTTTATTTCTCAGAACTTTCATGTCACACTCAATGATATAAACGAATACCCAAGATGTTGTTTCTAAGAGGTTCCTAAAGGATTTTGTTATGCTGGTGAATGACCAATATTAATGCAGCCTCCACTGTGTGTAAGGACTTGTAATACATGGATCATTTAAATAAATGTTATTGGCTGGTATGGATTTTAATATAACATCAATCTGCCTACAGTTTTCCCAGTGTTGATAATTTAAGTGGATTAAGTTGAAGTTTGAATCTCGTTTCCGTTTTGCCTTCAACAGAAGCTGGCAGCTGTGTTCATACTGCCCTTGGTGAGATATTTAGTCATGCTAACTCCTCGAATATCCTGAGGAAGCAACACACTCTGGGTCATGAGAATTTTCACTGGATAAGTCAGTCTGTCTGCTGACCTAGGACCTCCCCAGGGAACTTCATTTGGCAAGTTTTATGGGTAAATACTTGCACTGTTTGATATTTCAGACCCATAGTCAATTTCCCAGGAGGTCTCTAGTCAAACCATTTGACACTTAAAGGTCAATCAGCAAAAATATCAAAAGCAGCTGTTTAATGAGAGTCACACTGTAACAGTTTGCTTGCTAAAATTGTGCATTCTCTATTTCCTAACACCTTATTATATCTCTCTTTTATAATATTGTGATCATCACGTTAGATTAGCTCACAGGACATGGCTATCACAAGATAACATTGGGTAAGTTCCACCAACTGATCCAAACTACTTCTGAATTAGTTTTTTTTTCCAATTTCTAATGCACTCATATTCACATGGGAAGAATAGAAGGAGGGATTTTTTTTGGAATGCGTGTTGACAATACAACATGAAGTCCTAAAAGCGTTTACTTGGAGAACATTACAAAATCAACCCATTTTGAATGTCAATAATAAAAAAGAAGTGGTCCATGCACTGATCCCTGCAGCATGTCATGTGTTAGTGGAAGTGAGTTTGATCAATATTTTCCCCTTGTACAAACTGACTTAAGGAGGTAAAAGATGCACAGTGGCATTAGATGTTGACATAAATAAATAAAGTAAAATCAAATTAAAAATCACAATACCTAGATTCATTATTTATTTGACGGACTTAGCCAGGTTAGATGTAGCTAACTAAGGAAAAATCACAGGCACTTAAAAAAAATACATATAATGGAAAACTATTTCCATTTCTATTCTCTCTTCAGCGCTTTTATTTAAGTGTGATTTTGGCTTTTAAAAACAAATCTACACCAAACGTTTAAACTTTCCAGTTCATGTAACATTATTTTTTGCTATGTCAAAGGACTGTTGGACTTTCTGTGCTCTTCCTGTCTATTGCTTCTTTTTCTCTCTGGGGTGTTTTTCAACACCATCATGATCAGTTGGTTTCCATTAGGGATCAGCCAGGGAGGGGCATGACAGTAGTGGAGACAGTCTCCCAGACTCCACGTGAACTTTAACTCTGAGCTCGCTCTCATGACAGAAAACACACAAAAGCAAATCTGTCTGACAGTCACATTTAAGTCCTATGACAGCTCCCAAAACACAAGCTAACTATATGAGAACAAACAGTTTGAAAGTCAACATTTGTCAGAAATCTATCAAATGAACACATCTCTGCTAATACAACCAGTTAGTTTGATGGTCAAAAATAAGGAAAATAAGTATCTTACTTTGATTAAAATATCTTACTTTGATCAGCGACTGTTGCTGCTCCCCAAGCCTGGCAGCAGAAGTTGGACAGAATATCCCTGATAAGATGCAGAGAAGGCAGAAGCAGGACAGAGTTTCAGCAGCCATGTTTGTGCGATCCCCCTCTTTGTGAGCGTCTGCTGGCTGATTCTCTGGGCAGCTCTTCTTGCTCTGCTGCCACAGTTCGCTTGACTTTCCCACTGCTCCAATCTCCAGATGCAGCCCTTGTCCCAGCTTGGGCTCAGTCCCGTAAAACAAACTTCTGTGGACTTCCTCTCCTTCCTCTACCCCTCCCTTCCCTGATTCCTCTCCCCTAGCTTACTCGTCGTCCCCTCCAAGTCTGTGATCAAATCATATAGAGATGGCAAGGCTGGAGAGATAGATAGGAATAGAAAAGAAAGGGAGGGGGCAGCAGGAACAGAGGGAGTCTGTCTGTAGCGGACAGTCACCCATACATACTGTATATCTCCACCCTAACCAAAGTCAGAATGAGTGTTTGCTTCCCATCTCCATTTGTGGGACCATGACACCCACCCCCTCCTCCCCCTATGTGTTCAGTCAAGGTGGACAGTGAACTCTGAAACAGCTGTTTGTTTTTCAAGGTTGGACCTTCAAAAGCTGCTAAATTTAAAGATATTGTGTGAGGTGATTAACAGGAAAAGTGTTAGCGGGATACTTCCATATCCTTCCACAAAGGATGTACTCTTCGGCACTAAAAACAGCAGCTTGCAACAAAAGATCTGAAATGTGGATAGTGTGAAGCCTGCTTCAGTGTGTTTTTGCACAAATTAAAAATGAAACAAGTTGACATATCACAGCTGGCACTTTTTTTTTTTTTTTTTACAAACGGTATTGCAGCCATTTGCAAATACATGTATGTCATGTTGTGCAACGGTACAAAGCCACAAGGACCTATACATCTCAAGTGAAGTAATTGCCTGCACAATAAGGGCTTTTTTTTTTAACTAAAAGAGTTTATAGTGAAATGAAGATGAATGGACATTAAAACTGCATGTTTCATATGGACCAAAATTAAGCTCACTATGAAAGAATCTTTGCTCTGTTTGAATATAAACAGCAGACATAGTACACATCTGTATTTTCTGCTTCTTCACAAAAGGCTGCCTTAATCCTGTGTAGTCTTCATTCATTCATTTCAACCATTGGAGTCACAGCAGAGTGACCCTGCTTTCTGAGCCACATGGAGAAATCCATTTACACAACAACAATAATAATTATTATTATTGTTGTTTTAAGATTAGATATGGATTTGGGTATATCAAGCATACCTTACCATTGGTTTTATTTGTACTAATTAGAAAATTAGAAAAATGTATGGGCCAGATTAATACCAACAGCCCCAAAAACATGACAGAGCAGTTTATAGACATAAATAAATAAAAACATAAAAAGGGAAACAGAATCAATCTTCTTCAACTTGTGTGCATGTTACATGCAATTGTACATGCAATTTAAGAACAGGCTACTTTAAACTCAAGAAACGAGTATTCCACCTCCTGATCAGGGAGTGAGTGGGGGGGTTCAGAGGGTACAGCAGGTCAATCCTCAGCCCACAGTGTCATCTTACACAAATACCAGAAAAAGTATGACCTCAATACTAACCTGGATGTCACGGCTGACAGCTCTCACTAGTAGTTTCATTTAAAGATATCAGTCAGCAGTTGCTTCTTTAACTCGTTATGCCTTAAATAAACAGAAAAAAAAAAATCTAATTTGTTTCACGCCCAGAAGATCATGCCCATCCAATAGTAATTTTCATACAGAGATGTGTTCACAGTTTTAGAATCCATTAAATAAAATATAGATACCCCAACGTATAACGCCTTTGCAGTATTTACATCAAGAATAATTTTACTTAGAAATATTGAATAATTTATTATACTTCTCCACACCACACATCGTAACATGAGCAAGCCATGTGTGTAAAATGGTTTTTCTGTGATTAGTATTAGCGGGACAGAATAAACATGAGTGTTTGAAGTGGCATGATAATACGAAATATATTGGTGAAGTGAATATATGTTCGCGATCACGTGATGTAACGCCGGCCAGAGTTCTGCACTGCGGTGGCCGCAAGAGAGCGGAGTGGATGTGTATGTCGCGCTTCCCTTAGTTTGGTACCAGGTTCTGTATGTTAGAGATTGTGTTTATGAAACGGGATGTTTAAACCGGGCTAAATGGGAAGAATAATTCATGTTATGTACAAACTGAAGTTAGAGCATAGACACAAGAATGTAGATCTTCATTTTGGATATGTGTCTAGTTGTTCAGTGCGAGTAGCATCATAACATGGGCGAGCGATGTGTGTCAAACGGTGTTTCTGTGATCACAGAATTAAAGAGAATCATCTACCACACACTGGAGACTTCATTTCCACCAAGTGTGTAACACCTGAACGGAGGGCATACCACCTCGTTCTCCTGAAAGTCGAACAAAGGAGGCTGGTACCCAAGAGAGGCCATGAAAGGCAACATCCCAGTTGTGGCAGAGACCAATGACTTGTGCCTGTACTCAACCCAGGGCAAGAAGGAACTCCAAGAGGCAGGGTTGCGAGCGGCGACACATTGGGAGGCGCTCTCCATGCTCTGGTTCACCTTTTCCGTCTGGCCATTAGACTGAGGATGGTACCTGCAAAAGAGGCTCACCAATGTTCCGTGTGTGCTGCAGAATGCTCTCCAGACCTGGCGAGGCAAAGTGCCTGGCTTGACGTTACAGGAGCCTGGGCAATAAATCAGTGAGAAGTTGAAGCCACCAAGAAAGAGCGCCCACCACACTTTCGGAGCGGAGTTCAGCCACTTTACACTTTGGAGAAAAGTGGCTGAGAGATTACCATATTTGGTAATGTCTGCTGAACTACCTCATCTTATACTCCCATAGCACATGTTAAGTGTTTTGCTCTTGAGTGCTTTATTTCTTTCTACTTATTGTATATTTTGTAATCATATTGTATATTCACTGTTTTGCACTGTGTTGTCTTGCACTGTTTGCACCTTGTGGCACACTTTGCACTTTATGTGGTTGAGACATACTTCTGTCCTAGGTCTATGTTGTATGTCTACGTAGCACCAGGTCCTGGAGAAACGCTGTCTCATTTCACTAAGTACTGCATCAGCTATATGTAGTTGAAATCACAATAAAGCCTCTACTCTCTATAGGACAAGGTTTTATGTATACAGTGTATGTGTATATCTATATATATATACACACATACACTGTATACATAAAACCTTGTCATATATATATATATACACACACATATACACACACATATATGTATTTGTGGTTCAGTTCAGATCACGTGTATTCAACTGTTGGTTCTTCAGTGAGAATTATATCTTGTGACAGTGAGCATTGATTAGAAACACATGTTGTGAGGAGGAGGGTGTGAGAGACTGAAAGATCTGGCTTGCTGGGAAAAAAAAGAATGAATCTGCCTCCACTCACAAAAGATGTCCTCACCCAGAAATGAAATGGTTTTGGTGAAAATCCTACACCGCTAAGGTCCTTGTTTAAGAGTTTAGCTTAGGTGATGGCAGGGATATCCTAAAACAATGTTCAGAGAACAGACAATAAAATTCAATTACTGGAGGTAGGATGGGTTCCTTAAATGTTAGGAGCTCAGTTGAAAAAATGATTCAATGAATCTTAAATTCATTATTCACAGAATTAAAAAAAACACATTCCTCATTTAGAATTTTACATTTGCATAAGAGCTTACATTAGATTAGATTCATGAATTAAATTGTCACATGACAAGTTCGTTTTTCTCAACTATAGGAATTAACGCTGCAATTTGGAGAAAGTACCTTATGGACATTATAAACAAAAATCTGTTCTCAACTTGACTGATGTGTGTTTTATCTAAAAACCAAAAATTTTAGAAAAGTATAGCCTAAAAAAAAAAAAAAAAAAAAAAAGCCACATATACTAAAATTGCTAAGAGTTGAACAGAGTCTGGATCCACAAGCGGAGACAGGAGTCCCATCAGTGGAAGTAAATGTCTTTATTGTCCACAAACTAAAAATCACTAGCAGGGATAGAAAACCAGGTTGTCAAAAGAACAAACTAAAAGCGCAAGACTCACTAGGCTGAACTTTCAAAAACAAACTAAAAGCGCTAGACTAACTAGGTTCAATACAGACAAAAATAACTAAAATCAACAAGGAATAAGTCCACGAGAAACATGAAGAAACTGGAAACCAAAATCCACAAAGAGTAAAATCTACAAGAAACACAAAAATACTTGATTGGGAAACTCACAAGAAGGACGAAGGAAACCGGCTGGAAAAACTGACATGGCAATGGGGCCTGAGGAACCCGGCCTTAAATAACGACAGTGATTGTATTGGGTTCAGATGTGCACAATCTGTACACGACACCATGAGTAAACATAACAGCAACACAGAAAGCAGAACTACAAAGCACACAAAATAAAAGCATCCACCAGGAACTGTTACAAAAATTATATATTGATAGCATTGATGGCATAGCTACCAATGCAGAGGTGAAGATGAACATTCATACAAGATATTGAACAGCATGTTACTCCATTGTAGTTCCTGTGAACAACGTCAGCTGCTAAAACAGGTTCCCGGAGCAAGTTTACAGTACCATATGACTTAGATTTTACAGCACATTCCTGAGCATGATTCATAACATCATCTTAAAGTTCCATCCATTTCTCAATATTTAACATTTCCCATGGTATTAAGTAACATCATCAAATTTTATGCTTTAGCTGTCCCAACAGTATTGGGCTGAACATTTTGTACTGCATGTTTGTGAGAACTTTCACAGACACAATGCATTCCCTAGCTCCCTACTCTAACTCGAGCCATCACAACTAACACCCTATCCCTAAGACCTAACACCCTAACAATTACTCCAACATACAATTGGACAATTATCCTGGAGCTAACGCCAACCATTTCCTCAAGGTTCGCAAATAAATCCCTCCCCCAATACTAATGCAAAGATAGCGGCCCTTGCATTAGGAAATAATAATAGGGACCAAGACGAGACAAATTACGCTAAAACAACTTAAAGCATTCTTCCATTTGGCTAATTTGACCTTCCCCAATGCACACATTTATTTCCCCATTCTTAATTATTCACCAAACCTCACGCAGCCACAACAGGACAATTTAAATCTTAGCAACATATTACCTTATAGTGCTGGAAATTCTCTACCATATTTCCTTTACCAAAAAAGATAATGTCCTTTGGACACCCCACAACAGCTAAATTTATTTTTGCCAACTGGTGGCACCAATAAATTTATAACAATGACCAAAACAAATTCAGTAGCATAAACACACAGTATAAAAATGTGAACTGGGCTGTGGTTCCTCCCTGTTATCCTTAACTTATCTCCATCTGCACCCCAGCAGAGCTTGGACAGAAGCCTATCATTAATTCCAAATCCATGAAATTCAAACGGGATGAAATTTAAAAGGACTTTCATTACTTCCATAGAGGAATCAAAATTCTCGACTACTTGCACCTCCACCCACATAACAGCCATACAAAATTAGGAACCAGAAATGGCTGCCCTTCACCATCCCACACAAAAATTAACGACTCCCCCCCACATCGTCATTAAATCCTCCGATAAAGGTGCAAAAATAGTCATCAAAGACTGGCAACAAAATTTCATGGAAGCCAGTAGACAATTTAACAACAAAACATACTATAAACACTTACCAAACACTATACAACCACAAATCCAACAAAAACTCAAAGACCATAATTCAAAAACTACAAAAAAAAAAAAAAAAACATTACACCTGACAAAAAGATACTTTTAAATTCTCCCAAAAATCCACACCAACCTAGAATATCCCCTTCCAAGTTCTTTCTGGCTGACTGATCATTTTAAATTGCTGAGTATCACCTATGACATCTCTCAATCTATTGACACCTTTTTAGGCTCTCTCTCTATCCATCACTTTAGCCACATGAAGAACAGTAGACAGTGACACAGATCTGGGCATACAGTCATTACAAAAAATATTCAAGAGAAATCCTGATCAAAAATGACCATCCACAGAACTTCTACAACTAACTGAATTATACATAAACGATAATGACTTTCTCGTCAATCACTAATTACTTACAAATTCACAAAACAGACACAAGTCAAAGATTTGCACATTCCTATGCCAGCCTCTATTTGGTTGAAATAGAGGGAGAACCCTGACAAAATGTTTTTTACAACCCACTTTTTACCTCAGATACCAGGATGACATTTGGCCATACAATAATTCTGAATTTTCAGAATTTATTAATATCCTCAATAGTCACCATTAGTCCATTAAAGTGAGGTCCTTCAGATCAGTTTAATGTTCTTGGAACCACAGTTTAATTCAAGTCTTCCAACCATACACACAAAACACTTCAGACACAGTTTAAACTGACAGACACACATGCTTTACTTCACAAAACCAGTTATCACCCCAAACACATATTCAAGGAAGAATCAAATCCCAGCACGTTATTTCATAAACTAATATATTCCCCCCACCCCCCACCCCACTCAGCCCTCTCACAATCACCCCTACTCCAGATTCTAGACCCTATCCCTATCCCTAACCCATCCCTAATCCTAATTCCTCATCCTAACTTCCTAACCCTGATCCTACATACCCATTTGGATAGTCTGTAGAAAATTGCATTTGCCAAAGTGACAATAACAGCTTTGTGTGCACACATTACAGTTAAACAAGGCAGCGGTCATATTGTGACGTTAACCTCCTTTAACCTAAAAAAGAAAAAAAAAAAAAAGAAAACTAAAAAAAAATCAAAACAGGATGTAACCTATCAGCAAAACTCAACATACAAAGAGGAGAAAGGACTATGGGAGCAAGACAAAGTAACTGGAGAGAACTCGGGCAGACAGGGGGAGTACATGCAAACTCCACACAGAACTTTGACAATATATTTTCTTGTAGTACAGTGTTTCGCATTCATGGCCTCACAGCAAGAAGGTTCCAGATTTTCATTTCTGCAAACTCTGTGTGGCATTTGCATGTTCTCCCTGTGCTTTTGTGGGTTGTTCTCTGGATTGTCTCCAGGTGTTCTGGAGTTAACTTTTGTGTGAATAACAGTGTGAATGATTGTTCGATGTGTCACCCAGCAATGAGCTGACAATTTGTTCAGGTTGTACCCCACCTCTCATGGCAAGGCAGTGGGGTTAGGCATATGATGGATGAATGGACTGATTGATTGTAGCGGGCCTGCTCTCTCCCCCCACAGCCCATATGACTGTGCCATCGACCTGCTCTTCGGCGCCCTGCTGCCCTCCAGCCGGCTCTACAGCCTCTCCAGACCCGAGGAGGCGATGGAGAGATACCTGAGTAAGTCGCTGGCGTCGGGGCTCATCCGTCCCTCATCTTCTCCCGTCGGTGAGGGGTTTTTCTTCGTTAAGAAAAACGTCGGGTCGTTACGCCCCTGCACCGACTATCGGGATCTCAACGACATCACCACAAAGAACAGGAACCCCCTGCTCCTTTTAGATTCTGCGTTCACGCCTCTCCACCAAGCTGGACCCGCAGAACGCTTATCACCTCCTCCGCATTCGTCAAGGAGACGAGTGGAAGACAGCATTTAACACCTCACTTGGCCACTTCGAAAACTTGGTGATGTGTTTGACGAACGCACCTGCTGTTTTTCAGGCTCTGGTCAATGATGTGCTCCGGGACATGTTGAATAAGTTCCTCTTTGTTTACACTGAACACGTGAAGCATGTCCGCATGGTTCTGAGACGCCTGCTTGAGAACAGCCTGTGTGTAAAGGGCGAAAAATTCCATGTCTCATCAGTGTCATTCCTGAGCCTTGTTGTGGGCGTTGGCGGACTGGCCGGCTCCATCCTTGCAGAAGCAGTGGCAACACTGGCTGGAGAATTCCGCCTTGCCATTCGTGGTCTGGACTGACCACAAGAACCCGGCCTACCTGCGGAGGGCAAAACGGCTGAACTCACATCAGGCGTGGTGGGCGCTTTTCCTCAGCTGTTTCAACTCACATATGGGCCAGGTTCTACGAACGTCAAGCTGCTAGTTCACCACAGACCAGCCCGACTCTGAGTCCGAGCCAATCCTCCCGTTCTCCTGCATCATGAGCGCGGCCACCTGGTAGGTAGAGGAGCAGGTTCGCGAAGCGCTGTGCTCCATGCTGTGCTCCCGGAGATGCACCACCTAACACCCTGTTTGTCCCAGACTCTGCTCGTTCTGAGGTCCTACAGTGGGGACACATGTCCAGACTGGCGTGTCATTCAGGGCTGAACCGCACCCTGCACCTCCTGTTGACTGTTTCTCCAAGGCGGCACACTTCGTGCCGCTACCCAAGCTTCCCTCAGCCGTAGAGACTGGGGACCTGCTCGTCAGACATGTGCTCCGCCTCCATGGCATCCTGAGGGACATCGTATCTGACTGGGGGCCGCAGTTCACCTCCCAGGTGTGGTGGTCCTTTTGCACAATGCTCGGCGCTTCAGTGAGTCTCTCGTCCAGCTATCACCCACAGTAACAACGGTCAGACGGAGCGCACAAATCACCTCCTGCTCCAGACCAATTCCAAGGAGCTGGCTCCACGCTTCGTGGGACCGTTCGAGGTTGACCGGATGATCAAACCAGCAACACGCGCCTGAAGCTGCCAGCATCCCTGAACATTTACCCAACGTTCCATGTCTCGCGGGTCAAGCCTGTCAGGGAGTCCAGATGGCAGTACCTGGTGGACTGGGAGAGGTAAGGCCTGGAGGAGTGGTCATGGGTGCCTCACCAACACATCCTCGTTCAGGAACTCCTCCGGGCATTCTACCGTGACCATTCGAACTAGCCTGGTAGAGTGCCAGGAGGCGCTCGTTGAGGGGGGCTTTTCCTCTAGAGGGCGTAGGCGACCCAGTTTCCAGACGGTGACACCTGTTGCTGATCTCCATCAGCAGCTGATTTAAGGCACTGCCAACTGGTCACCGGCGTTGGGTTGTTCTGTTGCCCGCGTGGTAGCTACAAGCTGAGTGCTATAGCTTGATTATCTCCTGTGTAGTGACTTACCTTTTGCCGTTTCTCCACCAAGGTAGCCACGTCCCGTAGAAAGGGATCCGTCTTTCGTTCCTGAGAGCTGCAGTGATGTTCCTGCGTCCCACCCCACTCGTTGCCGGGTTGTTTTTGGTTTCCCCTTCTACCTCCGTTGGAGCGCCTTCAGTTATTGACTCGTTTGTATTTTCACGTTCCGAGTGTGTGTGTTGTTCTGCATCTGGGCCCTCCTTGCACCGTTCCTTAACAATTTCTTTCCAATCTTTATTTTCCCCACAAAATATTACTGGCACTTTCCTGACAACACATAGCTTTTCAAATTTACATGTGCCATTCATTTCGTGCATAATGATGACTTAACCCATTGAAAATTAGTTTTATGTCTTGATCTTTTGGAGTTAGGACAGTTCTTAGAGACAGATAGATAGAGAGAGAGATTGAAAGAAAACAAAAGTACATATACAATGATTAAAGCAATGAAATGGAAAAAAAAAAAAACAGGGTATACATATTTCCACCCTACAGTCCCTCTATCATTGCATAGATCGCGTTATTCTATAATGACTTTCGTAGTTTCATTTTAGCTACATCATAAAAAGGCCACCACAACTCCCAGGTAGACGAATACTATCTGTGAGTTCAGAAAAATAATAATAATAATAATAATAAAAAAAGAAAAAACAGCCAGTAAGACTTTTCATATCTATGGTCCTCAGAAGACAGTCAACCTCCTGTCATCTTCTTTGCTTTTTCTGTGAGCGTGTCTCTGAAAGGACACTGATTCAGACAAACCTCCCTGTGAGACAGCATGAACTCTCCATCACCCCAACCACCACAACATCCCACCACACATTTCAAAGTCGCCCATGTCTCCAGTAAGCTGGATTTATTCATGCTGATATGGAACAAAAATTCTTAATCTAACTGACAGCTAATGACTGTGTGATCACGTTGTGTTGACCATTGACTGCTGTGAAATGCTTCAGCAACCCCTCTGACCCTAATTTCCAATAAGTGGCAGTTACCAGATGGACAGATGGATGGCCGGTATAGTTGCATCACTTTTCCAATACACACACACACACACACACACACACACACACACCTACTGTATATTTTGCACATGCATCTTTGCAAATGCACAACAAGTATGATTAAGCAGTATCAGTAATGGGCACAACGTTTCAATAAACACTATTCATATTACACTGTAACAATAAATCTTGCTTTATTACCAGTAAAAAAGTTTCACAACTGGACTAAGAATAGGTTGCTGAATATTAGATGTGCAACAACAACAAATATGGAGCGGCAAGGCCAGAGCATGTGGCAGCCAGGGAAGCAAGACTGGAGTACAGATGAATTGACATTTTGTTTGTGGCGTTAATGTCATTCAGGCACACAGACTTCATTTCATCATTATATCCTATCTTGACAAAATATATACATTTTATATGTGCAACCAGCACTTAATGTGAGGTAAAGTGCAATCAAACTCGTACCTATACTTACCTGTACAGAGCTCAATGTTGTATAACAGAATTTACTTGAGATTTATCGTAAAATACAAACAGCAAAATATCTCGTGCGGGTAGAGAGAGAGAGAGAGAGACGGGAGAGAGAGAGAGAAAGGGGAAGAGAGAGCAAGCAAGAACAATAGAAAACAATCTGATTTGTCATCATTTTCTGTCACCCTTTCCCCTCCTGCCAGTCGTCTGCCACCTTGTTAATAGCTGCAGTTACAGCCGCAGACACTCAAGGGGGCAGTGTCGGCCTCATGTTGACGTGAAAACTGCTGCAGGTTGGCAAAAAGACAGTTGTCCTCTTTTGTTTCTCGGTTTGCTGCAGGACAGGATCCCTGCCAGCGTCCTCTAGAAATACTGATGGGAAAATAAAAGCTGTGCAGCACCACAGACAGCTCATAAAGCTGCAGATCTGGCAATGCGATCTCATGGAATATTACACAGCAATCATGACCTAGCTCAGTCAATACAACAGCACTCTATCTTTCTCTTATATTAACAAAATAAGATTCTTAGAACACAAATATAGGATGCAAAAACACGAAGTGAAAATAGATCAAACTGCAGATCTGAGACAACAGAAAGCTACATTTCAGTGCACTTAAAACCTATTTTGTCATGTATTCTGCACTGATAGAGAGAAGGCTGAATTCTTTGTGTCAGTGACTATTATTGTATAATCTGAAAGAATGGGAATGCTGGATGTTCAGTATACACTGGGTGGTTGTATTTACATAAATCATTTTGTATTTGGTGGTAATGATAAAGATGGAAAACACAGTCTTTTACACATCACATCTGTCACTTTCCAGCTTCTTATGAAGGTAATCCCAGCCCAATCCTGGTAGTACTGAAGGAAAAACTCAATCTCAAATATAAACGCAACAGATTTTTATCCCCTAATGAATCTTCAAGGCTTATTTATTAGAGAAGCACTCAATAATGAAAGTGGGCGTTTTGAAGGTGGACTCCTTTTGCAGCCCACCACTGATGGTAAATACATTGCTCAATGTCACTCCAATCTAATCTGTATTCTAAAATGAATTGGAAGAGGTCAAGGTTGACTACAAAGCAACCGCTGTGAAAATGAAATATTCAGATTCCAGGCATCAGTCACGGTATCCAGACGTGTTCAAAAAACCCCCGAAAAAAACGCACTGTAAGAAATATTCACTTGCCATTACCACCTATAGCAAATTGTTAGCTGTGTACATTTGTGCTTCCTGCACTGAAAATATGAGAGGAGGTTTATCTTTTCATTTATTTTCTCTGGATCCCACCCCTGGGGACTGCAGAGGTCATCAGTGCAAATCAATGCCACAGATCACAAACACAAACGTAGCTGACTCTGCCTTCCACTGCATGAACACCAAAACGCAAAAAAAAAAAAAAAAAAAAATCACCTATATAAAAACATACACATGACACACAAATTACATCTCAAACTCAGCTGGCACAGTGGCTGTAGATCAACTTCAGCTCAGATTAATTACTGATACCACTGGTCTGGTCATTTTTGCTGTTAACACATTTTGTATTCCACTGGAATTTTTCAATATTCCAAAACATTATTAACTAACTAGTTAATGATGTATTTCAAACAGGTGCATTTCACTTCAGTGGCACAGTTTTATCTGGAATAGAGACCCTCAGGCAAGTGTTTACGTCATTAATAAACGTAACAAAGAAGAAACATGCGATAAACAACAAAAAAAAAGCTACATAGCACTTCATGCAAATATCACATCTAGTTACAAAACTGTTGGGTCTAATTGGTTAGTGCAATAGTGACATAATTTAATAAAAAAAATACTGAAATTATATAGTATTTTGCAAATAAATAAATAAAAAATACAAAAACTCAATGACAGGTGTCTGATCTGTTTTGATCAATCTTATCTTCAAGTTGTTAAACATCTGAGGACTAGATTACCAGATAGCATTCTCTCTTTGGATGGCATTACTTTGTCCTCCAGTACAGCTGCAAGGAACCTGGGAGTTATCTTTGACCAGGACATGTCATTTCTCCCTCATATTAAACAGGTTTCTAGGACCGCCTTCTTTCACCTCCGTAATATTGCCAAGATCAGGAGAATCCTGTCACAGAGTGATGCTGAAAAACTGGTCCACGCTTTTGTTACCTCTAGACTGGACTACTGCAACTCATTACTGTCAGGATGTCCAAATTATTCCATTAAAAACCTGCAGCTGATACAGAACGCTGCAGCCAGAGTTCTGACAGGAATTAGCACCAGGGAGCATATCTCTCCAGTTTTAGCTTCTCTTCACTGGCTTCCAGTGAAATTTAGAATAGACTTTAAAATTCTCCTTCTAACATATAAAGCTCTAAATGGACTATCTCCATCATACCTGCAGGATCTCATTGTTCTGTATATACCTAAAAGAACACTCAGATCACAGAGTGCAGGTTTACTTGTAGTTCCTAGAATTCATCATAATAGACTGGGAGGACGAGCTTTTAGCTATCGGGCAGCTTTACTGTGGAACCAGTTACCAACCTGGGTCCGAGAGGCAGACACCACGTCTGCCTTTAAGATCAAACTTAAAACCTTTCTGTTCAGTAAAGCATATAGCTAGCCTCAAACAAAGTGTGTAGGGCTGATAGATCTAGTTTAGTCAGTTTTCACAGCTACAGCTAGAATAGGCTCATCAGACTCTTATTCTTCAATGTTTAGCACAGCTATGCTGCTATAGGCTACGCTGCTGGGGACAAACACATGATCCACTGAGCAGTTCCCCACTTCCTCAACACCAACCACTCCCTCACGTCCTCTCCTCCTTTTCTTCTTCTTTCTCCTCCTTTTATTTTCACCGGGATTATCTGGGTCCAGTCTTCCTTGCCGTTCTGTGTGTCTCCCCCCTTCTCTCCCTCTCTTTCTCTCTCTCTTTCTCTCTGTCTTTGCAGGTCTTCCGTCTCCAGGCCTTCGTGCTGTATGGACCTCGGCCTATGGCAAACTCAGGGTCCGCTGTCGGCACCTGCCTATACTGTTCATCTC
Source organism: Pao palembangensis (assembly GCA_015343265.1). Lineage (NCBI taxonomy): Eukaryota > Metazoa > Chordata > Actinopteri > Tetraodontiformes > Tetraodontidae > Pao > Pao palembangensis. The sequence goes on from CM027097.1 coordinate 1,138,585, forward strand.
TTTATAACAACCTGCTATGCTGTATTATGTGTATATATGTCTGATATGTTTGTATTTCTATGATTGTATTTTGTCTGTATTTCTTTGGTTTTATGATTGTGTCTGTTCTCCCTCTCTCTCTCTCTTTATTCTCTCTGACCCGTCTCCCTCTTTTATTCCTCCTTTACCCAGCCAACTTTCAGCAGGATGGTTCCCCCTTGTAAGCCTGGTCCTGCTCAAGGTTTCTTCCTGTCAAAAGGGAGTTTTTCCTTGCCACTGTGCTTACCTGGGGGTTCAGGCTCTGGGTTTCTACCTCTGTAAAGCACTTAGAGACAATTTTATTGTAAAAGGTGCTATAGAAATAAAATTGAATTGAAGTGAATTAAATGGATCCAATTAAATCAGAGATAAATGTCAGCAAAAGGTAATTAATGTGCTAACTTGCGCAAATCAGGCTGTCATTCCGAACGATACTACTCATTTTTTTATGGGATGGAGTGGCGGAACAATGGCTCATTCATCTTTGCTGACCTCAGTGATGGATAGTCGACCTCAATCAACATGAGAGTGAAGCTGATTTTTTTTTTTCCTTTTTAATACCTGAATGTGGGTGGGGTGGGGTGGCGCAAAGCAAGGACAAACTTTTCCATGAACTGATCCTTTTGGGGCTTCACATAGAAAAAGAGAAGTAGGTAATAGTCGTAATCAAATATGTATTAGACTATTGACTAAGAGACAAACACAGCATCATTTTCATGACTGTGACCTAATACCTAAACTCAAAAAATGACAGAACGATTGAAACATATTCACCTTACATTTTGCATATTCTCATGTCTTTAAAAATGTTTGGCAGGAAATCTAGCATTCCCCACTAATTTTCTGTGTCCTTCTGCAGACTTGTGCTGAGAGTGGCAGTTGGTGGAGAGACCGCCAGCACAGTGGTGTGCATGAGTGCTCATGTCAGGAGTCCACATGAATGATGCCAAGACTGTGCGGCATCCCAGCTGCCCCTGCCAGCCCCATGGAGCAGCCAAATCCACATAGTCGGTCACTGACACTCCGTTCACGCACACCATCATCATCCAGCCACAGAGGAACGTGGCCAACCACAGCTGACCGAAGCATCTGGTCATATCTCGGACCCTTGGCCATCTGTTTCCTGGATAACCTGACCTTGGGGGTCAGTCAGGGGTAGAGATGTGGATAAACGGTTTCGACTGTACTTGATTTAAAGCCCCCCCTTAGCCATCAATTCAGTTTTATATTCTGTTTCTATTTTATTAACATCTATGGAACAACATTCATCCAAATTTCAAATCCCCAAATAAAAGATCCATTTAGGCAATGGAAATTGTACATAAAGAAAAATCTCCAGTGGAAATAAAGCGCAGTGACCAACCTGCTGCTATGATGCACCCAGAGCGGTCAGACTGTGACTGACAGTGACTGACAACTGCTGTCTGTACCTCATGACTCAAGAGGGTTATCACAGGCTACACATCAACATGCCACCACACTGCTTTCCACATCTGTGCGCTGAGACACGGACGGAGCATTTTCCATTGTGGACCCGTCTACCTTGAAGATGTTTGCCTGAGTCACCCAGCGTTTCATATTTTTTGAATCAATATGTTCGATGGGAAAGAAAGAATTGGACCAGTGGTAGTGGAGGATTTTGACTTGATGATAAACACACACCAAACCAGTTGTTCTGTGGAGATAAATCTTGATGAGTGGAACACAATCAATGGAACCTCAGTTAAACACTGGACAGCAATGACTCACTCTACAAGAAGTGTCAGAGTGGCCTTTACTTGCTGAGGAGGCTGGGATCTTTTGGTGTGTGAAAGCCACTGCTGAGGTCCTTTTACATGTGGTGGCATCTTTGTTTGGCCAGAGCCCTCCTCTCCCCCATCACCTCAAAGGAGTCCAGGGGGCAGCCACAGACTGTCCTCTGTCATGGACAACACCTTCCACATCAGACTGTGGGGGCCTTAAGCAACTCCTTCACTAACAGACTCAGGCATTCAAGGTGTGGAAGGAGCGCTTCTGCAGATCCTTCATCCCAAACGCCGTTTGATTGTTCAGTGCTGCGCTATAATTCGCACAGGCAACAAACCTTTTTCACATTCCACTAAAACTGACGTTTACTGACGTTACATGATTGCCCTGATGTTTACTGATGTTCTAGCAATGCAATTTTTCATTCCACTCATTTACTTATACATTTAATTTAAATCTGCCACTTTTTATCCATGCGATAAAAGCACATAAAAGCACTGCACATTCAACTGGATGAGGCTATGTATATACATAGGCTGTATTTTTCCCCTGGTTCTTGTCAATTTTTTACATTTTTTTGTTTTTTCTTATCTTATCTTATCTTATCTTATCTTCTTATTTTATCATTGTTTACCTGTGATCAGAATGTAAAAATTCAGTCCACACATGTTTGAGAGGGATCTTGTCCTCTGTTAAACAGAACACTGGTATATTTGAGTAGAAAGCTTCAGAGAGTTGAATTTGGTGTGTTTGTGAAACCGCTGTGGGAAGAAGTAAGCAGAGTCGGGGGCGGCTGGGGGCTGCATACCATTCGGCAGCTTTACTGACAGGAAGTGGGCCAGCTCTGTCCCCGCATTCCTCCAACAGATGTTTGACAGGGAAAATATTTTCACAGCTGGGGAGGGAAGGGGAGGGAAATTATATGTTTTACAATACATCACAGTAGAAGTGGTGAAAACCAAAGGGGAAAACCCACATATATGATACATATATACACATATACTGTCCATGAGTAAACTTGCACCTCCTCAAAGCCGATCCTGGGAAATGTCTTCAGATGGTCGGTTACTATCTACTCATTAATATTTCACAGAATTCCCTGGGTCCATGTCCATTTATCACATGGGCTTGTCTGACTGATGAATGCAGGAAAGTGCAGCAGGTTTCTATTACTTATAATATTAATATATGAAGTGTCTGGTGATAATGGTGAAGTCAAGGTCTCCTAGAAAAAGAATATTTTAGAGATAAGAGAGAACCAGTTCTTTGCCCTAATGTTAATGTTTATGAGTCATACTTCGTATATCTGGCAGAAAATGAACAATAGTTGAAAAACCCCATCTGCAGTTCTGTAAACCTCATGTGGCTGAACCAAACTTTCCAGGTACTTGTACCATACAGTTTCAGTGTGACTGCGGGGCTAACAAGAAACAGACAAGTTTCACATCTCTGTCTTTTAATGCTGGAAAGAGAGAAGTGGCCCTTTTGGCAGCCAGACACCTACAGCTGCTGTCCTTTATGAGACCCACATCCTGGCTGCATGTGTGATAAAAGCATTAGAGAGGGTTTAATCTATCCTCACTGCGCTCCTCGAGAGCCTTTGAATACATGACACAAAACTGCTGATGTGGCAAATGATCACTTAGTTCAACATGAAAATATTATTAATTATTTTGTCATTGGGACTGGCTGCCGAACTGACGGACTGACTGACTAACTTTCAGCAATTTAAATTATGAGATTAGATGATCAATCATTATATCCATCAGATGATTCAATCATCATATGCTGTGTTTTTCCTATTCATTCACCTCAAACTGAACTTTTCTTCTTCATCTGCTCTGTTGTTAAAGTTGGAAGGAGCGTTAGAAGATCCTCTTACTGGGGGGAAAATATAATTCGAGGCCTGGTTGATTTTCGAGTCAAAGGGTAATCTTGGAACTCTTAAGAAGGAAATGTATTGGAAAGATGACACGCTCCAATGAACAATTGAAATTCAGTAACATTTGTGACCTATAGATTTCTATGACGGGACGATAGCTATTTTGCCAGCTAGCGGGTCCCCCCCACCATCGTTGGTTACACAGGTATGACAGGTCCGTTCATCTCTGTCTTTGTGCACCGAACAGAAGAACCTCACCTAAAATTCAAGAGTTTGTTGTCACAGTCTACAGTCAGGAGTTTTCAAAGCCTGAACTGGCACAGATATTGTCTGAAAACACCTAGACACAGCCCCCCCCCTCCCGCCTCAAAAAAAAAAGTTATAGAGACATAATTTCAACAGATTTAACCAAAATAAACTTCCATGAGCAGGATAGAGAGAAGGAAAGAGACCTCTCCTGATTCAAACCAACACATGTCACACGAGGGGTCAAGCACAATAGAAAGAGTGTGATGACGGAAAAACACCAGACATTCCATTTTAATATAAAAACAATTACAATATCAAATAAAAAGAGATCTTTTTTTTTACATTTTTAAACTCAACAATCTTACAACAATAGAACTATCTGTTATTATTAGCCAAAAACTTGTGATTCTGAGTCATATGAGTCAAGCTCGATCTCAGGCAGTCAAGACTTGGGCTCAAAAAAGATGTTAATAAATAATAATTAAAAAAAACAAACAAACAAACAAAAAAAAACTGAGAGATAGCTCCTCACCTATTAATCACATTAATCACAAAAACAGCCTCCCTGTGAAAAGAGAAAGGATGTAAACAGTAACAGATAAAAACAAAAGGCATTGCCTCTCTTCCCCTGAGACTGCCACCTCCCCCTAGCCGCACAATGATGCTTCACAAAGGGATGCTGTGTTCTTTTGGCCTGTACCGGATGTGTCATCTCGCACCGCTGTGCAGAACCATGTGCAAGCCTTTGGTCCGTGCTAATACTTTGCAAATATTTCACACTGGGTGAGTGCTTTCTTTGCTGCCCAGAGGATCTGGAGAACCCTAACTGCAGAGGTCAGGATGTACGGAGGCCCAGAACAACCGAAAGCACAGCTTTAGGGGAGGAGTGCGCAATGGTCTGTGCTCCTTTTCTCTGTTACTTCCTCTCCATTTATATTAGAACAGTTTATTTGGTTCTAAAGTGTACTTAACAGCATTTACGTTAGTCTCTCATACCTTTCATTGTATTTATTTATCTATTAATTTATTTAAAATGGGACTTATAAAATACATACATACCCTCTTATACTGCCATCCATTAATACTCACTTTTGCTTAAAACGTCCCACACTGATCACAATTTTGTTTTTCAAACTCCAAGTTCACCCTCTAATTATTAAGTTCACTCAAACATTGTGACACTGGCCCCATATGTGCTCATAGAAATCTGGAGTCATTAGATAATTATGTTAATGGAATCTGACATGTTTCAGAAATGTGGTAATCGACAGAACCCTTGTTCACATCTATCACTTCTACAGTTAGATTTGTATGCATGAGAGGTGAAGAGGCAGAAGTGGCTCTTCATCGACATTCCGCTACCATGTTTGTTGTCTTTTGTCTTCTGCTTGTCGCTGAGTTTTGTTTTTTTCACAGATGTAAAAGAACAAAATAAATCACATTAAAGACATTAGGAGATAACATAAGATTAGATCCTTTATTGATCTCAGGGTGGGGAAATTTTCCCATTACATCAGCTCAAACACAATGTTAAAGAGACATTAAATAACAAAGACGAAAATAAGTATATATTAAATAATAAAAGAAATTAGAGAAAAAGTTAGATCACCCAGTTAGATGTGCAAGTAAAACATGGATGTACAGCAGATATGAATAAGTAAATGAGTGGAATGAAAAAAAGACCATAAAGTGCAAAGCTAGGACATCAGTTAACATCAGTTCTACTGGGATGTGAAAATGCTTGTTGCCATGACAGAATTAGCGTGCACCATTGAACATTCTGACGGTCTTTGGGATGAAGGACCTGCGGAGGTGCTCCTTCTTACACCTTGGATTCCTGCGTCTGCTACTGAAAGAGGTGCCCAAGGTCCCCACAGTCTGATGCAGAAGGTGGGAGGTGTTGTCCATGATAGAGGACTGAGCTGGCTCTTTTAATCAGAGTATTAAGCCTCTTCTTGTCCCGTTCAGAACACCCACGTCCCCAGCAGACCACTGCAGAGGAGACAACGGATGCCACCACAGTCTCAGTCAGAGCTGGTGTAACTGACTGCCCCTCATTTGGCGCCATCGTTAGTGGAGTGATATCAGGGTTATCGCTGCGTGTAATCTGATTCCTCATAATCAAATAACTGCCCTGCAATAAAACACAACAAATTACGTGGTATAGATGACTTAAATAATCTGATCTCTCATGTACAATAGTTGCAATAGCATGTTAAATAGTTAGCTACTCAGTGATCTAAAATTGGGTTTGTTCTGCACACAAACATTCAGTATCTCACTTAAGTATTGTGAGAGCACTTGAAAAATTTAAAAGCTGGACACTAGATAAGTAGATTCCCAACTCATCCCCAACAGAAGACAAACTGGAAAACAAGATAAAAGTAGCTGAAATGGAAAATTCTACAGAAATAGAGCAACAGACATTTACATCATGCATGCAAATACACCTAATAAAATAGTGGCTAAAATTGCAATGTTTAATGTTTTCTAGTCCATTACACACAAATAAAGGGCCTGATCCCGCAACTCTGGATATGCATGTGAAAAGAATGACTTAGTTTTGTCTCCTGAGGCAGGAGCTGACAGGAAGTGAAAGGGTGGACAGAGGAACTGAACATTGTCTTGAAAAGACATTTTTCTCCAACGTCATGGAGATTTCTATTGCTGACCAGCTGTGTCTATGGGCAAAAAATGGACAGAGTTAAACTAGCTTTATACTTTAACCTTGATAGAGATAATAAGAACTATTAAGTACAAGTATTTTCTGACAGGAAAATCAGAGGGCATAGGGAAATTTTGAGTTTTAGATTATTGTTCAATACTGGAGCATGTGATGTTTGTGTGCAAAACAACCTTACGTTCTTGAACTTTTGGGTTTTGAGACCTTTGAGATTGTCACATCTTAGAAGAAGATAGAAGTTCACAGCTGTTTTAGCCATACACAGAGGTGTAGATGCAGCTTTATGTCTCAGACAGACCCGGTAGATAAAAAGCTCCTTTCAAGATCAATACGAGCTATAGAAACAGGCACATGCAACAGTCAGTTAAAGGCATTCATGAGTTCTTCCTGAACAGCTGAAGTTCCAGACTGTAAATGCTTGTTTTGGACTACAGATTTGTCTGTTATGCATTGATAGAAACAGCAGAAGTAGTCGAAATGTCAAGAAAAGTTTTTTTTTTTTTTTTTTTTTTCTTTTCGGCAAAAATCGTTAGAACTGGAAGCTCCAGTTGCCAGTATAAACATTTTGTGCAGCAGTCAGTTAAAAGTTTGGCATGAGTTTGGCATGTAGAGAAACTCTTATATTGACACATCAATCGACAGCCCCAGTAAAGATTTCTTTTTCCATGTGGTTTCAAGACTGGGAGCAACATTGTGCAGCTCTGCTCCACTCTCACTCTCCCAAGATCAAACCGAAGCGCACCCACATCTATCTTGTTTTCAAGCCCAAGTTTAGGCGAAACCAGATTTTCAAATAAAGACTTGTTGGCAGGCTCCAAAAACAGTTTTAAAAAGTTTTAGCCTATTAAATATTAGTTGGCAGAAACAACCAACCCAGCCACATTATGTTCACAGGGCTGCTCTGATGGAGACACACACACAAACACATTAATAGAGGAAGCAGCCCCAGAGAATATGCGGTTTGGAGGTGGTGCCCTTGAAAAGAGGCTTAATGAATTCGGAAGTGTAACAGTGTGGAGGTTGGCTGAGCCAATTGGAGAGCAGGCTGTTTGATGTGTGCTTCCTGTTTGGTTGTAATCTGACGTGGATTGCCAGGAGATGTCCAGGATGATTATGGCCAGTGGAGATGTCAAATATAATCAGGAAATCACATTTTTAATCGGTTTTGAATGAGCATTTCAGCACCAGTCTACTGCTTATGCAGCATGCATATTATTATTTATATACTATTTTGTCTCCAGCAGGTCTGGTTGTAATCCAATATAATAAATAATGATTTGGCATAGTTTGTCAGTCTGTTACATCTTTTCTGATTTTTTTGTAAACTGAGCACTTACGACACTAAACTTATAAAAGAGATCATTTTCAATGAGTGATCAACGTAAGAGAGGTCCATTTCACATACAGTGCAGATATCTATCTACCTAATAGCGATCCAATCTACAGAATATTCTTGAAATGAGATCTTTCCTGAAAAAAACATTATTTTGAGCAATATCGTTACTTTGTCTCATCCAAGTAAAACAAATGTAAAAATTCCAGAAAAGATATCATTGATGTCATTACGTATTATTATTATTATTATTGTTATTGTTGTTATTATTTATGTCTTTATATTTTCTAAATCAAAGTTCAGGTGTAAAAAGTTGCCCATTGTGAAGCTACGGAAACACGGTGCTGTGACTCTTCCTGCATGTAAACGTTTGTCTTTGTTATTATGATTTTGTAAATCAGCACATTTGAAATATTTGCTTTTCATTTCCTGCCTGTTGAGGAAAGAGAGAGAGAGAAGAAAGTCAACATCTGGAGAGGAGATCACAGACACTTCCTTTTGCTTTGTCACGTGGTTAGTCACTGCAACCATGGCAATGGGGATCTGGCCACACTGTTCAACAGCTCTATCTTCTCTGCTGGTGAAATCAAAGTTGAGTGGAGATGAAAGAAACGACACACTCATCAATGCCCGTTTGTCTGTGTGTGAGTGTGCTCACTCACGGCAGCACGGTCAAATCTCACTCTGACAGCCATCTTAAATCCACTCAGAGATCTCAAGGGACTCATTTTCTGCACACTCAACATGCTCACAGTGCCTTCAGCCTACACAGTCTCCATGGCAACCATGTACCTCCACTGGCTTTGAGTGGATCTGTCGGCTATCCTCTTACGGGAGCGCGCGCGCGCACGCACGTACGCACACCGGTATCTGCATTCTTCTGCAATGAACGGTCTCTCTCAGGCTTGTAAAAATATTAAACGCATGACATCTAGAGTGACTTGCATGCTTGTGGATTTACACTGCACCATTTCATTGCGACATACAGTAAATACCAGAAGAAGAACGCTAAAATTGCAATGTTGCGCTCTCCTTTGTTTTCTCCATTTCATCTGTAGGGGGCAGCATTGAGCCTTATTCTCGATCAAACCTAATGATTCTTTTAAAAACTCCTGCTTTGTCACAACCCACACTATGAATATTGGACCACCCATCAGCACTAAAAGTCCCTCGCTGGGATTTAAACCTTACTGACCCCCGCTTCCACCCACCAAATCTTCTGAAAGTATTTGCTGCTATGAACTGAGGTGGTGAAGAAAAGCAAAAAGGAGGAGGAGTAGGGAGAGCAGCTGAGTGAAGCATCACCGAAAAACGTTTTTTTTTTAGAATGTGAAGCAGCATTTTATTGGTTGAAGCAGCATTTTGTTGTCTCTGGTCTTTCACTTTCCTTTTGTGGCCCCCCCAACCGCACCTTTTTCTGTCTTATATCCCCACACTTCATCCAAAAAAGGCATAAAAGGGGAGCTCTATATTTTGGGGGGGAGGGTGGAGCACTGTTGTAAATTGCAGTTGTTACAGTTTTCAGCCTTGCTACAATGTCACCATCCCCAATTGATTTAACCATCAATGGCAGCATCCATTTAAGAGCTGCAAGCACTGAGCAAACCCCTGAATATGCAGCAAATGTCCCTTCCCCCACTCTGCCCCCTTTCCCACCATCGGGTATCAAAGGCTATTGTGTCCAGAGAAAGTGGAGGGGTCACCCCTTTACCCCCCGCAGGTCAACCTCGAGTTAGCGGGGAGAGTGGAATAGCTGAGGGAGGAGGAAAAAGAGGTCTTGAAGTCAGAGGTCTGACGTCAATGCTGCGGAGAGAAAATATTTGGAATCTGAGGCATCTGTGCATTGTCAACAGAATGGATGTTCCTGTTCTGGCCCCTGCTTGGCCCCCTCCCCACAACAGGATATGTTCTTCATGTTACCAACGTGACTGCCCAGAATCCCCGCGTGCAGTGATAGAAGTAAATCTACAGTTTTGAAGGGTTCTTCGACTGAAACCCTGCAGTACGCATGCAAGTAAAAATTTGTAAAATCCATCTGTTAAATCTAAGTTTAAAAAGTTATTCACATGATAGAGACTGTGTTCAAAAGTTATTCGGTTAATCCTCGAGTGAAGCACAAGACACAGCTCAGATGTCCACACATCCTTGTTTCAAGTTTACCCTTTTACCCTTGTGCACTGATGTAGAATGTGGACCAGAGTTTAAGACCAACTTTTAGAAAGTATACACAGAAGCAGGAAAAATACAGTCTTATCTGTTCCGAATGAAGATAATGAAATTCAACTTCAGGACAACAATTGGAACAAAAGAGAGACCTTGCATAGTGAACATTTGCACTTGCAACAATTACATGAAATAATATAACTCTGAGAGATCTTCCTGCTTGCGTGCCATCAGAGGAATATTTGCTGTGTATCTATCCATCTATTACTGTATTACTTATTTTCTAACCATTAAGGAGGAAGCCCTGAAAAATAATTTGCAATGAAAGAATAGTACAGGATCTCTGAAATCTCACATCCTGAAATGACTGCAGTTGTTCATCTTTCCTGTTGCTTCCTGTGTTGTGAAAACAGATGAAGCGCCCCTTTATAGTAACGCTCCCCAGTCACCCAATAAAGACCTGCTGCCTTCCAATCTCTTAATTTCAGTTTTGCTCAGAGGGTTTCCATGGTAACCTAATCACTATTCAACCTTTGTGAGTGTGAGTGGAGCCGTTTCTTTTAAAGCAAAGATGGAGCGTTCCCAGGAACAGCTGCTGACTGAATAAATGCCCACATGGTGAGTCAGTGTTGTTATTAACACAAAGTGGGTGTGTCTGAGGAGAAACTTTCATTTCATATTCGATTTGTACCCAGTTAAACAGTTTGGTGATGGGGGAGGTGAGAAATGCAGCAACAACACTGACGTAACATGAGTGTTATTCTATGGTGAGTTTGTCGCTGAGTAACCAGTTACCTTGGCAACTCTCCTCTTCATACTTCATTACTATCTCTCTCTCTTTTCCTCCCTCTCTTTCTCTCCCCTGGTGGCAGCAGAATGCTGGAGCATTCAAATCAAGGCTCTAGGTAACAACAAGGTTGGCGTCATCTGCACTCAGGTGAGTAAAATGTCACCGGCTTTGTTGTTGTTGTTGTTACCCTGAGGGATCTCAGGAGATCCGTTGTCATGTGACCTAAGTTCTGCTCACAATAGCAAGCCTTGATTCTCCGCCATAGTAAGTCAATAAAAAGACAACAGAAAACCATACAATTAAAAATGAATATGAAAATTTACAGAAATAAATACATTTACAGAAATAAAAGGAAATCAATCTCTTAATGTAAGTTTAAAAAAAATAGTTGTCAGTAATCAAAATATTTGCTAATCTTTTCAGAAATTTTTGATAGTTAATATTAAGTGACATTAATTAAAGACATTTTCTATTTTTTACAGTCTTATACATGAATAATTCCTCACTTCGTATAATCATCATTATCATTAACAACAAAAGGCAAAAATTCATCACACTGCTGCAGAATGCTGCTGTCCATGTTCTAGAAAAGTACAACATATTACTCCAGTCCTGGTCTCTTTACACCAGCTTCCATGCTGTCAAAGAACTGACTTCAAAATACAGCTATCAAATTACAAATTAAGTCATACTTGATTTTAGATGGTAATGAAAATCATCTGTAGCCCTAATTAGAGATAATGTCACCGAAATAAAATTTTTAACATCCTGAAGAAAGTTGTTTTGATTTCTACAGCCGACAGGAACAATAGAATAATTGTGACTGACGATAAATGGCCGCCACTGTGTCTGAGAGCTGGGACACTGGTGATAAACTCCTTGTTGTTCCGTGCAGCTATATATCTCCTTTATGTCGTGATGTAATTACCAGTGAGGATTACAAGGATGTTGTTCATCACCCTGCTCTACTGAGCAGCCTTCTTCTTCCTAGACTGAAAGGACTCTTTGGCTCGGCCTGACTCAGTTGCTGCCTCAACAAGCCAGGCTGGAGCCGAAGCCATGACGGTACAAATCACGTAAAAAACACTGGACTCCAAGGCCAGTGGTGAATCTGTCAGGTGCTTTACACATTCGGATTTGTAGCTTCAGATTACAATAAAATACATATTAATTTTCGTTGAAAAAAAAAAAGGGAAATCAAAATAGAACTTTCTAATGATGCAGGAAGATGGTTTGATTATGACATTGTTTTATAAACTCTTGCATAAAACACTCTTGAAAGAAGAAATGATCATGCAAATACACATTTACTGAGATACTACAGTTCCTCTTTACTGATGTGTTACTGACAGATAACTACTCAAATTACATCGTCAGGTCGCATCTACTAGTACCCCGAGTACCATCTCTCCCATGTAGAACAGACAATATTGTACTGATGAAGTGATAGACTTAAAATTAAAATAGAAACACAACAATAACATGTATTAAAAGAAAATTAAATAAATTAAACAGGCACATAAAACAGTTGCCTTTATAATGCCTATATAATAATAATAATGCCTTTATAATGCCTTTATAATGCCTTTATAATCAACTAGTCAAGATGTACCACCACAACACACAGATTTTATTCTTTTAAGATAAATTCTTTTTCTTGTTTCAATAAGTTGGCAACAGTAAAACTGTGATCGCACACTTATTCCTGTTTATGTGCCTGGGCCACGAGGATTGTAACCTGTGCGTCTGAGGCACACAGAAAAAAAAAAATAAATAAATAAAATAAAAAAACAGGAAAATATGTATTTCTACCACACTGTTGCCCATAAAGTTGGAGTAAAATCTTTTGAGCTTTTCTCATGAAATGATTGTGAATATGTGTTTTATTCTCAATGATTCTTGATCAATACCTGAATATATTAACTCACGTACGCTAATATGGGACAGGTATAGATGCCGAGCTGGTCAAATGAGCTATGGGAAGGGCCAAGCCAGCAGAGGCTGGAAACTGTTACTCTGTCAGGTACCACATACCGAAACACTGCCACAAAGCCTGACTCACGGTTGCTGTTCTGTTCAACAAAGTTACCCTTAAGTTTTTCACTCAGTCTGATGTGAAGGGAATGTTAGATTTTTTTTTTCTTCTGTTGGATTCATCTTTGTTCTTCCTGCTGTTGGAAAAGACCAAAGCATGTTTTCACTCAAATATCAGTTGCAATGCACTCTTGTGCAAAGTGCCTTTCTTGATCTGGTTAACCTGAACAATGGGATGACGTCATCTATTTATGGTCATTCATTTTTGCTGTTTTATGCATGTTTTTCTTTATACTGAACAAACACATTTTTCTGCATTTCATATTCATACTGTAGCCTACTTTATTTATGACTTTCCTAACCCTCTCCACCTGCTCCCCAGCTGTGTGGTGGAGCTTCAGCTGTTGCTGCTCTTCCTCATTGACCTTAGTCTGGGACACTGGCAGCAAGCTTCTTTCCATCATCAGTTAGCCCCCACCTGTCTATTCTCAACACTTCTATAGCAAGCTCATTGGCTATGGTGCTGCAAATGAATTGCTGAACTTGTTTTTATCTAAATAAGGCAAATAAAACAATACTACAGTGTATGAGTTATAATACACGATTTGTAACCTTTATTAAGCTCACCCAAACTAATCACTATCACATGTAGTCAGACTTTTTTTGCTGATATCATACATAATATAATATTATTTTCATTCAGTCTTTTTCTACTTTAATATCATCATTCTCTCTTTTTATCCCTCTTGCTGTATGCTAATGGAGATGCAGTGTCCTGCTGTGGGTGATCTGAAGCAGCTCAGCAGAGATGAGGCTAACCTGCAGGTTGTCAGCCTGAAGAAGTAGTTAGAGGTGCTCCACAAAAGCCTTGCTGTTTTCTGGATCCATGATTTTACAATGACCCACAAGCCCTTGCAGTATTCGCCATTAAACAGCAGAGGAAGACACTGAGGGTCGTGACTTATTCTCAGACCAAATGGGTAAAGCGGAGTGACACCCAAACAACTGTGCAGAAATGATGGTGTAGTCTGCAATTCTCTTGGTTTCAGACTGAAGAAATGTGCAACTGAAAAACAAAGTCTTCATGGTGTTTAGAACACTGAAAAACATATCTGGCTCACTTATTTACATCGTGAATGCAGGAGACTATATACTGCATTAGCTGTGCTGGATCCCAGAAATTCTTTTCAGAAAAAAAAACTGTCTGCATGCTTTCAGATGCACAGACAGGACAAGCTTTTTTATCCCAAGCTTTTTTATATATCGGATCAGCACCATCATTACAACATCTTTCCCTAAATGGATTCAATTTACTAGCTTATTACATTTTCAGCTTAACAAATTAGATCGCAGGAAAACCATTGAATGCGCGTTGTTTTCAATATACACTCACTGTGTATTTTTTTTCTTTTCTCAATCATTGAGTAGAAATACCCCCCCTCTTTTTTTAAACTTGAAATACTTCTGCTTTTCTCCACTGGAGTAAAGAGTCCTTCCCTTTTACTTTACATGTAAGGTTTAGGTCAAGTTTGTTATTCGCTCTGATACTGACCTCGAGACATATCACAGGGCCATTTATCATAGATTGTATGTTTTTAACAACAGGAATCTAGAAAAAGGACAAAAAAACACACAAACCAGTATGAAATGTTGTTCCGACTTCCCTAACATGGCTGCAGTGAAAGGTCACCTAAAGTCACCTTTCAGTGCTCACAGCAAACATCCCATTATGACAGTCAGGAGGTGTACTGATGGGAACCATGGTTCCACTGGTGGATGTCATCACATGATTCCAAAGCAAATCTAAATATAATTTGCTTTTTTTCTGCATACAGATGGCTCATAGTGAATGCCAACGTGCAGGGCTTCAAAGCTCATGCCCAGTATCACTCAAACCTAAAGTCCATGATTCAGCTGATGTGTCAATATTTCATGAGCTGATACAGCATATCAAGTGATTCCTTCCGTAACTGAAATCTGCAATTTTCAGTTCAGTTCAGATTTATCGTTGTTGATGATGCAATATCTAAATCCCCAAATGATTTGATTAAATTTAAAATCTCCTGTGTAATTTAATAATTTAATGTGCTAAAAAAAATAGAAAAGAAAACAGATGACCGGATTTGAACAAATATTCTGAGATTTAAAGACTCTGAGTCACAGATTTGAGTCTCTGGAATGAATTAACGCAATGCATATTTTTCTCACCTTCCCTAAAGAGCGGCTCACAGATCATTTCTTAATAAGCATTTTGTGTGATGAGTGAATTTGATCATGGAGTGAGACAAATATGGCCTGAAAGAGCAGCAGATGGTGGATCAGTTTGGAGGTCAGAAAGACGGCCAGGTTCAAACATAATCAGGATGACACCATGAGCACGCAAAGACACATTAGCTGAAGGAGTTTGTTTGAAGAAACCTCTCATTTTCATTGGTTGATCTGCTGTAATTCTGTTAGTATGATGAGGAGGATATAGAGTTCTCCCTCCTCCTTTGTGTCTAGTGAGTATGACATCATCGTCTGGATCGTGATATCTGATCTGAAAACAGACACCAAACACAAATCTGTGGCCAACATGCCAGGTTATGGTATATCCTGAGATTTCAAACTCTTAACCTCCATTTTTTTCCATTACCAGCAATTTAACTAAACGTATTTGAAAAAAAAAAAAAAAATATATAAATAAATAAATAAATCTTCCATTTCACAGTGTTGTATCATGCAGACTAAGAATAAACACTCATTATTATGTGCAGAAATATAGCTGCATGCCTTTATTACGTCAGAAATTCAAACATTTAAGTAATTTAAGTCTATCACAATTAATAAAGACTGAAATTTTAGATTAATATTAAATGAAAGAAATAATGTTAATCTTAGTAATATTTTTTGTCAGTAATACCAATATTTGTGGTTGGTTACAAATTCAAAACTTGTAATTATAGGTTGAGAGTACTCATATCCATATTCATAATATTGGTCATCTTTAACTTCTTTTGACCAAAGGAAAAAAACTGCACAAAGGAAATACATTTCATTTTCTTGATGCCATATACTATTCAATGAACATATTCATGTTGTTATGCTGCTACTAGTGAAAAACGACCGCTTAAGTGCAAGGACAACAGATGCTACACATCGCCTGCTTGAACTAGAGCCATTAAACAAAGCAGTGCCGCAGATGATTGGGATTTACCCAGTGGAGCATAAAAAGAGAAATTCAGGAGCAAATATTAATTAATTAGGCACAGATTTTCTGATGGTCTCCACATTTCCAAATGGAAGCAGATTGTCCTGGTGAGATAGAGCTTTGTATTTGTGTGGAAACAGTTGGGAACATTGTTAATGCTCAAACAGAAGACAGCTTGGTCATTATTCTCTTGACACATGTATCACATGTATGATACTGGCTACATTAGTGCTCTTGAGCTGTTTTCTCTGGAGGGAGTCTTTACTTGATTTCTGCAAACATTAATAAGACAAGCAGGTGGAAAATGTTGTGTGTTTTTTTTAGAGTTCCAGTTACCACTCAGGGTAAAAAGGGTAAAAATGACTCAAACGATGTGGGGAACAACATTAACCCGAAAAGGTACAGGCCATGTGTTACTTGGTAGCAGTGAGGGTGGAGGGGGCGAGGGCATTAGTACAGTATTAGTTTGCACACTGACTCCAGAAAGCGCACTTTAAGCAACAGATGCCCGTGTCAAAAGTCAGAGCTCAGCCCTCCCCCATCACTTCTCATGCAGAACGGAGAGTCGAGACACAGACGGCTCCCGATGACAATCAAAGCAAAAAGGGGCGCAGGGGGAGGGGGTTGGAAGGGAGGGGGTATCTGGGTCTTTGACTCAGGGTTAGGCTGGTGTTCAGTGTTCAACGCTTGGTATCAGGAGTCTGTGTCTGAAAAACTACATCCATCCATCCATCCATCCATCTTCTTCCGCTTATCCGGGGTCGGGTTGCGGGGGCAGCAGCCTAAGCAGGGAAGCCCAGACTTCCCTCTCCCCAGCTACTTCGTCCAGCTCTTCCGGGGGGATCCCGAGGCGTTCCCAGGCCAGCCAAGAGACATAGTCCCTCCAGCGTGTCCTGGGTCTTCCCGGGGGCCTCCTACCGGAGGGATGTGCCCTGAACACCTCACCAGGGAGGCATCTGGGAGGCATCCTTACTAGGTGCCCGAGCCACCTCATCTGGCTCTTCTCAATGCGGAGGAGCAGCGGCTCTACTCCGAGCTCCTCCCGGATGGCAGAGCTTCTCACCCTATCTCTAAGGGAGAGCCCAGCCACCCTGCGAAGGAAACTCATTTCGGCCGCTTGTACCCGCGATCTCGTTCTTTTGGTCACTACCCAAAGCTCATGACCATAGGCGAGGGTAGGAGCGAAGACCGACTGGTAAATCGAGAGCTTCGCCTTTCGGCTCAGCTCTCTCTTCACCACAACAGACCGGTGCAGAGTCCGCATTACTGCAGACGCCGCACCGATCCGCCTGTCGATCTCCCTCTCCATTCTTCCCTCACTCGTGAACAAGACCCCGAGGTACTTGAACTCCTCCACTTGGGGGAGGATCCCCTCCCCAACCCGGAGAAGGCACTCCACCTTTTTCCGGCTGAGAACCATGGCCTCAGATTTGAACTCACACTCGGTTGCGAACCGGTCCAGCAAGAGCTGGAGGTCACGGACTGATGAAGCCAACAAGACCACATCATCTGCAAAAAGCAGAGACCCGATCCTGAGGCCACCAAACCGGACCCCCTCAACACCACGGCTGCGCCTAGAAATTCTGTCCATAAAAGTTATGAACAGAATCGGTGACAAAGGGCAGCCCTGGCGGAGTCCAACCGTCACCGGAAACGAGTTCGAATTACTACCGGCGATACGGACCAAACTCTGACACCGGTCATACAGGGAGCAGACGGCCCGTATCAGGGGGCCATACTCCCGGAGAACCCCCCACAGGACTCCCCGAGGCACGCGGTCGAATGCCTTCTCCAGATCCATAAAACACATGTGGACTGGTTGGGCAAACTCCCACGCACCCTCAAGGACCCTGCTGAGGGTATAGAGCTGGTCCACAGTTCCACGTCCAGGACGAAAACCACACTGCTCCTCCTGAATCCGAGGTTCGACTATCCGACGGACCCTCCTCTCCAGTACCCCCGAATAGACCTTGCCAGGGAGGCTGAGGAGTGTGATCCCCCTATAGTTGGAACACACCCTCTGGCCCCCCTTCTTAAAAAGGTGGTACCGCCCCCGATGTCCACGCGACGTTGCAGAGTCGTGTCAACCACGACAGCCCTACAACATTTACTTACGTACTAGTTGTTGCTGTAGATCACATTTAATTGTAATTTCAATTTTTAATTTAATTTTGTTTTTTTCTTCTTTCATTCTCTCCTTCTTTCTTTTTTCAGCTTTTCATGTCAGGGGAACAGTGAAACATCCTCCTCTATCTCCCCTTATCCTCTGCATCCTCTTCTCACACATCTTCAACTTCATGTCCTCTCTAACTATGCCCATATGTCTGCTTGTGGGTGACCCTCTCTCTCTATTTTAATGGAACCTTTTTTTAAGAACATTGTGTCTTTCGGAAAGAAAGACATGGGTATAAAGTATGGGCAGTTTCATGTAGGGATGTTTATTGGGTGGCTGTGCATGTGTTAGGTGTGACCAGTGAATTCGCCATATGGTGTTCGAGTACAACATATTTTATCCACAAACTGTCATAAAAGTTGGTCCGGCCAAAGCCTGGATTTCCTGGAATGCTGTCTGGCGCTGCAACTGATTACAGGCGGAAAAAATGCAACAGCAAAATTTCCTGCAGGGTGTGTGTGATGTCCTGTAGAGCTGGGGGACAACATCACTAATGTCTCCACCTCTTTCATTGCCCACACCAATTTCAAAAGAACTGTCATCTGTAGACACGAGTTGTGAAATTAGAGCAGTGCTTTTCTCTTCGCCACAAAATCTCTCTATTGGCCTCAGCTGTGTTTTAGAATGAACACATTTCCTGTTGCACATTCTGCTACAGCTGTTTGGTGTCAGCGTGTAATCTTGGAACTGATTGAGCAGCTTCAGTTATGGGAAGCTGAGATAGGCTGATTATTGTGGACAAAGAAAATGGGGTTATCGTGATGTGGGTGTGTGGGTAGGGGGGCACGGCACAAAAACACTGCATAATAAGATCTTGCTGGTGACCTTTTGGCATTTAATGAAGAAGAAGAAAATAAGACTTAAACCAATGTTGGTCTATATTGCTTCCACTCTATTTAATATTGGCATTGGCTTGGATTCTTTTGGAAATACACAGAAATTAAAAAAATGTAGAATTTATATATAAATTACATACTGTAGTGTGTAATAACTAAGTAATAGGTGCCACAACTGCTGTGAGTGAGTAAAAACATTTACTTTAGGTCAACAAATCTTTAACTTGTTTTAATAAAATATCAAATGTGTTATTCGGCAAACACAACTTCTAATTGATAAAAACAACATCACAGTTTTACTGTAGACGTAATCACTGTTGCCCTATCCATGATGAACAGCGCAGCACTAATGAAGGTACTGTAAATACAGTAAACAATTAAGCTGTGCTGCTGCAAATTCAAATAATCTATTAGCTTTTAGAGAAAAACATCATCATTAAGAAGGGAGGGGTCAACAGGAACTGGTGGTAATGATTGAACACCAGATTTTATCTTATCTCACTGCTGAGAAGCATGTCTGTAGAGCTTCAGCTGAGATTGTGTTTGAAGCTCAGTGGCAACAGAACCGCTGCATTATTATTGCTGTCAAACTTCAGAGGGGACCCAAGAGCAGCACGCAGAGTGGAATAAAACTTGTGTTTTAATTCCAGATCAAGGTACAAAGGATCAGACAGTCTCAAGGTCAGGTACAACAGGCAGGCAGGTGGTCAGGTCAGGTCAGGTATAGGCAGAGTTGGCAACAAACAGCTTAAGTAACCTCGCCGATTACAGACAAGGTGCAGGTGTGGCTGATCAGCAATGCAGGACAGGTGTGATGGGGGGGAGGGCGAGAACCTGAGCAGGCCGGCAGCTGTCACAATTGCATTATCTATTTTACTGTCATCAGCAAGTGATTCTTTTAAAATGCAGTTCATTCAGCCATTTTGCTTTGTAAACATTATGTTGAAGACAACCTAATAAAATTAAATAATTTTGTTTTCAGATAATGATTTCTAATTCATTTACAGTTCTACAATTCATTAATAAAAGAAACAGAGGTGAAGTAATTAAAGTGTCTGATTTATTCTATGATACACCATGAAATTGTATATTCTTTACATATTGTTCCTTAACTCCTTTATTCTAAAACAGTCTGCAGTCCGATTGTACAACTTCAGTCAGTATCCAGTATAAAGCTGTGCACATATACGTATGTAATATATATATATATAACACATATGGGTGTAGTGGATGCAGAAGAGGATGCAGAAGATAAGGGGAGATGGAAGAGGATGTTTCGCCATGGCGACCCATGACGCGAAAAGCCAAAGGAAGAAAAATGAGTGAGAAATTCAAAATGCAATGAAAAAAAATATTCATCAAGGTACGTTAATCTACAAATTACACATTTTTTCTTTTGCTAAAATTAAATCTGTGTGTGAAAGTAGCATTGATTCAATCATATTGTTTAGGTGAGTTAAAGATAGGTATTATAATCAGAATCAGAATCAGAAAGGGATTTATTGCCATTGTCAGTGAACAGAATTCATAGACTAGGAACTTGCTTCGGCGTAAGGTGCAACATAAAACACAGAATCTAAAATATAGTCTCTTGAAATAAATACACAAATACACAAAATCAGAACAGTGCAACTGTAGTGCAAATGTTAACGTGACAGTGAAAAGTTGGTCAAATGTTCATTAGTCCAACGGCAGATGGAAAGAAACTGTACTTATGGCGTGAGGTTCTGGTCCGAATGGACCATAACCTTCTGCCCGAGGGGAGTGGCTCAAAGAGTCTGTGACCAGGGTGAGAAGGGTCAGCTGCTATCCAATGGAGATGTACAGGTCCTGGAGAGATGGGAGGCTGCAGCCAATCACCTTCTCGGCAGAGCGCACAATGCGCTGTAGTCTCTGTGTGTCCCTGGCCGTGGCCCCGGTGTACCACACGGTGATAGAGGAGGTGAGGATGGACTCAACGATTGCCGTGTAGAACTGCATCATCATCTGGGCTGGCAGCTTGGCTTTCCTCAGCTGCCGCAGGAAGTACATCCTCTGTTGGGTCTTCTAGATCAAGGAGCTGATGGTCAGCTCCCGGGAGCCGTGTGTGACGCCGTGTGTGATGGTGGTGCCGAGAAAGCGGACAGAGTCCACGGTGGAGATGGATGTGTCTGTCAGGGTGAAGGGGGGCAGGGGGGCTGTGTCTTTCCTGAAGTCCACAGTCATCTCCACTGTCTTCTGAGTGTTGAGCACCTGGTTGTTGCCGCTGCACCAGGACACCAGCCGGTCCACCTCCCACCTTTAGGTGGACTCATCACCGTCGGAGATGAGCCCAATGAGGGTGGTGTCATCTGCAAACTTAATCAGTTTTACGGAGTCGTGGCTGGAGGTACAGCAGTTGGTGTAGAGGGAGAAGAACAGGGGAGAAAGTACACAGCCTTTTGGAGATCCTGTGCTGATGGTCCGAGTGCTCGAGACATTCTTCCCCAGCCGCACACACTGCCTCCGGTCTGTCAGGAAGTCGTTGATCCACCTGCAGATGGAGTCAGGCACGTTGAGCTGAGAGAGCTTGTGCTGGAGAAAGCAGGGAGGATGGTGTTGAATGCAGAGCTGAAGTCCACAAACAGGATCCTTGCGTAGGTTCCTAGGGAGTCCAGGTGCTGCAGAATGAAGTGGAGGGCCAGGTTGATGGCGTCGTCTGTAGACCTGTTGGCTCTGTAGGCGAACTGCAGAGGGTCCAGGAGGGGAGAGGTGATGGACTTGAGGTAGGACAGCAGCAGACGCTCAAGGGACTTCATGACCACAGACGTCAGCGCCACAGGCCTGAAGTCACTAAGTCCAGTGTTCTGGGGCTTCTTGGGGACGGGGACAATGGTGGACAGTTTGAAGCAGGCTGGGACATGGTATGACTCCAGAGAAGTGTTAAAAATGTCTGTGAGACAGGAGCCAGTTCTTCTGCACAGTGTCTCAGTGTGGCAGGTGAGACATCGTCTGGGCCGAGAGCTTTCCGGGGATTTTGCCTCCTGAAAAGCTGCAGCACGTCCTTCTTCGAAACTGAGAGGGCAGTGGGGGAGGAGGGGGGTTCCAGGGTGGGCATGGCGGAGTCCACTGTGGCGAGGGTGGGGGTGGGGTGTGAGGCTTCAAACCTGGCATAAAAAGTGTTCAGATTTTCAGCCAGTTTGAGGTCATTAGCAGAACGTGGGGCTTTTGGTTTATAGTTTGTGAGTTGTTTTAGGCCCTGCCATACAGATGCAGTCGTTAGCAGAGAACTGTTGCTCCAGACGTGCCTTGTACTTTGATCTTGCAGCAGTAACCTCTCTGCTAAACCTGTACTTAGCTCCTCTGTAGCTGTCTCTGTCTCCTGCCCTGTATGCTGCCCTGTATGAACCAGGGTTTGTCGTTATTGAAAGTCACCTTGGTGCGTGATGGAATAGTGCTGTCCTCACAGAATTGAATGTATGACGTTGTCTGTGTACTCATCCAAACTTTCTCAAAGAGGGGGAGGGTACGGTGTTAGAGTGCCCCGAGGAGCCAGAAGGTGGAGAGGCTCTACCCCTCAGCGTCCGGCACACTCTGGTGCAGAGAGGCTCAGCGGGGCCCGCGGTCAGGCACCAGGCCACAGCCGACCCACTGTCGGTCGCACCAGGCCTACAGTTTCCTGCTCCGCCTCCCCCAGGCTGCACCCCCTGTTCCAGGAGCCTGAGAAGCCTGCCCCCTGGTGAGAGTCATCACAGGTCGTCTCTGTCCCGGTGGTGTCCCCCAAAGAGGGCGAGTTCCCTCCTGATTCATCACCCGGTCGCAGCAGTTTGTTGGATCCAGGCGTGTTGATCCAGGCCGAGGATTCCCCGACCGTGACGCCCAGCATTCCTGGAGACAAAGGAGGAAGACCCCTCGAGACGCAGACACACACACAGCACCGAAGGTGCCGACTCCGAGGACACCGCCGACGCCCACGGCCACGCCAGTTCCCGAGGGCAGCGCTGAAGCTGCCGGCTCCGAGGACCGCTCCGATGCCCACGTTGACAGCCACTCACATCCCGACTACTCCTGTCCCGGCCACTCCGGTCCCAACCAAGACGCCGACGGCCACTCCGGTCCCAATGCCGACGACCCTGCCGGCCAGGTTCCGAGGGCAGACGCCCCCACCAGTTCCAAGGGCAGCGCCGCCGATGTCCCCACCAGTTCCGAGGGCAGCGCCACCGATGCCCCCACCAGTTCCAAGGGCGGCGTCGCCGCCGCCAGTTCTGAGGGCAGCGCCTCCGCCGCCAGTTCCGAGGGCAGCGCCGCTGACGCTGCCGGCTCCGTCACCGCCGCCAGCGACCCCGCCGGTTCCGACGCCTGCGCCGCGCTGCTTATGCCGCAGCCGCCGGTAGAAGCGGGCTCTGAGGTCCGCAGGTCCAATTTGGGCGATGAATCTGACTCGGTCCCTCCGTCCGACACCCCTCCTCCCACCCTGGATGATGGACATGGGGCGGTCCAAGGGGACCAAGTAGGGTGCCAGGAAGTGCCCATTGAGGGAGGGGTACTGTTAGGGTCCAGCTTGCCAGCCCTTTAAGATATGCGTGGGTTGCCCTGCTTTTCCCCTGCAGAGGGCGCGGATTTCCAGGATCCAGCAGGGACTGCACACCTGTTGCTGATCACCTTATCAGTGACTGATATAGGGAGGCTGCCAGCTGGTCCCTGTTGCTGGATCATGGTCATTGTGACTGTTTGACTGACTGTCAGGTTTGTTTGACTGACTGTGCATGGTTCTCTGGACATTCTGTAGTGAAGACTCCCCGTGAAGAATTTTTGATTTTGTGTTTTGTTCAAACATTGTTTTTTCCTCCAGTTGGAGCGCCTTTGGTTTCCTTGTTGTTGGGGTCGTATTCTGTTCCTTTGAGAGCCTGCCTCGTGTCTGCGTTTGGGTCCCGTTCTCCGTTCCTTAACACTTTGCATTCATTGCTGATCTTTGGGAGAGTTACAACAACGTATGGAAAAATAAAGAGACAGGGATTGTAACTGTTTGTTTCTTAATAAAGGCGATATATTTGTACACTATGATTTAGTTTTGTCTTTTACTTAATTATACTCAGCCGCGACTTATATATACTAAGTCATATACAGTACATGCACATGCTCTTGCATCTCCTGGTATGTGGTAGTCCTGTACCATTGAAAAGCAACCCATCCATCCATCTTCTGCCGCTTATCCGGGGTCGGGTCACGGGGGTAAAGTAACATCCATATTAACTTCAAAACAACTTGGAAAGAGTGAACACACACACCCCCAAACAGAACCTCCTATTCAGCAGACTACTAGCACCAGGTAATAAAATAGTCAAGACATGAGCAGCAGAAAGACAGTTTGCAGATCAAGAGTCTTTGGAATCACAAGCTTGTAATGTTAATTCTGCCTCCAGGTATGTTCCTATGCTTTTGTGTGGTTGAATAACTGTGACGTTCACATGCTGGCTACCTATTCTGCTGGCTATTGTCATGCTACATGTAGCTCAATGTCTTAACATATCAGTCACCTATTCAGCCTATTGTTCATTATTGTTCTGTTACTATTGTATTTTGCCTCCACAGACAAATGTCTGTGGCTGGTCCTAAATGTTGTAAAATAAAGTTTCCCCACAAAATGCCACATATAGCCCAGTGCAATTTATATTGTTTTTCTTAATAATGACGCATATTTCTGACTGATTAAACTCTGGTGGGATTCATTGTCTGAAAAACACGATACTCAAGATGATTTTTTTCAAGCACACCTTTGTATTGACACAGGACCCCCCCCCCAAAAAAAAAGAGAGGCGAGAACAACACACCTACGCAGTGTTGGCAGAAATACTTTCAGTGCGGGCACTGGTTGATGGTGGTCAGCATCCTGGGCATCATAAATCAGTGTCATGATGCTTCTTTTAACTTTTGACAGTCTGGCTGTATTGATCAGCTGGCGCATCTCTGATCAGAATCAGAATCAGAATTACTTTATTCATCCCCGAGGGGAAATTTTCTTTGCTACAGAAGCAATCCGACCAGAGCATGTGAAATCGAAAAAAGTTAGATAAATAGAAAAAGATCTCACTATAATCAGTGACATCAGTTTACAATTTACAATTGTCTACATATATGTATTGTAAAATTAAAGTGCAGCGTTTTGATGGCGACAGGCAGGAAAGATTTCCTGTGTCTCTCTGTGGAGCAGCGCGGCAGCCGCAGTCTATGGCTGAAAGAGCTCCTCTGGTTGGCCAGCACCTTGTGGAGGGGGTGGAAGGGAGAGTCCAGAATAGTCCAGATTTTGTCCAGTATTCTCCTGTCCAACACCACCGTTAGAGAGTCCAGCTCCTCCCCCACAACATGTCCAGCCTTTCTAATGATCTTCTCGAGCCTATTAGTGTCCCTCACGCGCAGACTGCTGCCCCAGCAGACTACCGCGTACATGATGGCACTGGCCACCACAGACTCATAGAACATCCTGAGCATTGTCCTGCAGATGTCAAAGGACCTTAGCCTCCTCAGGAAATAGAGGCGGCTCTGGCCCTTTTTGTAAACTGCGTCCGCGTTCCTGCTCCAGTCCAGTTTATTGTCCAAGTACACCCCCAGGTACTTGTACTCCTCCACCACGTCCACACTGACCCCCTGGATGGAGATGGGGGTCACAGCAGCTTTGGTCCTCCTCAGGTCCACCACCAGTTCCTTTGTCTTTGTCACGTTGAGCTGGAGGTGGTTCATCTCACTCCAAGTGACAAAGTTGTCCACTACAGTCCTGTACTCCTCCTCGTCACCACCGCTGATACATCCTACCACTGCAGAGTCGTCAGAAAACTTCGGAAGGTGGCAAGACTCGCTGCAGTAGTTGAAGTCCGTGGTGTAGAGGGTGAAGAGGAAGGGAGACAGGACTGTCCCCTGTGGAGCCCCGGTGTTGCTGACCACTTTGTCCGACACACAGCTCTGCAGACGCACATACTGTGGTCTTCCAGTGAGGTAATCCACAATCCAGGACACCAAGGAGGCATCCACCTGCATCACCGCCAGCTTCTCAGCCAGCAGAGCCGGCCTGATGGTATCGAACGCACTGGAGAAATCAAAAAAACATGATCCTCACAGTGACGGCGGCTTGTCCAGGTGGGAGTAGACTCTGTGGAGTAGGGTC
This sequence comes from Pao palembangensis, assembly GCA_015343265.1. Taxonomy (NCBI): domain Eukaryota; kingdom Metazoa; phylum Chordata; class Actinopteri; order Tetraodontiformes; family Tetraodontidae; genus Pao; species Pao palembangensis. Next base: position 1,164,799 of record CM027097.1, read on the forward strand.
AGGATGGCATCATCTACACCAAGATGGGGCTGGTAGGCAAACTGGAGAGGGTCTTGCAATTGTTGGACCATGGGCCTCAGCTGCTCCAGGACGAGTCGCTCCAGAGTCTTCATGATATGGGAGGTCAGTGCCACCTGATGCCACCTCCTTGCCAAATGTGGCAAATTGGTCTGGTGGCGCAGCTCTTGCCACCATCTCTTTGAAAACGACTAGCTTCTGTTTCTCAATGTCTGTGTTGGAGGGCCGTTCCCTTCGCCTCTATCTTGGTGTCTCCGTTGCCCTTCGCTTTCTCGGTGGCAGGTCAAAAGAAGTATCATCTGGCTTTTCTGCGGTCATCCACTCGGTGGGGGAGGAGGAGTTGGAAGCGCTGGCCAAGGAGGTGCCACACATCTGTGATGACCCCTTTTGTGACTCTGAACTGTAAAGGTTGTCCGTGAGGAGAGGAATGTCGAGCTGAACAAGAGGAGAAAGAATGAATAATAGCACTGAATATTTGCAGTCCAGAACCTTTTCGAAGCCGTCTGGAAGTCGTTCTCCATGGCCTCCCCAAACTCTTCCAACGCTCGGCTCTTTGCCTCGGAGACCGCCGCAGCCGCACTCCGCTTGGCCCGCCAGTACCTGTCTGCTGCCTCAGGAGTCCCACAGGCCAAAAAGGCCCAGTACGACTCCTTCTACAGCTTGACGGCGTCCCTCACCGCCGGTGTCCACCAGCGGGTTCGGGTGTTGCCACAGCACCGGTCGGCCGCCTCAACAATGGAGGCACGGATCATGGTCCACTCGGACTCAATGTCCCCCACCTCCTCCAGGACATGGTTGAAGCTCTCCCGGAGGTGGGAGTTGAAGCTCCTTCTGACAGGAGACTCCGCCAGGCGTTCCCAGCAGACCCTCACAATACGTTTGGGTCTGCTGGGTCTGTCCGGCATCCTCCCCCACCATCGGAGCCAACTCACCACCAGGTGATCAGTTGACAGCTCCGCCCCTCTCTTCACCCGAGTGTCCAGGACATGCAGCCACAAATTCGAGGACACAACTACAAAGTCGATCATCGAACTGCGGCACAAGGTGTCCTGGTGCCAAGTGCACATATGGACACCCTTATGCCTGAACATGGTGTTCGTTATGGACAATCTGTGACGAGCACAGAAGTCCAACAACAGAACACCACTCAGGTTCAGATCGGGGGGGGCATTCTTCCCGATCACGCCCCTCCAGGTCTCACTGTCACTGCCGACGGGAGAGTCTTTTGGGTGGACCAGTTTCTGTCTGACAGACAGAAACTGGTCCACCTGTAATCATCTGGTGTCTGACAGACAGAAACTGGTTCACCCAAAAGACAAGACACCAAGACACAAACAAAGCAATGTTGTCTATGCTGTACAGTGCCAGGAGGAATGCAAGGAACTGTACATTGGGGAAACCAAACAGCCCCTCCACAAACGAATGGCCCAACACAGACGTGCCACTTCTTCAGGACAGGACTCAGCAGTACACCTACACCTAAAAGAAAGCGGACACTCCTTTGAGGACAGTCAAGTACGTGTGCTGGCCAGAGAAGATCGCTGGTTTGAGAGGGGTGTCAAGGAAGCCATCCACGTAAAGTTGGAAAAACCATCTTTAAACAGAGGTGGTGGACTAAGGCACTTTCTGTCACCCACGTACAATGCAGTTCTCCACTCATTTGGTCAGCATTCCAAACATTCACGCTGTTTGACCAGACCTGGTGACTCATTAACATGTGACCCAACTGACAAAGGGGAAGCACCCCAACCGAAACTAGATGAACGACCCTGCCAACCACCCTGCCAAGGACTCTCAGGTGACCACCGGGGCCATTAACATGCCAATGGTCCACAGGGCTATATTTTCAAGCTCTGCCCCAGCAAACTTAGAACTGAAGAAGCTCTCTGGAGAGAGGGCGAAACGTTTTCAAAGAAACCTTTCAGTCCAGTTGACACAGAGAGATCTACTTTGGTCAAATAAAGAGGTTTTACTCAGTTGATTGTATCACACTTGGATCCTTGACATAAACTCTGACACGGAATGCTTTTAGCTACATTAACTATTGTGCGACATGCAATAAACCTGCCTCGTGCAACATTTATTTCAGTTCTGATAAGAAAAAACAAGATTAATATACTTGTTTAAAATATCGATTAAACACCACAATGTCGTGGTAAGCCCGCCTGTTTTGCTTTTGGTTCTTTTCTTTCAGGTGCTCCAGGAGCCTCCCTGAAATGGTCCAGAGCTGACTGCTGCCACCTGTTTGATCTCCTCAGCTGCGGCTCATTCTCTCATCACCGCACCAACACTTAAGCTCTCTCCCTGCTGCCAGCCGTTGCCAAATCTTCAGCCTTTCTCAGCCGTTGACGATCCTGCCTCCCAGCTTATCCTCCCAGCGCACCTTCTTCCCAGGCTTGCAGGCTTCTCTTGCAAGCCTGTTCCCAGCAGCGTGCAACAGGCTCTGCCCGTTCTTCTGACAGACTTTTTTTAGAAGGTCCTGAACCTTTTCCCTCTGGACTTTGCCACGGACAACCTTAGTTTTTTCCCTCTGGCCTTTTGCCATGAACATATTTTGTTTCACCTGCATGATTGTTTTTCTTTAATTAGAAACAATGAGAGTTCTGCGAGTGGGTCTGGGTTGCTACAGTGACTAATCACAACACACAGTTTGACTCATATTATTGAAAAACCAAAAAGGGGTTGCAACAAATATACATAGAAAACTCTATTACAAAGAAAGAACTGGTGTTTTGTTATTAAAATATGTTTTAGTAGCCAAACTAGCTAAAGAAGTCAAGAATTTTTGGTCCTGTAATTTGCTCTTTTTCTAGCTAAAAATGTGGTGTCATTAAGGGATTAATACCTGTTGCTGGACCTGATCTCACAGCCTGTGCAAAGGCAGGGTGCTGATGATATTACTCTTTCTGCATTTGTAGTGTTACGGAACGTGTGTTGAGGACCCAAACGCAGACACGAGGCAGGCTCTCACAGGAATAAAATACGACCCTTTATTGGGTGCACAACAACGAGGAAAACCAAAGGCGCTCCAGCTGGAGGAAAACAGTGTTCAAACAAAACACAAAATTCTTCATGGGGAGGCACCACTACGGAATGTCCAAAGAACCATGCACAATCAGTCAATCAAACAAACCAACACCTTGACAATGATCCAGCACCCGGGACCAGCTAGCAGCCTCCCTATATTAGTCGCTGATGAGGTGATGAGCGACAGGTGTGCAGTCAGTGCTGGATCCCTGGAACCCGCACCCTCTGCAGGGAAAACAAGGAGCAACTCCCACACACCATAAAGGGCCGGCAAGCCAGACCCTAACAAGTAGGGACATATTACTTTGCATAAGGTGTGAAAGTGATGCCAAGAGAGACTGAGGTCTGTGGTGTGCCCTCCGCCCCCAAAAAGTGAAGGTTGAATTGCCTTTGGGTGATTCATATGTGACGAAAGACGGATAAGTAGAGTAAGAAAGCAGCTAGTGAGGGTCGAGGGTCTGGGATGTGGTGATGTTCTGCTGTCTATCTTTTTATGATTTATAAGGTTATTCTATCTATAATCGTATTTCTATTTAGTATGATTAGTATTAGTATGTTAACACTGATATGTTCGTCATCACTATGTTGGCATTAGTATGTTAGCATTACTGTATTGATAACACTGTGTTAGCATTACTATGTTTTCTGATCTGTTTATGAGTTTTAAGAATGATCATATGACGTGTTTAAATGATGTTAGTCTGGTTAATTTTCTGATTTCAGTGCCTGTAAAAGCATAAAGAATGAAGTCCTAAAAATGGTTGATTTGGCAAATATTATTATGGTTAAACTCATTAAACACAATGTTTTATTACTCTATAAAAGGTTTGAATATTAAGAATGTTTTGATGTAGCACTAATACGTGTTATTATGATTCAGTGGCCTCTTTCAGCTCCCTGAAAGAGGCCACTGAATCTGCATATAAAGAAAGAAGATAGAAGAACGAAGGGTGAAAGTGCAGCTTAGCACATTTTCTGTCTACTCCTGGTGCAACAGCATGATGGTTTTGTTCGAGGTGCAAAATACTGTATGTCCCAACATTCGGAGTTGATGCATGGGTTTAATTTAAACACAGCAACAAGACAGCATAGGTATGCTGGAAAGTATCATGTATGCAGTTTCAACACCTGCAAGAAAACAAAAGGAAGAGGTAAAAGAACACAGGGGTGATAGTAACATTGACAACACTTTTGAAAGTTTCACAAGGAGATATTCTGGTTTTAGACCTTTTAGGAAAAATAAACTATTTTTCAAAGTAAGCGACGGAGCATTTAATAGGTATAGTTGTAGCAGGTTCCTGGTTTGAAGAGAACTGCACAAATATCAGTGCAAAGATCAGTGCAAAGCTGTCTCTAAGATAAAATGAATTGATTCCTCTCCTGTCACAGTCACATTTTTAATTTTCAAACTCTTTTGTAATCAAATACTGCAGTTTGGTTTTAATTTTTTGCACCCAAATAGATTAAAAGAAAAATGTTTTGCTTCTGTTAATTGTACCTTTGGCTTTAGGTTTAAATACTTAGTCACTGTTTGGATAACATTGTGTATGTAAAAAGTATAATTGCAGATGGCAAAAAGGATTTCTAACTTTTCGGCACAATGTCATCATACAATATTGTGCATGCAAACAGTGCAGAGATGGGAAGGAAGAGAAGCAATGTAAGATGATAATCAGAGGGAGGCAAAAGTGGATTGTGAGATGTAAAGAAAGGCAGCCTGAGAGGATGTTTTTGTTGTCAAGTTCAAAGCTAATACCTCAGTCATGGATCGTAGGTGGCAGCAGCTTCAGGCTGCACATAATGCAGCTCACTCATTAACATCATGTCTGTATATAAAAAAGTGTTTTTCATTAATCTCTTTATTGTAATCACTCTAATAAATGTCAAAAGAGTATGTAACATTTGGAACACTGAGATTGTAACATTTGAAGTGTAAAGACTGGTTGCCCATCTGTTCTGACCTGACGATGGCAGCCTCACATCAAATCTCATTAGTGGTGACTAATATTCTTTTCATCTTCCAAAAAGGGCTTCCATTGTGCCAGAATTAAAGTGCATTCCTTCGCTCCCACTTGTCTTCCATGAATCCCAGAGGGATGAGAGGAGGAGGGGGGTGGTGGCGACAGTGTAAGGGAAAGAGATTAATGCTAGAGTTGACTCAGTTCACGTTCACCTTCTCATACATAAAAAGATTACAGCAGTTCTTTTGTGAATGATTTAGGACAGTGAGCATGTGGCACAGCTGAAAGACAACTTGAGGAAATAACTGTCAGGAATATAATACAATATCTCATTTAAGCGCAGTCCAGTATCCACTTCATTAATTTCAGTTTGTTGGGGAAAGTGATCAGGTCCGATGACCTTAAGATGCTTTTTGTACAGCATGTGTTCCTTGCATTTTGATTTCTTCATGCATTGATCTGTTTCTCACATGAGGGGGAGGGGTTCACAGGTGGGTGGAGCCTGTCCCAGCTGCTTTCGGGCAACACACCCTGGTCAAGTTATCAGCTCATCACAGGGCTGACATACAAGGAAAAACAACCTTCACACTCACATTCACACTAAGGTCAATTTAAAGTAGGCAGTCTGCTCATCCCCTGAATGCATGTCTTTGGACTGTGGGAGGAACCGAGAGGACCTGGAGAGAACCCACACAGACACGGGGAGAACATGCAAACTCCAACCCAGAACCCTCTTGCTGTGACGCAACAGTGCTAACCACTGCATCACTGTGCCGCTAATTTACAGCGATTTGAGTTTAATGACCTTAAAAGGATTGGTTTCTTTAATGGCACATTTGTAAAACTTTACTGTTATTGGTTGTCTCAGAAACTTCAGATGCTGAAGAGTGATAATATACAGCTGACAGTTAACACATTCTCAGCCTGAGAATGTGTTTCCGTTTCTCTTTCCACGATCAAAAGTAATGTGCTGACCACTTGAAATGTGCTGACCTGTGAATCTGCAGCTGCGAACCCGACAGTGTGCAACATGAACTGGGTCTTTCCCACTGCAACTAGATGCCCGGTGCTTTGCTGCAGGAAACTAAAGAATGTCTGAACGCTGGGCCTGGCGTCGGATGGCAGACTGCAATCTTTTGAAGTGTTCCCCTTCTCAGGCTGCAGCCAAAAAAAAAAAAAAAAAAAAACATGAGAGCAGCCTGTGCCGTTGGCCTCTGTTGTGCTCATCACTCAGAAACAGCTGTTAGCAGTTAGCTGGAAATGCCAACAGCGCTTGTGTTCTCACAGCGTCTGTGACGCTTGACTGATAGCAATCTGCACACACATTCTGTCATTTTGTGGTTACGCTGTAATTTCTTCAAGTGTAAACAAACACAGTTAACAAAACCAGTTAGGTCTGACCTGAGAATTCTGTTGTTGTTGCTTTTCCTCAGTAATTATAGTGTCTTATTTGGTTTGCTTCATGTCAAGAATGTGTGAAATTCTCAGTGTGTTCCAAATAAAAGGGTTTCAAAGATGTTGGAATTTTTCTTTTTTAATAATTTAAATCCATTGAATGTGATTTAACAGTACAACAATGTTGGTTCAACTCCAGTCTACTCACATAGCAATCAGCTGCTTTGTTATGTTATATGCAGTCAAATCTCTGTGCATTCCACAGTTATTAAAACACTTTAAATTTGAGATGGGGGAAAGTTAACTTAATTGTGACAAAGTTCTTTGGCTGCAAGGTATGCATTGCAGCTTAGTTTTTTCTAAATGACAGAGTTTAGCAGGAAGTGACCCTCTCAGCCTTCCACTTTACCGTCGAACGCCATTCACATGTCACGCTGATCTAATCAGATCAACAGCTATTGTGTGTGCATTCGCAGAGAAAGACTGTAGACAAATCTCTGGACAGTGGAGGTACAGGCACAGCTGAATCCTCACTAATGCAACTTTAATGAGCGTAGGAGGATGTGAGGACAATCAGCTGATGGCTGCACTTTTATTGCAACTGAGAAAAATTTTACCAATTTCTAAGAAACTGTTGACATGTGAAGGTTATTAATAGATGCTTACTCATTGGTGCTAATGAATGAACTAATTAAAAATCTGTGCTGTCCTTAGTAAGAACTTTGTGTTTAAAAGAGTTTCTTTGATTTATTTTTTTTTTCTTGGGGGGTGTGATAAAGAAAAAAAAATAAGGTGTTTTGGTTCATAATAACTAAGGTTTGTGTTTAATTTTATTACATAAGTGTCAGGATCTGGGGGAGGGACCAAGTGCAGCGCAATCGAGTAGAATAAAACAGTATTATTCACACACAGAAGGTTGACAAGGATTGGCAGCCAAGTCCGGAGCGTAAATACAGAGTCAGTGAGTTCCAACAAGCTGCAGGTGCGTCTGATTAGGAGGTGTGGCGCAGGTGGAGCAGTGATCATGACAATAAGGGGTTTCATGCTGCTAAAATTAAACCATAATCAAATCAGTGAGCCATAACAACAGAGCTAAATGCAATAATTATTTGACAGAGCTAAAGCCTATTTGACTTTTGTTGGGTACAGGAGTATGCTGTGGGAGATGGCAGGAAAAAAGGCGATTGTGAGATAAGATATGGAAGAAAAAACAAACAAACAAACAAAAAAAAAACAACAGAACATTGATAAGCTATATTTTAAAATATAACAACTGATTGACCATTTGTGCTGTGAGTTATTTTGGTGCGATCTTTGTCTCTTTCTTTCTGTGTATTTATCTATAGCTATCGCCCACTCCATAATTACACACTAACCTCCTTGTCTGTGTAGATTCTCACTCATCCAGGTCATAGTTATCCAAAATAGATCTCTCTGTGTCAACTGGACTGAAAGGTTTCTTTGAAAACGTTTCGCCCTCTCTCCAGAGAGCTTCTTCAGTTCTAAGTTTGCTGGGGCAGAGCTTGAAAATATAGCCCTGTGGACCATTGGCATGTTTGATCGCTGGTTTGAGAGGGGTGTCAAGGAAGCCATCCACGTCAAGTTGGAAAAACCATCTTTAAACAGAGGTGGTGGTCTAAGGCACTTTCTGTCACCCACGTACAATGCAGTTCTCCACTCTTTTCATCAGTATTCCAAACATTCACGCCGTTTGACCAGACCTGGTGACTCATTAACATGTGACCCAACAGACAAAGGGGAAGCACCCCAACCAAAACTAGGTGAACAACCCTGCCAACCACCCTGCCAAGGACTCTCAGGTGACCACCCGGGCCATTAACATGCCAATGGTCCACAGGGCTATATTTTCAAGCTCTGCCCCAGCAAACTTAGAACTGAAGAAGCTCTCTGGAGAGAGGGCGAAACGTTTTCAAAGAAACCTTTCAGTCCAGTTGACACAGAGAGATCTATTTTGAACACTAACCTCCTTCCACATCTTCAGTATAATTTATTAACTATGATGTATGTGTCTGTTCTTCTCCTCATCCTAACCCCCCGCCCCAGTAACAATGTCACATTAATTGATGAAGGTTTTTTGTCTGGTCTGTGTGTTCCTGTTCCCAATAATGGGCTTCAGACATTCAGTCAGTCTCTGTCTGCCAGACAAACACCATTGCCCTGACCAGCAGACCATGGCTCGGAATGTGCTTTGGGTCACAGTTGGGCTGTTTGGCCATTTCAGGCTTCCTTGAATAAGCTCGATCTGACTCTCCAGCCAAGAAGCAGTCAGCTGTGTCCACAGCTGGAAGCGACCATTGATAATTTTCTGGAGCTGTACGCAAAGGAGTCAAATCAATATTCATGATGGTCTTTTATAGTGAAGAATCTTTTGTTTGGTCTGTAGCTTACTTTGGAACTAAATGGTTTTACGACATGAAAAAAGAGAAAAGAGATTTCTTCTGGGGGAATTCAAGGGGACTCAATGCTAGCAGAAACAAATCTGCGTCACAATCTGCGCAAGTTTAAAATGTCTCTTTTGTGTGGAATGTTACACACTTGTCCTGGGTATTGTCTCCCTACGACTGGAGTTGACATGTTTTGTCTGAACCGTCATTACTGAAGGTTGTTATTGGCAAGTCCAGAAAACTAAAGTTAATGAGTCAGGAGGAAAAGATCAAGAGCTAAAGTTCATTACATTTGTCATAAAAATGTGTTACTGTATCCACATCTAAGGGGTTTGGGACAAAACAGTCCCAGTGAGAACGCTACTGACAGGAAGCGTGAGTTCTGGGGAAAATGCAGTGAAATAAAGGAAACTATGGCCGTAATTCAAATAAACTGGCTTCCCACAGAGATGATTCATTTGTGATGCAGGAGAAACAATTCTTAGCAGCTGTGGCATAAAAGTATATTTTCTTTCTATAAGTTTCATAAACAGATGTTCTTCATTTGCTTCTGAAATCTTGTGTAAACACCAACATCTCCAGGGCAGCAGCAGGGCTGTGTGTTGTGCACCAGGGTTCACAGGCAAGTCAAAGTCTCCGCAGTTGTTTGGTGATTTTATGGTGTGTTTAACGCCATTTCAAGGTAAGGAAAGCCCAGCACTGGGGCCTCAGATGGGAATCCAGGGATTTAAACACAGCTGACATGAATCAAGGATGCAGGGCGCAAGAGTGTTGAAAGTGGCTGAGTGAATTCTACCAGCTGAGCATGGCGGTTGTGCTTCGTCTGCTTCCAGCTCGTGATTTTCGGCTTTTGTGAACAGCATTGATAAATTGAGTGACAACAGAAGGCTCAATCTCTCAAAGACGAGGAATGTTTAAGATCTGCAAACTGGAGACTCCAGGACAGCAAAAGAAGATTAACTCAACTGTCTAAACTTGGGTGGGGGACATTTGCAATGTCATTTAATCGGTTCCAGGAAATAAAAATAACCACATTTCAAAGATCTTTATAATACAGAAAAAAAGATCCTTTTTTTGTTGTGATGAATAACATTATTCTTCTTTGCTGCCTGTGTGGTCTCTTCAGGTTCAGTCTGAAGTAATGCAACATATAAGCAATCAGATCTAAATATTTATTGCAGCCATACACAAATGCATCAAGGACAGTCACATATTATCTTGGATAAACCATAAACTTGTCTCAGAAAATAAAAACTAATATATATGCAAAATTCTGTTTAATTGGCTCATACAAGTGTTGTCATGAAACAGTCATCGCTACAGATAAACAATATTAAATTAGATAGAGAGTCCTTTTCAGTGGACATTAAACAACCAGCTCCAGAGTTTCTTCCTTTTCTTTAAAGAGTAACGAGAGACAAAACCAGGTCCAAAAACAGTTGGGAGCAGTACTCTTTTAACAGGACTCAGAAGGTGAGATGACAGCTGTAATTCAATCACTTAAGTATTTGATAAAATGTAACTTTGAAGAAGAAACCATGTTTCACCTCCAAACTTACACTTTAGTCACTCCGCGTGTGTTTACTCTGTCAGCCAACTGTGCATGTGGGTGGAGAGAAGCAGCAGCAGAATCAATGCCAAAACCTACGTCGTTGCTTTTCAATAACAGCTGAGTGGGAGTTTGTAATTTAGACATGAAGGAGAGGAAAAAAAAAGAATTTGCATCATATAGTTACCTTTTCAGAAATTTGTCAAAGCTGATTTGTGTATGTTAGAAACCAATCAAACCAGCTAAATCCCGTTGTCTCTCAATCTGAGGGGTCAGGAATGACAACATCTCCTCCCTGATGAACGGTGAGAAGATTCCACTGGTGGCAGAACTACCAGTCCGGAGCCTTGGTAGATCCTACATCGTCATACTGTCAGTCAAGCACATGGTCGCCACAATAACATCTCACGTCATGGATGCCTTGAAGAAGATTGACCAGAGCTACCTTCCAGGAAAGTTCAAAGTCTGGTGTTACCAGCACACCCTCTACCACCGGGTAATGTGGCCATTAAAGGTAAATGACATCGCTGCATCAGCAGCAATACGGATGGATGCCAAGGGAAATAACTTTATATGGAAATGTCTGTTAGGGTCCAGCTTTAAGATATGCGTGGGTTGCCCTGCTTTTCCCCTGCAGAGGGTGCGGGTTCCCAGGATCCAGCAGGGACCGCACACCTGTCGCTGATCACCTCATCAGTGACTGATATAGGGAGGCTGCCAGCTGGTCCCGGTGGCTGGATCATTGTCATTGTGTCTCTGTGTTGATTGCAGAGTTTTCTAGTGCTTCCTTCTCTCTCCACGTCCTTAAGAAAGGAACACCTTCAGTTTCTCGTTTGCACCCAATAAAGGATTGTTTTTTGTTTGTGAACCTGCCACGTGTCTGCGTTTGGGTCCTCACCACACCAAACTGTAACAGGCTGGGCCTTCCACGGTGCCTATCTAACGTGGCACTGTTTGGCAATAACGCACTTGCACTTCCACTGAAGTCCATCAGTTGGAGTTACAAGCAGGAGAAGGTGAGACTTGTCTTCCAGCTTAGAGACTCACCAGACCCAACTATTAGAAACACCAGTGCCCAGGTTCGAACAGGACGAAAGTGGGATGCAGACCAAATGGTCAACCGAGCCATCAGCCAGCTGAAGCAGCAGGAGGTCATGGGAGCCGTGCAGTCAGGCAGGACCGGCCTTGGCTGGGGCCCCACAGTCAAGAGGTGGTCCAAAGCCAGTGCTAAGGAGAGACAAGACCTGGTCATCGCCAAGATGGTGAGGATGGAAGAAAAGTCCTACATGATCAAAGCAGTGAGGCACAGCTAGCAAGGGAGGTGGACAAACCGGCAGTGGTGGAGATCCATTACCTGGGCAGATATGTGGAGGATACCCCAGGCATGTCCCAGCCCAGAGATCTTCAAAACCACGAGCATCAGAGGTGCCAGGTTAAAGAGGGCTATCAGAGAGATCATGGAGGAGGCAGAGCAGGAAAGTTTCTGGCTCTGGCTTCACAGGAAGGACAGAGCGTGGGGGAGACAGGGATCATAGGGCCAGCTGCAGGGAGCGGTAGGGAGACGTCCCTATCGTTGCTCAACCACCCAGAGATGTTCCGGGAATAATGGAGTGAAACTATGACCTGGATGAGTGAGAATCTACACAGACAAATGGAGTGAAACGTTGGTGAAGGGTTACTCCCGGCTGATGACCCTGCAGCTGGCCCAAAGGCACCGGTGGAGGTGCCTAAGGCAGCAATGCCATGTGGTCAGACAGACAGACAGACAGACAGAGTTACTTTATTCATCCCCGAGGGGAAATTCCCTTTGTTACAGAAGCAATCCAAACCAGAGCATGAGATAAAAAATAAAAGATAAAAGATCTCACTATAATTATTTACATTAGTTACATATTTACACTTATCTACAATGTCAATTGTAAGATTAAAGTGCAGCGTTCAACAGTTTGATGGCGACAGGCAGGAAAGATTTCCTGTGTCTCTCGGTGGAGCAGCGCGGCAGCCGCAGTCTCTGGCTGAAAGAGCTCCTCCGGTTGGCCAGCACCTTGTGGAGGGGGTGGGAGGGAGAGTCCAGAATAGTCCAGATTTTGTCCAGTATTCTCCTGTCCATCACCACCGTTAGGGCCACCTAACTGTACTGTAGCAGTAACGTGTGATGAGGTCCGTGGCTGGTGAGGCACTGACGTCATCGTAATCAGATTTACAAACTGACGTCATCATAATCAGATTTACAAACATATAAACCCTACAGACTCATTCAATATTTGATTGGCAGCAGTTAACAGGTTATATTTAAAGTGTCATATCAGCATTATTTACACATACAAACTGTAGCAGAAAAAAAAGCACATTTAATTGAAAAGAAAAATGTTATTGTCTTCTTACATTTACTTATAAAAAAGTCCATCCGCAGCTGCTTCTGAACAAAAGCATCGATAATTTGTTGGTAGAATTTTTCATTGTCTTCTTTTAGTTTTAAAGGTTTTTAGATATGTAATCCTCCATTTCAAAAGTACATTTTTTTTTCGTTTCATGATGGCCTCACCTGCCTCCCCTGACGGCATGTCACTGATCTGTAGACACACATAAACACCAGAGAAAGGATAGTATGGCTAACGTGTCACACGGAAACATCAACAACTACTAACACGCAATCACACGGTAAACTACACATAAACACGCTGAAGCCATGTCATTATATTCCTTCCAATATATATTCTCAGCTGGCTTTCCCCTGCCTCCTCCTATGATCCAGCTAATGATCAACACGTGTTTGTGATTTCTTCTTCAGAACTCACATTCCTCCACTGACAAAACCAAGACCTCCATACTGAGGAGAGAAGAACAGTAACAGACCAGAACATACGCTGTCAGCAGCCATGCTTTTTTTAGTGGATGGACAGAAGGACAGACTAACAGCCATTCACTATAGTAAACTAATTTAACCACAGCCACTCAAAATGGTGACGCTTTACACTGTGGTCAAGGTCGTTATGAAATAACTCTTTAGGTGTCGTTGCCATCACAACCAGCCCTTGGTGTCAAAAGAAGAACAGATTAGCTGAGCCAACCCTTTCCATGCAATTTTAAGCATCCTACTGGGTTTTATCACAAAGCAATGAAAAGATGTGGCTCTGTTGTACTGTGTAATTTCAGAGAGCCTCATGTGAGTGATATGAACGCTTGATGAGATGTGGTGGGAGGAAGGCGCAGAGCTCTGAATTAGCTCCCAAACACCAAAGGGGATCCTTTGTGCACTTGTCTCCAAGGACACCTGACTTACATTTGGTGAACAAATAACCACGGCCCACAATAATGAGAAATAAATGAAGTTCTGGAAAATCAGGGACACTTTTTTTTTTCTTCATGGAATGCAGACACAAAGAGCTGGGCGGTAAATGGCAGCAGGAGATATTAAACCCATTAAGAGACCAAATGCCAAAAATATTATTGCTTTCCCACTCACACAGGAAATGGGAAAAGAAAGAATTGTAGGACACAGTTGCTCACACCAAGCCACCCCATAATACACAAAAAAACAGGAAACTAACAACAGGTCTATCTAAAATTGTAACAGGACATTGAGATGGTACAGATTTCATGTGCCACAATACTTTTGCTTTTATCTTTATATTGCATAATTCTAATAAATTAGAAAACATCTAACCATTATTGGATTATAGACCATACTATAGGTATACATATTTGTATTATTTCTGCTCTCTACACTCTCACTCGAACCTTCCCTGCCACACCTGGGGGACACTGATGAGGTGGGAGTGGGTTCACTGAGAACTGAGGCTAACAATGCAGAACAGAGCTGCTGCCTGCAAAAGAGAAAACCCCTCACATCACTGTGTTCAGGCATGTCAGTGTGAGGATTTATAGAAACAGCATGTACGACGCTATAAAGCTGTGAGCGGTTAGATCATCAATTATTTCTTCCTGAAATATATAGATTCAGACTGTTCTCAAGAACAATAACACATTTTAACCACAAATTATTAAATTACCAAAGAATATAATACAAATGTTTAACCTGGATAAATGATTGTAGAAAGATGAATGCCGACACAACAGCTTTACAATACTTTCTTCGAGCATTAAAGATGATTTAGTGCCTGTGTTACATTGATAGTTACATATATTATTTCTAGAGAACACAGAGATTAAATCAGTGAACTAAATTACAATGCTGGATTAGGGCAGATATTAAGAGTGTAGTTTTTTCTGGTAAGATGATTTCAGACAGATCACAGTTGTCAATAAGCTATAAATGCAATTACAAAGAAGCTTTATTGTGAACTGAGTAACACACCACAGGATTAAATGGGTGCAGCCGGCAGCATTGGATCAGCAACAGGATGTGTTATAGACAGTAAGCATAATGGTTGTCATATCCCATCTGTCGTTATGGCAGCAGCAAACCCTGGACCATCTTTGTCCTCACCCCACTTTGCATTCACAAACGTATACTGCCACTGATCGATAATACACTGGTGTCAGCTCAAAATCATAATCTATAATGCAATTTGTATGATAAAGAGGAGCTTCAGAAAAGCTGAGCATAAGATACTCAGCAGATTTCCTGCAGACAGAAACAGCTCTCTGCGGTGGATACTTTTTTGTCCAAACATGAAAAACCATGAAGAACCTGACACAAAATTGCTATTGGTAGTCATGTGAAAGTATTTGACAACATTCTTGAAAATTTCTATTGCTCTAAACTGCAATTTTTCAGAAAACAAACTTTTCAAATAAAAAAAAATGCAAACTGTTAGGGGGTTTTAATCTCACTCAGCCTGTTCCCAGCTCCATCATGGATCAGTCTCCGCTGGTCCTGCCTGCTGTGACTTTAACCTGAACTCCCTGAATCATTGCTCATTGCTTTTTTTTTTTTTCTACCTCTCCCACCAATGTACCTCTCCTTCTCAGGGCACATCCTCCTTGGAAATTATACAGTTGAAATTAAACATAATGGAGTCAGGTGTTGGAGAAAAAGCTCTGACCTTAAGAGGATCTTGATGTTTTGATGGCTTTGGCTTTGATAGCTCAGGGGAACTTGTCAGGAGTGCCTTCACACGTTTCTTCACACATTTACTGCAAATGCTGTGGTTTGTTTTGTAAATCACTCTTTTTTGTCCTCACATATTTGTGTTAATTCATTTCTTTGCAGGTATTGACTACTGGGATAATTGTAAAAAACAAAAACAGAAGGAATTTCACAGTTTGCTGAACTCGTGTAAACCCATAGTTTACTTCTAAGCCCACAATGCCTGCAGTTAAACTTAAATTCAAAATTATTGTATTTGTATAAGAAAAGTCCTCAATAAGTTTTGCACATGAAAATGTCCACATATTTGTTATCATTTTAGGCTGGCATTTTTATTTTCAGTTCAATCTAAAATCTTAAGGCTTTTAATATAAAACTAACAAAATCACTATGTGAGGACTATTTGTTTTTCCACTGTTTGTTTTCAGTTGTTTGTTTTCAATAAACAGCTGTGATTAAAAATCAAGCATGTTTTCTCAGTCACAGCAGCATATTTGTCATTACAGAGATGAGATGTTATTGTGAAGTCCTGCTGAGAGCAACCAGCAGACAGACCATCCAAACCATTGCTGGATATCAAAAATAACTATCTTGAGGCATTCCCCCCTCACCACCACCACCGCAGAACTGGGTGGTGGGAACCGAAGGAAAATTCTGAAGACAGTACACAAGATTTCACCACACACCACAGTTCCAGACCCTAGAGCCAAAAACACAGGGCCGCTCACATGTTAAACAGTCATGCAGTCTGCCAACTTCATATACATTTACAACCGGACTTCTGCTGCAGGAATCTGAAGATTTTTTTTATAGAGTAATTTGTTTTGTTTCTATAAAGCGTATCAGTGTATCCATTATTCTATACATAAATAAAGTTATAATCAAATATGTATCCCACTACAGGTGAAACTTTCTTTCCTGGTAAGGAGAGAGTGATAGATGATTTTTAATTATACAGATTAATTCATTTCAGGGTCTCATCTTTTATTTGATCTTTCATTGTATGTGTGGAGAGAGATGATGAGACATAAAATTAACATAAAACATAAATATGTATGTAAGTATGATGTCTGACATAAAATTTTGTCTGTAACTTTTTTTAAGGAGCAGAAAAACACAGCAAACTGACATTTCACAAAATAAAAACATTTTTTAGTGGAGAAAAGTAGTCATAAAGAAAAAGAGTATTTGTGAGAATTTTTAGTGTGTAGATGGTATCATGCAGTTTGGTTTAATCGTCTGTCAGTGCACATATCTGGTCTTCAACATGTAAAACATAATCATGTTCTAAATAATGTGTGCAGATTTAATTTTTTTTAAAAATCCTATTGATCCACATGCATCAGTTTGCTGGGGAACTATCTGTATAGCAATAAAAAAAATGTGTTGTACAGAGTGTTGTAAAGTATCTTTTTTTGCCTAGCTTGCTCACAAGAAAGATAATCTACTGGGACACACTGTTGGCTAATGGCCGAGTCATATGATCCCACAGCTGTGTTGTAGACTGAAAGCTGTTAATTCCAGTTAACTGATGGTAAATTATCTACCAAAAAACAGGATAAAACATGGAATCCATTGAAGGGAATGTGTGCTGACTTAACATGTAATCAGCCTAATTCCCCAAAATTAGATAAAAAGGAAATGATACTAAACCGAGACAAAGGACTGCGTCTGCCCTTTGGCATGTGGTAAAAATCCAGCAACAGTTAGTCTACTAGGAGGAAAATGTGTCCCCGCAGTAATTTATAACTCAACATCAACATAACTTTTACACTTCAGTTTTCTAAATGGGACAGAGTTCTTTGCAAAAATAGCATCAGCCCTAAATCCATAAGTTCCATAAGTTATATGGATTTAAAACTTAGATAATAAAATGTTGTTGTTTTTTTTTTCAGTTATCCTTAGAAAAATAAGGATCAAGTAGGGCTGACTGTCATAAACAAATCATTAAAACATAACTAAGTCAAACTGGATGCATATGGCAGGCTGTGGAGATGACCTTGCAGATCTGCCTCCAAAGCCTTGATGTAAAGTCTTCAAATGAGGGTCCTGGAAGTCTTCTTATGTCAAGAGTCTACAAATCTGCCATGTCATGGTTTTTCAGCAGCCACGTCTACAGGTGACCTGCCAAAGTGGGAAACCAGAGAGGACCAGACGTCAAGCGTTTTTTTTTTTTTTCCAACTAAAAGCATGAACTCTGTCTTACCCTTTCCTCTTATAGTTATCTGAGGACAAATGTATTGGCCTTGTAAGCAGTGTGTCAGCTTGCAAAAAGACTTTTGTAAATGCTTTTTAAAAGCACATCACACACACACACACACACACACACTCAACGTGGTTACCGTAGCTTGTACATTTAAGTCAAAGAACACAAACATGCAAACAAATCAAAAGATATCTAACAACCAGAAGCACCCAACAGTGAAATCTGGCCAAGTGAGATAACCGCAGTGGGAGTGTAATCTAGCTCCACAATAATGATACTGTATTCACAGTAGTGTACATTAGACCCACTAAACCTCTCATTGTTCTTGCTTTGGTTACTCCTCACTAAACGTTGCAAACCCCTTTATAAATGTGATGAGCATGGCCTCGAAATGGGGAAGAAAAGATTGGAAAGGGCTGAAATGTTAAAAGAAGTGCTGCTAACAATTTTCAAACTGTCCACATAGTAATATGATTGACTTCAATGCAGCTTATCACGTAGGTTGAAGCTTTGATAAGGCAAAAAAAAAGGCAAGATTTAATATTAATATCAATGCCTTTTGAAAATAGGCAATGATTTAAAATCAGTCCACATCATAGTTTCAAAGTTTTAGTCATACACTGTTGTGATGCATGAATAAAAGTTTTAAAAGAGTTAAAAATAAAATAAAGTTTTTTTGTGTGAACACCTGTCATTTTTTTAAGAACACACCTGACTAAAGAAAAAAAGCTACAAAAAAATTGAATCAACCCAAGTTTGTTTCTTGGGCTTCCTGGAAAAGGACATATACTAAAACTATATAACTACCCATTAAACCGCCACCTCCACTTGTTTAATGTCCAGAACTCAGCTGCCTGTAACATCACCAGGACCCCTTCTCACCGCCATATCACCCCCAGCCTACAGCACCTCCTCTGGCTTCCGGTCAAGCAAAGAATAAAGGTTAAACTCCTTCCATACACCTTCAAAGCCATCCACAACCTCGCCCCTCCATATGTCTGACCTCCTCACTCCCTCCTGCTCCCCCAGATCCCTCTTCTCCATCCACTTCACTGTCCCCTCTGCCCGCCTCAACACTATGGGGAGCAGGGCCTTCAGTCGCTCTCCCTTCCCAGCTCTGGAACTCTCTCCCCCCCAGACCTCTGAAATTTAAACCCTCTGGCACTTTTTAAATTCAGACTCAAAACGCACCTGTTTCAGACTGCCTATTCCACCTGGAATAGGCAGTCTGAAACAGGTGCGTTTTTGGTAGTAGTAGTAGGTAGATTGACCCATCCATGTACTCCCTCTTAACTGGCCACTATCTTTTATAAACTGTGTTTTATTGTTCTATTGTTGATTTTATTGTTCTCATTTTAATCGGGTACAGTGTCCTTGAGTGTCCTGGAAGCTGCTTTTAAATAAAAATTATTATTATTATTATTATTATTATTATGGGAACACTTCGATTAGGCGATTAGGGAACACAAATTCACCATTAACTACCTGCTAACTAGCAGGAGTATTTGCAGCAAATTTATGCGTTATTATTCATTGCAAAGTAGTTGAAAGTTGTAATAATGTGATCTCCACATAATCATGTTGATGGATTCTATATCATCATCAATTGAGATTCCGCCAAAAAATATTTTTAAATCATTAAGATTATTTGAAATTTGTGTCAGTAAGGCCACTGTTTGACGTCAAAAGGACATAATTGACTTTGGCAGAAAAGCTTGTATCAGACATTGTCCAGTAAGGACTGGTATGGGACCATTGTGTGCAGGATGTGGAGTGCCAGCCAGAGAGTGACTCACATACTGGCACTAATAATTATGCTGTCAACGGGGTCTGAGCACACTGTCAGTAATGACAGGACAGAGCAGAGCAGGTTCGCTGACTGCCTGCATGCAAACGCAAGATGTTACTCACTGGTCTGTAATTCACTCCACGTTTTATTATACTGTTTTGGGCCAATCTACTTCAAGTAGCACCGATCTTCTACAAACTGGAATTCTGAACTAAACCACACACGAGGAAGTGTTGATCTCGTCATCAATGTATGCACAGAATCTATGTTCTTTTTTTTTTTTTTTACGCTCCTCAAAAATGTATTTGATTAGCAACATGTGCCCTCAGCACAGACATTATGACTCCAGACTTTTTTTTTTCTCTGACAGATTCATTTTTGGAATATTCTGAACAAGAACAACCAGGTAAGGCATGATATGACGAACACATCATTTTAAGTTTTATGGTGGAACTGGAGTCAGATGCATTCACTGCAGAATTTTGAAATCTGTTTGTAAGCAGCAGTATTTTCAGATCTCATCACCGAGCCGATTGTCAGCATATTATTTGTATCCTGAACCTTATTTAATCTCCGCATCTTCCTCCTAAAATCTTTATACATAAGTTTCATTTAATGGAAATCCCGTGCCTAAAAATCTGTCGTTTAAAGAAGCTTCTGACTTTCACTTCTCTTTTCACGAGAGCTCTGTCAGCTTTTACTGAGCAGAAAGGTAAAAAGTGGGCAGAACCTTGCCAAGAGGTTCACTTTCGATTGAAAGGCCAAAACAGGAACCCAATTCAGTGTTGTCACACCGCCCCCATTGAGCGGTGTCTAAGAGAAAGGCCTAATGCACAGGAAGTGAATCAACCTCAGCTGGACTGGGACATTGACATTCTGATGGGATGCAGTCATCGTGTCATCCAGAGCACCATCTGAGCGAGCAGCAACTCCTCATCTTAGTGCTTAATAAAGGTGGCATACACATCAGGAAGGTGTGTGCTGAATGACGATATCTGCCCTATAAGGGACACGCTACAACTGATAACTAGCGTAAAAATAATTCTGTGGAAACAGCAGGATGATTTGTGCACAGGAAAAAACAGTAGATGAGTTTTAAACAGTTCCTGATGCGGAACCTGGACTCCGACACATCTATTGACTCCCGACAAGTTAAAAATTCACATTTCCAAACTGGTAGTGTCTCGGACTTCCTGTAAGTTTTATCCAAGACTACACAACAACATTAACAATGGTCAGTCTTTGTTAACCTCAAAATTTGTTCACAAATCACGCACATATCACTGTATGTCCTGTGATGCCATGACTCAAAAACTGTAACGTCTTGAAATTGGTTAAAGAAACATTCTTTAAATCCTGACAACATATCCCACAGATGCTTGATTGGATTTGGATCTGGGAAATTTGAAGGCCAAGTCAACACCTTAAATTCACTGCTTTCATTAATTGCTGCCAGAATGGCCCTTTGTATAAGAACCAGCATTACTTCAGCAATTTGAGCTACTGTAGGTGGTCTGTTGGATATGAGCAGCCACTTGCTCCCCATGTAAGTGCGTTTACATGCGCACAAGAAAATTGAATTTCTGCATTTGTCCAATTACATGAAATTCATGTGGCCCAGAGAACTCTAAATGAAGTCGGACTAACACCCCAGATACCGTGATTGTGAATCAATTTCCAAGAGGCGGCAAACTAGACGCGATCTGCAAATGCAATAAATTTGGCTTGCATCTGAATCAGGCGTTCTATCACACCAAGAAAAACAACTGAACAAGTGGCTATAGTCCTGCAATGTGTCCTCACTTCCTCACTCTTCAGCCGCCAACCACTTTCACAGAAAAGCGAAAGTAGTGGACTCGATCTTACGGTCTGCGCACCGACTTGGGTTATCTTGAGCTAACTTTGCATGTCCGATTCTTTCTTCAATCAGAAACTTTTTGGATCTTTGCTCATAACATCAATACCAAATAAGCATTATAAATAAGCCAAGGAGGTGCCTTGACTTGCTAACTGCCTTGTAGACGGACAGTTGCACAAATTATTCACACCAGTCAATATTGACTTTTTATTTAGGAATTGTATTTTTTCTGGTAATTGCTATATCACTACTTGTACTGTGGCGCTCAGGAACGCTCTGCTCAATGATGACTGCTAAAATGACCCATGACAGACGGCTCAAAACAGGACATCCTGTCATTCAGAGTTGCTGCAAGGGTAGAGAAGGTGAAACTACCAGGAATACTTCCAGATCTGTGGGGTCACACTGGAAAAAGAAGAGGGAGTATTTCTCAGCCTTTGTTTCTGCACATCAATAGCACACTCATGTCATGAATGTGGACCCAATTATCCTATTTTAATATTTGTAACAAGCCTTTCACAAGAGCCAATATATAACTCTTAAATTGTCTTAAATTTAATACATTTATTAGCCTCTGAAAACAACCCCTACAATCAATTCCGTAATACTAGGAATATTGTGATGTTTGCAGCCGTGAATGAGAAAAATGACAGCAAAAGCTACAATAAATCCATCAACTGGAGCATTTTCCTGCAGGTCAGTGGAATTCTACCATTCAACTAACTTAAGATAAAATCAAAATATGGAACTAAGAAGGGAACTAAGAAGGACTAAGAGGAACTAAGAAGGGTTCATAAATCTGTGGAATACTTAGTTTGATGAGAACTTTGACAGTTGGGCCCATAAAACATGGTACTATTGCTGACAGAGGGAACCTAAAGAGGTGGGTGTTTAATGTTTGTCCTGGAGCAGTAGTGTATACCTTGAAGCTGTTATTATTTCAACTTTCTGGTTGACTCTGGTGTGAATACCTTCTGAATCAGGCTACACAGCCAAGATTATGAAGGCCTAATGTCTTCCTGTGCTGTCACTCTTGTGGAATGACACCTAAATGTCAGGTGCTAGAGTTACACATCTGCTTATTGCAACGCAGGAAATATTCTATGTTGGTGTTTTACTTGTTTTTCTCTGTCTGTACATCAAAATTTGGCAATACCTTGACATCGTGTATGTGTACAGTCTTTGTTTCATTAATGCCATGAGCCTCTATACTCATCCTCAATAAAACCACAGATACTCATTGCATTTGTGGCTCAAAATAGTCTTTCTGTTTCCCACCAATGCTGCAAGTCTATCACAGCATAATGCTGTTTCACTGTACGCTGCTGCATTCGACATGATGTGTGGCTCTTTTGTGAGGAGTTACCACATAAGTGCATTGAGTGAGTTTGAGCGCTCTGACTCCACTGGCTGTGTCTCATCTCTAAACCAGGCTGCATAACAGTGTCATTGTCCCCTAGCTGGGGCTGCAGAGGAACACTGGCTGTGAAAAAGGCATTTGATTAACTTTGCACCCTTCATGTTGTAATACAAATACTTCTTTGACGACATGTGTAACCCAGAGTGAGTAGACACAAAAGACAAAAGGATCATAACTGATAAGGAGGAACTACGGACAGGCCTCGTTGTGGAATTCCCTTGCTTCGTGACATGAACTGCTACTTCAGGCATTTCCCCTATTTCGAATGACAAGAAGCGTTATTGTTCATTTATTGCAGGCATGTAGCTCTGTGTCACTGAGCCAGAAAGTGAGTGAGAAGATTTTAAATCAGATATTTCAGTTTTGTTGCTAACATGTAAAATACAGCGATGATATTTGAGCAATATGTAGCGGGTTTTGAATGATAATCAACCAGTTCTAAAAATTAGCACATCTTCAGTTTTTGAAAAAGAGTTGAAACAGGAATCAACACAGATGAAGAGGAAGTGGTATTCATCCAGATCAGCTGATTCCCAAAGCGCTTGGAGAGACAGTTTATTGACATATAAGAAGGCCCTTCGTAAAGCCAGAACAGCTTACTACACTTCATTAATAGAAGTAAACAAAAACAACACGTGTTTTCTATTTAACACCATAGCCAGGTTGACAAAGAGTCACAACTCCGTTGAGCCTTCTATTCCTTTATGAGAGGCTTTATGAGTTTCTTCACCAATAAAATCACTAACATTAGGAAAGATTGATCAAAATCTCCCCACGACAGCCATTGTTAGAAACCCCGTCTAGTCCTGATCCATCTCTGGACAGCTTCCTGCCCATAGACCTCCCTGACCTGACCTCCAGCATTAATGGATCTAAACCAACCCAATGTCTCCTGGACCCCATTCCAACTGTGCTTTTCAAGGATGTCTTCCCTCTGATCAGGGCCTCAGTATTAGATCAGATCAATTTATCTTTGACAACAGGTTATGTACTTCAGGCATTTAAAACCTCTGTTATCAGACCTTTACTTAAAAAACCTTCACTTGACCCAGGCGTCTTAGCAAATTATAGGCCGATATCCAACCTTCCAATCATTTCTAAGATACTTGAGAGGCTGGTTGTGAGTCCGTCAACCTAAACAGGAATAGCCTATTTGAAGTGTTTCAATTTGGTTTTAGAGCTCATCATAGCACAGAAACAACACTGGTAAAAGTCACTAATGACCTCCTCATGACATGACCGTGGACTTATCTCCATACTTGTGTTATGCCTTGTACATATGGCACGATTTTTTCGAGTCGGCGGATCACGCGGGTGTTCACACCGCGCAACTCGACAGGGTCGGCGGGAGCATTGGGTGTCCACACTACAAGACTCGTCTGAGTCAGGATTGTCCACACAGCGTGATTCTCTCCATCACAGGAGACGTGACCGACAAGGACTGACAAGGAAGTCAGTCCTTGTCGGTCAAGGATAAGGACTGGACAATAGGCCTATAGGACAATAGGCCTACGCTGCTGGAGACACAAACATGATCCACTGAGCAGTTCCCCACCTCAACACCAACCACCATCTCTACTCCCTCACCTTACCTCCTCCTTTTCTTCTCACTGAGATTATCAGTGTGTCCAGTCTT
Organism: Pao palembangensis; assembly: GCA_015343265.1. Lineage (NCBI taxonomy): Eukaryota > Metazoa > Chordata > Actinopteri > Tetraodontiformes > Tetraodontidae > Pao > Pao palembangensis. The sequence continues at coordinate 1,189,116 of CM027097.1, forward strand.
CCTCACTGTTGTGTCTCTCCCCCTCTTCTCTCTCTGTATCTTTCTGCAGGTCTGCAGGACCTTCATGCTGCACAGATCTTGGCCTCTGACAAACCCAGTGTCTACTGTCCAACACCTGCCTATGCTGTTCCCTTTTTTTATTAAAACCTGCCTGCTGTATTATGTATATACTGTATGTATTATGTATTATGTATATTATGTCTGCTATGTTTGTATTTCTGAATTTGTTTGTATTTCTATGATTCTGTGATTGTATTTGTTTTTCTCTCTCTATCTTTTATTCTCTGTCCTGTCTCCCTCTCCCTACATCTTCTCTTTTACCCAGTGTGCTTTCAGCAGGATGGTTCCTCCTTGTGAGCCAAGTCCTGCTCAAGGTTTCTCCCTGTTAAAAGGGAGTTTTCTCCTACCGCTGTGCTTACCTGGGGGTTCAGGCTCTGGGTTTCTGCCAGTGTAAAGCACCTAGAGACAATTTTATTGAAAAAGAAGCTATATAAATAAAACTGTATAAAAACTGTATTGTAAGCCAGGTTTCTTCCTGCGCTGTATAAATAAAATTGAATTAAATTGAATTAAATTAAATTGAATTGCATAAACATCTGCAATGGTCAAGCTTTCACAGCTGTTTTGCGTTGTCTGTGGATTTATTCAGATTCTGGGGGAGTTTCCAGAACAAACGTCCAGGAAAAAGAGCGGACATTTGTTTGTCACATTCCAAATCTTCAAAAATGAAATGAAAATGCACAAATATCTTAAACAACAGAAAAGTTGTAAAATCTTAATCTTAAGACTATGTTTATTCCATGCGTGTTTGTCCGACAGTACACAATTTTGCTTACTGAGCAGTTTTTATATTTGCTGGGGTCATGCCAGCTGGCACTATCACGGAGCAGAGAGAGCAAAGTGTGGATCACATTCCTCAATCTGCTTTTGTTTTGAGACATCAGATTACAGCATGGTATGCAAATTTTGCCTGAGGCAGGAAACAGTAGAGGGCTGTTCTTCTCATCCTCACAGGATAAGGTTCCACGCCAGCATTCGCTATTCATTTTTATAAGCTGACACCATGAGGGTAACTAACATTCATAGGTTCTCCACAGGCTTTAACAGATGTCACATCCAGTGTTATAATCCACGATCTGATAAACCTCACCTTTCCTGCATTTTTTAAAACTGTAATTCTCTTATCAATGTAACTTTCTGCTCATCAAGATTTCCATAATTCATTTCTTCCATAAACTGGAAGAAATGAATGTGGTGGTCTAGGGAGCAGCCCTAAATGTTCTTTGCTTTACTACACAGCTGCAGTATATTGGGATCTGTTGTTAGATTAGAAGTTAGCATTTTAATCCAGTGGTCTTGAGGGGGATGAGAAAATCCCCTTTATGTACTCGAGTTGGCATAATCTTTATAGCATTTTTCTAGTAGCAGCAGAGAACCATCAAATTTTGGGGGAGTTGGCAAACTTACGATAAACAAAGTGTTAAGGAACGGTTGTTTTGGACCCAAATGCAAACCACAGCTGAGAGTGATCAATCAGTCTCTTTAATACCAGAACGAAAGTTTCAAACAGAAAACACTCACTAGGAGGATCACCAAATAAAAATAATCAACACAACGCTCTCTAACGGAGGAATGACGAGAACAAAGACCCGGCTAAGGCAGGATAGATGCCAAAACTCTTCACGGCTGGCTGGCGAACTAAACACTAGTCCACGCTCAACGGAATGGGAAAACCTCAGGACAGACGCAAGAGATTAGCCAATGAAGAAAAACAGAAATTAGTCCAAAAATAATCCACAATCAGAGCATCTACCACCCGGTGAATGCAGGAAAGCTCAACCGTCACGTCGAACCAAGAGTCACAAGAAGACAACGACCTGATAGCCAGTCATTGAAAGACAGTGTCCTTGAATAGGGTGTTGATTGGTGATGGGTGACATCTGCGAGGAATCTGGCTGTGTCTCTTGTCACCTAGCGGGAAACCAAAAGGCCTGCACCAGGCAAAAACAGAGCCGGTGGAGCCGGTTCCTGACATTACCCTCCCCTTAATGAGCACCTCCTGGCGCTCTACCCGGCTTGTCTGGGTTGTCCCGGTAGAAGACTTGGTGGCGGATATGGTGGCGGGGGATCCATGACCGCTCTTCCAGGCCGTACCATTCCCAGTCTACCAGCTATTTCCAGCCCTGGCCCCGGCGACGGACATCGAGGATCTTCTGGACTGTGTAGGCCATCGATGATTCGCACTGGGGACGACAGGCCTGACTCAGGCCGGACAGGCCAGCTTGACGTGAAACGTCGGATGGACTCTCATTGAAACTGGGAGTAGGCGGATGGCGGCCGGATTGATCATCCGCTCCACCTTGAACAGCCCCACGAACTGTGGAGCCAGCTTCCTCGAGTCCACCTGGAGCGGGAGATCTCTCAATGCTAGCCAGACCTTCTGTCCCAGGTGGTAGGACGGCGCCGCGACCCTGCAGCGGTTTGTCCATCGCTGCAACTGGAGGGAGGAACGGAGAAGGGTGGCACATACCTGCCACCAGATCCTCTTGCAGCGACGGAGGTTTGCCTGGAGAGAAGGAACTGCCACCTCCTCCTCCTGGTAGTCAAAGACAGGTGGCTAGTAGCCCTGAGCTGCCATGAAGGGGGAGACACCTGATGCAGTGGAAACCAGAGAACAGCTGTTGGTTTTTTGGTTGAGGGTTTTTCCCACTGCGGATTCAGCCACTGGTCTCCGGTGGAATACGTGGTCTTCTTTATTAGTTCTGCTTTGCGAGTTCTTGTTTTGCACATGCCTTTGACCAGTTTCAACAGGAATGGACGTCAGAGACATTGCCACCCTGCTTGAAGGAGTCTTGTGTTGGCTTCTTTTTGTCTGCGCTCAAGTTCACCGTAGGGCACTTCCTTTGTTGTTCCCTTCCCTTCTTTGCTTTGGAAGAGTGAAGTCCTGAACCGGTGACATTGGTTGTCTTGTAAGTCTCTGCCTCCCACTTTGACCAGACCGGATCCACAGATTGAGAATGGAACCACCTGCCTTCGGGGTTCCTTTAACAGCATCGGTGGTTCTGAATTCTTGCATTTCAGCTACTTCCTCCTACTTCACTGCCATAGTTCTCATCGTGCAAAGTGGGTTTTAGAATTGTGAAAGGCCATATTTGCTGTCTGGATGTGCTCCATCAGCATCTTCCCTAAAGGGCTATCCCAAAGGACAAGGTCTCTTACTACCTTTTCTCTTTGTGGAGCAAGTCTTCCTTCATGGTGATTGATAAGAAGATCAATGTGTCTAGGTCTTTGAAGGTCTTCCAGATCAGTGTCGGGGAAGAATTTCTTAAGTTGTTCTGCATTGACTACTCTGTGCACTTTTGCGATCTCATCCAGGCCATAGCAGATAAGCTCATGAGCTTTCTCAGTGCCTCTAGATTTCTTGACTCTCACTTTGAGTGAGTATCTTTTGGTCTTAACTTTCAGAGCCATGCCCCCAACCCCACGGATGACAAGCGTGACCTTTTCACTTTGCAGATTTAGTCTTCTGGCAGCTCTGCGTGTGATGTAGTTCTTATCTGACACAAAATCACTAAAAGTGAATCTTCTAAATCAATGAAGGCTTCTATTGTCTGTCCTGCATTGGCAGTTACTTCAAGCAGCATATGGATAACTGGTAACTCTCATGTACATCACTTCAGGTAGGTTCTTCCCAGTGTAGAGCGACGTTGCTGCCACGTTGGTAAAGGCCTACCTGATCTTCCATGCTGACTCCGGGGTTAGCTTGAATATTACTTCCCTTTGTTCCTCCATGAGCATTCTTCTTCTGGTGCTGCATTTTCTTGGATTCTTTAACTTTCTAACCTTCCTTCAAGCAGAGGAAGAAATGGTGGCCTGAGGAGCCCCTTCTGGTGCAGTCTCCATTCCTGCATTGATAAGTAGTTATACACTTATCCTGCGTGTGGCATTTGAGGCATTCCCTGCATGCTCCCAGCTTATCGACAGCTTTCAGTTTCTGGCTAGGCTCCAGTCCTTTGAACTGCTTGCAAAAGAAGATCTTCTCACGATGCCTCTCATCTCCGCAGACGATGCATCCTGCTCTCTTTGCAGACATTGTAGAGCCACACTTTTCCACCCTCTCGTCTACATGGAGTTGCTTCAGCTTTTCTAGAATGCCTTCCTCTCTCTTTAGGTATTTGAGGAGGCTGTCAAAGTGATTTTCAGTTTGAAGGTTCACTCATGAACCTAAGCCAGTCTTTCTTCAAATTGTCTGGTTGATTGCTCTCTATAGACCTAATCATTAGTGGGTTCTTAATGGCTCCAGCGCTTTAAAGCTCAGTGAGATCACTCAGGGCCTTTTCTATGGTTTGGATCAAGTCGATCACCCTCCTTGGCTGAGTCAGCTTCAAGGGAGGGAACCTTTCCAGATCCTCTGGCAATTGATTCCTTGTTTACAAATCTGTTCTGAAGCACTCTGAAAATGTCATCAATGCTGTTATATGTCAACAGACAGCAACTGTATTGCAGAGATGAATGAGCCAACAACTCAAAGCTGGAATCAGGATGGAAATAATAGTAAAGATGTCACACCTTCTCTTCCCATTCCCCCAGTAATGAAGAGGCTCCTCTTCCTCAGATATATACAGTATCAACTATTGTACATGCAGTAGATTCAGAGTCTTGGTATGACACCTGACATCTGTTATTGCATATGCCTTACATGTTATTAGCTTCACTGTTAGCAGAGTCACGATAGCACATGTTTAACGTCGGCCTGGTGTGTGCTCAGCATGCTTATTTCCTCATTAAGAACAACAGCATGTGTCCCTCATCATTCTATCTGACATGTGCTTGTCTGTTTCTCGGGGAGAAGTCTGGGTCAACTATGGGGTTTCTCTCACCAGGTTCACGTCTGCTCCTTTTTGCGCTTCAGAAACAAAAATCCCATGATTTTACAACAGATATTATTTACTGTTGTAAAATAATAGCTGCTCTGTTAACCTGTAAAAACGTTCAAGGAGTTGGCAGCATCGTGAGAGACGATCTCTGGAGACACAACTAAATGTCAAATAAGTTTAATTTATTCATGTTCAGTTCAGAAAACATCGGCACACACTGTCACTTGATCACAGGAAAGTATATTAATAACCTTAAAACTACTGCTCTGTTGTTTATAGGATTATGAGTATATCAAAACTATTTAAGGTTTTAGCTTTGACACTTTACTTCAGGTAATAATAGACACCTTGCCATATAACATTTGAAAAGATGTGAGAAGTAACATTTTAATGAATGATACTTTTTGCTGATATTTGGTGTTTAAACAACCTGGTTGTTTTGACACCAAGGTACGTTCCTCTTGTCCAGCGGCAGCCTGCATCCACAAGGACAGTTAGGCGGTGGAATCAGGAGGCCCAGGAGGCACTGCAGGACTGCTTTGAGTCTACTGACTGGGACGTGCTCTGTGATCCACATGGGGCAGGACATCAACAGCATGACTGACTGCATCACAGAATACATCAAATTCTGTGAACACACCACCCTGCCAGCCAGGACTGTACGCTGCTTCCCCAACAACAAGCCCTGGATCACCAGTGACCTGAAAGCTCTTCTCAACCAGAAGAAGAAGGCCTTCAGATCGGGGGACAAGGAGGAGATGAGAAGGATACAGCACGACCTGAAGGCAGAGCTGAGGAGGGCTAAGGACTCCTACAGGAGGTAGCTGGAGGCCAAGCTCCAGCAGAACAACACGAGAGATGTGTGGACTGGGATGAGAGAAATAACTGGCTTCAATGTCAGAGACAGGCAGCCAGTTAGCAGTTCGGACAGAGCAAATGAGCTGAACTGTTTCTTTAACAGATTTAGTTCACAGCCCTCCACTGTGTCCCTCTCCCCCGCACACTCTGGCCTCCAAACACCCAGCCACCCCCCTCCTCTACCCTCCCCCCACTCCACCATGAGCCCCCTGGACCCACTCCCCCCGCTGACTGTGACTACTGGCCAGGTGAAGAGACAGCTGGAGAGACTCCACCAAGGCAAAGCTGCAGGCCCCGACGGCATCAGCCCTAAGGTACTGAAGACCTGTGCCAGCCAGCTGTCTACTATCCTGTGCCTCCTCTTCAACCTGAGCCTGACCCAGGAGAAGGTTCCCACACTGTGGAAGACCTCCTGTCTGGTTCCTGTGCCCAAGAAACCTGGTCCCTGCGACCCCAAAGACTGCCGACCAATTGCCCTCACATCTCATGTGATGAAAGTTCTGGAGAGGCTCGTCTTGGTCCACCTTCGTCCGCAGGTAAGATCTTCTCTGGACCCTCTGTAGTTTGCTTACCAGCCCCGTTTGGGGGTTGAGGATGCCGTCATCTACCTGCTGCAGAGGGCTCACTCACATCTGGATGGTGCTGGCTGCACAGTTAGAATCACCTTCTTTGATTTCTCCAGTGCATTCAACACCATCCAGCCACTTTTACTGAGAGAGAAGCTGCAGACAATGATGGTTGACTCACCCACGGTCTCCTGGGTTGCTGACTACCTGACAGACAGGCCGCAGTTTGTCCGTCTTGGCGCTGCTCTGTCTGATGTGGTGGTGAGTGACGTGGGAGTACCGCAGGGGACTGTGCTGTCTCCATTCCTGTTCACCCTGTACACCTCAGACTTTCAGTCCAACTCTGAGTCGGCCCACCTGCATTAGTTCTCTGATGACTCTGCAGTGGTCGGGTGTAGCAGTGGTGGACGGGAGGAGGAGTACAGAACACTGGTGAGTGACTTTGTGGAGTTTCTGGGAGGAACCACCTGCTGCTGCCGTGGCCAAGACCAGGGAGATGGTGATCGACTTCAGGAAGAAGAGGACAGCCACACAGCCCCTGAGCATCCTGGGAGAGGACATCGAGGTGGTGGAGGACTACAAATACCTGGGCGTGCACTTAGACAGCAAACTGAACTGGAAGACCAACACCGAGGCTGTGTACAAGAAGGGGATGAGCAGACTCTACTTCCTGAGGAAGCTGAGATCCTTCGGCGTGTGCAGCAAGATGTAGACATCTTCTACCAGTCTGTTGTCGCCAGTGCACTGTTCTACGCTGTGGTCTGCTGGGGAGGCAGGATCGGAGCCAGCAACACCAACAGACTGAACAAACTGATCAGAAAGGCTGGCTCTGTGATTGGCTGCAATCTGGACACCATGGAAGCTGTGGTGGAGAGGAGGATGCTGAACAAACTGTTAGCTATTCTGGATGACCCGGACCAGCCTCTCCACCCACTCCTGGACAGGCAGCGGAGCTCCTTCTCAAACAGACTGATTCAGGTCCGCTGCCACAAAGACAGATACAGGAAATCTTTCCTGCCCAGTGCAATAACCCTGTTCAATAAGCAAGTCTGACGGAGACTCACAGCCCTTGTGCTGTGATGGGCTCCATCAGTACTTTCTTGTGGCACATTGTCATAATTATTTGTTGAATATTGCACATATTCTCATTGTCATATCCTCATTGCACTGATATTGCACACTATTATACTGTAAATATATTGTAAATATGGTAATACTGACAATGCCCATGTCTGGGATCAATAAAGTACTTCTATTCTATTCTATTCTATTCTATTCTATTAAACACCTTTAGGTTAGGGTTAGGCTTAAACAATTCAGTTCTGGTACAGCAAAATATTGCTAAATTACAGTAAATGTAAAATTGTATTACTTTTAATAAATCAGTTAATTAGAATAAGCCAATCACACAACATGTGTCCTATTTTTCTTTGTGGTTATTTGAATGCACATTTGTAGTCCGTTTCTCCTGTTAGAAGATTTTGCAAGTAACAAATTTTCTCTACTCTTCCCAAAACAATCATTTATCACTCAAACATATACTTCTGCTGGCAACACTTCCAGGACCTTGATCTCAGGATCCTTTAACCTGTCCATCCATTTTCTTCTGCCATAGAATCCCACAGCTACAACGCAGGCGCCTCAAATCTAATACTTGCTTCATCACAATAAGCAGTGATCCAAAATACACACACACTACATAAGGGGATTTGTTAAATTAAAAGAAACATTGATTCTGCGGAAGTGCGCAATCACTGCTTTAAAATCCATTCTGCCCTTGCTGCTCTGTAGCTCTCTCCTTCATATGTTGTTACATTCTTGTTGATGGATCCAATGCTGCCAAGTTTAGCGAAGTGCGAATACATTCCTTGTAGGTGTTTCACTTCTGTGCTGAAGCCAGTAAATATTTACGAACCATGTAAAGGAGATCCGAACATTCCCACAATGCATTTTGACAAGTCTAACGTCAAATGTAAACAGCAATTTGAAAATTTTTCAAAAATGCAGTCTGATGAAAATAAGTTTCTTTTTTTGTTTTAATAAGCTTATTTAAAACCTGCTTTTCTTTAAAAAAAAGTATGTCTGAGTTGTGATTTGCTCTTTGTTGTCATGTTTGCTACACCGCTAGTTTCATTCTGAAACTAACTTTGGAAAACCAGCCCCATGGATCCTCTCAACTTTAACCTGAAGCTTTTTTTTTTATTGTGTCCTGACTTCGAAGGCAAAGATGTTACATGAGACATAAACAAATTAATTCACTATAAAAGAAGTACAGGTGACTTCAGGCTAAAATGTAAAGAGCATGTTTTGTCTCATCACATCTCTTTCATTATAATGGTATGACAGAGAGAGCAGCCTGTTTACTGCTGCTAATTTCTTCCTCACTTCCCACAAGCCCCTGCTGGTCTCCCAGGGATACGCGTTGCACATTACAAATGGTGAAATGGTGACAGATGGGCAATCTTCCTCTCCTGCCTGCTTTCTGTGTTTGTGTTTGTGTCACAGGCAGCTGGTGAGGCAAAACATTATTATCTGCTAGGTGACTTCTTCTGTTAGTAGCCAGTTTTCTCTTCAGACTGCGAGACTGAAGGGAAAAATGAGCAGGGAAGCGGCCAGTAAAATAAAAACTCAACTGCCGTCATCCAACGCTTGATCTCTGTGAGCAACTAGACTTGGTTAGGTTCTTGAAGACGTTTTGCCTCTTTCCCAAAAGACTTCTTCAGTTCTGTCATCTTTAGGCTTCCATCACAAAGCGCCTTTAAATTAAAGACACGTGATTTATTGGAATCCATCTCAAGCGTTACAGTAGGATGCTGTGGCTCTGCAGCTATTCGTGTCCTGAATTCAATTTTGAGCAATGGTTAACTAATAAATGTTTGACTTAATCAGAGGGACAGTGTGTCCACATATGGCTACTATAATGGATATGATCCATCATTCACTGTAACTCTGAGAGGTCAAGGAAATGGCTGCTATTATCAGTAATGGCAGCGTGTCCGATGCTAATGGTTGCTTATCTCAACTGCAGGTCTATGACTACTGGGAGAAGATTCCAGTGACAGTGAAAGGTCATTCTACCACAGATGCGCCGGCTAAGATGAGACAATGCCGTATTTGTGAATGAGCTTATCGGGGACTGGCTGTAAATCTAAAATCTACTCAGCATTCAAAGGAAGGACGGAGGGCACATAACAACTGTGACAAAAATACTGCACAGGGTGAGAGAGGCTGTAGCTAGGCAACAACTCGGATAGACATAAGAAAGGTCATAAACCTCCTCAGCAGGGCTCTGGAAAACAAGCTCCAGTGGCTACTTCAAACAGCAGCCAACAGGTGCTCCAGGTTTATTTAGATGCTGTTTATTCCTAGATTATCTATTACACCCATTATCTCTTGCTAAAGGTACAACGGTCAGTGCGGCATCTGTTATTTATTTTGTTTGCTTGTTTGTGACATTTAATGTTTTGTACCATTAAACTGATATAAGGAATAAAGTACAAAGAATGAACATGTTTGTATTTCACCCTGTGTTGATGTTGTACACAAACTACAGACAGAGATCTCTCTTTTTGACCGCTCAAACCACTTTACATCACAGTTCTGCCTGTGTCTGAATAATAATCCTGTGTTCCTAGGGAACATTAAAAGGCAAAAGCTGTCATGCGGCTACATCTTATGCCTTCAGCCCAGTAAAATTTATGACATACAATAACTTCATATCGTAACTTTAAATAATATAAAACTTTACTTCTCTGAGTTGTGTTTAAGATCCCTGTCTATCATAGTTTATCTCAACATGATCTCATTAATGTATATGTAAGCTGTAACTTGAGGAGTGATGTCATTAGTAGAGTTCAAACCAAATGGGGGAAGTAGCATTCAGTCTGGAGGATTGTGAAATCGGGGGCTTTCACTGGTCCAAAACCCCAGGGGATGGAAGGAATTTTAGAATCAGCATTGAACTTCAGCCCCTCTGTCTGCTGTGATCTACATTTACCCTCCTCCTGTTTTTCCTCTGTCTGCCTGTAAAGAATGTTTCTCTGCTGCACTCCTATGAAGGCAGCATTGAAGGCTGACTGAGAGTTATGGAATTCTTTTGAACACTTCAAAGACATTACTGAAGCTTCACTGTATGTGGGGTGTGTGTGTGTGTGTGTGTGTGAGAGAGAGAGAGAGCATCATAGTTTTGTAACAAAGAGACTTAATTAATTTCAATTAATCTCTATATAGTGTCTGTTACAATTAAAATGGTCTCTAGGTGCTTTACAGAAACTCAGGGCCTGACCTCCAACAAGCAAGAAGCAAAAAGAAACCTTGAGCAGAACTCATATAGGCTCAAATAATATTAGGAAATCAACACAGTTCTCATCTTTTTGGCTTTATACAGCACCACAACCAATAACATGTGCTTTAATAGCAAAGAATTTGCAACCAAGTATTAAGAAGTGAAAGTTTGAGCTTGAGTTTAGTTTATCCTATTACTTTTGGTTCCTTAAAAAATGTGAGGCATAAACTGCTGTAAATCCTACACCGTTCACCTGATTTGGATGTAAACAGCCTCAAATTAAAACTGAAAATCTGCAGTTAAAGCATGCCTTGTTCATTTCAAGATCAAGACAAGCATCTGAGCATCAGAGGTATAAGTCGTTTGACCTCAAGACAGACTTTTAGTTTAATTTCTGTTGAAAGGTTAAATAAAATCAGGATGTAATGTAGTGGAGAGCAGGCAGTCATGGCTCAGGAGGCACAGCAGTCAGTACTAGATCAGTCTTCTCTGGCAGTAGTGTATGCTGTGTGTGAGTGTGTGTGTGTGAGTTCCTGAGGAGTGAAATACAGTCCTGAAGAGGAATGGACTGGCAAATATTATCACATATAAAAAGGAATAACAGAATGTAATTGGGACAGCTCTTCTGATTTTACAATATTGTTTCAAATGATTTTAAACAGTGTCTTTAAAAAAAAAAAGCAAAATAAAACACCCACTTCAATTATGATGAAATGAAAAAGATGGAGAACAATTTCACAGAGTGATACTCCTCACCACTCTTCGTGAATAATAATCCAGCAGAGGGAGTTTACGCTCATCTAAAATTCTGCCTTTAATGTCTCTATTAGGCCCCGAGGTAACGGAGCTGCTGCACTGCGAGTCCTTTTATAGCCATAGGTCAGCCAGCAGAGGTCAACAACCTGGAATGAGATGGGAACCCCAGAGTGACAGCAGGGGCACACCCCCGAGCATTCACCCGCCAAGTTCATTAGCTTAACATCAGGTGACATCTGTTTAACGGGGTCTGTTTCTATATCATAGCTAATCTGAGTGTTCCTCTGGGAAATCATGTCATGGAGATAGTGATGCCATCAAACAGCATCTCTGCCATCAGCAGGGCCAATCCATCACTGTTGTAAGGGTTAGGCTGCTGGGTTTTTAATGTTTTACTTCAGGACAGGGCAGAAGATACAAGGCTGATAAACTAAAGCACATATTCACTGAGGCATTTCCTTATTGCTCCAATTGAGCAACAGATTTAATGTCATCTGTAATCATTATTGCCTAAACTCTACCACAAAATAGTATTTGTTTTCTATTAGAATCTTAATCTTTCTCTGTATCCAGGCAGCAGATCCAATTTTTGGTATATATAAATAGAGTTTTTTTTTTTTTTTTTTTAAATCATCATCATGGTGTGGTGCAACAAAGAAATTTTAGTTTTCTGAAAGAGTGAAATCCTGGTGAATCATTAAAAAAGATAAAAAAATAAATGCCTGTTATCCTTTTATGTCATTCATTTTCAATTTTACTACTAATAAAATAATATGTATTTTACTGTATTACAAATGTAATGCTCTATCTGATTCTCTTTGAACATTAGGGAAATTCTAGGTCATTGACTGTAACTTCGGCACAATGGGGTGTTTTCATTCACCGTAACAGCAGAGGAGTGGGAGAGCCTGCAGCTTTTCTCTTACAGATCATAAAATGTACATGATGTCAGGGTCATCCTCAGTGTAAATGCTCCCACCACATATTATCTGATACTATATGGTTAATAACTTTAATCATATGAAACTGAATTTTAAGAGAAATGGAATTTTGTGTCAGGAACCTCAGAACCTGTCACCACACAGGTGCGCGCGGTAATACCGTTCGCTTCCACCAGGGCGGCCTGTCCGGTTCCCGCGAGGGAGAGATCGCACTCCGCGGTGAATCAGTCGTCAACCAGCCTATTTTAAGGACCGCCAACGTTCACCATTGTCTGATAGTCACGCCGCTTGAGCGAGCTCCTCGCAAATCCATGCTGATTAACCCCTGGAAGTCTTCTTTTCAGGTCGCATTTTCTCACCAGCCCAAGGATCGCCGCCGCCTCCAGAGGACGATTTCAATTAGCCCGCCAGAGAGGGACTGCTCACGCTGACACCAGATTAGTCTGCTTGTTGTTCTTTTCATCCTCCCCCTGTGGAGCGTTTTGTGTTCATCGCCTTCTCCAGCGTGTTAACCTAAATAAAAGAGGTTATCCGCTCACGCAGTACTTTGTTTTCTGCATTTGGGTCCTCAACGTACCCAAAAACATAACAGAACTATCAGACCAGTATGGACCCAGCGAAGGCACAACTGGGACGGGCGGACCAGAGCAGCGTGACCAGTGAACATGGTCACGCTATCCGGCTCTGTCGACGCCAACCCGGACGCCGCAGTGCTCGGGACCCGGCTCAACAGGTCGCCACCTGTCGCACTCCAGGCCTTCCCGGCTACGATGGTCGCCAACCACGACACGGCCCACCCCCTTCCCATCCGCGACTCCCATGTTCAAGTAATTCGAACCCTTCGAGGGGACTGGCAGTTGCTCGGGCTTCACCAGTGCCGCCATTCCAGCAGCGACCGCAGTCTTTCGCCTCCGACACCGCACGAGTAAATTATGTGGTTGGACTGTTACGAGGTCGAGCACTGGCCTGGGCCCAGGCAATGAACGCCAGAGGCGTTAATGAACCTGCCTTATGACCCAGCTGGACCGAAAGTTGAAGGGCATCTTTGGACCGGCTCCCACTCTACGCGAAGCGACGCTAATAACCGTCTCTCTGAGTTCAACAGGGCCCCGGGCCCGTGGAGCGTGGAACACGCGTCGGTTCTGACCCTGGCGAGAGTCAGGGTGAAACTAACCGCCGTCATAGGGCTCCGGGCTTAAACGTCAGCCCGACGCGACATGGTTTTCAGACCGCCCAGCACTTGATGCGCCACTTCCGCCATCACTTGATAATACATAGGGAACAGCGACGGAGCCGGCAGCCGGGTTTCTCCTGCCCTTTCCTCCGCCTGCTCCCTCCGCCTGCTGCCCAGGCCAGCCCTGGGGATGTTTCTCCACCCCAGCAGGAGAGGATTCTATGCAGGTGGGACGCGCCGGAAGTTACGGCGCACAGAGAAGACGACAACGTGCTGGACGAGTGTTCAGCCTGTGTAACAAGTGGACAGGCAGATTATTTCATCTCTCCTGCCCGTCACGCCCCTCCCACCCAAAAGAATAAGCTCACCAGCGCAGGCAGGAGCACTGGCGAGCGCAAACTTTTCCTGCGACCCCTCCCCTCCGCCTGATCCTGTCTGGAACCTTGCTATGGGGTCAGGAATCCTCTTTACCTTTCTAGTTGACTCCGGGGCAGATGAGAGCTTCATAGATGAGAGGCGGGCCAGAGAGGCACAAATCCCGCTGGAGGAACTCCCCAAACCCAGGCTTATCCTCAACCTGGACGGGCAACCGGTGGCGCAGGTCACCCAATCGACCAAGTTACTCACCCTGGTCGCTGAAACCATCGGGAACAGATGCACTCTTCCTTCATTCCTCATCTGCAACCCCGCGTTCTGGGTTCCCCTGCATAGTTTTCACACAACCCACAGCTGGACTGGGCAGTTGTCTCCATCACAGGTTGAGCGTGAACCTGCCACGCGCCATTGTCTCCGCCTCACGCACTCCTCGCCTAACATGGTGCCGCTTCCAAGCGGTCACCACCGACCTCGGGAGTTCGCTCTGAATACCACGATCTCGGAGAGGTGCCCAACAAGCACCGGCACTATCGCTTCCCCCACCGCTCGCATGACGGCGCTACAGAACTACTACCGGAACATCCTCCCCACCAGCCGACTCTTCGCCGCTGTCAAGACCGGAGCAGGAGGCGATGGAGAGTTATATCGGTGAGTCACTACGCCCGAACTATCATCATCGCCTTCCCCTCGGTGGGCGCGGGCTTTTTCTTTGTGAAGAAAAAAGACGGATCTCTACGTCCGTGCATAGATTATCGGGCGCTTAATGACATCACGATAAAAATAAGTACCCGTTCCTCTCATTGATGCGCTTGCCTCTTCATAAGGCTAGGTTCTTCACCAAGCTTGACCCCACGGAAAGCATACACCATTATGCGCGATTCGCCAGGGCTTATGAGGAAGACCGCGAATACTCCCTCGACATTTTATATCTGGTCATGCCTTTGCCTTCAATGCAACGCCGCCCCAGCGTATTTCAAGCTCTAGCAATGACGCGTTGCGAGACAGGCCAACCAGTTTTTTGTTTATTTGGATGATATTTAATTTTTTCTGAGATCTAGGAGAAACATATCCAGCAGGTAATGCACTCGCCCTACAACGCCTACTGGAGAATCAAGGTTCGTGAAGCCCGAGAAATGCGCAGTTCCACACACCACATCGGTTTCATTTTTGGGATTCGTGGATACGCAATTCGACAGCTCTGCTTCCAGATCCAGCCAAAGTCGCAGAAAGTAGTAGCGAATGGCCTACTCCTTCTTCCCGGAGACAACTCCAACGGTTCCTGGGGTTCGCTAATTTTTACCGCTTCATACGAGATTACAGTAAAGTGGCGGCCCCACTCACCCGCCTCACATCCACGGCCAGACAGTTTCAGTGGTCCGACGAGGCGGAGGAGGCTTTTACCAGATTGAAGACGCTATTTACATCTGCACCGATTCTCTCACATCCAGATCCCAGCCACAGTCTGCGGAGGGAGGTGGACGCCTGACATAGGCGTTTGAGCGTGCTCACAGCGAAATCCCGACCAGAAGCTCCACCCCTGCGCTCAGCCGACGCCTACTCCGCGGAGGTAACCACGCATGTGGGTAACCGAACTTCTGGCGTTGGTGCTGGCGCTGCAGGAGTGGCGCCACTGGCTGGAGGGGATTCGCAGTCCCGCTGGCAGGTATGGACCGATCACAAAAATCTGGCTTACCTGCGCAGCGCTAAACGGTTGAATTCGCGACAGGCGCGATGGGCGCTATTTCTGGGTCGCTTCAATTTTACGCCTACGTACCGCCCAGGCTCCCCGAACGTGAAACCCGACGCTGTCACGCCAATTTGCAGCAGACGCCGACTGCGCCCGCCTATCCTGCTCCGGGCTGCATGGTGGGTACCATGGTCTGGCGGCTGGAGGGGAAAGTCCGCGAGGAACAGCACGCCGGACCGATCCCCGCAGAGACGCCAGCTGATAGACTGTTGTCCCTAATCTGCCCGCCGGAGGTCCTGCAATGGGCGCAGACTCCTCCAGACTTGCCTGCGCCACTGTCTCAAGGACGCTCCACCTCCTTCGACAGCGCTTCTGGTGGTCGATCATGACGCAGGACACACGGACCCACATAGTCAGCCTGTTCGGTATGCGCCAGGGGAAAGACATCCCACCAGCGCCCAGCAGGTCTGCTCAACCCTCTCCCTATCCCCCACCGCCCATGGTCACACATTGAGATAGACTTCATAACCGCTCTCCCCCCATCCAACGGACACACCGTCATCCTGACCGTGAAGTTGACCGGTTCTCCTGCTACGGCACACACTTTGTACCCTCTATCAAACCCCCGACGGCCAGAGACGGAGTTTCCTGGTCTCCCACGCTCCGCCTGCACGGATCCCCGAGAAGGTCGCGGTCAGATCGGGGCCTACAATTCACATCCCGAAAGGTGGGATCATTCTGCTCCGCCTGCATATCGGGGTGAGTTTATCCCCTCAGGCTACCACCCGCAATCAAACGGCAGTCCGAGAGGACCAACCAGAGCCCTCGGAGAACGCGCCCGGGAGGCTCAGCCAAGAACCCAGCATCATGGGCTTCCTTCCTTCCGCGGGTGAGCACGCCACAACTCACTGGTGTCGCTGCTTCAGGCGTGTTCCCATTTATGGCATCGCTGGGCCACAGCCCCCCTTTTCGACTATCAGAGAAGGAGGTGGCGTGTCCCATCCGCACGCGAACACATGCGCCGCAGAGAGTGTGGAGACAGGTCCGCTGCGCCACGCCGCCATTCCCCTCCGAAATCCCAAGAGCAGGCAAACCGCCGCATCCCCAACACCGACCTACAAGACAGGTCAGGAAGGTTCGCTCGGCAAAGATCTTCCTCCAGGTCAACTGGGAAGCTGGCACTCTAGATTCAGGGGTCCGCCGAGGTAGACCCGCGATGATCAACACCAGCGGCAGCGGCTCGCCACCAGCTGCCTCGCGTCCACCCCACCTTCCACGCTCTCCCGGTGAAACCGGTCCAGGAGTCAGAGCGACCACACAAGACTCCCTCCCGAGTATCGAGGGAGTGTCCAGCATTCACGGTGCGAGCATTTTGGACGCTCACGCGCGACGGGCTGGCAGTACCTGCGGACTGGGAGGGATACGACCAGAGGAGAGATCCGTCCCGGCCGCTTATCTTGGACCAGGCCTCCTACGCACCTTTCAGGACTCGGAAAATCGGGCAGGGCGCCAGGAGACTTCAAAGGGGGCACTGTCAGAACCTGTCAGGAACCTTGTCGCCCACACAGGTGCGCGGTAATACCCGTTCGCCTCCACCAGGGGGCGGCCTGTCCGGTTCCCGCGAGGAGACGCACTCGCGTGAATCAGTCGTCAACCAGCCTATTTAAGGACCGCCACCGTTCACCATTGTCTGATAGTTACGCCGTTGAGTTTGAGTCAGCAAAATCCATGCTGGATTAACCCTGGAAGCTTTCTTCAGGTCGATTTCACCGCTCCAAGGATCGCCGCCGCTTCAGGAGGACGGATTTATTCATTGCAGAGGACCTACTCTACGCGACACCAGATTAGCCCGGGCTTTTTCTGTTGTTCTTTTTCATCCTCCCTGTGGAGCTTTTGTTCATCGCCTTCCAGCGTGTTAACCAAATAAAGAGGTTATCTCGCCACGCAGTACTTTTGTTCTTCTGCATTTGGGTCTCAACGCACTCCAAAAACAATTTTGTTTTTTTTTAAAGAATAACTAGGTGGATGGATCAATGGATGGATGGATGGATTGATGGATGGATGGATGGGTTCTTGCATACACAATCCCGTCCTGTCAGTCACATGTCCAAAGATCAGAAGAACAACAGTTGATCATGTAAACAGTCAGTTACAATTAGGATTCATATTCCCATAAATTCTGAGACTATTTAAAGTCCTTCATATTTGCCAATGTGTGCCAAACCTAAAACATATATATATATATATATATATATATATATATATATATATATATATATATATATATATATATATATAATGGCTAACCAAGGGGCGAACAATCCTAATCCAGAAGGATCCCACAAAGAGGGCAGTCCCACCCATCTACCGGCCAATAACCTGTCTCTCCACAACATGGAAGCTCATGTCAGGCATCATTGCGGTTAGGATAAGCAGGCACATGGATCAGTACATGAGCAAAGCACACGAAGGCATTGGTAGAGATACCAGAGGAGCCAAACCCCAGCTCCTGGTTGATGGAACAGTTGCCCAAGACTGCAAGTCCCGAAAGACCAACCTGTGCACTGCCTGGATTGATTACAAGAAAGCCTATGACTCGATGCCACACACATGGATCACTGAATGCATGAAGCTGTACAACATCAATAGGACTCTAAGAGCGTTCGTGGCGAACTCAATGAGGTTGTGGAAAACCACCCTTGAGGCCAATGGCAAGCCACTTGCACAAGTGTCCATCAAATGTGGCATATACCAAGGAGATGCTCTGTCCCCACTGCTGTTCTGCATAGGCCTGAACCCCCTGAGCCAGATAATCAACAAGACTGGCTATGGATACCGCCTCAGGAATGGGGCCACGATCAGTCACCTCCTCTACATGGATGACGTCAAGCTGTACGCTAAGAGCGAACGGGACATAGACTCCCTGATCCACACTACCAGGATCTACAGCAATAACATTGAGATGTTATTCGGGCTTGAGAAATGTAGTAGGATGGTGACAAAGAGAGGCAAGGTAGTCCACGCTGAAGGGGTGTTGCTCCAAGAAGGAACAATAGCAGACACTGAGGACAGTTACAAGTACCTTGGAATACCACAGGCAAATGGCAACCTTGAACAGGCAACAAGGAAAGCGGCAACAGCCAAATACCTCCAGCGAGTAAGACAAGTCCTAAGAAGCCAGCTCAATGGCAAGAACAAGTCCCAGGCAATAAACAGTTACGCCCTGCCAGTGATCAGATACCCTGCAGGAATAATAAGGTGGCCAAAAGAAGAGATACAGACCACAGATGTTAAGACACGAAAGCTCTTCACCATGCATGGCGGGTTCCACCCCAAATCCAGCACCCTGAGACTGTACGCAAGTCGTAAGGAAGGAGGTCGAGAACTAGTGAGCGTGAGAGCCACTATCCAGGATGAAACAGCCAAGCTCCATGAGTACATCAAGGACAAAGCCCCAACGGATAATGTGTTCAGTGAATGTCTCAGGCAATGGCAATATCAGGAGGTGCTGGAGGAGGGACCATCATGGGAGGACAAGCCCCTACACGAGATGTACCACCGGAACATAGCTGAAGTGGCTGATCTCAAGAAGTCCTACTAATGGCTAGAAAGGGCTGGCCTACAGGATAGCACAGAGGCGCTCATCCTGGCTGCGCAGGAGCAAGCCCTGAGCACCAGAGCGATAGAGGCCCAGATATACAACACCAGACAAGACCCAAGGTGTACGCTGTGCAAAGAGGCACCTGAGACAATCCAACACATAACTGCAGGGTGTTAGATGCTGGCAGAGAAAGCATACATAGAACGCCATAACCAAGTGGCTGGCATAGTCTACAGAAACATCTGTGCGGAGTATGGGCTGGAAACCCCAAGGTCAAAATGGGAAACACCTCCAAAGGTGGTGGAGAATGACCAAGCGAAGATCCTGTGGGACTTCCAGATACAGACAGACAGGATGGTGATGGCGAACCAGCCAGATATCGTGGTGGTGGATAAAGGGCAGAGGAGAGCCGTTGTGGTGGATGTGGCAATACCAAGTGACAGCAACATCAGGTTGAAGGAACATGAGAAACTTGAGAAATACCAAGGGCTCAGAGAGGAACTGGAGAAGGCTTGGAAGGTGAAGGTGACAGTAGTGCCAGTGGTGATCGGAGCACTCGGGGCAGTGACCCCCAAACTGGAGGAGTGGTTACAGCAGATCCTTGGAACAACGTCAGACATCTCAGTCCAGAAAAGTGCAGTACTAGGAACAGCAAAGATACTGCGCAGGACCCTCAAGCTCCCAGGCCTCTGGTAGAGGACCCGAGCTTAGAATAGAGGAGGAACCACCCACGGGGGTGAGAAGGGAATTTTTTATATATATATATATATATATATATATATATATATAAACCAATGTAAGAGTAAAAACCTAAAGTTGTGCCAGTTCTGCAATAATGCACGTCCTGACAGTGTTTTTCCTCTTAATTGTCTTTTTTGCGGCTCACCAGTGATGGAGTGACCCTGAACCATGACAGGAAGACAATGTTTTCTGTTGGGATGGATGAAATTTCCAAAGAAAAACACAAACTCTGAGAAAGACACACAAGAATATCTAGAGGAATTCAAGTGTTGGCAGTGCTTAATGTTTCTGAGACGAGGGTGAGAGGAGGCCCAAATCTTTTAGGCGACACTACCCCCTGCTCAGCTGGAGAGAAATGCCTCCTTTCACGACTTGAATTGAGGGCATGTCTGGCATGGAAGTAAAAGAAGTATAAGTCACAAATTCCCACATTCACTTGATAGGACTAGAGGGTTAAATCCTAAAGGGAAATCTTACACGCCAAAGTGCCCTCTTAAATAGGGTGTTAGGCAGGTATGTGAGAAAGTCACAGTTCAAGAGACAATTACAAAAGCTACTCACTTCCAAACATAATAACACAATATAAATGCTAAAAAAAAAACTACAGCTGCAAGCAATAAAGAACTGAGTTCTTTATTGAGTCAATAAGATGAGTCAGCAAGTTTGACCAGTAGGCCCACAGATGCGACTGCTGAGAACCAAATTACAATAAAATTATGTATTTCTACAGCACCAATGGTCATTTTTGCTTTCTTTGAAAAGCAAGAAAGAAACAAATCCAGAGCCTGACCTCTGAGCAAGAAAGACATGGACTGACATAGACAAAGACTGCAGAATACGCTTAAACAGACAGGAGCATGTGACCAAAGACAGTGACTATATCTGTTGACTGCTGAATTTTACACGGATTCCATTGTGTTTTTGTTTTTTTTTTTTTTTTTTTTTGAAACAAATCGTTTTTTATAATTACTCTGGGATGTATGAAAAATGCTGCTGATGATTATTTTTTCTTCTGGCTTTATTATGGCCCCTGTAATTATAAACACAGGAACTCTGGCTGCAACATAGTTCACCTGCTATACTACTAATCTGTATCTGATCTATATTCATTACAATGCAATATAAGTCATTTGCCTTTACCATTATGATAATGTCACATTTAAACATAACAAAAATATTAAGCGTCACCTTAGATCACCACAGTAGCCAAAGGTTTTGGAAGAAGACTCTGTATGCACGTTGGATCTTGGGAAAGAATGAAATCGCATCTGCACAACTTTGGTTAAAGAAAAAAACTGCTCTGCCAAGTTGACTTTACCAGAAATTACCCTGAATATCGTCTGAAGCATTCTCTGATTACATATTCAGCTCATGTTTCATAGATATTTGATGTGTATGACTAATTAGACATTCACTGCTAGTCTAGTATCGCCAGTAGAGATAACGCATGAACTCAAGTGCTATTCTTGTACTTTTTCTGTTTTTCTAGTGACATGGGAACACGGTGGCATGAACTTAAATGATGGGATTTACACAAATACACAGAGAAGAAGGCTTAATCATTTCTGCTTTTTCACTGACATTTTTGTTACCTGTTATGCGACACCTCGTGTACTGTAGGCATAGCGTTAATGTGAAAAATTAACCTCTAAGGTTGAGTTGCCCCAGAAAAATAAAATAATCATACATAAATACATACAAAGATCTCCTTTGGAAATGGTTCCGTAAAGTTTCTCATGACAGCAATATGAGGTGCACCAAGATCTGTAGCGGAAAGGCACATCCAGTGTTTTGGATGAATGTTTGGTCTTTGGTGCAGCTGATTTGAGGGTCTTAATGCATATCTGCTTTATGTCTGGATGTAGGGAGGCAATTGCTTTTGACAACAGCGGTATGGGAGACAGTGGAACTGATGTAGGAGCAGAGCTTTTGTTAACTGAACATTGTCATTTCCTTCAAAATATATATTTTAATATGGAAATGAAGATATTTTAAGTCCAACCATCTCTGAACTGAAACAACTCATGGACCCCCCCAACTGTTCACATACTGAAGAATACAGCTGAAGACAGATGCACAGAGTTCTCCATGTTTTAAGCTCGACTGTCTCCAATGACAAAAATGTGCATGCTATACATGTAATTAAATCAGAAATACATATATGCATAAATTAGATGAGTATACTTGTTAGATGTGGGGGGAAACAACGGCCAATTCCCCTGTTTCTCTACTGAGACGACAACAAAGTGTTCTAGTGTGAAAAGCTACCTGCCTACACTGAAATGTCTGAACATGCCGCTATGTAAGGCTGTTGGTATGTGCATAGCTTTGCAAACAATACCTATAGAGGTGCTACTACTGTTCATTTGCACTACTACTGCTCATTCATTTTACTTCTGCACATTTGCACTACTTCTCTTACCTCATTACTGCTACCTCATTACTGCTACTGTTTGACTACTGTTTGTATATATCATATGTTTATACTGTATATTGTTAATTGTATTTTTTCTTTTTTACGGTGTATATATATATTTTTTTTTCTTCTAATTTAGCTTAGTTAAAGTAGTTTAGATTAGAGGAGTAGGGTTAGGGTTAGGGTTAGGGTTTTATTATTTATTATGTTGCTGCACCGTGGGTCCGAGAGGACTGCAATTTCACTTATCCTGTATGTCGAACATATACGCATATATGACAATAAAGTTGACTTTGACTTGACTTTGACCAGTGCAGCAAGCTGCACCAGTGTTTACACACACTGTAAGTGTTTGTCTTTGCCTTGAACTCAAGCTGGGACAGAATCTTTTTGTTTACTTGACTGAAAATAAGGTTTCATAGCTCCTGCTTTCACTAAAAAAAATAACAATAATCATGAGGATGACTACTGGCTGCAATCGTTGCTGCTTGATGCTTCCAAATTTGAAAGATGCTGCATACCTGATAAATCTCTTTTTTTATGTAAGTAACATAACAGTTCAATGAGAGAAACTGTCAGGCCTTCACACCCTGGAGACAACACATGCTGACCTGTGACATCATAGTGCAGCTCTTTGCCTGACCTCGCTGAGTTCAACATGCATTCAGCGCACAATGTGACTGTCAAAACTCATTCCCTGGCCTGACAAGAGGAGCACATAATCATCGGCGTCGTCACAGAGCAGTTGTCATTAGGAACGGCTGGATGAACTTCTATGGCCGTCACCACAGCAAGCGTTTCTGCGCCAGACTGATGCACTGTGACCTTTGAGACCACCAGTGCCCAGGACCAACAAGTGTGTCCTCATTCACCTTCATCGCAGCTCTACCTCAGGGAGAAAAATGCAGTGTGACGCACATGTGTGAAAGGGTTTTGAACTTTATTTAAGTTACAATTCGTTTTAAGCTATTTTCCAATTTCTCCACTAATTACTTAATGATAAAATATACTCCACTCTAGTTAACAATCAAGAACTCATTTGTTTGCAGCTGTGTTGAAGTCACTCTTCAGTGGAAGTGCTTGCACTGCCGCCAAGTTCCTGTTTTAAACATGATTTTTCCCTATTCATCTAACATGTATGAAACAAACATGGACAAACACTCAGTTCCGCATGAATCACATGACATTCAAAGTTATTGTGCGCAGAATCTGACCGAGCTGATCTGTCGAAGTCAGCCTAGGTGTGGATCTGGTCATCATCTGTGCACAGTGTGAATGAACAGCTGCTGTGTTTTATGACCGTTTCGACAGCCCTGCCATCGCTGCATTCTTTATCCTGAGAAAGCCGCATATGAGTCAACACAAATCCAGCTGAACTCATTATTGGATCTGGTTAATCATTAAATAGTTCACCCGGTTGAGAGATTCCAAATGCGTAGATGAAAATTTAAACCCAATCTAGCTAGGACAGTATGATTGTTTTTTTTAAAGTCGAAATTTTTATGTAGAACTTTTTTTCATGGATCCATAATGTTTTATCTACTAAAACTTTAATAAGGTGCATTCGGTTGAGTTTTGCTGCATGCAGATCAGCATAGATTAATTCATTTAATTGAATTAAATTTTATTCAAAGTGCCAATTCATACCAATGTTATCTTAAGACACTTTACACATTCAAAAAAAAAAAGAGAAACAGGTCAACTCCACACTGAGTAAGCCATTGGCGACAGTGGCGAGGAAAAACTTCCCTTTAACAGGCAGAAACCTCAAGCAGAACCAGACTTAGTGTAGACGGCATCTACTGTAACCGCATGGGTTGGGGTGGGGGGGAGAGACGGAGACGGGAGAAAGTAGATGCACTGCACAGTACTGAGTGAAATAACATTTATCAGGACAATAAATTCCTCCATTAATTTTGCTAAATTAAATCTTGTAGCTGAACACTTGATCTACTGTCACACGCCACAGTGGAATGCAAGAAGGAATAAAACAATACAGATGAACTGCCCTCAGGAAAGCTCAATCTGTGACATATTAAAAAGGTCAGTGTGTGAGGGCTCAATAAACAGTTTCTCATACCATTGGCTCAGTTGGCTGTACATTTTTTGAAGCTGAAGCCATCATATTTCGTTTTAAACTGATCAAATTATGTGGTTAATGTGAATGATGACCCCGAAGGGGAAAGAATAATATTAATAAAATTCACGTATTAAACTTTCATTGATTTAACTGTTTGTGCTGTCATAAATTTGTTTTTGCAGTCTGTTTTCTTTCATCTTGTGTTTAAGGCAGAACAGTAGCATGACTCTGTCATAGAATGCTAAAGTCATCGGGGGACCAGGAGGTGATTTATTCATTAGCTTTCTCTATAACTGTCAGACTGTTACATTACCTTAGCATGTATACATCTTATTGTATTCATCCACATGTTAAGATGATATTTATATTTTGTAGTTATTTAATTGAGGTGTTTCCACATATACGGTATTGAACTTATGCTACTAGGATTTTGGGAACTGAGGGACATTCCTTTAAGGAAAAACACAGGAATTCCTTCCACACCCTATTTTTTCTGCAGACAAACACTGCAGACAAATATGAACTGACATTCAGTGTTTGTTTAAGCTGGAACAGCCACCACAGATACCATACTCCAGTTGAATCACCATGGTGGGATGAACGGAATAGCTGCACACAAACTGTTGCTGGCAGCATGAAAATATCTGCTTTGGTCAGCCGATTACAACATTTTCAACCTCACATGCAACTGTGAAACTGAGCTGTCCAGCCTTTATTGAATTGTAATGTTTAGGGCATGCGTGACTGGTCATGTAAGATTCCACCTTCACTTTAATGACCAGATTAAAGGAAATCATGAGCAGGAGTTAAGCAAGTCAACAAGTGCTGAGGGAAACAGAACTGAAGAGAAGAAGAAGAAGAAGAAGAAGAAGAAGAAGTGAAATTAATGTGAGTAAAGTTTAGTTTATGGCTGGAGTCTCTTCTCTTTCAACACTGACAAGTATTCTTTGTTCATGTTGTCTCATTTCATTGGTTTATGCAAAATGTTTACATATGTGGAATATTGTACATGTGGACAGCAGACAGAAAGTGTAGTTGTTGGCTGAACATAAAAAACAGGACACAAGAGATAACACAAGGCACTTTCACAAAAGACAGTCTGGCACAAGAGGGAAGGAGATGTGATGATTTTTGAAGTCTTGTTGATAATTACATCTGAGATATAACTGAGACAAAAGGGAGGGCTTGATAACAAAATGGTATGACTATCAACTACTCCTAACCATTTTCTGTTCATTAAAACACTGGATCCCATCCCAGCAGTCACTGAGGAAGGAATACACCCTGGACAAGTCATCAGCCATCATAGAACACATACACAGCATTCACATACACAGCAAGGGCAAGTGTAGTGTTTCCAATCAACCTAACGTGTGTGTTGTTTGGCTGTGGGAGGACCTATATAAAATCCATACAGGTACAGGCCTCATAGAAATCATCCAACAGTTGACTTGAGATGTGTTTTAAAAGTAGTAATATCTAGCATCCATCCGAGATGAAGTTTAATAATGTAGCCAAGGAAACATTTCTTGATGGCAAGTCCCAGCTTTGCCATACTACTGGCACCAGGTAAAAACCTGTCAAAAGTTTGTAAAACAGCACTGGGTAACGGCTGCCAGCACTGACTACATCACGGCCATCGCTACTGACAAAAAACCAAACCACAACAGTCAGCACGGTCTACACAACAGTGGAAACTTATGAAAAATGTCTTTCAATGATGGTCAGCGAGAACATGTGGAGAGTAGTGGGAAAGGATTAGACACATTGCCTGCCTAGTACACACGGCAGGTTTTTTTTGAGTCGCCCGGGTGTTCATACTGCGCAACTGGATAGGATCGGCGGGAGCACTGGGCACTGGGTGTCCACACTACAAGACTCATCTGAGACAGGAGTGTCCACACAGCGCAACTCTCTCCATCAGGAGGCGTGACCAACTGCGCTGCCAGTTTCCAAAAAAGGACTGGCACGGGAAGTATGTGGCCGCAGCACGTTATTGTTGTAATTTGCCCTTACGAATGAAATGTCTCTTGTCGGTCCTGGATTTTGTTTGAAATTTCCCCCACAAAATGCCACTTATAGCCTAGTGCAATTTATTTTTCTCATTCATGACGTATTTTTTGACTGATTCGACTCCGGGGGGACTTCTAGTTCGAAAAACACAGACTAGCACAGCTTTATTAAAACTACAAAACTATGTACAGCTCAAAATTTCCAATTTACAAAAAAACAGATGAGAGGACATAACAACTTCTAATGGTTTCAACATCAGTGTCACAACTACGCAGTTTTTGCAGAAACCTTTTGTTCCGTTTATATTGCGGCGGTAGTGGCGTGCAGATTGGTGCAAAAAGTCGGTGTGGTTGGTGCAGACAGTGGCTGAGTCATAGTCTCCTGTGTCCACTGACCTCGCAAAACAATTTTTCTATCTTCTGTTGTTGTCGCTCTGCTCTGCTGCAGCCGCTCTACTGCTCCTTATCACTTCCTTATTTTGCAGCCACGCCCATGTCTGCTCTCATTGGCTGTAGCTCCTTCTACATCACTACGAGCAGCCTGAATATCTAGCAGGTTTGATATCCAGTTTTACGTCTGAGACTCCGCGCGGGGCGTCGTCAGGCTCGTTACTCGCGTCTTTGAGATACTTAACTCGGTCGCCAAGCGGATTAGTGCCTCACCCCAATTTTGGGTGAGGGTGAGTCGCGAGTCTAAGACGCAGAAAATCATGCTGTGTGTACTAAGCCTTAGGGTTAGAATAAGAAACATTTATGCATCTCTCTATTTTTACAGTATTATTCCTAATTAGGGTCAAGTTCCATCCATCCATCTTCTACCGCTTATCTGGGGTCAGATTGCAGGGGCAGCAGCCTAAGCAGGGAAGCCCAGACTTTTCTCTCCCCAGCTCTTCTGGGGGGATCCCAAGGCGTTCCCAGGCCAGCCGAGAGACATAGTCTCTCCATCGTGTCCTGGGTCTTCCCGGGGGCCTCATGACCATATGTGAGGGTAGGAACGAAGATCGACCAGTAAATCAAGAGTCTGCATTACTGCAGATGCCGCACCGATCTGCCTGTTGACCTCCCACTCCATTCTTCCCTCACTCGTGATCTAGAGTGCCATTTCTGGCAGGATCTCCTTTCTGACCCAGAGAAGGCACTCCACCTTTTTCCGGCTGAGAACTATGGCCTCAGATTTGGAGGTGCTGATTCTCGTCCCGGTTGTTTCACACCTGGCTACGAACCAATCCAGCGAGAGCTGGGGGTCACGGACTGATGAAACCAACAGGACCACATCATCTGCAAAGAGCAGAGACTTGATCAGCCCCTTCCTGGAGCCAGGCCTGTGGGCGGGACACGATGGCAAGCGCCTGGTGACCAGGCCTTTGCCCATGGGGTCTGGCTAGGCACAGCCCAAAAAGACAACATGGGACCCCCCTCCCGTGGTCACACCACCTGCAGGAGGGGCCAAAGGGGTCAGGTGCATTGCGTGTTGGGTGGCAGCCGAAGGCAGGGTCCTTGGTGGTCTGATCATTAGCTGCAGAAGCTAGCTCTAGGGTCAAAGTGGTTACTGAAAAAAATCCCAGTTGTTACTGGGAAAGATACACCTCCTATTACATTAGCACTTTTACCTTGACAAGTGTGTAACAATTCAACAGTAAAATTGCATCCGATGGCATGTTGATGTTAGAAGTGAGTTGATCGTTTTCCTGGCAAATAACCTTACCAGTTATTTGGTGGAAAACACATTTCTGGTAAACGATTATGGAATGGTCTGCATAAAAATCCGTTTTCATGGCCTTGAGCTGAAAATCAGAGGTCAATAGGTTCCAGGAGCTGAACAGAAAATGACACATCCCCCATTTAGAGTTTCTGACAAGCCAAAGGTGTTCAGTTCCATTCACTTGCAGGAAGATTTGTAGGTCAGGCATTATGTTCTGTTCTTGTTGCCTTTGTCCCCCAGACCTCAGGTTGCCATGGAACCCAGCCTAACTGTGGGGAAAGGTTTGTCTAGTGCAGAGAATTATGTCTGAGGTCTAATATCAGAGTACTGACCCTAAGGTCAAGAACGCCTGTGTATAAGAAACGTGATTTCTTAGATTTTTGTTACACACAGTGAATAAAACAAACAACTTCACAGGAAGAGTGCAACACATCAGTCCTCACATGTAACATTTTTGGGTAAATATTGTAGATATGAGGTCCTTGCAGTGATACCAAGATGCTAACAGAATCAATATTTACCCCATAATTATAGATAATGATTATCATCCAAAATGGTGGAACATGGTTTACCATCCAGCTTGACTCTTTGAGAGCTTTGTTTTGTTTGATGTAATGTATGATGTGGATGTAATTGATAACCCAAGTATACAGCAGCTGTTATCAATCCCAGATCTGATCTGAATCAACTTCATGTTTATCTATTTTGTAGTTAATAGTTAAAAGCTATAAAATGCTAGATATGCCTTTGCTAGGCTGCCTGGCAGCCACTCTGTAGCTAACAGCCATGTTACTGACTGCTCCAGCCAGCACCCAGAACAAACAAAGTGACAAAGTGCTGATTGTGTTGAGGGTTATCTGAGTTGGGTGGCAGCAGTTGGCAGAGCAAGCTTCACTCTGAGAAGTAAATATGAAGTGACAGTATACTATTGTTATAAGAACCTAGCAGATACAATCTTATTCCAGAGAACTCTGTTGGCAGGGCACTGGGAACACTGGTGCAGACCAACTTTGTAATCTGACCTCAGACTAAACTGGCCAGTCTCCTTGTGTGTGACCAGGGAATACAAAACCTGCTGCTGCTGCTGCTGCTGTTGCCATTTGTTAGGGAAAGATATGCAAATATTTCAAAGTTTGGTTTAAATCTGACTAATGACAAACACAGATGAGAGACAATGAAACTCAACATGTAATATGATAAGAAAAAAAGGAACTGGCAGTGAATTATGAGAGCATATGGCATGAGATAGGAGGAACAACGGTGACACCAAATCTAATTGGCCATTTAATGACAACATTAAGATAAAATACTTTAAGCAACCAAATATATTACATCACCTTGTGTGTGTGTGTGTGCCTGTGTGTTTGTGTGTGTCTCATTGGTAGGTGTGGGGGTGGGGGACCAATACAAGGTGAAAACCCACCATGTCACGGATCTCTAAATTGTCTCCCTTCAGGAGCTGCTGCTGCACCGTCAGGATATTGCGAAGCTGTTGCCATGGAGATTTGGGTCAGAGTGCCGATGTGCGAGTGCAGCCCGAATCCAGCGTTGGCAACGAAGAGCAACCAGATCCGGCTGGAGAAGGCAGCAAACTCCAGCTGAATGTAGGTCAGCAGGATTCTCCAGAGCTGAGGCAACAACTGACTGTAAAAAAAAAAAAAAGCTCTAAAGTGCTGAGGGGTGATCAAGAGAGATGAAAAACAGGCTGGGGAATACCACTCCCGCAAGAATTACTGGAGCAAAACCAGTGTAGTGTCTGACTGACAAATCAAACTCATTACGGTGTACGGTACGATATTATGGTGAGGACGTTCAAACATAATTTAATGTTCTCTGCTCACGTCTTTGTGGCCTTTGTTGTACTAGTTTGTGTGGACTGCTTTTGTGTAACACCAGTGATGCTTTAGGGAAAACTTTATCATTGCAGTGTATAGAAAATGAGATGATTATTAATGAGATATCTGGCTGTATAATAAAATAATAAAATAAGTTTGGTAACCACATTTACTGGAATTACAGTTTACAGTTACAGGATTATGATTATAATTTCTGGTGTGGATACATTTACATTTTTCTAAATATTTTGAACAACAAATCATAGGTTTTTAAAGATCTCTTGAGCATTGTGCACTAATGCAAATAAATTATTCAATGCTAAAATCAGTTAAATGGAACACCTTATCTTTTAATTCTTTTCATTGTGTAGTTTTGTTATAAGTTCGTACTTTAAGAAATCTGAGGATATTAGATAAATTAGTAGCATTCACCAAATAAAACATAGTAAATAGCCCTATTTTCCTGCTGTGTGCCGCTTTTACGTAGAACAAAAACTCCAAATCTGATTGTGCAAAGATTACCCCAAAAAATAATATGTTTATAGTATACTGTGTAATTCTTACTCCTATTATTTTAAGACTCCAAATTAAACAATTCTTAACTAAATAAACACCCAATTTTCATAATAACAAAATAAATTGAATAAGACTAATTATGGCCCATTAAAGGAAACATTTAAACACAAATAAAATGTGTCTGGATGTGGTTTTAGTTTCAGTTATCTATAGTGACAAAAATTTCTTCACACAATACTGCATGAGAGTTTCTTATTTTATTTCCACACTTTCTACACTTCTGTTAATACTTTTAATGATTTGTCAGACAGTTTGATGTAGACATAAAAATGTGGACATAAGAAACTTATATAAGAATTCTTTGATGAGGCTGTTATCAGTTTTTATGAGTAACTGATAATATAACAGTGCCAAGGGCATTTGTAATAACAATTCATTTCAGTGAATTCAGAGCAAAAATCATTCTGTTCCCCTTATGTAGCTATAGCCTGAACCAAAGTTCAGTTTATTCATCTGTGATTGTTTAGCTTTATTTTCTCATCTGTCATTTTTTAAAAAGCAAACTGATCTGATTACAATTATTCAAGTAAACATTTTTCAATAACAGAATAATAAACATGTTAATCATTAATCATAAATGGCTAGTGTTGAGATCAGCACAGCAGCGTGGAGGTTAGCACAGACACCCCATAGCAACGTGGAAGCCCTAATAGGTGAGGGTGTTAGTGATGATGGGTTTGCCTGGAGGGTGTCAATATCCAATAACCTGCTGTTAGGTATGAGCAACAGTTGGTTAAAAATGGATGAATCTGACTAAAAATAAGAACTTGTGTGAACATTTCTGCTTCCTAAGTACTGGTGAAGGTTTTTATTTGGCAACGCAAACCATATTAAACTAAACGGAATAGTTGTGTAATTATGAAAGCAGTGAGTTTTTCTCTTTCATGTACTGGTGTAAATCCAAAATTTAGTCTACATTATCAATAACTCACAGTGAGTCAAAGCCCGAGTCAGTGCAGACTGTTTTCATCCTGTATCAGCAAATCTATTCAAATAGTTCCTTCCATTGTTTACTCAGCATCACAGACAGATGGATAAAAGACTCCGAGGAGAGATGGATTATCATCCCTCCCTTCTGACCGTCAACAGTTCAAAGGAAAATGCTAATGAGATGTTGGGAATGCAAATGTTGAACAGTGGAATTGGAATAGACTCCCAAGAATCTTCATTTAATGGAACTTCCCCACCATTTGTTCCAATAGGTACAAACTATAACTTTAATTAAAGCGTGACAAATAACCAAAAATGGAATAATCCTCATTAAGGTCTGACAATGACTCCATTTTCTTTCCTATGTGAAGAATGTGTAAGAAAACCAAAAATATTAATATTAGTGTAGCACAATGTGTACTGGACTCAGTCAGGGTTAATCCAATAGTTTGAAGAATTTAAGTCATTTTTTATTTATTTATTTTTTTTTAGAGTTTAACAAATATAAAACACTCAATAGCTGTTTGTTGATGTATAATTATTCATACTTAATTATTGATTAATATTTATCTTCATGTGTTGCTCTAAGCATGATGGGAAATATTGCTTGGTCAGAAAGCATCAGGATACATTGAGTGTACTATTTAGAAAAGTCTTCACTTAACTCATTTCATCTGTATGTTCTAAAAACTGTTCTTCAAAAAAAAGCAAAAAACAAGTATGGTAATGCAATCAAGTCAAGCACATTTAAACTGTACAGGAACTTCCCCTGCCAGAATTAGTGAATGAAGACCAGCTTTCAGCCCAGACGCCATGGTATTTAGTAATGGCTGCTAATTCAGAACTGCTCCTTTTGTGTCCCTCTTTAATATTGTTCACGTGACCACTGATGCCTTTATCCCTCCAGACAAATCCCAGAGACTGTGACCACATCCTTGTCTTTATTTCCATCAAAACTCCTAGCAATTAGTGGACTGTGAGTTACACTATGCTCAGGCCTTGGGAACGTAACATTCAAAGACCTCAAAGGACCTTTCAAAGAAAGACAACAATGTCTTTCCGGCATTCCACAGACTACATATGTCCTTGAGCTAAAGGGGAGAGCTTGCATTCTTCTTCATCTTCACAATTATTCTATGATGCAGTGCAACAGAGAGCAGTCCAAAAGGTCCTTTCAAGGATGAAAAAGCCCAGTTGAGATTATGTGTTTAACTTCAGTGGACTGGCTGAGGTCTGAAGTTCTGCAGAGCACACCTTCAACCTGTTTTTCATAAACCAGACAGGGGGGGAAAAAAAGTCCCAGACATGGGATTACACCCACTCATGGGTAACAGTGCATGTGTGTCAAATAAGAAAGAATTTCCTCCCATCAGTCAAAGAGAGTAATGGGTGTGACAGTACATAATGTGCCCATTGTGTGTTACGGCATCACATCTTCAGAAAGAAGAACAAAAATGGTAGATTAGAAGGATACACACAGTAGTTAAAAAAAATACACTGGAAAGTAGTAAAATATAATGGAATTAGAATGTATATTTTTATCTACCAGTTTTGTTTTAAAACTGCTGAATCCTGAGAGAGAACAAACTGTTTGAACAGGAGAGTGTGGGAAACTAGACTTTATTTGCAGATGGCAAGGATGTAAAAGTCAGGTGTAAACAAGATTCTTACTGAAATGTCAACGCTAAAGAAATAATTATTACATTGGTCACTAAATATCTTAAAACTCAGGTTTTCTGGAACTTAACTTCATTTCCTCAGATCAAAGGTCAAAATCTGCTCTTATTTAATATATTTGGATTGGTAAAGGTACCATATATTTAATGCTTTTATTTAAAAAGTCAAACAGTCAATTACAAAACAACACTAAGAAAATAACATTAGGAGGTAATTTTAATTAAAATGACACCTGTTTTGTTTTATGTTTTGAACAAATAAGTAGATTCCATTGTCGCTTTGTCAACTTAACTTAGCTTTGCTGCTAGCTTACTTGTTTATCAAATGTTTGTTCAAAGGTCCAAGAAGATGGGTCCAAGGACCCAAGAAGATTAAGTGGCAGGACTATTATCATCTCACCAGCCTTACATGTTGTAGTTGGTTAAAATCATCTCAACACTTTCTGTGAAACTGATGACAGCTTTATTTTCTTTGTGCGACATGTTGCTGCTTGCTTAGTCATGTCTGCAGCTCTGCAGGGCTTGAAGTGAATTCACAGCTGGAGTGAGCAATGCTTGATATTCAAGCTAGAAGTTTGTTTAATAATGCTCGAGGTGTTAGGGTCTGGCTTGCCGGCCCTTTATGGTGTATGTGAGTCGCTCCTGGTTTTCCCCTGCAGAGGGCGTGGGTTCCTGGGATCCAGCAGTGACCGCACACCTGTCGCTGATCACCTCATCAGCGACTGATATAGGGAGGCTGCCAGCTGTTCCCGACTGCTGGATCATTGTCATTGTGTTGGGTGCTCGTCCTCCCTTTGGCTGCAGAGTGCCACAGAAGGCACTCAGACTAAAGCTTTCTCGTGGCTCTTGGATTTTTGACTCATGAGAGTTTTTGCCCCGGTTCCCAGGTCGCCACACTCCTGAGTCTGAGTTCGGGTCTCTGGACACCCTGCAGTGGAGTCTCCCCGCGAAGTGTTTGGGCTTGAGTTTGTATGAACATTGGTTTTCTTCCCTCCAGTTGAAGCGTCTTCTGTTTCTCTTTTTGCTGTCCACCCAATAAAGGGTTTTTTTGTTCTTGGAGCGCCTGCTCGTGTCTGCATTTGGGTCCTCAACACACAAACCTTAACACTCTTATTAAAATTCATTTTAGGCAATGATGCATTTGGAAATAAAATAACTAGGTAATTTTTCTTACCAAATAGATGATCTTTTCTATAAAAGAAAGTGATCTTGTGGTTTACATATTCAGAGGAATAGTTAATTTTTCATATACCCCCACATAAAGTGCATATAAAGAGTATATAAAATATTTTAGAAACAAGATGTCATGGCTTCTTAATATTTTACAATGTATTACATGAGGGGTTGGTGTCCTGGTGTCAGACAACTCATATCAAGAGGAAAATCATTTATAATTTGCAAGATGACTCACTTTCATTAACACCCCCGTTGTTACAGGGAGTGATTCCTGGAAACCTGTACCAGGAGGGAGGCAAGGGCACAAACTTCACATTAGCAGAGATTATAACAGTAGTTCAGCCCAGTCCAAGAGAAAAAAAAATTAAAATCACATCCTGTTCTGTCAGCCTGTGCTGTCTGTGTAGAGTTGGGTTGGTTACAGTTATGTTGGCAGATAGATGTAGACTTCATTTGTCCTATTAGAATTAGAATTTGAAATTAAAAGTGTGTGTTTCGTAAAATCAGTTTATTTCAGTGGTGGGCCGTTAGGGCCAGCAAGGCCTTCTCTGCTGGCCCAAACATACTCAGAAAAGTTTATTTTTTTTTAATAAATAAAATTATTTTTCATAGTTGTTCTGTTCATGTCGTATTATATCCACTTGGTGGTGCTGTTTCCAGTGTTCTATATTATGGTAGAGTTTTTATCCAATCATATTTCAGCTAGCTTGTGTTGTCAGATTCTATGAAATCTGCCTAACGCCTTCAGAATCAACAGAGCAGGCTCTTGAATGCTGTAAGTCAGTTGCGATAGCCAATCAGATCTCGAGACTGCAACACCAAGGCAAGCTGGACTGTACGTGTCCAGTGATTGGATAAGCACACTCGTGAGAGCCGGCACTTGGAACTAGCGCTGAGCTAATCATGGAGATCCAGCTACCGACAGCTATCGCTGTATTTTTTAACCCAAGATGGTTGAAGGAGGAGAAGAGATAGATTTGGTTGCGGATCTACTAGCCACGACATTTTCAAGATAAACCTTTCATGAAAAGCTGGATCTTGTGAGAAAAGATTGGCCAACCCCTCCGCTCGATAGCTAGCTTTGTTTTCAAATAAGCAGACGCTGTGGAGGAGATACATGTTGGTGACTGCAAGCCTTTTATTTTTATTTTTAATATGTATTTTGTAATTTTATTTCATTAGTATTAAATCAGTGGTAACGAAAAAAGTGGACAAAATTCTAAAAAATCTAAACTTCTGATCATCAGCAATCTATAATGTAAATAACGTTACGTGGCGCATTGGCAAAGATGTGACTGAAGTCATCTAAGTCACAACAAGATGTTCAATTGTTTTGCTGCTGCATATTCTCAAAAACAAATGCAAATAATCTGTTTGCTTTTATTTTCAATGAATAGTTTGTGTTGTTATCGTGTCGTTGGTGTCTGAGATGTAAACGGCGACAATGCACAGTTTATTAACTTAGTTAGTTTTGTTGACTTAAAATCGCGTTTTATCTTTGAGTTTTGACAGTATCCGTGATCTTAGTTTCCTACCCTTAATTGTGAATGTGAGGTTATTGATTTTAAATGCTCCGGAAATTAAGTGTTGCTCGATTAGCCTATATTAGGGTGATGTAATGTGTAAGTGTGATTCTGTATGGATGCTCGAGCCGTTGTATCATATTGATGGTATTATGGGGTGTATGACGTCACTGAAGGCCTAGGTGTGAAATGCACGGCCCGCCACTGGTTTATTTACACCGTTAATAATAAGGAATAAGCTTGAATTTTTAACCCCATATTACTGAGAAGAAGTTTAATCAAAATATCACACATACATTATTAAACTTTGATTTGTCTTGACTAAATGTATAGTAGTGTCTAGCTCCATTGTCGTTTGTATTATTCCCAAAGTAAAGCGACATTTTGTCTGCTTTAATATCATACATCTTTGACCGTCACATAACTGTGTGCTATCCATTCACCTTCATGAACAATGTTTCTTTAACACATTTACCACCTTCCAGTTAAACACAGGTTTCAGTTTTTTTTTTTTTTTGTGGTTTTTACCTTTCTATAAATCCTGTTATTTCAGGATCAGGGGGGATTTGTAAGAAATAATGCTTAAAATAACAGTTTATTTCAATGAAACTAATTGAAATAAAGGGAACTGTTAATGTGCAATAATGTGGAACGGTTCAGATTACTTTTCTTTGTGATGCACATCTGCTCCACATGTGGTTAAGAACAAGAAAGTGTGACATATTATTACCATCGTTCTGGGCTTATCTTTGCTCACCATTGTCAAATAATTTATGTTCATACAGCAATGTGATTTTTCTTTGAAATAAATAAGGCCTTTGTTGTGAATTACTGTTAAATAAAAGTGATTACATTGACATGTTTCACCATTGTGAACCTTTTTTGTGACAAAGCAAAGAACATGTCACGCTGTGAACTTTGCTTTTGCGGCGTGTGAACACGACATGTGTCTCCCCAGCAGACTAAACATTCAGCGTCAGTCAGTCAGTCAGTGGTATCCCTGTGGCCGCGCTCTGTGCTGAGGCAGCGATCTACACAGACAAAAGTCTTATCAAAATGCACAACAACAGTCTGACCGAACCCACCCCCCTCGACCAGCAGAATGAAAACTCATTCACAGTCAGTCTAAAGCTGCACTGCAGGTCTGACAGCCATATTGACTGATCAAATTATTCAGAGGGAAACACAAAATGATTCAGGATCCATTTTATATGACCGCGCGTGTCCTGTTTTCATCTGCACTTCAAACATAGGGGGGTTGTAAACGATCTGGTTATCGCTGTGCCGTTAAATGCACAGCGTGAGACCAGCAGTCTGGATGTCAGATGAAGGTTAGAGAGGTTGAACGCGGGAGATGAGAAGGCGTTTACGCCTGAGGATGTTTGAAGATGACGGGGACTTTCACTAATGAGGAAATGCTTCACATCGGTGTTGGAATGCAGGCCTGTATTACTTCCAGATGACAGTGGGTAGCAGGCCCTTTCTTGCTTGGCTTAGCTGCTAACTGATGCTGGGTGCTGTAAGTCACAATTCACAAAAAAATCGTAAATTTGACTCGTCTGAACTGACACAATTGAAAGGCACTTGACTGTTGGACAGATTAAGTCCGAGTGTAATGTTCGACACAATTCCCTTTGTTTCCTGTGCAGAGCTGGTTACAGTGGTTACAGTGGTCGGCACTGACACCAGCATCTGAACTATGAAATATGAGTTTCGAGTACCTCAAAGAAGCCTCAAACGCCCATGAATCAGTGGTCTGCATGATTCACATGAAACACATGTATGAACAGACACTCATGGGGATGACAGTAGAAACACACGCATAAGGATGTGGTTGTTCACATATGTGCACGTCAAAAACCAGGGTGATCCTTGACATGTGACTTGTGTGTCATGAATCATTAAAGCATTTCCCGCAACAGATGTTTTGTGTGTGACAATTCTGCTTGGCAAAATGGCAGCCAGTTGTTAGCCATTAGATATTTTTTTCCTAAATATTGACCTACTTGATGATTGGACTCAATTAACCAGGAATGTAGCAGTATTTGAGTGTTTATAGTGTGTTTCTGCAACAGCTGCGATGGTGATTAAATTGCAGCTGGACAATTCATTTTCCTGTCGGAAAGCAAAGTTCAACTAGGGACAAATTAAATCAACAACATGGCAACCTTCTCATGGCCAGCTGTAAAACTTGGATTTTTGTCTTGAACAAAAACCAAAGGCACCTCAAACACAGAGACCTAGATGGGAAAATACAATTGTAGATAACTAAACCAGCCATTGTTGCAGGGAAGCAATTATGTCCTTTTTTTTGAGGAAATTATCTTTCAAAAATACAAAATTTCTAATAATGGAAAGTGATTGAGGAATACAGCTGGAGGCTGCAGACCCTGCGGTTTCTATCACTTCCTTCCTTTTGCTCAGAACATGTGAAACAGACATTACAGCTCCGCCGCAGAGCGTGACGTCACTGCCAGTGACGTGGTCCAGCAGGGTGTTGGAAATGCAGGGGGCTTGGGTTGCCATCTGTGTAGGGACAGACACACCCAAAACGGAAGGAGATATTCTCTGAATGCTCTGAGCCAGGGTGGAGGACCTCAGTCTAGGAAGAAACAAAGCCACGGGAGAGGTGATCAAGGCCAGGTCCACCACGGGGAGCGGAGACCTGCAATTACACCAGCGAGCGAAAGCAGCTCTGACACAAAACTGAGCCTCGTGAAAAAGAAGATTGTGTTTCTGCAGCTTTTGTGCCAACCTGAGTGTTAGGTTCCTGTACCTTTTGTAAAGAAACGGTGAAGACAAATCTTCAGGCTGAGCAGCCTGAGGTTGAGTCAGGATATTCCCACAGGGCACAATAGGACCAGCTAATAGCATTCCCATAATGACAGCAGAAAAGCTGTGGACAAACATTCACGGCTGGCCAGATTTCGTTTTAAAGAGCCTCTTTTCTCCGCGTGCCTTTGCTCCATTCACAGAGGTCAGTGGACTCCTCCCCGCTGTTTTGTGTCCTTCAGAGAGATCCATCCCTCTCCTCTGAGCTCCGTTCATTCCACCTGGAACAAACTGATGCTGGAGAAATGAGATCAGTCTGTACTAACAAGAAAAAATATGTTTTACTCAGCCCACACTTGGTCAGTGGTCACACGGTCCTGCTATAAATGATAAAAATAAAGGAATAAAAGAATAAAGAGGAGCTAGAAATAAGCCAAGGTGGAAGAGAACAGTTAATTAAAAATAAATAAATGAATTAACAGGAATAATGAAGTGTACTGTGAAGATTGTTTACAATATTGCTGTTGAAATTGTTGTTTTGCACAGATTTGGATGAGACCTCGGGGACTCTTAATTGCCCACGAGGGAGATGGCCTGTGGGAAAAAGCTGCTCCCGTGCCTGGATGTTCTGGCGCTAAGCATTCTGAAGGAGGGCAGCAGGTTGAGGAGCTGGTTTCCTGGGTGGGCCGGGTCTGACAGGATTTTCCCTGCCTTTTTCCTTATTCTGGGGGAGTACAGGTCCTGGAGGAAGTGCAGGTTCAGGCACCCATGTCCTGACCGTCCACTGCAGCCTTCTCACATCCGATTTGGTCGCCAAACTGAACCAGACAGTTAATAAAGCTGTGCTGGAGAATTGGTGACTTTTCAAATTGTTTGCAGATTTAATGGCGCCGACTTTAAGTAAAGAATTTGAAGCGTTGACCTGGCAAATATGTGTTTGGATTTGATCATTTTGTAGGAACACAAGCTCACTGTGACAGACGAGATGCAGAATAGAATAATTTTATATGAAGTCTTGACTTCATGTGTGAACATGCCAGGGGGGAATAGATCAGATAAACGTACCTCAAGGTGGTGGTGGGGCCTGAAACACAGAAGAAAGGTTTGTCTGCTTGGACTGACAACATCCTGCTTTCAGTGTCGACAGAACACACATTGTCATTGTCTTTATCCCCCGGCAACATAAGCGCCTCTGTGGTGTCGCTATCACCTAAGAATGTAGGTATTCAATCAGATGATCAGATTTCACAGGTCAGCTCATCTAACCACCGGAGGATGGTCAGCAGCCCCATTTAATATAGTCATACAGGAGGTCATACACACCCCAGCAGGAACACTGCTCGGCTTTCTTTTTAGAGTCTCTCCATTGTATTGCTTTCTATCACAAAGGTGTAAAACACTAAGGAAACCTTCAACAAGTGCTTTATTTCACCAAAATCATAATAGCAAGAACAAAATAATACTTTATTTGAATTTTTTTTTAAAGTTATTATTTAAAAGGTATCTTGTGCTCCATCTTTGTTACAGCACTTCCAGCCTGTCGCTGGATCTCCTACCTCCACCCTCCTGAGGCCTGGCACTGCTGCTGGATCCTGAACCCTCTCCATGGCCCTGCCTGGATCCTGCTGCTTCTGCTCAATGTTC
Organism: Pao palembangensis; assembly: GCA_015343265.1. Classification (NCBI taxonomy): domain Eukaryota; kingdom Metazoa; phylum Chordata; class Actinopteri; order Tetraodontiformes; family Tetraodontidae; genus Pao; species Pao palembangensis. Next base: position 1,229,319 of record CM027097.1, read on the forward strand.
TCTCTATCCTCTCTGTCTCTCCTCTCCCCCTCTCCCCTGTCTCACCATCTCCCCGTCTCTCCTCTCCCCCCTCCCAGGCAGTCGCAGCAGATGGTTGTCTACACTGAGTCTGGTTCTGCTCAAGGTTTCTGCCTGTTAAAGGGAAGTTTTTCCTTGCCACTGTCGCCAATGGCTTAATCGGTGTGGAGTTTTGCCCTGGGAGCTGTTTCTCTTCTTTTTTGAATGTGTAAAGTTAACATTGTTATGAATTGGCACTTTAAATAAAATGAAATTGAAACTGAAATATCTTTCTCCCAACTGACGACATGACCCTAACCCTCACCTAAACCAATTTTAATCCTAACATTAAAACCAAGTCTTAACCCTCAAAAAGACCTTTGAGGTTGTGAGGAGCAGCCAAAATGTTCTCACTTTGCTAGTAGAATGACTGTTTTGGTAATCAGTATGTAGCAAGTACAAGAACATACACACACACTTCACTTTTGCATGTGGGGAGGTACAAAGGGATCAGTGATTTTAAACAGAAGGCCACTGGAGTGTGTAAGTACAATGACTTTTCCAGTTGATCTAACAAATGCTGAAGAATTTTTTGCTAACCTTGTCTAACTACCTAATTTCTCTAAATAAGGACCTTTAGAGAAGAAATCTTTCAATTGGTGCTTAATTTTCAATGTAAACTTGATTTACTTGAGGCAGTTGATAGTAATTTACTTTGAAACTGTTGAAACCTGAAGAGCTGTTTCTTTGAAACTCAGCCTTTTTTTTTCTAACCTGCCTGTTTCCCTTTTATTCAGAGGTCGCCACGGTCTCCAGGGTGCTTTTACTGATACTGAAACTCAATAGCTGAACTATGTTTATGTCAAAACATCAGCAATATTCTGTCACTGTCAACGATTCCAGCTGACAGCAAATGCAAACCCAGAATGAGTGTTTACTATTCAAGAAGTAAATATGCTCAAAGACGCCATTCAATAGTTAATAAACTATTGAATGAACGTTGTCCATTTCTTTCTAAATTAACCAGGATTTTCCAATGTTAGCATTTTCCTCTGACAATATTGGGGGAAATAATGACTAAATATGGAAAAATAACACTGAACAATCTTGGAAATTTGGAAATGTGGAGAAAATAGAAAGTGATGAAAATGGGGAAGAAAAATGAAAATAGAGAAGTAGATAGTGGTAGGAATAGAAATCTGAAAATATAGAAAAGCTGAAACATATAGAACAAATTGATGATGTTATTAAATATGTCGAAGGTTATTTAATATTTCGTCCATAATGTCTCTAATATCAGTGGAGCATATTCATGTAAATGCAAATTTTGCTATAAGTTTTTTCTACAATTTTGCACCTAAAGTTTTGGAAGGTTCATGTCTTCATTAATCATTTTGATGAAGTTAACATCACCTCCTCCTTCTAAGTGGCTTTTCACTGCATTGTTATGGTGTGTGTCTCCTGACAGTTGACTTTGACAAGTTTATAGATGGATGAATGACTGACAGGAATGGTCAACTTTATTATCATATTAGGAGAATTCTTTGGAGGAAAATCCGGAAAGGGTATTTATCTCTTTTCAGCTGGTATTGTTCCATTTGATTCTTGAACAGTCATTAGCCATGTTACACCCAGTTGAGCCATTAATAAACTTTAATTAACTAACTGACAATCACCCTATAGTCCAGCAGTCAGTTCATTTAATGTTGTCTACTCCCCACAGTCTGCAACAGAGTTGAGTTGTGTTGCTTTTAGAAAGAAAGAAAGAAAGAAAGAAAGAAAGGCACTTTTTAAAAAAATCTGTATTGTCAGAATATCTAAGCTTAAATTGTCTTTACGTGTTGATGTACAGTAGGCAGCGTTACAATCTATTGTTCCCTCCCTTTTCTAAGGCCCCGCCCACGCTCCGGGCGGCGGCTGTGATTGGTCCAGCGTGAGTGCGGCGTCGTCATCGCTCGCGGCGCCCATTCATCTCCTCACTTGGGCGTTGGACTCTGCATCTTATTAACAACGAGGGGAATTTCTCCATTTTGCAGCCTGTCTGTGGCCAGCCGAGCGGGGATTTTATCACCTCTCGTTCTCTGCCAGTCTTTTGCTGCTCTTTCCAGAAATCCTGCTCTTCACTGGACTTTGTTTGAGTGGTTGGTCGGTGAACTTTTGCGTTGCTCCTTCGTGCGCAGAGCGGGAGACAGAAGCGGAGAGCCGTGGGTTTCAACAAAGACGCTTGTGGGGTCTTTGTTCGCGTCTTTTCGGATCGGTTGACTTTCTTTGTCGGAAGGAAAAGCGATGGGAACGCCACTGTCCAAGACAGCTGGGAAGGCTGAAACTGCCGTTGAGAAGCCCGGAGAGGCTGCGGCTTCACCCACCAAGACTAACGGACAGGTAAATTGTATTTAAACATCAGTCTGTGCACATACGTCGTGGTTTTGGTAGTGGGGCAACGAGGGCGCAATTGGTGCGTAACTGGATTGACTGAATGGAGACCTGCTGCGCAAGTTTGAAAGAGATGGAAATATGTGGCGTTTCGATTCACATTTTCGATTTACTTTGTGAGCAGCAGGTTTTCGCACACGGAAAGTCTGCCCTCAACCTGATTGGAAGGATATTTTCCTAAAGATTTCCATTTTTCATTCAGGAGAATCTATTTTGGTTGGGTTTTCTTTCATATAAATTTCAGTTCAGACCATTTCAATTTACTATTAATTATTAATAATTACACTTTTTTTTAGCCGAAAATGATTCGGTGCACGACGCCGACAAAGAGGTTCCTTTTGTTACAGATGCTGGAGTGAAAAGTGGAGATGGCAGCAGGCTATCATATAAAAAGGGAGGCAGGGGCTGCTGGTGGTGGGGGCGACAGCCTCACACAGATGCGCGGCGCTGCGCTCTTGGGTGTTTCGTTTCAGCCTCTTGTTGGTTTCGGAAATAAAAAAAAAAAAAAAAAAAACAATTATTCGTGATTTAGATTTGGTAAATTATTAGGAGATGCGTCCCGAATGTGCTGCTTTGCTCAGTGGCAGCTGCTGTTTTAATGAGCAGTTGCTTCGCGTTGACGCTCCACCGCTACAACGAACAAACAGCGACTCCCGATGGCCAATTTTAGGAATTGCGCTCACAGACTCCACGATTTTTATGTATCAAAAACATTTCAAAACCAAACACGGTTTTGAAATTAAAATTTGCCGTGGTAGTTTTGAACTGCAACCGCAGAAAATATTTGCTAATGATGATTTTTATGTATATGAGTATAAAATGAGTGCACATTTTGAATGCCTACTCAGCTCACTGTGTGCAGATTCCTCGTCCAGTATGAATAGCGCATGTGTAACTGGTTGCTTCCCTAGAATTAAATGCATACCACTTCTCTTTTTAGGAAAATGGCCATGTCAAAGCCAATGGAGATGCCTCCCCTGCAGCAGCCGAGAATGGCAAAGAGGAGGTGCAGGCTAATGGAAGCGCCACCGCCGAGGAGAGTGCCAAGGAGGAGGGCGAGAAGACGGAGCCAGCCCCCGCTGAGAAGGAAGCTGCAGAGGGTGAGAAGGTAGAGGCAGTATCTCCTCCGGCCGCTGAGGGAGAAACAGTAGCAAAGGCAGAGGACGGACCCACACCTTCCACCAGCAATGAAACCCCAAAGAAGAAGAAGAAACGGTTTTCCTTCAAGAAGTCCTTTAAGCTAAGTGGCTTTTCCTTCAAGAAGACCAAAAAGGAAACAGGAGAGGGGGCAGAGAGTGAGGAGCCGGCAGCAGAAGCGACAGAGGCGGCAGCCCCCGCAGAGGAAGCCAAACCCAGTGAGGGTACGGAGGAAACATCAGGGGCTGCTAATGAGGAGGCCAAGCCTACCGAAGAGGTCACACCTGCTGCTGAGCAAACAGAGGCAGAAGCCAGACCCGAGCCAGAGAAACCCGCTGAGGAGGCCAAGGAGGCCACGCCCCCTGCAGAAGAGCCAAAAGCAGAAGACAAGCCAACTACGGAGGAACCCAAAACAGAGGAGGCCGTCCCAGCGTCACAGGAGGAGGCGTCAGAGGAGGCTCCAGTTGCCGAGGCTGCCGAGTAAGTCGAGGGAGACGTGGAAATTGTCCCAGAGAAGAGGAAAAAGGATAATCAAAGAACATTTCCCTGATTGTGCTGTGGAGCAACGGCAGATCCTGGCCGTGAAGAACTTTTCTCCAAGCAGGGATACCTTAAAGCTTTCCTTATATTTGATTTTTGGTATTCACTACCCCCTTACACAAAACCCACCTCAGTCCAGCGGCTCCGGAGGAGGGTGGCTTCTCGTTTAATACATCACCATTCGCCATATATTTTTTTTTCATCAGTATTAAAGGATCTTTTTTATATACAAAATGTAAGGTAAAGGAATGGACATGACTGTGGTATGGAGGAGGCAGAGTATGAGCTGTTCATGACTGGCAGTGAGTTCAGGGCCGCAGATTATAACGATAAGAATAATCTTTAAAAAAAAAAAAACCAACATGTATATCCAACATACAGATCAACACTAAGTTTTTTTTTTTTTTTTTGGAGTAGACATCCCAGAGTTAGACTTTTAGGAAGGCATATTAAAGTCACTTCTCTTTAGCTGTACCAGTCAGTCATTCTGTAGAAGATGTATAGGCTTTATTGTTTATTGTTGGTTTTACAACCTAGATTTAAAAACAACAAAATCAAATAAAAATGTAAGTATGTTAAGGGGGAGGGGGGTGTTTTTAACTGTGATTATTGTACAAAATGAAATCATGATCTCAAGAAGCACACAAAGTTTGCAGCTCTTTTTCCACCTTCTGGTTGTTTTGTAGGATAACATGAAGGGTCATCGCAGAAAGATCTTTCCTCAAACCACTCTAAAAACCAAGCTGTGATACGTGACATGGTTACCTGTTAAAATACTGTGGTATTGTTTCTTTTTTTTTTTTTTTTTAATTATTATTCCAGCAGTCAACATTTCCTTTCCGTGGTATTTGACAAAAAAAAAGAGAATTTACAGATACTATCAGATGCAAATGTTTGTGTAGCATCTTGTCTTTCTTTTACTTTTTTGTAAATACTGGAGAAGTTTTGACCAGTTTGACTTAGAGATGGAATGTAACTTTGCTTACAAAAATTGCTATTAAACTCCTCTGCTTAAGGTGTTCGAATTTTCTGTGAGCACACGAAAAGCAAAAATAAATGTGAATAAAAATTTGAGATGCATCTGTCTTTATTTGACCTGGATTTAAAAAAAACAAAAAAAAAAAAAAAAAACAGGAGGACGGTAGACATCAGCAACATGACGGTGGGTCCTAAGCTGAAATCATCCACCCCTATATTTTTATTGCTTCCACCCAAATAAGAAAACGCTTGTTTTGGTGGGAGATGAGGATGCCAATTGGTGTGTACAGCGACATTAACATTGTATTAAGACACATAAACATCAAGACTTTGCTCTGCACGCCATTTCAGTATTTGACTCGGTGTTTTTATGTTTGTTTATGTGGAGGAACTGCTGGCAACATTGGTCTATTTACTGTAAAGATTGACAGGATCCTTAAAATCCTGATATTTAGTACTCAAATGTGTGTCAAGCATACAAGCGGTTCCACGGACCTCCAGCAGTTAGCTAATGACAAACTGATTATCTTCACATTATACATTTTGTCAAATTGGTTTTTCAGATTCATTTGCAAATCTATGTCCAAATTTACTTGCTGTCACACCCAGATAGGAAATAGTGGAGCCAATTCTTAGGCTAGAACGTCGCCACGTGGCGACCTAAGGTCATTACACCCTGGGTTTCAGTTTATATAGGAGAAAAACAACTGCTCTACAAATATTAAAATCTATACGTCTGAAGATACTCTCAAAGACTTCCAAAAAGATGGACTGTATAAAATTGTTTTATTGACAAATGCAAAATATTACAATTTAAACATATTTCAGACGTTCATCTACAAATTTCACCCACAGTTGTCTAAAATGTAAAAGTCCAGGTTCCTTCAGAAGATCAAGCACATTGGAATTTAAAAAAAAAAATCAAGTCAAAAAATTACAAAAATCCAATTATTTACTACACCAAGACAAAAACTGGGTTTCTTTTTATATAGAAAATGGGGTAATAATAAATATCCTGACTGAGATGTAGGGAATACTCATCCATGAGAGAGGATAGCATCATCACGTGAGTACTTCAGGTACTGGTCGTCTGCTCAGTCTTCACACTGTCGACACAAAATTAACAATCAAACCAAGTGCAGATCTAACAACTGAAGCTTTCTTAAGCAAAAATGCATCATTAAATCTATCTGCAACAATCTTTGGTTAAAAAATAAAATCAGATTTTTTTTTTTTTTCAAACCTAAAGGTGGATAACAATATTGTCATATTGAGTTTTTCCTGAAGACAATCAAGTTTTTTCGCAGTGACTCAGCAACACTCCACTGACAGAAAGAAAGACAACATGTCTCAGGGGTGCGGCGAGAAAGCTTCAGGGTCGTGGATGCAAACAGGCTATGCTAACACAGCAGCCGCAGCATCACTGTCAGTGCCGTGGGTGGTTCCAGGACTCATGTCAAGTGTCTGTCTAAAAAAAATAAATAAATAAATACAAAAGTCACAGACTCAACCCCTGACCAGGGACTAATTTAGTTCACTATCCTCAGTGTCAATAAGTTAAGACTGGAGGACAGCACATGCACTCTATGATCTGCAAACAGCTGTAAAAAATGTTTGTGGGAAATGAGGCAATTCAACTTCACTTTCTTTCTTTCTTATTCAGCCAATGAACTGGACTTGACTTTGACCTGAGGAAACAAGGAACACGCCCATCACCTTTTGGAGTCAGTCTTCTCTGCACTGCTGTCCTTTGTTTTGTCTTCCTCTTTAATTTCTGTATGAGGACAAAGGATTCTTTTAAGATAGAACTGACAGCACAACATGTCCCCAGTGGTTGTAAACGCTCACCACTTTTCTTCTCCTCTCCCTCCTTCTTGTCTTCATCAACTCTGGGTCTTTTTGCTCCCTTCTTATGGTTAGCCACATTTTTTCTCCCGCCCTCACCTTCATCCTCGGAGTCAGAAAACTCCTCATCGCAGGCTATCCTCTTATCTGTGGCACGGACTGAAACCAAACAAGACACAATTTGACATGAATGACAACAGCAAATTTGACTGCAAGTCTTTTGGTATAAATGTCTAAAAAAGGGACACTGATGCGCATGTATACCTTTGTGCTAGAGGTGCAGTTTCAGTTCAAAACTTTGGAGCAAATTATTTGATATCACATGTATTCTCGCTATACTTTTCCATTGCCTGTTTCTGTTTCCTGTTATACTATTCCACCAAACTCCTCCATGTACGTCCTCCAAAGTGTCCTGGTCCTTGCCCCTGGTCTCCTCAAGTGGACAAGCCCAGAATACTTTCTCATGGACATGCACGTCTCTTGTGCTGTCACCAACACTCAGCCCATCCACCCTGAGGAGAGTGTCAGTCATCAAAGTAGCTGGCAGGACAACTCCAAAACCTCGAGGTTTTCATGTAAAATGCCTAAATGTTTGGCGTATATTTCAGAGCTGATTTAGTGCGAGTCAGAGTCGTACTGGACAAGCGTTTGTCAGGATCTTCTGTGTCCTCGTCCACACTGTGGTCAGGTACAGCGTCTTCGGGGATGGCCTGCATCTGCACCCCAGGAGCATGAGGCAGCATCCTCAGGTTCTCAAAGAGCCGCTGCCTGAAGCGTCACAAAGACAGCAACACCAGCTTTGACTTTAGAGATGAAAAACACAAACACAATACTGTTTGTTACGTGTTACGTGTCACCTCGCGGAGTGATGCGTAACAAATCACATTTTAAATTTTTAAATTTTAATGTTTAAAATTCAGTGTAAAATCAGTGTTTCTTGAACTCCCAAGATTAAAAAAAGACTTCACTCTATTGTATATTTCCTGGTGCATCTGTCACACCAGCACCTGATTGTTTCTTAGCATATTGTTTTGGGGGCTATGTCGAGTCAGGTGATTCGTGAGTGTCTATTTATGGGTCCGGTCGTCCTTGGTCTGAAAAAGTTTGAAAAACTCTGTATTACAGTGTCTCACAGAATTGAGTACACGTTTTTTGTAAATAATTTATTATATATTTTAATGGGATAACACTGATGATATGACACTTTGATACAACATAAAGAACTGCTTGTTTAACAGTGTAAATTTGCTGTCCTCTCCAAATAACTCAACACACAGCCACGAAAGTCTAAACTCAGGGTCATATCCAGAGGTTGTCTTTGGAAAATAGATGCGAGTGCTGCCAGCATGCAGAGGTTGAAGGTGCAGGAGGGCCAGCCTGTCAGTTCTCAGATCATACACCGCATACTGCATCAAACTGGCTGTCGTCTCAGAAGGACACCTCGTTCAAAGACGACACACAAGAAAGCCCGCAAATAGTTTGCTGAAGAAAAACAGATTCCAGGAACCATGTCCTGTGGTCGGATTAGACCCAAATAAACTTATTCGGTGTCAAGCATGTGTGGCGGCAACCAGATTAGAAGTACAAAGACAAGTGTGTGTTGCCTACAATTAAGCATGGTGGTGGGAGTGTCCTGGTTCGGGGTTCATGAGTGCTGCCGACATTGGGGAGCTACAGCTCATTGAGGGAAACATGAATGATAACATGTACAGTGAAGCAGACCATGATCCCCTCCTCAAACTGGGCCGCAGGGGAGTCTTCCAACTAGGGCTGAAACGAGTCATCGAATAATTCAATTACTAAAAAGCTTTGTTAAAAATGATTTGTGTCGAAGGTCCGTGTAAATTCGGTCCACTAAGCAGCGCACTGTGTTTCACACGGATCGTCATTTCTGTTGCTGCTTCGGCTGCTGATACGTCACTGAAGATCGAAGTGAGGCGCGGATCGCAAAGAATTTAACATTAAAATGAAAAGAAACCGTAGTGCAACGTGTCTACTCTATGATGCAGTTAGCATAGCATAATAGCACAACGCTGCTAAGCAGCGCCTCCAAAGGAAACATCCGGTCTCTGCTAAAAGTTCGCAGAGCGGACCGGAAACATCAAGCTAAGGCTAATGATAATTAGCAGCAATTAACAGAAATCAGAAGTCTGATTACACTTTGTTTATAGCTCTGTGGAAAGGCTGATTCACAACTTTAATGAATGCGGCGGCGGCTAATCTGATAGCTAGCACGTTTCCCCAACTCGGCTACGTTTTTGCTTAAGATAATTATATTCTAAGTAAGGGTGAATTTGTTAAAGCCTGAATTTCAGTAAGTTAAATTGTAAAAGCAGTCAGTTTAATTAACGCCCTATCTAAGTTTGATATTATTTGGAGGATGTTCAACGGAACAAGAACGTTATGGATGCTATCAATAAAGTTAGAGTGATGTAAAAAAAAAAAATCGCAGTGTGTGCGTTATATTTCTAACCCGATTAATCGCCAGAATAATCGATAGAATACTCGATTACTAAAATCATCAATTGCTGCAGCCCTACTTCCAACATGATAACGATCCCCAACAAACCTCCGATAGGACCGCTGCCTTGCTAAAGAAACTAAGGGTAAAGGTGATGGACTGGCCAAGCATGTCTCCAGACCTCAACCCTACTGAGTATCCGTGGGGCATCCTTAAACGGAAGGTGGAGAGGCATAAGGTCTCCAACATCCACCAGCTCGGCGGTGTCGTCATAGAGGAGTGGAAGAGGATTCCAGGGGCAACCTGTGATGCTCTAGTGAACTCCACACTCTAGAGAGTTAAGGCAGTGCAGGAAAATAATGGTGGCCACAGAAAATATCGACACTTTGGGCACAATTAGGTCATTTTCACTTAGGGGGTGTACTCACTTTTGTTTCTAGTGGTTTAGACATTAATAGCTGTGTGTTGACTTATTTTTAGGGGACAGCTTCTCTGCAGTTAAAACCATTTCACCATTATTACAGTCAAGTTAAAGTGGTATGCTTACTTGATCTTGTCCATGTACTCCTGAGTGTTCTGATTGGTCATGTTCGATGGGCTGATGTGCAGCTTGAAGTCGGGCCCAAAGTATTCAAAATAATCATTGTATGGGAGCTCTGAAAAAACATCATCAATATGAGTGACGTGCATATCATCACAGCTTTATGCCCAATAAAGTGCCACAAAAACTTAAATATACCATCTGGAATGTCTGTGTCCAGGGCGACGGCCGTCTCATAGGTCCAGCAGCGAGCCACATTGCGGATGGTGTATCCTCCTCCACCCAGCATGAGCAGCGGGAGGTTGAAGGACTTCATGTACTCCACACACTTTGCATGGCCTGGTGGAAACCAAAGACCAGACTGTATCATCTGGTGCGTTTAACTACAAACGCGTGTGCCTAAGTGTGTTTACCACGGATGGTGAGGTTAAAGCAGCCAAGACGGTCTCCTGACAGCGAGTCAGCGCCACACTGAAGAACCACGGCACTGGGCTGGTACATTTCCATCACCTTTGCCATCACCTGCACAGAAAAGACAGATAAATGTGAATCTAATCTAATATTGTGTAAACGACTAATCACAGCAAATTGATGATTTGGATTAAATCATTCACATATTTTCAGGGCCACACTTACGGGCTTAAAGATTTGCTCATATGACTCATCATCTATGCCATCACGCAGGGGGAAGTTGACAGCATAATATTTGCCTTTTCCTGCCCCAATATCCTAAATTAAAATTAAAGATAAAGACTGAGTCAGAAACCAATCATGATACTTGAATGTTCTCATCGTTATGAGACAGGATGCATTTAACACCAAAACGACAATAATTCAAACCGAAAAGCTGTTTTTACTCTTTTGGACATTTACCCTGAGATCTCCCGTTCCGGGAAAATACTCCCCATATTTATGGAAGGACACAGTCATGACCCTGTCGGTGGTGTAGAAAGCTTCCTCCACACCATCTCCGTGGTGGATGTCTATGTCGATGTACAGCACTCTCTGGTGGTACCTGGGAGAGAGAGCGAGAGCAGAGCTGCGATCTGAGCAAAGCAAACGTTCTGTACTAGAAAGGAACGTTCACACAGAAACTCAAATCATTGTGTCCTCACAAATATGTTAATAGGAAAGTTTCAAAAGAACAGACTTTTTGTTAAATTAACTAAAGGTGCAGAATTTCAGCTGTATTGGATTTAACTGAAAATAGAGTGTTAAGTCCCAAAGTTTCAGGGAAAAAAAATCAACATTAAGTAAAAACAGCTCTAAGCCCATTTACTAAGCTATACTGAGCATTAACAATGGCTACAAAAAGTATTCACCACTTTTTATATAAGAAATCATGGTCAATATAATTGGATATTTAAGGACAAATATCTGCCAAAAATAATTTCAATTTTTTTTTATGTCTAAGTGAAAATAGTTTTTTTTTAACTAATATCAATTAATTGAAAAATATTTAGGGTAAAATAACAATTTGTGTGAATATTCACTTCATTTTTTTACCTAATTCCACAGAGGTCCAGCAGATGGCAGCAGTGTCACAGTTACTGCAACAACCTAACTCAATGTAATTAAATTACTTTCTTATTTTCCTTTCGGCTTTTCCCTTCAGGGGTCGCCACAGCGAATCAATTATCTCCATCTAACCCTGTCTTCTGCATCCTCTTTTCTCACACCACTGTAATTAAATTACTTTAATGTTATTAAGTTACTTTTACGTTTGTTTGTATTGAAGATTCAAAAAACTTTATTGGCATCACATACTGACGAGCACAAAACATAAACAGCACACCCTAATTTATAAAGTAATTACTCTCATTGGTTTAAATGTGTGTTACATCTTTCAAGCATTAATGTGTTGAGCCTGTCATTATGCGCTATGTGACGGACAAGTTTTTTGAAGTTTGACTCATTAGCAAGCAACATTGCCACTAGCGAACAAACATGTCGGTGCAGTGAAACTTCTTTGAAGGAAAAACGGGCAGATAAAACACAAACCATCCATGCAACGGGAGGAGCCGCAAAAAGTTTCAAAACGACAATGACGCCATTGATCAGATCGGTGAGTTAGGACATTGCGGCCGATCGTATCGGTGGAAAGGCCGCTAATGATCCAAAATCCAAAATAGATCTCTCTGTGTTAACTGGACTGAAAGGTTTCTTTGAAAACGTTTCGCCCTCTCTCCAGAGAGCTTCTTCAGTTCTAAGTTTGCTGGGGCAGAGCTTGAAAATATAGCCCTGTGGACCATTGGCATGTTAATGGCCCGGGTGGTCACCTGAGAGTCGTTGGCAGGGTCGGTCACCTAGTTTCGGTTGGGGTGCTTCCCCTTTGTCTGTTGGGTCACATGTTAATGAGTCACCAGGTCTCGTCAAACGGTGTGAATGTTTGGAATGCTGACGAAAAGAGTGGAGGACTGCATTGTACGTGGGTGACAGAAAGTGCCTTAGTCCACCACCTCTGTTTAAAGATGGTTTTTCCAACTTGACGTGGATGGCTTCCTTGACACCCCTCTCAAACCAGCGATCTTCTCTGGCCAGCACAAGTACTTGACTGTCCTCAAAGGAGTGTCCGCTTTCTTTTAGGCCGCTAATGATGTTATGTTATGTAATGATGGGTAAAACTCACTTGAGCAGCTCCAAGATGGCCAGAACAATATCGTTGACGTAGCAGAAGCCGGAAGCCTCCGACTTCTTTGCATGGTGAAGTCCTCCAGCCCAGTTGACTGCAATGTCCGTCTGTTGTCTGTTCAACTTCACCGAGCCAGCTGTCAACAACACACTATTACAAGGACTGACTCAAACGCGTGGAAATGGCACATATGAATAACTCGCTTCATTTGTATATTGGATTTATAACAATACATAAAGGAGTACTAATAAGCCCCTTAACTAAAGACAAGTCCTGGCAGACCCATAATAAACAAAAGGCTCTAAAATCAATTTCAGACCGGTATTCAAACAGAGACGATTGTTTATTAGCTGATGAAGAATTTTCTTTGTAGCTGGTGGAATGTGTTAACCACACAATCACTCTGAAAGGATTAATGGCAGCCAGCACACTAGTCAATATTATCTCCATTATTAAAGCTGCCTGTTGCCACGAGCAACAGCTTTGTCCATAAATATTCTAGTTTAATCTTCCATTGTTCAATGATGAGGCTCTTTTTCTCTCTCTGACACGGATTTAGTGCACCTCGTGAGCGCAAAATGAGAGTTCAAAATCCGAGCTTTTCGACGTTATGAAGGAGAGTATGCTCTGCACCTACCTCAACAACAAATAAAACAAGTGCCTTTTAATAATAACATTCATATTCATAGGCAAAACCTTTCGCTGCAGCAATTGCTGAAAAGTCAGAATTATCATTTCAGAATGAAATGAATGGTTTAATTACACAAATCAATGATAAATGAAAATAAAAACTAAAACATGATGTGTTTTGTATTTTGAAACTCCCTCACACAATAATTTCATTCTCTTAGCTTCATCACAGCTGGGATATGAGTTTGATGTCATACCTCGACATATCCCAGCAACTGGAAATATCCCAACTGATTTGATATATGGACCAAAGAGTATTTCTCTTTTACATATTCGTCCTTCCTGTGTGCTCTCCTGCTGACAGGGTGAGTGGTTTTCAAGTGCATATTTTCTCCCAACTTACCAGCAGATCCTCCAGCGGAAAGTTGGCAGAATTCAAACAAGCCGTCAAACACCGGACAGTCCTCTCCGACATTGACTGCAAAATGATATTAACAGTATGTTACGCAAGGACGTTAACAAAAAAAAGAAGCCACCATCTATGCAACTGTAGTCATGGTCTGAACTACAAACATAACTGAGAGTAATGATTGACCCCTGACCTCTGACAGATTTCTATTTGAACAGGGAATGTTTCAGTCCAGTTTTCATTCCTTTTATTGACATGATCTGGATCAGAAGTTGGACGCAGGGATTTCTGAAGTTCAGAGTAAAATCTGCAGAAATGTTCAAACTCAAGAACATATCAAAGATAAAATACCCTAATTTTGTACTAATTGTTTTAAAACAAACATTTCTGTCAACAACAACAATCACATGCCTTTTTTTTTTTTTACATTGTCTTTACACACAATGCATTGGCTTTGTGGGTAGTTTTGGAAATTTAAAATATCAAATCATAAATACAGTATGATTGCTCATCTATGTTACATAGGTGCTCACAATATTCTGGTATTTTAAATCTTAAATCTGTCTTTGTACTTCTCTGAACAATAAACTGAAACTCTGGATGCATTGAATCAAACAATAAGACCTGCAAAAGTGATTAATTATTATTTAAAATGTTGAATATGAGACAGCTGCCTCGGGGAGATGAAACTTACAGCGCTGCATCTGCTTGCTGAACTCGGACATGTTGTCCGGTCGTATGGATCGCAGGAACTTAATGTAGTCGTCACTGTGATATTTGGTCATCTCCTCTGCTGTGGCTTTGTGTGGTCTCTGACAAGAGAATAACAGAAAATCAATCACTTTAAACGAGTCCTTTCCAGATCAGATGCTGTCAATTTAGTTAGCAGTTACAAACGTACGTAGATTTCCATTTTCCTGTACAGTCCGTAGTTGAGAAGCAGATTGTGGGTCATCCGGATACGATGTGGTTTCATGGGATGTCCTTGTCCATAATAATAATTTCCTATGTCACCTGCAAAGAAAACACAAGTTAAGAGTGTTGTGGCAAAACCTTTACCTAACATGCATTTCATGTAAGAAATTCTTACCTTTTAATATTATCATCATCATTATTAAGGTAAAGTGTTCAAAAACAAGACAACCTAGTCCACCTACCAAAAAAAACCCTCTCAAACATGACTGAATAACATTCTAAAATAATTTCCCAAAAAGCTTCATTCAGAGGCTCACGCCAACAATTATCCACTTGTAAGTCATTTTAAATCATTAATAATCCACATCGAACAGCTAGATGTAAAATGACTATTGATGAAACACAACAATCAGTTACTGAGGCCGTGCACGCTCAAACATCTTCACAGTCCCCTTTATGGCGTCAAAACTCGAATTCTGACAACCAAAGTGTCAAGTTTCGGGTCATTTTAATGTTTCACGTTGTCAAGGGGGATGCGATTAGCACACGGCCTGGTTCTTTATTCGTTGCTCAAACAATGATGACATGAATACAGAGCTTGCACTGTTGAGCGTACACATCTTGCTAATTAAAACGTTTTCAAAATCAATAAGAGCATCTTTTTTTAATTTTTTTTTTAATCAAACAAACTCATGCTCCTTCGAATCAGTGAGAGTATGGGTATGAACATTTTTAATTAACAAGTTCAGAAAAAATACTTACTACTTCGCACCGGAGAAGCAATTCGAACATTTATAATTAACGTTAGCAGAAGGCTAGGTCGCTAGCTAGAACATCCGCCGGCTTCCCCGGCTAACTGGACTAGCAGCTGTCTTAGCCGGGCTGGAGCTCATAATTGATCCGCTCGGGATGTCCCATACCGTCATAGTAGTAGCAGACCTTCTTCTTGGTCCCAGTCGCAGTCGTGTAAGCCATTCTCGGAGTAGTTCCTGGATACAACTCGCTTTAAAAGGGAGTAATGTAAACAGAAAGAGTCTGTGAAGAATAACACAAGACGGAACCAAGTAAGCCAGGGAGCGGAGCGTACTGGCTGAATAGGAGGTGCAAAGTAGAGGGGCGGGGCGGAACGTTTACACACGCGCACACACACACACACACACACACACACACACACACACACACACACACACGCCACAGAGATGACATGTTATTTTTAAGTAAAAAATACAACTAAAAAAACTGAAAATCTATTCAGCAGGATGGTTCCTCCTTGTTAGCCTGGTCCTGCTCAAGGTTTCTTCCTGTTAAAAGGGAGTTTTCTCCTACCGCTGTGCTTACCTGGGGGTTCCGGCTCTAGGTTTCTGCTTCTGAAAAGCACCTAGAGACAATTTTTATTGTAAAAGGCACTATATAAATAAATAAAATGAACTGAAACTATCTCTTAATAAACACTGAAATACTCTAAATGCAGATCCGAATCAGTGATATCTTCTAATTATGTCAATGTTGTTAAGCTAAAAAGCCCCATATTCCTCAATCTGTTGAGATCATTGATAATATTTGTATCAGGTCAGAGTCAAGAATCATAAATCACAATCCGGTGTTCTGATTAGTTTTAACTGAATCTGGGCACAGCCCTTAGAACTATAAGGTTAGATCTCTGTGTGCAACTGGACCTGGTTAGGTTTTGAAGATGTTTCACCTCCTCTCCAGAAAACCTAACCTTGGATAACGACGTGGATGAATGAGAACCTACACAGACGCCCTTAGAACTATTTGATGGAAGTACCTCCATCTTGACTAATTCATAATGCAGGCACTGGGAAAGATTCTAATGAACTCCAGCTGGGAGGGATGTAAGTGTTCTGTCTTTGAAAAATAAAGCCTTTTAATTAGTTCTATATATACTCTCCTATGCTGTCAATGAAACAATTAAAACAATACTGGACACCAGATGAGCCACTGTTTACACTTTTAATGTCACCGTTTGACTGGACACCAGATGAGCCAAACACTGTTTACACTTTTAATATCACCGTTTTTAACATTACACAAATAGAACATTGTGAATATGTCACATATACACGCAAATTTGACAAGTCATGTTAGGGCCTTTGTTTTCCCAATGGCATATTCTAGGAATTGCAATTGACAGAGGAGACGACATACATATGGGTCAGCTGATTGGCCTGTTTTTGTCCCCAGTTAGAGCCCAGTTTTAAGTGTACAGAAGTGATTACATCATGTATGAAAACCAAACTGACACCAGAGGACAACAAAACCATAGAGGCAGTTTGGATCAACTGGTTTTACTCCTCATCCAACGTCATTCAGTCACCATCAAAAGGGTTTTAACCGAGAAAAGCATCACCAATGAAGTTCATCCTGTCAACATGGTTGTCTGTGTGTGTGTGGCAATATCATTAAAAGCAACAACAATACAGCACCTCTTCAGGTAACCGCAGATCCACACTGTTTTTTTAGGCAACACTGACAGGCAATTAAATTAATTCTTAAGTTGTGGCAGCCAACCCATCAAAACGTTTACTGTTTTTTATTTATTTATTTTTTTTACAAATGTAACACAGTGCATTTTCTATTTGGTCACACTTTAATTGTTATTTTGAAGTCAATTAAAGTGTTTTTATGATCATTTGAGATCTTGCAGCTTGGTAAAAAATAAATAGTTCAAAATAAATTCAGAAAATTTCAATGAAGGAATTCATGGCCAGTTAAAAGCTCTACCAGTGATTTGGAAAAACTTCTGATTGAATGGATGGAAGAACTTCTGCAGCTTGGTTACCACCGATGGATCCACCTCCGGATGGATGCGCCCCTTGCTTCCTGCCAGGCACTTGTTAAATACAATATTGAACCGCAGACAGTAAAATCCTCTGGTGGCATTGAAGTACAAGTTATACCGGCTGATTTTGGGCGGGAGGTTGAGGAAGCGCTCCACCAGCTGCAGCTCTGGCAGCGGGTCCGTGATGAGGCGGTCTCCATCTACGATGTGGAACTGCTCCACAGGGAAGAACTTCAGCCAGCGCTCCAGGTGTTTGGTGTAGATGCTGGTTCGCACCGCTTTGTACTTTGTGTTCACCTCACAGGTACTGGAATCAATAGCCAGCTTCTCAAACTTGTGGTAGGTCTTGTTTTTGCGCTCCTTGCCCTCAAGCACCTGTGTGTAGTCAGATACGGCTCGGACGGTGGGCTCACGCACAATGACCAGCAGTTTGATGGAGGAGTTCATCTTGAAGATGCGTTCAGGGACCTCCTCTGTGATGAAGTAAGCCGGACTCTTCTCAATAGTGATCTGATGGGGGAAGGATAAAGGCATTTTCTCCCTGTACCACTCAATGCCCTGTGCGTAGTTTTGGTCATTGTCAAAGAAGTGGATCTCCTGTGAGGCTTTGACCACCGCTGGGTGCAGGTTGAGCATCTCCAGCAGGGCACGCGTGCCCCCTTTGCGTACTCCAATGATGATGGCTCGAGGCAACTGCTGGACCAGGTTGTGTAGGCGGATTTGCTCTTTGGTGGTGTTGCCTTTCCGTAGTTCATGGAGCAGCCCACGTTTAAACTGCAGGGTCCGGAGAGGGATCTGTTCATGCTCGGGTTGTTGCAGATGGCTCTCAAAAATAATAAGGTCTGACAGAAGAAAAATTGGGGGAAAACACATGAGCACTGTAACTGAAACATATAAACTGTGTGGAAGACTCTACCAGGCTGGAACTACCAATTAATGTTTAATGCTATTTTGTGTGTGTGTGTGTGTGTGTGTTTTTCTTGGTCTAAAAAAGAAGAAAGTGGATAATGGTTATAGGTTCAGCTCCTAGGACAGTGATATCTCACCTATCCAAAAGTCCCAACCCGCCACGAGAAAGAGATTAATTTCCATTGCAAGGCAGCCCAGAACGAAGAGCTTCTGTCTCAGTAATGGCTGCTGTTTGAATAGCATGGCCCTCCATCAATCTTCAGGACTGCTTCCTCAGCCTGACACAGCAGAGCAGACAAAACCACCCATCAGCAGCTTAAAGAGACGGCTGAGTCTTCATCACACTTAATCATAAAACACGGGCGTATTCATCTGCCCTCACACCGCTGCAGCTCCATCATCTTCCAAACACACACGCCAAATCTGACGCTTTTAAATGATCCAGCCAAGGTCGTTTCACACGAGAATGATCCTGAAATTTGTGATCCTACTTTACCATAATCAGCTGGACACATTATGAAATGACTCAACACAGAGTTCTATAATAGGCTTTTAGCTACTAAAATCTGTTTCTGTTATTTCACTGTTGTAATGCAGTTTTTACATTTATATGACATTATTTGCTCTATTTACTATTTATTTACATTTGGGTCTTCTTATTTTTTTTTTTATATTCACATCTTAATATATAGACAGCTGTCTGAATGGTACCGTCATTGCTTCATCCTTTGTCCAAGTCCTTTCAGACTGTAAATACCAGTATTTTTGTTCCGGTGATTTATATGACAAAGACAAGAGTTTTGAATAGAATAGAATACAACAGAAGTACTTTATTTATCCCAGACATAGGAAATTGACTTGTCCCAGTAGCATCGTCAGTATTAACATATTTATGCATATTTACAGTACAATACAGTAATATCAGTGCAATATGAGGATATGACTGCAATATGCAATAAATAATTATGATATGTGCCATGAAAGTACTGATGGATCAACACCACAGCACAAGGGCTGTGGAGTCTCAGTCAGATGGAGTTGTTGAACTGGGTTATTGCACTGGGCAGGAAAGATTTCCTGTATCTGTCTTTGTGGCAGCGGAGCTGAATCAGTCTGTTTGAGAAGGAGCTCTGCTGCCTGTCCAGGAGTGGGTGGAGAGGGTGGTCCGGGTCATCCAGAATAGCTAACAGTTTGTTCAGCATCCTCCTCCCACCACAGCTTCCATGGTGTCCAGATTGCAGCCAATCACGGAGCCAGCCTTCTGGACTGGCTTCTGTTCAGTCTGTTGGTGTTGCCGGCTCCGATGCTGCCTCCCCTTCCCCTGGTCTTCCAGTTCAGTTTGCTGTCTATGTGCACGCCCAGGTACTTGTAGTCCTCCACCACCTCGATGTCCTCTCCCAGGATGCTCAGGCTGTACGCCCTCTTCTTTCCTGAAGTCGATCAACAATTATCTCCTGGTGTTGGCCACGGCAGCAGCAGGTGGTTCTCCCAGACCACTCCATTAAAGTCACTTGTACCTGCTCCGCCCAATTACTGATACACCCACTACTGCAGAGTCATCAGAGAAGGGCCGACTCAGAGTTGGACTGAAAGTCTGAGGTGTACAGGGTGAACAGGAATGGAGACAGCACAGTCCCCTGCGATGCTCCTAAATCACTCACCACCACATCAGACACAGCAGCGCCAAGACGGACAAACTGCGGCCTGTCTGTCAGGTAGTCAGTAACCCAGGAGACCGTGGGTGAGTCAACCATCATCGTCTGTAGCTTCTCTCTCAGTAAAAGTGGCTGGATGGTGTTGAATGCACTGGAGAAATCAAAGAAGGTGACTCTCACTGTGCAGCCAGCACCATCCAGATGTGAGTGAGCCCTCTGCAGCAGGTAGACGACGGCATCCTCAACCCCCCAAATGGGGCTGGTAAGCAAACTGCAGGTGGGCCAAGACGAGCCTCTCCAGAACCTTCATCACGTGAGATGTGAGGGCTATTGGTCGGTAGTCTTTGGGGTCGCAGGGACCAGGTTTCTTGGGCACAGGAACCAGACAGGAGGTCTTCCACAGTGTGTGTACCTTCTCCTGGGTCAGGCTCAGGTTGAAGAGGAGGCACAGGATAGTAGACAGCTGGCTGGCACAGGTCTTCAGTACCTTAGGGCTGATACCCTCCTCAGCTCTGCCTTCAGGTCATGCTGTATCCTTCTCATCTCCTCCTTGTCCCGCGATCTGAAGGCCTTCTTCTTCTGGTTGCGAAGAGCTTTCAGGTCACTGGTGATCCAGGGCTTGTTGTTGGGGAAGCAGCGTACAGTCCTGGCTGGCAGGGTGGTGTGTTCACAGAATTTGATGTATTCTGTGATGCAGTCAGTCATGCTGTTGATGTCCTGCCCCATGTGGATCACAGAGCACGTCCCAGTCAATGGCTAATGATGTCACATCTAACTCATTCCTGTGCCGAAGCATAAATACTGCTCATTAAATGTTAAAATCTCTATAACTTCAGTTTAATCATGTCATCTACTGAACATAATATATTCCCGTTTAATCCTCTGAGAGAACAGGTTAATTCACCTTCAATCAAAGGCAGATGCATGGAAAATTGAAGTCAATAATGGGAACGAGAACCTTTGTGAGTAAAAAATAAGTTCCACAGTTTGATGGAGACAGACAGTGACAGCAGGGGCAGATCAGAGAAGAGAGCAAGGCCAGAGCACAGATGAATAATTCACTGCTGTGTGCTTTATTATTACCATTATGATTATGATTATTATTATGATGATGAAGATGATTATTATTATTGTTGTTGTTGTTGTTGTTGTTGTTGTTGTTGTTGTTGGTGGTGGTGGTGGTGGTGGTGTTGTTGTAATTATTGATCAGTGCGTGGACAAGGGGAATGGTTCTGCTGTTCAGCCTCAAACTCCACCCTCCGCTGACCTCGCCATCTTGAATCTATGCATTTCATGATATTACGCTTCCATTATTTATGACCCTTTACTGCTGACACCTTCATCCTCACCTCTACGTACACACACACATACACACACACACACACACACACACACACACACACAGACATCCTTGTATTTCTATCTTTGTGAGGACTTTCACTGGTATAAAGTATTACTTAGCCCCTTATCTGAACCCTAACATCCCAACTAATCCTCTGACCCTAACCCTAACCTAAACCCTATTCTAACCCCAACCTTAGTCTCAACCCTCAAACAGGCCTTTGAAGTTATGAGGACCAGACAAAATGTCCTCACTTTCCAAAAGTGTCCTCACTTTGCTAGTGGAATGTTTTGGTAGTCAGTATGTCACAAGTACAGGAACACACACGCGTGCACACGCACTCGCGCACACATTTGGCCTTGTCTTTTGCAACCTATCACATACAGCATTATAAAAATAAAATAGAAAAGGCATCATTTAATTATGAGCTCAATGTTATTGGGGATGGAGGTGGTGTGCAGCAGTTTTACCATCAGAGCCACAGATGACATCCTGCCCTCTCCAACCAACCAACATCTCCTGTTTGGAGATGATCCAGCTTGTTCCTGCTGTGCTGCACCAGCAAAATTCAAACAAATCCCGGTGGGGGTGTAAGATCAGTCTAACTCAAGGAAGAGACCAATCTATTACCACCTGACTAATGCCCAATGGATGCAACTCGGTATCTGGAAATGCAAGTAGATCTAAGTCAGAGGCTCACCTCCCCATCTGAAATTACAGCAACCCATCTGCAGCCAGACTTGGTTCTGCGGTCCAAACCCATCAATGAAGCATTCAAGGGGAAAAAGCTGCAGGATGCCAACCTAGCAACTGAAGCAGAGGACCGAGGCCGGATCATAAAGGTGAACCACACATCTACTGAAGGAGGGGGGAATCAGGGGACGGGCCCAACAAAGACTCACCAGTGTCAGAAAAAAAGCAGTGACTGGCTGTGGCTGTAGAAGAAGGAGAGAGAATGTCCAAAGTAGATCTCTCTGTGTCAACTGGACTGAAAGGTTTCCTTGAAAACGTTTCGCCCTCTCTCCAGAGAGCTTCTTCAGTTCTAAGTTTGCTGGGGCAGAGCTTGAAAATATAGCCCTGTGGACCATTGGCATGTTAATGGCCCGGGTGGTCACCTGAGAGTCCTTGGCAGGGTGGTTGGCAGGGTCGTTCATTCAGTTTCAGTTGGGGTGCTTCCCCTTTGTCTGTTGGGTCACATGTTAATGAGTCTCCAGGTCTGGTCAAACAGCGTGAATGTTTGGAATGCTGACGAAGAGAGTGGAGAACTGCATTGTACGTGGGTGACAGAAAGTGCCTTAGTCCACCACCTCTGTTTAAAGATGGTTTTTCCAACTTTACGTGGATGGCTTCCTTGACACCCCTCTCAAACCAGCGATCTTCTCTGGCCAGCACAAGTACTTGACTGTCCTCAAAGGAGTGTCCGCTTTCTTTTAGGTGTAGGTGTACTGCTGAGTCCTGTCCTGAAGAAGTGGCACGTCTGTGTTGGGCCATTCGTTTATGGAGGGGCTGTTTGGTTTCCCCAATGTACAGTTCCTTGCATTCCTCCTGGCACTGTACAGCATAGACAACATTGCTTTGTTTGTGTCTTGGTGTCTTGTCTTTTGGGGGGACCAGTTTCTGTCTGAGTGTGTTGGAGGGTTTGAACTGTACTGGAATGTCATGTTTTTGAAAGATTCTCCTGAATTTTTCTGAAACTCCAGACAGGTAGGGGATAGAAATGCTGTGACGTTTATTTCTTTCCTCTTCTTTGCTGGGGTCTCGTTTTCTGGAGGTCTTTGTGAAGGCCCAGTCCGGGTAACCACATGTTTTGAGTGCTGTTTTTAGATGATCCTGTTCTTTCTTCTTCCCTTGGGTTGTGGTGGGTACTTCTTTGGCCCTATGTTGTAGGGTTTTGATAACACCAAGTTTATGTTCCAGTGGGTGGTGTGAGTCAAAAAGAAGGTACTGATCTGTGTGGGTGGGTTTTCTGTAGATTTCAATACTAAGATTTCTGTCCTCCTTGATCTTGACTGCACGGTCCAAGAAGGCCAGACTGTCTTCTTTTACGTCCTCTCTGGTGAATTTGACGTAATCATCTGTGTTATTCAGGTGGGTTGAGAACGCTTCCAATTCTTTTGTTTGAATCTTGACCCAGGTGTCATCAACATATCTGAACCAGTGGCTGGGGACGGTTCCTGTGAAAGACGACAGGGCTCTGTTTTCAACCTCCTCCATGTAGAGATTGGCAACTATGGGAGACACTGGTGAACCCATGGCACACCCATGTTTCTGCCTGTAGAAGCCCTCTCTGTATTGAAAGTAGGTGGTGTTCAAACAGAGGTCCAGCATGGTGCAGATTTGGGTTGGTGTTAAGGCTGTTCTCTCTGGAAGGCTGTCGTCCAATAGAAGGCGCTTGTGGATGGTCGCTGTTGCCTCAGTGGTAGGGATACACGTGAAGAGGGAAATGACATCGTACGATACCATGGTCTCCTCAGGTTGTAGTTTGAGCCGACTGACCTTTTTAGCAAAATCCTGGGAGTTACTGATGTGGTGTGGGGTGTTGCCAACCATGGGAGCCAAGATGGAGGCCAAGTATTTTGAAATGTTGTATGTGACAGAATTGATGCTACTAACTATTGGTCTGAGAGGGGTCCCTTGTTTATGGATCTTGGGTAATCCATAGATGCAAGGGATGGCTTCTCCTGGATATAAACGGTAGTATTGTGGTCTGTCAATGGCTTTTTCCTTTTCCAGTTTCTGGAGAAGATCTATTACTTTCTTCTTGTATGAGCTGGTGGGGTCCCGTTTGAGTTTCTCGTATGTGTTAGTGTCGCTCAGGAGGTTGAGTATTTTGGTGTCGTAATCTGTGGTGTTGAGAACAACTGTGCATCTACCTTTGTCAGCTGGTAAAATGGTGATGTCCTTGTCTTTTGCTAATGATGCAAGGGCTCCTTTCTCTTCCATGGTGATGTTGGAGGCTGGAGCTTTGGCACTGGATAAAGCAGCAGATACCTTCAGTCTAATCTGTTCTGCTTCAGCTTCAGGGAGTTTGTTGTTTCTAATGGCTGTTTCTGTAGCTGTGATGAGATCAACAACCGGTACCTCTTCTGGGGAGAGAGAATGGGCTGCCAAATGACCACATGGATCCCCGACACCCAGGTCTGATTGGCCTGTGGTGGGCCAGCCTCGGGCGAGGGTGTGCTGTCATAAAAGGCCGAAACACCCAATGAGAACGGAGTGCACAACTGATGATGTGCCATGTTGGTGGCACTCAAATCAACCCCACCCAACATGACATCTTCAGCCATTTTAACCAATGTGATGATGTTCCAGGGATAATAAAAAAAAACAGTTATATTAAGTATTTAGATTAATGTGCATTTTTTTATTGCAGTCACTATATGACCTGGAATCAAAACATGTCTACAGTTTCTGTTTTTATTAAGGTAGCGTATATTTGGTCAATTGAACTCATTGATAATCCCACCAGAGGGCAGTGTAGGGTTGTTCAATTAATGCGCACGCAGATGCATTTTGGCAACAATCAGAAGAATAGTTTCATTAGAAGGAGCATCATAGGTACTCATACATTGTTATTTAATGCACAGAAAATATATCTATTAAATATTACATCTGCACATGAATATTCTATGAGCCGATTATCATGCAGACTGTGTGAATCTTAATATTAATGACAGAATAGATAGATAAAGAATTAGTTTTCCATTTTACCAATTTATTTCTTTTTGTAAAATGCAACAAAACATTTAGATAACTTTTTCTAATATAATTATTTAAAACTTTAAAAAGGAAATAAGATTAGATATACTGACAAAACTTGTATGAAGTGTCAACCTTTATGCTGCTGTTTCCAAAAGACACCAGGTGTTTAAGTCAAGTCACGCATTTGCCTCCAACCTAGCAACAGCAACAAGATTAAAAGGTTTTGGTTTTAGCTTTTGTTTAAGTGCGCTGCTGGGCTTTGTTAGTGGCTGCCGTGTGTTTTCTGTGAAGAAAAGCAGTGACGGTGGAGGGTAGTGCTGCTCTCCGCACCTCCGGGACGATCCCGAATCACATCAGCTACAAACACCTGCTGTCTGAGCGGTCTCAGAAGCAGCTGTGAGAAGCCAACAGCTGCTGAACACACACACACACACACACACACACACACACACACACACACACACACACACACACACACGTATGCTTGAGGATCTAATCTTCTCACAAGCCAGCTGCTTGTTCTCATGGGTTTATTTTATTTATTTATTTATTTATTTATTTACCTCAGTGTGATGCTCCTTGTTAACTTCCTTCAGTAAGTCACAAATGTTCCTGAGGCCCATGGGGGCACATAATCTTGGAACCCCACCAAGGAGGCTTATTATGATAGCAGTTCCTGGTGTAGAGTTCATTTCACAATCTTTTTTTCTTTAATTTTTATTTACTTATACGACTTTGTAAAAACATGTAAAATGTTTATGCTTTTGACAACTATTGTCTTTATTTATTCATCAGTTTGGCTGCAGTATTGGAAAAGAGGCATGCTGTTTATAACAGTCCAGACACTCTCTTTAACGATGATATTTTCCAAAGCTGCAAATGCATTTGTATTTATAAAGTCAGATCTGAGCTAAATGGTCTGAAATTAGACGTTATATGTTGTTGATTCATACTGTTATTAGTATGGTAATTATCTCCAGATTCAGTCACATTAAAAACATTCTGGCTCTCTGAAGCCTCTAAAAGACCGCTCTTCAAGTTTGACCCATCATTTTAGCAATCAAGCTCATGCTTTAAAGACTATTTACAACTGTTTTGCACATCATTGTACCAGTGGGACTTTTGGTAAAAGTTTGATTAAATTATATGCATTTTTGAATTACAGCTGTGGCCTGTGCGCTTGAAGTAATTGCTTTCCTACGGCCCTTCCTTGGTTTTCTATGGAAAAAAAACTCTTTCACAAGGTATGTAGCTTTGCTTAGAATTTGGACTACAATTCAGTATGCGAAAAAAACAAAACAATTCTGACAATTCTTGATTTGAAGTAAAGAAAAAACTTGAATTAAGTTAGACATTGGTATCACACACTGGACTCAACATGGATAGCACACTAGAGATACATGTTAAAAAAAACAAAACAAAACAAGAAACGTCTTGTTTTTCTTGCTTAATTCTTACAGATTGACATAGATAACTAGCTGTGTCACCAAAAATCCAACCGGAGATATCTAGATTTTATCACAAACACACACACACAATATTTATATCTACCAGGGATGATCAGGGGAATCTTCAGTCATGGCTGGACTCACCTTTTCCCTGCATGGAGGCGCTGAAAGTTCTGTAAATAGTCTTGAACAACACTGCCTGGGATGCTGAGACATGTCTCTGGACATTTCTAGTCAAACCCTGTATCCTTCACGCAGACATTCTTTGAAATCCATACCCTAAACCTGAGGTGGGTCCATCCACCACAGTCTACTGTCAGTGACACTGATCCAGCTAGCATGTTAGCGGGGGGTGGGGGTCGGAGAAAAAAAAAAAACAAAAAAAAGCCCAAGGCTCTGTTAAAGAGAAGAGGAATAAACTGGGGCTGCCCTGAAGCACAAGCCAGCATGTGCATGGAGGTAATTAGCCATGCAGTGCATATACTAAAACCTTTTAACTGTTTCCAGCTGTCAGGCACCTTGTGATTCCCTGTGACAGCCCTCCACTCTGCTTTGCATATAAAGATGCTTCTGTGGCTGTTTAAAATGTCATCCTCCTCCCTCAGCAGAGGCTTATCCTTGCATGCAATCATTTCTCCATTAGGCTCCATTTGCAAGTGGCACAGCAGGACACACCTCTCACCTGTTCGGTAACCGTTTCAGACATGGATCACACCTGAATCAGTGCCTTTCAGCTCTACAATAGATCAAGAAGTCACCGATGTCAAACAAATTAGTACCATTAAAAAGTAGTGCCATGTACAAATGTATCACATATTTGATCCATCACACAGGAAGAGCAATCAGTAACCAACAGCCTGCAGTTTGGACTTTTGCCACTTAGCAAAGGATCAGTTAACATTAAAATATTACATTAACATCAACAAGCTGGATTAGAACAAGAGTCAGATAAAAAAAAAAAGATCCATTGTGATTCACCAACATGCGACAAATATTAGTTATTCATCAAGCACATAGAAAATTGTGTTATTGGGTACCTCAAGTGCAGATGTTTCTATTTAAAAAGCAGATTTTTCAATTTACTCATGCTCAAGTAACACTTAAGAAAGTAGCTGATCATATTTACAATCACGCACATACAAATAAATTCAAAAAGTGTGGATTGTAAATATGGTAACATTAACAGGTCAAACCACCAGTCAATCTTAGTTGCAGGACAAGTCGGCCACTTATTAATATGAACTGTGTGTGTGTGTGTGTGTGTGTGTGTGTCAGCACCCACTTTTACCATTGAGTAGAAAACATCCAAACAGACACTTCAGTGAAAAAAAGATTATAATTATTCCATCAGAGTGTTTGAGGATGTGTACAGGAAGCCGGAGAGAAACATTCTTGTTTTACCCAGAATGCTCTCTCTCTCTCTCTCTCGCTCTCTCTTTTGTCTGTAAAAAATAATACTGATCAAAAAGGTGAGGAAGCAGCAAGTCTGAGCTATAAAGAAAAGTTTTCTGTCAAAGATTTCACAGGAGCCGCGTGAGAGCTCTCGAGGGTGCAGCAGGACAATGTCTATAGATATTCTTTTATTTCATTTTCATTCAATTCCATACGAATTTAGTGTCTGTTACAATCAAGACTGCTTTATAGAAACCCAGAGCCTGACTCCCAAACAAGCAACAGTCGCAGGAAAAACAGGAAGAAACCATGAGCAGGGCTGATGGCAGGCTGGGAAATAGAGGAGGAGAAGGGGTGGTCAAGCAGGGGGAGGAAAGAAAGAGGAGGGGAACACACAGCACACATGCAAATACTCCAGTTTTACTAAAGAATTCAACAATTAGTGTCCTGGTTGTGCTAAAACTGTGTGGAATTCAAATTTATTAGAAGCTTTGACTCAGGTCTGTAAGAGCAGTAGAGAGACTTTTTAAACTAATGTTTTTGTTAGTGCCAGGAGGCCATCATATACGGGAAAACATTAACTTTTGGATAATAATTCTTTTTTTATCCTTGCCTGCCAGTGGTCTGACCCCAAATTAGATTAAATCTCACATGTGAAAGAGAGAGTGTTTATCTTACTATTGAGAAGGGAAGTTACTTACAAAAAAAGTGTTTCTTTATCCTCAAAGAATAATTAAATTATTATTATTATTATTATTATTATTATTATTATTATTATTATTATTATTATTATTATTATTATTATTTGCCACCTGTTGACCTTTTAAACCAGTTAAAATACGCTTTCAGGCACAGGCCTCAACCAATCCACGTGCTGCTTAAATTTTAACCCAGGGAAGGAAAGACGTGCAACTATCAGTGAGCCAGATGAAAGAAGCAGGTGGCATGGAGCGACCATGCAGACTCGTGGAGGGAACACGGCTCAGCCAGGTTATTAATGGCCTCTGTCTGCTTCGGACACGTATGCCGTTTCTGTAATATCACAGAGCTGTGAGGACGCACGCAATAAAACAGAGAGCCTGCAGCAGCATTTATTATAATCAATTATTCACAAGGCTCCATTAACAAGGAGAAATGCACAATTTCACATGACCGGAATAAAGGCGTGTATGGTGACACCTAATCAAAACGCGCTGGTTGCGGCTATAGAAGACTGCAGTAAGTACACGAGCCTTGAATAATTGATCGTTTATGCTGATGTGGAATGATAAAGAGGAGCTCCACACTGACTTATTCTAATCTCTAAAAAGTCGCAGAAGAGGACAAATTTACAATATGAGCTAAAAACTGTCAGAGGTTACAAGAATTCTAATGTGCTTCACACCATTTTAAAAGAAGTCCATTTAAAAGCACCGCAGCATCTGTGACTTAAAGCTTTGGGCCACAACTGAAATGATGGTAAACCTATTTTTGCATTTTCAGTAATATTTTCATGAATTTACATAATAGAGATGCTACCGAACAGTTAAACCTGTTCTTATTTTACTTTCTTTTTTTTTTTTTTATCATCTTAGCTGCAACCACATTGTTGGTTTTAAAGGTGGAGTTAGGCAGTTCAAAAAAAAAAACACTTTTTGTCATATTTGTTAAAACTGTCGCTATGACCTCACAGCAGCACATGATTAAAATAATCTGTGAAAAACAAATCCATAGTCTCTGGCCCCGGTTTGTGCCTCTAAATTGATTTGCAAGAAAGCGCCACCACCCCCAAGAAAAAAAAACAACCAATCAGAGGCAGAAGGCGTGACTAACGAGGTGTAATTTCTCCTGCACTCAACGAGCAGACTTGGCTTCGTTTCACCTGCTACCGTGGGCCTCTAGAGCCGAAACCATGATTAAAAAATAAAGCCCACTCATAGAGCCAAACGAGGGCCAACAACTAATATTTGAAATGAAACTTTAGGTTTTGATGTTAAAATACAAGTTTTTTGATTTTCAGATTCAAATTTGTATTTTTTTTTTTACACTTCCACATCTAATGTTTTCAGTTTCAAACCTTTTCTTCAGTTTGAGTTTGTACTTTTTCAGGTATGGCCCTGATCTGGTGTAGTGTGGGTGGGTGGTAACAAATGGGGTGGACGTGGAATGATGAGTGACAGCAGGGCAATGTCTGCTGGGACCGTCCCTTAATATCGCCTTCAGTTAACATAGGCCGCACGGTTGGTTAAAATGGCACTGGAAAAAAAAAAAAAAAAGTTGCAGATGTTTCAAAACTGCGGTGGCACCAATTATTCGGTCAACACGTTTAAGGCAAACGCACCCTGTGGAGGGAGCTGTGGGAGCTCTCAACAAAGCACCTCACTTGGCCCCTGCCAGAGTAGTGACGATGACGACGACAACATCATCATCATCATCATCATCATCATCATCATCAGTCATGAGTAAAACAAGCATGTTCTATTCTCTTGCACTTGCTTCATAGCATACAGAGACGTGGCTGAACTTCCTCCTTCCTGTAACCGTTCTGTGAGCACCTTAAGTGGAGATAATGTAATTACGCCAAAGCACTGATGTCAAGGGCAGGGCTTTGTGTATTTGGTGAGTTCTGTTGTGCCGCCATTTGTTGCAAACGTGCAGGGAAATTGGTCCACCTTTGCTGGTAAGAGCCCGCAGCGGACTGGTGATGAATGCACCGCTCCCATCTTTAAATATCACCTTCAATTATGGCCCAATAACAGCGGCCTGTCCATGTTGCCTGGCTGCAATATGCAACAATAAAAAGTCACAATGCCTGAGGCAACAGCCCTATATTGTATCATATTTCACATTTTATCGAGGGGAAGGCATCTACAGAATGCCAGCTTATTTATATAGACCACTACCAATAAATTAAATAAAGACATAAATATAAAAACAAAAGCAGAACATTAAGTGCACTTACAGTAGACTTAGCTTCTATATTATAGTGGCAAAGATATCGTATTTTTAAATGTACTTGGTAGTAAAACAGTAGTGAAAATTGCGAAAAAAAAACCTCTATTTGTTTTTAGAGTTCATTAAAATTTACTGTCATTGTGAAGAATCGGGGGTTTATTTTTTAGTTAATACAAACTGCTTCATTTTGAACAATATAAATATTCTCAGCTAGGCTTTAAGCATTGCGTACCTGAGAAAGAAAAGAAACCAAAAAACCCAAAATAAAAGATACACAGAGGAAAACGTGAAGTACAGCAGCTCTGCAGCTCAGTCTTTTGCCAGCCAGAATTTCTACGCGGTGAAATCCTTTAATTATCCGGCTTCTCCATTGTTCACGTTGTGGTTATTGATCCCAGGTTGTCGTGCGCTTCATTAGACCGTTGCAGTGCTATGCCGTGCAAGTCGAAAGGGGGCTGCATCAATCCATATGTAAGCTGACAACTGTGCTTGGCTGAAGCACCTGGAAGGGTTCCCTACCATTTTTGCCGTGTAGGTGGAGTGTTCTTTATGATTCTCTCTCTTTTTGGTTAGGATTACAAGCAGTTGCTCCATGCCAGTGACATATGTGCAGGAGGATGGGCAGGATTCAGGTTTCCTCCGAGCACACATTTGATTGATCTGCTTCCAGCAAGATGTGAACCTCAGTCACCACAGGGGCAAAGACCTCAGCGCTGGCTCTTCCTAAACGCTTCTCGGCTCTTTGGAAATCTTAACACTAAAGGAAACAAATGTCTTAGTCAAATCCACCTCTCTCCCAGTTCTGTGAACAAAGATTTCGATAATTTTGGTAAACGTTGAATCTAAATGCGCACTCCTATTTCACTGCAGCTAACATTTAGAACTTTTACACTCGGAAATGTCCAAGTACTTCTGTCGCTTTTCAGAGCCGCAGCAGTGTGACTGAATTAATTCTCTTTCATCTCAAAAGGAAATGGTGCAAAGTGATGTCTGAGCCTCCTGCGTCTGAGCGTTATGATGGATGACAGCCGGAGCAGTAGCGGAGGCTCATTTCTGTGGCAGATCCGAACGTTTAAATTTCAGACCCATCATGCAGCGGCCTAAATCTGGGCTGACAGGCCATCATTGAAACACAGAGAAACAGCTGCTTTCATAGCCAGGGCTTATATTGTCAGGGAACAAAGTGTGTTTGCGCGTGCATGTGCGCATAGTCTATATTATTATTTACCTGACTCTTTGCACTTAAATTAAATAATAGAAGAAGGGCAGCGTGGTGGTGCAGTGGTTAGCACTGTTGCCTCGCAGCAAGAAGGTTTGGAGTTCGAATCTTGGCTCCGGCCTTGCTGTGTGGAGTTTGCATGTTCTGCATGTGTGGGTTTTCTCCGGGAACTCTGGTTTCCTCCCACAGTCCAAAAACATGCTTGTTAGGTGAATTGATTGGTCTAAATTGACCCTAGGTGTGAGTGTGAATGCTTGTCTGTCTTTGTGTTAGCCCTGCGATAGGCTGGCGACCTATCCAGGGTGGACCCCGCCACTCACCCACCCCTCATTTGAATGAATGCGTTCAACCTGAAGTGTGTGATTTTGTTTATATTGTCTCCACATGGATCAAACACACACAAACAATTCAAGCTGTCAAACATACTGCCAGTAAATGTAGGCACAGGATGATTTTAAAGGTTTGCAAAATTAAACTTGTGTTTATGCATATGATTGATAAACTTTCTGAGAAACCTTATGCTAACCCAAACCATACTAATCCAAACCCTATCCTGAACCACCTAAACCCAGTACCAACCTCAACCTAAAATAATTCAATTCAGTTGTATTTATATAGCGCAGAGGCAGAAACCTAGAGCCGGAACCCCCAGGTAAGCACAGTGGCAGGAAAAACTCCCTTTTAACAGGAAGAAACCTTGAGCAGGACCAGGCCTTTGAAATAATGGCCTTTGTCCATATTTAAAACATAAGGGGACTCAATTACACTTATCAGTATTTTTTATTTTTTTTTAGATAAAATATCATGTCAAAACCATATCAAACATGTGATAAAAGGTTTCTCATGTTCACTTTTCATACTTCAATTTGTCAACCCTTTCTGTAAATGTTAAATTCATCAGCTCATCTGTGTTTTCATCTGTAACTCATGGCAAATTTTTAATCACACAAATGCAGCATTACGCAGTAATATTAGGGATGTTCATGCCACATTGTTTAAAGTCATACATATTTTACCGTGGTCATTTTTCTGAGTGCAATGGTCACATGATTTCGGTGTGAAGCTATACAACACCAAAATGTGCTGACATATAAGAAGCGATATGAGGCAGGATTCATCATCGCATGCAGCTCGGTGAGAGTGGAGAACACACCATGAATATTCTGAGAGGATAATGCTTCACTGAGATATACACTCAAGTCCATACGTACATGAGGAAGGAAAAAATATCAGGAGATATTAAAAAAAGTCACAAAACATATGTCTTGACAGATTTCCCTCTACCCCAAAGCAGCACTTTACCTTTGACAGGAACTTTTCTTTACTCAGACAGATATTATTGTCTTGCTCGACCTCTTAAAAATTAAAAAAAGAATTTAATTTCAATTAAATGTATATTGATTAGTTCATAATCCTGGTAATGTGATATTGATGTTATCTAACACCTTGTGTGACACACATCACAGTTCCTGGTCAGTGCCAAACCCACTGCACTTTGATCTAAAGGACACAGAACATCTGTTTATTCTATGAGCATGAATTACAGTATAGGTAAAATATATCAGATATAGTCTTCAGTTTGAATGTTGTAAACTGATGATCATGCTATAAATACATGAAAATTGTGAAATTGTTCTTGTTTCTATCATTCTGACTTTTTTAAAATGTCAAATGATGGAAGCTTGTTTGACCTGTAAATATCTGTACACAATATCTAGGTTCCTGATAGATCTCAAAACTTAATAATGTTCATTCCCTGTGCAATAATCCCACTTGTACATATTCCCTTTAGACTAACCCTAACCCTCTTATTGCACATCTAAAACATGTTACTCTGCTTTTGCACCCTTCTCTGCTGCTGTAACAAGACAACTTCTGCAGTGTGGGATGAATACAGTTTTAGTTTAGCTTATCTAATCTTGTCATGTCTTGATGTTGAGAAAAAAAAAAAATGCCGTTAAAAAAAAAAAAAAACCTATACATACCCTCTATACCTCATGACTGCCAGAGGTGAGTTGTGATTTCAACTTCTTTATCCATCGATACAGAATCTGGAACACAGAGACAAAGTTTCAGATATGAAATCCATCCATCCATCCATTCAATTTATTGGATTATTAGTACAGCAACACTAAACATATATTCATAATAATCATCTGATTAATAAGACACAATAAGTGTTTTCATTCTTTCTCAGAGTTGGGACCAGAGGAGGAGCTGGTGTAGATCTATGCTCTGATGACAACGCTGAAGGATGATCAGCAGGTCAGGAGGTCACAGCTTACTGGCTAATCCAATAAAAATACTGAGCAATTTAATCACATAAAGCAGTGATGCCCTGACAGAAATCCAGTATTTACACACAAAAGGACGAGAGGAGCGCATATCCTCTCTCCCGCTTTCTCTTTGTGTGTATGCTCAGAACAAATATCCCTTTAATTCATGCAAAAGCGCAGAGTTTTCTGTTTTTAATTATGAAATAAAGTCTGCTCTGCATGCCACAGATTGCTCTGCTGATGAGTGTTACATCTCCTGGCTAATCTATGAACATTTGTACTTGGAGGAAACCCAGTAAAAGCAGGACTCCCTGAGGCAGAAACACAATGAGTCGAATGAAAATAATGAAGCTTTCACACTCTTTGATGCAGTCCCCTTTTTTTCTCTGTCTCTGTAGCATTATCCCAAATTTATTTCCAATGATTATCACTAAAAACGTTACATCAATTGTTTAACAACAAAAACAAAAGGTTAAAAGCTAAACGCAGTAGCTAAAAAGGGAGCTCTCAATGACAGCACCTCTATAGACTTAATACAAATGATTAAATCACTCATAAGTTTGAATTAGATTGTACATTATTTGATGTAAAACAGTTTGGGGTCAAATTAAATTGATAATCTGACAATAGAATATGAAATGTTTAAGAACCGCCGGTGATAAGAAATCCACCGAAGAAAATCACTCTGAGGAAAAATCTCTGAAAAACATCACACTGGGCTACTACTCCGGCACCACACATGGAGAGTAATGGTGCCTCACATCAATCAGCCTTAATGTGCTCATGAAACAGGTGCTACACACTAATAACTGCCTGAAAATAACAGCTTTTCCATGTTGAAATCCCTTCTTCTCATAACTGGATAAGATGAGGAGTCAGCAAACGCTTTATGGGAGTGCCGGTTAAGAGTGCAGACTGGTGGTGAAAAAGACAGCAAAGGGTCTTAGTATGAATTGACATGAAGATTTCAACTCGAGGTATAGAAGATGTCTGTTCTCCTTGTCCTGGCTGTCCAACTCACTTGAGTCTGACTCAGTTCCAGTGATTGTTCCACAGTTACAGCCAGTATAACTGTGAACCCATAAATGAGGACAGTCACAGACCAACAGCCTCAACATCAGTATTAAGTGAATTGTAAAGTAAATCAGCTGGTAGAGATCCACAAAAACAATCAATACCTATGAATAACTGTTATTCTAAGCAGTTCTGCTGCTCTACAGAGGCTCAGCATTTCCAAAATAACATCATAATGTGTTATTCATTCACATTTCTACTAATTAATTTTGTTCAAATCAACATCATTAGTTGTTGGTTGTTTTGTTTATTATAATGAAGCTAAACTGACCCATTAGTTCCAGACAAATAGACAAAGATAGTGAATGCAGGCTACTTGCTCTGGTCTCTATTTTAGCCATGCAGACAGTAAAATATTTCATACAGGATTTTGACAACAACAAAAAAAAGATTACTCATTCATGCATTATAAACCTTATTTACATCAGTGTATTAGAGATACAAGAGTAGCTGCTGCAGCTTTAATTAGCAATGCAATCCCATATTGACTGTGACTGTCACATTAGCCCTCACAGTCCATCAGGCTTAGGCTGGCATGCATATTTGCACTCAGAGGGGATGGTGCCATGTGATAGTGCCAAGCTTATTCTGCTTTATTCATCTGTCCGCGCTGATAACTTCCTCCGACTGCAGCCAGTCACTGTGTGATATCATGTCCCCCAGCAGGATCACCAGCCACTAACCAGACTGCCTTGCTTACACGGAGAATAAACTCATCCCTCCCCCTCTGTCTTGCTCCCTGTACCAGCTGCTGGCTGGTGACGGTGGACTGGTGATGTGTGCCAAAAACAGAGACGGAGAGACCGTTGCTCAGCCTGTCAGACCGCTGTGTCAGGCTTTCACAAAACCAGCTGATGAAACTTACAAGTAACGTTGATGTGACCACAGCATTTTACAGTTGAACATAGAGATCAATATGCAGCAAGACATACATTGGTTTTAAAAGTGGAATGTGAGGGGTAACAGAGAGAAGGAGCACATCGCGAGATAATGCAACAGACCGTGCACGTGTTACTGCCTAACAAGAGAAATGTTGTACTATACCTTAACTGTTTGACTCCATTTTCCTCCATATTTTATGTTATCGTCTGGATTCAACAGTCACTATTACCTCATGGTAGACATATAATGCAAATAAATGACATACTGATGAATAGACTTTAAGAGAGTTTGGCTGTTCGGGTTTAAATTGTTTTTTCGGTTTATTTACCTTTTTTTGTTCTGTTGTTTGGTGTAGGTTTGTTTGTTTCTCCCTCACTCGGGTATTTAACCTAGTCTTATCTGCCTGTATTTAATTGACTCCGACCCCCTTCCTGCTGTTTAGTTTGTTTAATTTTTAGTATTCATCCCTCAGGAACAAAGCCCGGACAGTGCACGATTACACATGAGGAAAAAGTCCTTTTATTAGTTTCATAGTCGCGCAAAGTTCAAATGAACCAAACACATCAAATTCACTGGACTAAACTCACACAAAGGAGTTAAACATGAAACATTAACATGGTGAGCAAAGGCAAAAGAACTGTGACACGAGATGATCTGGCACAGAGAGAAGAAGGGGAGAGGAGGGTAAATACTCAGAGAAGGGGGTGCAGACAAAAAGACGCAGAGACGTTAAAAGTATCCACGACGTGATGTCACTACTGTTGAAATAATAAACATAATAGCCGTCTTGCCGCTCCCTTTCACCACCTTATAACATAACTGCTGCAGAACTAGGGTGCTGAAACTAGAACCTAGCAAAAGCAGCTGCAAAAAGAGCAGAGCAAACAAAAGTGCTCTTTCTGGAAAGATTTACAAGGTTGTCCGCTCTCATGACGGTTGACTTCTCAGTTGCTAACTTGCTGGCTGACTATTGGCTATTGTTGTCTTTGATACCATAGGAGGGCAGGAAATGATCCAATACTAACAAACTGAATGGGTGCCAATCGCCACCTATCGTAGCGGAGGGGACATGCTTTCAACAATAAATCAATTACATTCCTGTGCATGGATACTGAAACAAAGACAATAAAACAGCTGTAGCGGTAGCTTCATAAACTGTGTATGATTGTACTGACTGACGAGGAATTAAAAGAAACCCTATCAAAACTAAAGCCTGAGAGCATGGACTTACTGATCCCAAGTGTTTGTTGCCCAATTGGAATTTGACAGCATCAGTGGAATGATCACTGCTTATCAACCTGGACCCAATAAACCAAAAGTTTGAACTTTGTCCATCTTTTGTCTTAAGTGATTTAAATATGTTCATCCCACATTCACCAACAGAATGCAGGTGGAGGTTGGCGGGGGGAGTGAATGCTAGCTCTCTTGCCCCTCTAAAGGGGTTCCAAGTGTACATGGACACAACTTCAGCCTCCTGAAGAAAAACTGCATCTATAAAGATGACAAAGAGCCTGCGGGAGAGGATGGAGAGGCCATGGACTGAGGGGACAGACCTAAAATAACCCATCTGTTCAGGTCTGACTCGCAAGACATGATGGGGGGGCGGGGTAGATCGGTTGGGAGACATAGTAGTACTGTTGATAAGACGGCGAGTTCAGACAGCTCAAATCATCTAAAAGAGAGATAGACGGTAAAAGATGTAACCACATCTCTCTGAGAAACTCAACACACCTGATGAGGTTGTTCAAGAGTGATGTCACATCCTCCTGGCTCTGGAAATGCAGCTCTGCCACATCCTGATGGGAAAATCGAAGAAGAGGAGAGACATTAGAACCTGCTTCTTTTAGCTACTTTAAACTGTAATCTGACTGAGCCCCATGGCCTTGGACTTGAAAGTAATGATCTTTATCCTAGCTGTTTCTCACTCAGCTGAAAACTGTTCCAGTGCAAGCTGGAGGTCACTGTTTGAAGCCAAAAGGACCATGCCATCTGTAAAAAGTAGAAAACCAGAAAACCTAATGAAACCTTTCACCACCAGATATTCTGTCCTTAAAATTTATAAACAGAACCAATGATACCTTGGCAGACACCAACTCCCACTAGATGGGTCTAATTTATGGCCAGCATTGCAACCCATGCTCTTGCCCTGACTGCAGAGATTAAATGGCCTTTAGCAATGAGCCAAGTACCCCTTTCTCAGAGCATCCTCCCTGAGCATAAGCCTGACTCAAGCATTCAAAGCATGTAGAGTAAAATCCCATGCACCCTCCAGGACTGCCGTCGTTTGTCTGTTTGACTGTTAGCAAAATAACGTAAGTTATGACCGGATTTTAATGAAATGTTCAGGAAAGGTTTAGAATGGGCCAAGGAACAGATGACCTGCTAAGTTATATAAC
The DNA here is from genome assembly GCA_015343265.1 of Pao palembangensis. NCBI lineage: Eukaryota > Metazoa > Chordata > Actinopteri > Tetraodontiformes > Tetraodontidae > Pao > Pao palembangensis. Next base: position 1,267,869 of record CM027097.1, read on the forward strand.
CTTGTATTACTACTGCCTATAGCGGTATTCTATACTACAGATCTAAGTCACAATATGTGCGCAAATGAGCTAAGTGGCGGAGGTCTGCCCTCTGCGAGTGCTTCTCTAGTTCCCTTTGAAATTAAGGTTCAACTCAAAATTGATGTTCAACTATCCGACAAACCATCCACTCAACACCCTGCTATATATCGGAGTCTGATCCATGCAGTGTTACAGAGGGATGTCAGACAACACAACCCTCAAACACCCAAAGTCTTGAGGAACTCATCCAATTTCCCATCCTCACCATGAAGAGATAGGATACTCCTTTTCCTACGTGACACTTCAGATTGTTAGCGAGAATATCTTTGGGGACAACCTAAAGTGTTGCTCCATGGATTCACTGAACTCCTCCCGCATCAGACAATGCCGCACAAGCTAATATTGCTGTGTAAGATTCCCTCATCAGCTTAGAACTGCAGCCATGCCAGCTCCACAACAGTGACACAGAAGAGCTCCTCCAGGACCCAAGAAACTATGTATTAGGGGCATCCTGCAGCCCAACCATGTAAATGAAATAAATACTTTTTTCACAATTAAGTCAGTCAAAGTATCCACGGCAAAGCGACTGTCTTTATCGATGGTGCATGATAGCTTTTCAATGCAGTGACTTCTGCATGATAAAACGCTACAGATGATGAATTAAGAACATCTTTACTGATTTGTATAAATAGAGATAAAAAAAAAATCAGTGGTCAAGCCATTACAGTGAAAAAAGTTGGTAAGTAGGCTGCCGGCTATTATTCTGTCATTGGCTCAACAATGAACTATAATCCTGCATGAGAAGCTGATTCAGTGCCACAGGAATTAGCCACATTTTATTTTAGTCTTCAACTACAACATGACTGGACATATACACATTCTATAATATTCATTTAACAGTTTTCTTTCTGCCTGATTGTTTTTGTTTGCTAGAGTTGGGATGGAGTCACAACTGCTGCGATTATGTTTTAGAGTGAAGGACATATTAAAGGGTAAGAGATTCCATTAATAAGATAATCACATTTTATTAGCTTTTTGTTGGTAACCTGAAGCAGTCCAACTGGTTTTATATTCCATTACCTGAACGTACACTCACAATCACTAAAATTTGTGGAACTATCAGAAGTTATAACTCACATCTTGAGGTCAGTTCTGAGCTCACTGTAGATGTGTCATTTGAAAGCTGAACGCACAAAATCTAACAATAGATCTGTAATTTGTTAAATACATCCGTCTTAAAATATTTAACATTGCTTTTGTCATTGATGGAAAATATTGACATTTGACACATTTCCACACATTGCTCAATATTGCAGCTTATTATCAGCTATGTGTTTTCATTGGGGACTTTATAATGATGGAGGGGCGAGTGCAACCATGCATGAAGCGAGAGCAGAGGGAGGGCCCAAAGACACCATCCCTGTGGTCCTCTCCTGAAGAGTATTAGAGTAAAACGTGTGGAATAGCAAACGCGGTGGAAATAAATTGAAACTGATGCAACAGTACTGAGTGTAAAAGTCAGCATCAGCCACAAGTGGGATCATTATGTGGAGCGTCATTAATCATTAATCAAAGCAGAATGTCATGGTTCTGGGACATTCTCCAAAAAAAAAAACAAATAGTAGCGGAAAAACAAGCATTTCAAACTAATGCCAGAAAACCATCTCTAAAGTGGGCAGATTCTATAAAATCAACACTTAGTTGGACTTGTGTGCTGTATTTTATTGGTCTAAGATACTTTGCTTCATTATATAAACGCAAAAATGCAACGAAAGTTCTAAGCAGTATAGTTTTATAGACTTAAATGGAGAAAACTTGAGGGCATTTATTCACCTGTGATTGATGGTATGATGATGGTAAAATGTAGCAGTAGTACGCAGGTGCAGCAACTGAGATGGGGGCTCTTTTTAGCTGTGGATGAATTTTTTTCCATCTTTTTCTATCATTATATAGATCTGTCTCACCTTCACCTTCAACCATCAATCTCACAACATTCTTTATTTGAATTTTTACATTTTTGCATCATGTACCAAGGTTTTTTTTTTTTTTCATCCATAAACTCAAAACGAGCAAAAAAAAAAAAAGCCAAAAATAATTTATTTCAGCAGCTTTTGCATTATTGAGATGATATGAATGATCAAAGCAGGAAAAACAGCAGGTGAGTCAAGCAGCACAACACACATGCATAGAAAATAGAGCTATGATCCACACCATACATTCAGACTGTGTGTGGAATGATTCTGTGTTGTATTAAAGAACTATTTGGTGGGAAATCCTAGTGTCAGAAAAGCCAATTAGCTACAGCTGATTTTATCACAACCCCAATGTTGCAAATATTGAGATACAGCATGAAATTACCTCTTGCCATCTTTCTATTTTGAAAAGAGCAAAACATTAACACAATAGTAACAATTTACATAATTATATCTGATAATTTTAAGTATAAAAGGAAAATGAAACTTATCAACCATGTCCTGAGATATCTTCTGACTTGCAGGCGGTAGTCTGTTAGGACAGGCAAAAGGACTTGAGCAAGCATCATTGCAAACATCAGCTCACAGCCGAGTGTCTCAGTCCCGCAATCTCTACACCCTGTTCGCCCACGACTGTATGGCCTCCCACAAGGACAATGTCAAAGTTTGCGGACGACACCGCTGTGAGGGGGACACATCACCGGCGAGGACTAAGTGGGAGGGGGCCACTCTAGTAACATGGTGTGATGACAACAACCACACGCTCAACATGGACAACACCAAGGACATGAGGAAGGAGAGGAACTCTCATCAGCCACGGGGACAGGACATGGAGAGGGTGAGCAGTTCAGTAGCGGCTGTCCTTCCTGAGGAGGCTGCGCACGTTTGGCATGTCACAAAGATCCTCAGCAACTTCTACAGCCGCATTGTTGAGTCGATCCTGACCCATCACTACATAGTACAGCTGTGTGGTACGGTCACGGGCCACAAATGCCCGCAGAGCGTGGTGAAGACTGCAACCGAGATCACCTGGACTCCTCCGCCCTCTATGTAGAACATCTACTAGCACAGAGTCCACATGAGAGCTTCATATTCATACCTTGCACTTTTTATGTAGTTTACTCAATCAAAGTTAATATTTTATGTTTATTCTTTCATGCATACTTTTTTTAATAATTTGTACCTAATATTCTATTGTTGTTTTTTTATATTTTATTAGCATTCAGAATTCTTAGCATCCTAGAATTTCTTAGTGTAAACAGCAAAGTAAGAATTTCATTGTACAGGTAAGCCTGTTTCACGCGCACATGGCCATAAAACTTTGAAGCTTGAATCTTTAGGTGAACTATATTTTGGAGGGTCATCAGAGGATCTCCATCCAGAGAGAAACTCACCATATTTGGTGTTGTCGGTAACTGTTACCCCATGTACGACCTGACACTAGCTCAGAATGAAGACTACATTACTTACTGCGGATTGAAAGTATAAATTTGATCTTCCTCTGAGGTGAGCAAAGCCACACAAATCAGAAAGAACATCTAGGTTATATCCCAGTGGAGGATCTGTCCTCATTTCTACCTGATTCTCTACCCTGAGAGGAATTCTAGATCAACTGATCCTGGGGATAAATCTCATCCTAAACAGACATGGAAACATTTCTGATGTGTTTCTCAGTTCTGAACTCTTTTTCTTGTCCTTTTTTTCCTGGCAGAACCAGAAGACAGCTGAAGACTTCAATTTGGTTTAATCTATAAATGCTTAATTGAAATCCAGCTCAAGCTGGCTGTGGTTCAGAAAAGATCTGGAGCAGCAAACCTTTGTTAACAGGTTTCAGCTCATCTTTTCTCAGGCTTGAATCTATATGACTTCATGTCCTGCACCTTAGTTCTCACATACTGGTGTTTCGTCTATTTAAAACCATACTTTTAAAGTTTGTATAAATAGATTTAAATGATACTAAAGCAAATTGGAGACTATCACTAAACGATAGGTTAGACTGCAGCCAGTGAATTTGTTTAGTGTGTGTGTATGTTTGTGTGTGTGTATGCTCTTGTACTAGCTACAAAACTACCTCATTCTACTTAAAAATTAAAGACATTTTTGAACAGTGAGGACATTCCTGGTTCTTACACTTTCAAAGAACTGTAGCTTGGGGTTACAATTGGGCTTAAGATCAGAGGTCAGTTGGATGGAAGGGTTAGGGTAAGGAGCTGGTTAATGCATTATGTTTGTGAAAGTCCTCACAAAGACAAACAACAAGGATATGTGTGTGTGTGAGAGAGAGAGAGAGAGCAAGAGAGAGACAGAGAGAGAAAGATTCACTATTAACCTAACTTTGATGTCACAATAAACAAAAGATAATTTATCTCTTTTCTGTCAAATTTTAAAGAGAATGCAAATCCAAACAAGAACACTCTGACACTCTCACAGAACACTCTGACAGTGCTCTTCATCACACTCGCCCTTCAGTTTGACCTCCGCACACTCCTAACACAGGAAAAAGTAAATGGGATGAATGGAAAAACTGCAACTGTTAATATCAGTACACATGATTACCCCTGTTACTGATACAACAGTAATTTATCTGCGCATCAGACATTACATTAATCTCCTCAGGCAACAGATCCCCATAAAGCAGTAAAACCTTTAAACTCTCAACATTCCTCAGTTTTTAATTTACTTTTGTTTCCATTCTGCTTCTCATACTTACATACTACATATCTTACTTACAGAGGCCTGTCTGAGCAAGAAAGTAAGGCAACAGGATATGGCTGCAGGTCAAATTTAAGAGTGTGACTAATCAATTAATGCTGGACAACAGTGATCGATCGTGCATTAAAAAAAATACTACTCAAGGCTAAAGTGTTAAGTACTCCAAAAGACACAGCAGAGTCATAACTGAGACATCACTGAACACATAACAAGAGATGCTTCCTATTCTCACAAGCTACCTTATAGTTGTTAAACCCTTAACAAATAATAAAAAGTATGTTAAACTAGGCCTATCCCAGCATTACCAGCACATCACATAGCCTACATAGAATGACAACCATTCACACTCACTGTGCCATCCTTTTTTCCCCAAGTTATTTTTGTTCATTACCAGTGTTTTAAGGCCTCATCCTTGTTCTTGTGTGAAATAACCCCTGTGGATTAAACAGAATCATTGTAATTGGACTGTATCTGAAGTACTTGGTAATAATACTCCACTGGCCAACAAAGTACCCCAAGGTCCAATTTCGGGACCCTTTTTGTTTTACCCAGCCTATATATGCTTCCGGTGGGCCGCACAATTCACAGCTTCAGTGGTGTCGCCTACCATTTTTACTTCAACGACATGCAACAATATGTATCTGGTAAGCCTGACCAAACAATGTCTCTGCAGTAAAAGACTGACCAACTTTACAATACAATCTTAGAAGGCCCATAATGTTCTGCAGTTGACAAAACAAAGGTTCTCATCATTGATCCTAACTATAATTTCAATTCATAAAGGCAACTTGGTTCCCTAGCCAGTCGTATCTCCTCACATTCCAGAAACCTTGGAGTTGTAATTGCCTCGCACCTGAAATTGACCACTTTGCATTGGTTACAAGTCAAACTTATAATTGATTTGAAAATACTTTTAATAATAACGTCTTCTTCTCAAGCACTTTTTTCCAGCCGGTTGTGGTAGAGCGAGTGCTGTGTCCACTGAGATCGCAAAACCTTTCTTGAGTCCATTCTTCAATTTCTTGTTGTTCCTCTGTTCTACCACAGCCGCTGTACTTCTTCTTTTCACTACCCTATTTTGCGGCAACGCCCATGTCAGCAGCATCACTACGACCCAACTGGATAAAGCAGGTTTGATATCCAGTTTAGAGTCGGCGACTCTGTGCAGGGTGTCGGCAAGAATTGATGCACTGCAGAATTGGGGTTCATACAGACACATTTTAACTGTTTATACTTGCTTATTAATCATTAACAGAATGTTTAAATAAAGATCTCAGATTCTAAAAATGCCTAAAAAAAAAGAGATTTTGTCAACATCTGCCTGTCATTCATTTAACTTTCTCAGTACCTTTCCATTGCCCACATCTCACCTACTAGTAAGTCACACCTGTATTTTTTTCACGCGCAATCAGCACCAGTTTTAAGATCACAGATTCGCAGGCACCCATCGCCAGGTCATCTTGTGCATACTGGGCTCATGACTGACCTGAGAGACATTCTCAATGTCAACTCAAATGTCAAAACAGTCAAAACTATAGAAAGTATATACAATAACTAACTCTTCGTTCAGCTACCGCTAACCAACACAACAGTGCTACATGATGAGAAGCTTCTTTACACACTCTGTGAAGGCTGATTGATGATTCCAATCCCTGTGGGAAACCAAACAATGTTAGGTTTATGAGACATCTTAATCAGCTGGACTGCAGCTTTGTTTGATATTTGTCCTCAGCTTATGGCTCTTTTTCCAGCTATGGCTACTGACACAGTCCCACACTGCCATGTTAGTCGGTGATTATCTGCTGAGATTTTCTTCAGATGTGCTACACAAATCTTGAAGAGACTTGTTTGTGGGACATCATGAGACAAATGAACATCTAACACAGGCATGGGCAAACAATGGCCCGGGGGCCATATGCGGGCCCAAGGTTTTTAATCCGGCCCGCTGAACACAAAGAAATTGTAATAAACCTTGTTAATGTTTTATTTCTCACGTTTCCCACTAGATGGCGCACTCCGTATACATTGACCTTTGTTAGGTGCGGCTATTACTTAGCGATTGTGCTTTACTCTTTGACCCCTCAGCCCTTCTGTAAAGATGAGCAGACCTAAGAAAAGGAAAGTGGACAGAGAATGTTGAGTGTTTAATAAGGAGTGGACAACTAAATATTTTTTCACTGAACACTGAACCGATCAACTGCTGTATGCCTGATATGCCAAGAGACTGTAGCGGTTTTTAAAGAATATAATATCAGCCGTCACTTTGCCATAAAGCACGCTAACTATGCTAGCAAGCAGTCAACGAAAGAACGGGAGGCTACTAGTCTGCACTGTTCCCACTGAAAATAAAAGTACGTTTCTCTGTTGTGTTATGTCATTTCACTAAAGAGCTTACCATAGGGCTTTAAAGACAGATATTTTGTTGTAATGCTTTTTTTCATTTTCAGTTGATATTAAAGCACATTTTTTTCTACATATCCCATGATATATTTTTTTCTCCTATGAGGTGGGTCACCAAAACACTCCATCTGCTCCTGGTCCGGCCCCTCCGTCAAATTTTAGAACCCATTGTGGCTCACAAGTCAAAAAGTTTGCCCAGCCCTGATCTAACATAATGGATAACACAGAATTACGGTAGCAGTTATAAAGACAGCTTCTGAATCAATGAGGTAAACAGCAAAGCTCTGAAACATTCATTGGAAAAGTGAGTATTTCTAATGTAATATAAATTAAATTTGTGTGGGGTTTTTTCCACGGAATAATTGTATATATACGATAAAGTCTTGGCAAATATCTGACACACGTGTAAAGATCATTTGTACCAAAGCAACTGAGAACCGAGGCTGAGACCTTAATAAGAACCTGTAACATTAACATGTTATTTCTATGAATGACTTTTCTGCTTAGAGCTTCTCTCTAGTCTTCAAGCATGTCGCCTGCACACAAGCCGGGTGCCATTTGATACTCACGCTATGTACAATCTGCCGCGTGTGTTTGAGCCTTGCTGGCATCTCCTGTCTCTGCTAATGGAACAGAGCGAACCCATAGTCGATATCTGCAAGGCAAATATCCGAGCCTAACCATGGGCAAAAGATGAAAAGATGTCCCAGTTGTATTGCAGAAGATCTAAACTACATCTTGTTTAAAAATATCTGTGTTAAATTTGTTTAAAAATACTTTGCTCCATGGAAGGCTGATAAATTAGACCAGGGTGAGAGCTCTTGTAAGTTCGATGTCTGTTTACACTTAAATAACCATTTAATTTTTGAGATTTAAACATTAATACACAATTTATAACGTAATCATGTGTGTTCATCTTTAGGCCTGCCCGTATAGCGCATAATTTGTTTTTTTATTTGCTGTAATTAGCTGTTTTTTTTACCCTAGCCCTCTTGCTGTAAATACTATTGTAGTTATGTGATGATTGCTGCTGTAATGAGTGAATTTCCCATGTCTGGGATGAATAAAAGCATTTCTATTCTATTCTATTCTATTCTATTCTATTCTATTCTATTCTATTCTACTCTGTTCTATTCTAAATGAATTCCTGATTTGCATTATTACAGTTTTGGATTAGATTTTGTGAAGGAATTATGACAGAAATATCACAATATATAATAATATGATAATATATATTGTAAATATCTCATTTTTTTATATAAATGAATACATTTAAAATGGCAGAAACATTGGCAATAATGCAGTTTTGAAAGATTATTGTCTCTTCTATTATTATTTGTGTGTATGTGTATAACTTATCATGAGGTAATAGCAATCTAGAGACCGATATAATATTCCAATAACTAAATTATTAAAGATGAATAAGGGTTTTCAAATTTTTCATCACGTTAGTCTTTGTGGCCACCTTTGTTTTTCCCACAGGATAAATATTGAATAAAAAGGTCTTTCTGAGAACATTTGTAGAAAAACTAAAAATGATTTAATTAAACGAATCCCAGCTTCTGTTGTGGGAGGACAAAGAAATTGCATCAAGCACATCTGGGGAATGGAACCCATATGGCTAATGGATGTGGGTTATGATATTGTTTTGGAAGACTCGGCAGCGCGCCCTTCAGATGCTACAGCAGTACAGACCTCCACAAATCACTACTGCTTGATAACAGAACACAGTTGATCAGGCCCATGAGGAAGAGGAGGAAGGCATGCCAGGGAAAATAAAGGAGACGAGCACTCTGTGAATGATGATTACGGTCACCTTGGTCATACATCACCATCCTGACAGAAGGGATGGATGTGGAGGCTTGACAAGTGTCTGCCTCCACATCTGCTCACCAAGTCCAGAATTAATCCGTGATCTTGTTACACACGCACGTTCTTTATGAATTAGCAGGTTGACCATGTGATGCAAGAATGTGATGACACAGCATGCCACAGAGTCTCCACCGAATGTCTGCAGCCTCCTTAAGTTAATGGGTCCTGGTAACCAAGGTCATATTGGTCCAGAAGGAAGGTCTCTGTCTGAAGATGGGATGTCTTCAACTAATGCTGCGAAGGTTGGACGTGAGTGAAATGTGGGACCAGACGTGCAGGAAAGACTGCGTTAAACTCAAAGTGACTCTTTTTTGGTGTTTTAACAGGTCTGCGGTCTGTACTCCATTTGTTAATCCTTGAAGGTCAGTGGAGAACATTTTCACACTCTCCCTCAGGGTCCACTGCTGCCCTGTCTGCAGGACACACGAAGACAAATAGGACAATATGCTGTCCTGGCTGCTACTGAGTGAAAGCCATCATAACGTTTGATAGCTTCTTTCTATCACGCTTTTTCTCGATGAGAACTGAACTCCACCGTCGCCTAAAGCAGCCATCACCAGTCAGCAAGTTCAACCAAGTCTTTTAATAATCCATCAATCCTGCTCCCCCCCCCTCCCCACACACACACACACAATAACTTTAACTGACAATTTTTAGCTTAAATAACAAATGAATCTTTTTTATTGTTGTTTTTTAATTTTTCATCCTAACACTGAGGAGGATGATGGAGACTGAAAGGAGTGTCATTGTCAGAAAAGAAACAAAAACAAGGTATTTACTCTTCTGAATAAGGTGAGAATAAATAAGTGTGATTATTCTAAGACAAGAAAAGTGACGATTTGAACACTAGCGTACGATCGAACCATCTCTCGGCATAATTCAACAGTGCCCTCAGGTGTGCATTCAGGCATAATGAGATAATTTACGCTCTATGGTTCAGTTTGTGTAAAGGCGAAAAAAGTGCACCAAAGTGTGTATTTCTAGCCCCAAAAGTGCACCTTAATAAATCAGCTTCTGTGACAATTAGGGAAGTGAAAATACCAGACTGGAGGCTGACAAATCATAAAACGCTGTCATTTTTTAAGAGTGAGATAAGCCCAGGAACATACAGAACCACAACTATTTAGAGAAATCACTCTGACCCGTCTACATCTCCATCTGGTCATCTCCATAGACTTCCACATCTGCAGACCTAATCAATCAAAAAGACCTATCATGCAGAATAATTAGGACACATAACGCCACCAGCGTCAGCTAAGACCAGGTCTTATGTCAGATTATTCTAATCAGCGCTATGAAGGTGCACACAAGGTCAGTCAGAAACGTAACTACAATTTAAGATCTGCATCCTTCACAGAGGAACCAGCTGTGATGCAGCTTGATCACCTGTGCGCAAACACCCCATCGCAAAGTACCACGATCTAACTTTAGACTGATGTTCCGGACACTTTGAGAGAGAGAAGTCAATCAGCTGTTTACCTCTGTGGCTATCCCCGGAAAGCCTTTCACTTAGACGGATCGGAGCAGACGGCGGAGGTCACGAAACCTGAACGCATCTCCTTTCGCCGCAGAAGAGGAGGAGGTCCAGGTGATCGGGTCTGTGCGTGTTGTGAAGGAGAGATGGGCGGGCACAGAAGAAGAAAAAGCCTCTTCAGGCGTCCTGTCTCGGCCGCATCGTCTCTGCGACTGTGGAGATGAGACAAGGACGCAGAGCGACGAACTCCGCGGAGATGTGCGGCCGCGGACGCGACGGAGCTGGATATAGTTGTGCCGAGGAAGGAGTGGGGAGCACCGGGGCGTGTTCCTCAAAGGGGAGGAGGAGGAGGAGGAGGAGGAGGAGAAGGAGGAAGCGTAAAGCTTGGTGTTCAAAAAAAAAAAAAAAGTTCCGAAAGACAAACCAGGATCAATAGAGATTTATAGCAGCATTTAGTTAGATAAAAATGAAAAAATGTACCAGAACTGTAGCAAAATACTTTTACTCTTTAAGTTGAAGTGAGTTTATATCAACTGAGATAATAGCAACACAAAATAAATGGCCAGTGAAAAAGAACAATAGTATAGTGTAATAGCCAAGTCAATGCTGTTATACTATGTCTTTATCTTCCCTCTCTCATTATATAACCTCATACTGTTGCATTTATTAAATAACCTGTATTCAGATATTTTGTCCTTTGAATATTAACCTTTCTTTCTTTATTTCAGACTTTATTTTAGAGTTAAAATGCAAATTTCATAGGTAGTTTACCTTAGATGACATTTTCTATCAAATTGTGTAATATTCAATTTCTTTCTGTCAGCATCTATTTCTCATCAAATTTCAACTTAAAACAGATATTTATGTATGCATGTGCACTCTTGTAAAAGCAGATTTTAGGAGTGGTTATGTTTGAAGTCAAATTTATAGCAGCATAGATTGAAAGATTCGTTTTTTTCTTCCTCATTTTAGATGAGAGTGTTATGCTTTCCCAGAGCAGAACAAGGATCATAAATAATTCACCTGATCTGACTTTTATGTGGGAATGCTGAGCTGACAGCGGTGCCGGCACTCTCAGAACCAGTCAGTTAAGTACTTGAATAGATACACAGTGCCTGTTTATGCCATTCTTCAATGCATCTCATTAAGGCAAATCATATCACACACAATTACAGAAAGTTGAGCAGGAACGTGTTAAATGCCATAAACCAAAAACATTGTCATAAATTATTTTGGAAGACATCATGTGGGTCCTCAGAAATTTAATGTGCTACAATTACCTTAGTGGCCATTAGTGATATTAGAGTGAAGCTTTACTGATGGCAGGGATCATGATTACAGTCATAATTTAGCTGGATAACTCCTGTCACTTTAACAGAGCCATTGACACTGTGAATACAGGCCATTACCAAATACTGCTGTATAATATATCACCGCATTAAGGATGACACATGTTCCACATTTCACTTTTCCCCGAATACCCACTTCATTTGCTTCAACTGCAAGCATCCTCTTCAAGGTTGAGATCATCATAAGTGAGCATGGATGTTGTTTGGTCCATGTTTTTGTTTGCCATTGAAGAGTGAGTGTGTTAATCTCTTGAAAACAAGATGAAGGAACCCACTTCAAATGGAGTATGCTGCCTGTATCAGATTGTGTGCTGTAACCACCCTCAGAGCGACCATTAATCCATTTGAGAGGCGCCGTAGCTCGGCTCTCCAGTAAGAATTGTCCCGAATTAGGAAGAAAATGTCTCATTATTGCTCAGTTCTTCACATGTTCAGTCAAGAGACCTCTTAAACTGGGCCAATTTCAGACGAGGGCCTCTTCATCCCCCATGTAGTTATCCACTCTACAAAACAATTCGGAAAGAAAATCTTAAAAAAAATGTGACATTCTGACACAAAAACCTCAGAAGATCCTGACTATGTATCTGCTCATCGCACTGGGTAATGATGGATAAGTCCCAATATATCATTTACATTAGTTTTGTAAGAAGCAGTATTCTTCACTGATGTATTCTCAGTGACTGTGGTGTGTGTATCCTCACACACAGTCACTTATTGCAGTATTCTGCACATTCCCTTTTACTATTGTTCCTTTAGAGTCCTTGTTTTGTGATGCATGTTTATTTGTGTAAAATGTATGAAAACGTATGATCCTAATTCAGATTGTTCAAACTGTTTGAAGATATCCACGGCGTACATTAAATAGTTGGGTTCCATCATCCATCCATCCATCCATCCATCCATCCATCCATCTTGCGCCGCTTATCCGGGGTCAGGTCGCGGGGGCAGCAGCCTAAGCAGGGAAGCCCAGACCTCCCTCTCCCCAGCCACTTCATCCAGCTCTTCCAGGGGGATCCCGAGGCGTTCCCAGGCCAGCCGAGAGACATAGTCTCTCCAGCGTGTCCCGGGTCTTCTCGGGGGCCTCCTACCTGAACACCTCACCAGGGAGGTGTCCGGGAGGCATCCTAATTAATATAGTAAATAGTTGGTTTATGGTTTATATATGTCAAAACTGAGAGAGGCAATGCTGTGCCGAAACTCCTGCTGACCCAGAGAAGGGCAAGGCTGTAAATATTCATGGGTGTGCTGTCAATGTCCGGCATCTCTCGGATGACTCCTGCCACTTCATTGATCTCTCATACATGGCATTCATGTTCAGTGTCGCCCCACCTCAGCTGCAGAGGGAGAGTTGCCCTTTCCTCCATCTGCTTAATGTCATTTTCCACAGAGATAGAGGGAAATTCTGGATCTTTCTACTTTCCCTTTCTTACATGTCTTTAGTCGAATTTAGTCATTCCTTTGTAGGACAGAAAAATACGTTTTTGAAGCACTTGTTTACTTAGAGATGCCTTGAAGTGGCCACTCAACACTGTAGCATATGCTTTGAGATGGAATTATTGGGTGTATTGATTCCTTGGCATATACTTAATGTGTCAGTGAAAGAGTTGTCAGAAGGCAGAAGGCATTTGTTTTATAGGATGCGTAAAATGGTGTGTGGCAACTTGCTCACTGTGTGTTTCTGCCTGGCTCACTTCTACTTAGGACGGGTCGGTAAGGCTTGGTACGGGTGCGTTTCCAACGGCACTGGTTACCACGTCGGCGTGGGCGGAGTCACCGCAACAAGGTAGGCGTAGGCGTAGAGTCCCCCGGCGTCATTTGTGTGCGCCACAACAACAACAATGGCTGACATGGGAGTAGCGTTATGCCTGTTTTTTATTAAACGATTAAGGGACGACAGACAGGAAAGGCTTCAAGCGGCGGATCAGAACACAGAAGAAAAATATAAAAGACTTAACCAAGCAATCGACAACTATAACACCGAGGCCAAGATCATACGCGCCAGATGCCGTACCTTGTACCCATGAATTAGGACTTCAGATATTATTCATTTGTGTTGAAATAATTTGATTGTGAATTGCTTTGTGAGTAAAGCTAAAATTACACCTCAAAAATCTCTGTATTTCAATTCAATGCATATTCCAAAGCAGAGTTGGAGGGAGCGGCACAGGTGCAAATGGATGATAATCAGAGAGCACAAAGCGTCTGGACTTCACTATTCCACGGCAAAACTTTTTGAGTCATTGCGATGGGATAGATGAATCAAGAGAAAGAACTACTAGAGACCACCGGTCAATGCATTGGAGTTTTTTCAAATGAATGTTTGACTTTCGTGGTGAGTTGCACTCATCTGTCGTCAAAAGTCTTGCATACTCAGCGCCCTGCTATGTGTTGACATCACATTTTGGTCCCTGCTCGGCTCCCTTGGAACCCCAGCGAAGCAGGGACCAAAATGGTAATAGTTAGTACCCTTTGGGGCCGATGGAAACGGGGGCCAAACCGGACCGAGTAGAAGTTAGCCCATGGGAACGCACCTGAAGAGTTTCACAGGATAGCTCTACATTTGAAGAGTTTCGTGAAGAGGATTTCCACCCAGTTTGTCAGTCATACTAGATTGTGCCAGTCAAAATGTCTTAGCCTGAAATAATGACCTCACACCAGGGCATGGACAGACGTGCCATAAGTTTGCTGCTTGCTAATGCATCATTCGCTCCACGAAATCACTGTAGCTCATGTGGAGTGATGCAATACAAGGTCGTTGGTTTGATACCCTGCAGTCTACACATATTCTTGGACAAGACACTGATGCTGTATATACATGCCTGATTGGGTATTCCTAGTGATCACCCTGCCCAGCATTATTGCTGCACCCTGTGAGTTAGTCACTCCCACAAGCGTGGGAATGCATGTGTGAATGCTGATTTGTAATGTCAAGCAAGTTAAGTAAAAAAAAAAAAACAAAAAAAAAAACATAACTAGTAAAGCAGCATACAAATACACTCCATTTCCCATATCAAGTGTAACAGCACATTAGCACTTATAAGTCCAAAGTTCGTGTATGAAGGAGGTATTGCTCCAAGGCATATGGCAAATATAACCTTTTGCTCATGGGTTCCTAAAATGGTTTTCAAAAGCAAATGGATTGGGATGAATCCACCATATGTACATGAGGTTGTGCGACAGCTGGCAGTAGTCTGTTTGTTTGTTAGCAAAATAATTCAAAAGGTTATGAGCAAATTTTATTGAAATTTCCAACAACTGTTGATAATGGGTCAAGGAACAGATGATTACATTTTAGTGATATTCCAAAAGGACTTTGACCTTTGATCCTCCATAGATCAAAGGCTACTCTGTTATGCAACCTTGTGTTAGTACTGCTACAGTAACTATACTACATAAGTCTACATATGTGGGGAAATGAGTTGCTTGACGGAGGGCTACGCTCTCCGAGTGTTTTTCAAGTTTTCAAGTTGAACAGCTTCCATTAAGGCAAGACAACTCAGATCCCTCTCTCTTTCACTCTCTCTCTCTCGCTCTCTTTCCAAGAGCCTGCTTGGCGAAGGTCTGCACTCCCCAAGTGCTTTTCTAGTACTTTAATAACTCACAACTTTACAGTACTATTGATTTTTCTTAACATATTTGTGCTTTCACAGCTCGTCCGTAATTATCCATCCATCGATCAGCTCTGGTCAACACATACACCTTGGACCCAGCTTCCCAGTCTGGATCCGGGGGGCGGACACAGTGTCCGTGTTTAAAACTACACTTAAACCTTCCTTTTTTTATAAGGTTTATGCTGAGGTGAACACAGAAATGTCCTCAGTTACGCTGCTATATTCTTAGACTGCTGGGTGCTCCTAGAATGCACCTGTATCACTCTACCTTCTACCCTTACAAATTATCTATATGTTTATGTCATAAATATATTACTGTCCAAGCCTGTTTTATTTTTTCTCTAGTCTTGCTTCTTTTCTATTACCAGCCTTCTTCCATGGACAAACCAAACTCGTAAATCTCCCATTATATTAAACGTAGATATACTGCTGATGCTGATATTGTCTGTGTCTGTCCGTCCCGGGGTGAGGGATCCCTCACCTGCTCTCCTTCAGCTTTCTTTCCTAGAAAGGGTTAAGTTTCTCCTGAACCATTTCGAGGATAGAACTAGATAGAGAAGACAAGAGATACTATCTTGTGCTATAGCACTGATACAAGGACACACATAAAGGTGTTTCTCTGAGCTCATGCTGTTGCTGTCAACTCTCAAACGTTTCTGTTCTGTCCCTCCTGCCTCCGCTCTTGTCACGCTTTATGAAGCTGGGTTGATACAGGTGGATCTAAGAGATGTGTTGGGGATGTTTGCTCAGAGGATGATGAAATCTGTCGTTATCCTCTACAAACTATTCCTCTCACGCTGCCTGGGAACTCGTTGCTAACCGTCCTGAGGATTCGCCCAAACACAGACACCAAGAATCTTCTTTATGAAGCAAATATTAAAGAATGATTTCCCACTAGGTGTTGTTATTTTCCAGAGCAAGTTATGTTTGAATTATTCATCTGTACCACACGATATGATTGTTCAGTATACTCAGCACAACGCAATATTTTTGTGGAAAAAACAAAAAAATGGACAAAATTCTTCAGATGCAGACTTGCGGAGACAGTCAGATGAGGAATTAATGAACTTTTCTGTTAGGTTGAAACTGTAATTATGCTCAATTAAGAATGTGTTATAGATAAAAAAAAATGATCCTCTACAGCATGTGCTTACCTGGGGCAGCTCAAAGCGAAAAAAAAGCACTTTTATTATTACTAATTATATGTTTTGTTCACTCTTTGTGTTTTTAATGTTATTCAAAGCCGATAGTTAAAGTATTTGACAGGGAATCCAGCCTCAGCATAGGATTTTGTGTTGTTGATGTTGGGCATCTCTATCACATTTCATAGTTTAAAATTCCAAAAATTATATTTAGCTATCAAATAATTTTCCAGTAACAGAAACATTAAAGCAGGTGACTGGTGGGATGCGTATTCTTGCGTATTATGCAAGTCAAATCTACATAAAAACATTAGATATTTGCCAGGTTTAAGTTGAGATGATCTCATTGACCATCTCCTCATCCTCAGAAGAAAGGACATTTATATATATATATATATATATATATATATATATATATGCCATTTCTAACACTTCCTCAGGATTTCTGAAACAGGGTATTAGTCTCAGTTTCCTCCATTGTCATTCGAGTAGTTGGTACAAATAATAAAGATAATGTTCACTGAGTAATGATTTCCCATTTTCTCCTTAGTTGTACCCCGTTAGTAGCTGGATCAGTACGGCAGTGAAAATTAATTTTCTTTTCACTTAGAGGGGACATTACTGTGATTAATTTCAGCATGAAGTGGTGGAAACTGGAGGATAGCTGCAATTTGAGGAGTGAAATCAATTTAGTGTGATGTGAGAAGAGCTGGGGAAATACAGGGCATAAACAAGTATGAAATTACCCTTTGCCTCTCTCCTCTAATAGGAGGAAAGCAGCACACGCCAAGACCCTTTTGTGCCAGAAATGCGACCCTCTTGGCCCTCAATGTGATCAAAAGGACTCAGAAATGAAATTCTCTCCATCTTTCAACCATTATTTTAACATCACACACACACACACACACACTGGCTACAGAAAATTCAATCAAGAACCAAAGATAAAGAGAAATTCACTTCAGTCTTTTTAAAGATGGTGTAGTTTTGAATATAATCAAATCACTGTTCTGATTTTGTGTATTTATTTTGAAAGACTATATTTTAGATTCTATTCTGGGTTTTATGTTGCACCTTACGCCGAAGCAAGTTCCTAGTCTGGGAATTCTGTTTACTGGCAATGGCAATAAACCCTTTCTGATTCTGATTCTGATTCTGACTAAAACACACACAACAGTTGTCTAATTGAAAATGAAAAAAGGGGAATCATAGCAGTGACATATTAGGGTTGCCAATTCCGGAAATTTTTAAAGCTGGAAACTTTCTATGGGAATTTCCTGAAATGTACTGAAAATTTTCAGGGAATTTATATTAACTGCATTTACCTGGACATATACATTTATTTTGGTTTGTTATTGATTGTTTCCTGATACAACATTTATACTGATCACCTTTTGGAACTGTAGAACTTTAATGTTTTTTTTTTTTTCACAGAACAATGGCCAGCAGATTTTCCAGTTGACAGCAACAAAATCCTGAACATTTCCAATCTACTCGAGCTAAAACCCCTTGGCTAGCAGATTGTTTTTCCTTTTTAACTTCTTTTTTTAGCTGTAACTTCAATTATGCCCTTGTTTTATATTTATAAGCAATATTTCAAAAGTGCCTCCACTTTGTCATCGCCACTGGAATTCATCCATCCAGTCTCTTTATCTCTCTCTGTTGCTAAAATGTCACTTGAATACAGCCTGCTTGTTTTAAAAGCGACCTTGTTCTGCTTTCGGTGCTCTATTAAGACAGAAATTTAATACTGATGCAGCGTGTAATCTGTAAAATACATTTCATTTATTTAACAAATGGTTTATTCAAAAGTGTGATGAAATAAAGGTACCGAATTTGCTTTCAAAATGTAGTGGCATTGATGTTTAAAAGAGCACAAATTGAAATAGTGTATATTGAGTTTCATGTCGTCACCAGAATGGAACTAGATACATGCACACAGATCACTCGGATTCTTTTGTAAAAATCTGAGCAGTAAGAAATTTACCAGTGGTTTTCATTTCAAATAGAGGGCCTCAACCTGTTGGCCAAATCATAAATCCTTTTGCGTTTGGATTCTGGACGTCAAGGCTGCTGTGACAGATCGAACTGAGCCACCGGACTCACTCAGAGAGGCGTGAAGGTTGTGGAGGAGGTTATGTCCTTGGAACGCAGAGGGACCCTCAAAGTCATCTCACATGGCAGATCGAGATGGATGGCCAAATCTTTGCCTTTTCTTTTCTGAAGATCTGGATTGTGGGTCAGATAAAGACAGATGAGCAGTAATGTGGGCTGATTTGAGATGTGTTCCATGCCATCCTTCAACTGGACATGTGGCCAGAGGATCATCAGGGTGGACAGCTGAGCAGCGGCCTGAGAAGACAGACATGGATCAGCTGCTCTAAAAATAGTTTTTCTTTGAGCATTTTCCTTCTAAAACCTCGTCTAGTAGTGATACTAATGAGTTAAAGAAATGGGGCGTAGTCATTTCAATGGCAAGACTCTTCTTCCAGTGAATCATATTCATAAATGAACTTGATCTCACTTTATTTGGTTGCTAATGACAGCATGTGGTTTTGAGACCCCAGACATCACCAGATGCTGGGTTTCATCCGTGCTGCTGCTCTGTCAGGCCTCTACTGCAGATGTCTTTACGTCCTGGTTTGCTCATGGGGTAGTTTTCTCGTCATTATCTCTCCAGCCAATGAAATGGATGCAAAATTGAAGTCAAGTCAGAGGAGTAACTTGGCCCTTGCACAACATTCGAGAATTTTGCCTTAAAATCGTCTGACTGCTTTCACTCTGTGCTTTGGTTTGTGACCCATCTGCATCGTGTAGCACTGTCCAATGAGTTCTGAAGCATTTTGCTGAATATATGAGCAAATAATTTTGCGCAAAATCCATTCTGCTTCTTTTTTCGGTCATATTACCAAAACATATACCAGTGGAACTGGTAAAGACATCTGCAGCGTCTTCTCTTCTCCATATTCTTCTGGTTCATATTCTTCTTGGATGTTGTTCCAGAACTAGACAGGTTCTTTAGATGCTTGTTTTTGGCAACTCAAATCTGGCCTCAGGGAGTTTTTCCTGCCACTGTGCTTACCTGGGGGTTCCGGCTCTGGGTTTCTGCCTCTGTAAAGCACCTAGAGACAATTTTATTGTAAAAGGCGCTATATACCTAAAACTGAATTGAAAACTGAATTGAACTGGCCTTTCTGTTTTTCAGGCTGGACTTGACACTCTGCGGTTAACTTTGTCACACCAAATGCTTTTGCTATCTCCCTGATAGCTTTGTTTTGATGATTTCTTTTCTTTTTTTTCCAGCCTAATGACAGCTATCATTGACAGTGATATAGAATTTCATATTGAGGCTTGACCTCGCCGAATTCCATGTGCAAATACAAACTTTAGCCCATTTTTTTCTGATAAATGGCATAATGATGAATTAAAACACACCTGCAATGAAAAAAACGTAGCAGTCAACTTTGGTCCATTAAAAAGGTGGAGAGCGCATGTAAAATATGTCAGTGAGTAAAGTTGACAGCGCACATTTAAAGCACGTGATTGACTGATGATTGATTGTCTGTCTCATTTCAAATTCTTTGTGTCAGTGTATAAATATTTACGGTCCTTAGTATGAGGAATCCTCAAAACTAATGACAATACCATCCTTGAATTGTTTATTCTGTCATGCCTGAATACTGACCCTGTGAGTCCCCCCTGTGACTGTCAGCTGACAGTGACTCCAGCCAATGGGAGCAGAGGGACAGTGCTGAGCCGGTCATGGCCCGCTTACTGCTGGAAGGTGAACTGCTAACCTGGAAGAGCGTACTTGAACTTTGACGCAGAGAGTGAAAACAATGCAGCTCTGAACCATTTCAACTTGCTGACTTGTTCAATTTTCACTGGAATGTCATAAAAGGCCTTAATAAATCAATTAGATTAAAAGAAACATATCTGTCATGCTCTTTTAATCGCATATTGGATGGTGTTACTGTTCAACAGGGTGTCATAACATGGACTGATGGAACTGAAACCCATATAGAGGGATTGATGTGGTTTAATTCGATTTCATTACTCTGGATCAGCCTTCAAAGGGCCCAGTGATGTGCAAGCAGAAGTCCCAAGTCATCGTTCAAGGGAGCTGACTTCACCCCAGCTTGTTCTGCTAGCATGACGGATAATTAGAGTGATAGATTCTAAGGGTGGAGGAGGACTCGTGCTACAGAGCATAGAAAAAAAATGGGGATGACATCACAGAACAGATCTTTGTGCATCAGTAATTTTTCACTGCCATTAAGTCCAGTATAAATGTAATTACTGCACTAATGCTGCAATCAAGCTCTCATTCAGATTTACATTTCAAACCTGTTTCATGAAAACATTTCTCACCTCCATATTCCCCATCCGTTAGCCATTAGCGGCACTTTAAACAGCTAATAGTCCTTAGTAGCGTTCGAGTCCGTTGGTGCAGAAAACATTCTTTTGCAAAGGAGAAGGTTGCTCCTCTGGTGAAGCAATCGAAAATAAAATGAAGGCATTTGGTTTGAGTATATATTACCCCTACATTTTTAGGTAAACAAAATAGTTTTCTTTATTTTAATAATAATGACTTTATCTTTTGACTTTGATTATTAAAAAAAAGTGGCAGTAATGCGGTATTTTTTAAGATTTATCCAGATCTGAAGCTAAAAGTGGTTTTTGAAAGTATCATTTATTACTGTATTTTCTCCAGTATTACAAAACGTGCATGTTGATTGGAGACTTCAAGTTGCTGCTAATGGTGGGTGTGTGAGTGACCTCCTTGTCCTGACCTGTGGCCTGTTCAGAGTGTGTTTGTGCCTCTCTACTGGTAACCACTGAGATAGTCTCTGTCTCCTGGTCTGAATGTCCTGATTCCTGTTCGGCCTTACCCACAACTCCATGTCTCACCCCTCTCCTTTTCTAGAAAAACAGTGCTGTCCTTTTTGACTGCGTCACACATTTAAATGTCAGTCATCTGTGTTTTTGCCACAATGACCAGTGCTCGAAAAATATTATGTCATCACAAATAAAACTCAGTCAAGACACTATTTATTTAGAAAAATAGAGCATTTCAAAACTAGTAGTGACACATCTGCTCCTGCCTATGCTGTTGCTCTTTTTATAACAACCTGCCAAGCTGGAATATCCTATGTTTGTTCCTCTCTCTCTCTCTCTCTCTCGCTCTCTCTCGCTCTCTCTCTTTCATTCTCTCTGTCCTGTCTCTCTCTTCTTCTCCTCCTTTACCCGGCCGGTTTTCAGCAGGAAGGTTCCTCCTTGTAAGCCGGGTCCTGCTCAAGGTTTCTTCCTGTTAAAAAGGGAGTTTCTCCTTGCCGCTGTGGTTACCTGGGGGTTCTGGCTCTGGGTTTCTGCCTCTGTAAAGCACCTAGAGACAATTCTGATTGTAGAAGGCGCTATACAAATAAATTGAATTTAATTGACTTGCTTTATCAAAAATGTTACATTTTTATGGCCCCAAATTTAATCTGTAGCTTTATTTTCATTTACACAGTTAGTTAAGTCATTAATAGAAAGGTTTTATTGATTTCTGCTGTCACAGAAGCAGAAAATCCATCTAATGTTGTAGACTTACAAATACGTATGGAATGGATTAAATAAAATGTGATCATGTGATACCTCTCTTTCTGTCTTTCTCTCACTAGATCTCTCTCTCTCTCTCACACACACACACACACACACACACACACACACACACAGCTCTGCACTTGTCCACATTTCCTTTAAGTTTAATCCAATTAGACTGGTTCCATAATTCATGAATTCATTTGCACGCTGTGTGACAGCTAGATGACATTTTGCGAAGCTGCGATTTCATTTGAAACAAAAACCATTAAAACCATTAAGCTACAGGTGATGAAGAACGGGGTTTGTCCGTTTAAAACATTTATAGTCACTTTGAAATGATAGAAGAGCCGCACCATGAAATATACATTGGACTGTAAGTATAAATCGTTTGTCTCCTATAGCTGTTAGCACACAATGCCATTTTTACTGCAGGTAACAAATGAATTAAAAAAAAAATAAAATATAACTGAAGATTATAGGGGAATAACTTCATTTTTAAAAACAACTAAAGAAATAGAAAAGAACTGAGGATGCAAATGTTTTTGAAGTGTGGCTGTCCTCTTCTCTGCAAGGACTTGTCAAGGACACAAACACACGTTCAGCCTTGTTATCTCTGAGCCAGAAAACGGCAGTGATCCCCTCAGTGGCTGCAGGAGTGCTGGAATATCCACTTACAGCTGAGCCAACCTCTTCCTTTTGCATAGAGCTGAAACATCACTTAACATTTCACCTCAACACTTCAACTTCACAGTGTTATAAAAGTGACACATATTACCTACTAAAGGAAATGGGAGCATGAAATGGCCCATAAATCTGAACAAGCACTGCTCTGTCCGGAAACATGCTGATGAGTTTTCCCAACTTCAGTGTAAATATTATGACTGGGTGAAGATGGGCGCTGAGCTACTGACAATCAGCTAAAGAGCAGATCGTCAAATATTCTACAAATTGGACGATGTTGTGTTGTGATTAGAAAGTCAAAGGCATCAAAGTGGTTCATCCATCATCAGGGGTCAAGTTTAAAGATACTGAAAGACATCCAGAGGGTGGAACCGGTGTCACACACACACACACAAGAGCACCTTCTGCAGATCAAGCAACATTAGCAGGCCAGACCACTTTAAACCCACAACACATGACACCGGTGCACCTTCAAGCCCATCGGACAGTCCCACATTGGCTTGGTGCTGTGTGCTGTGTCATCAAAGCTAATATATGTACCACTGACTTTACTGAAGCATACAAAAACGCGTAAAGTAGATCAGCGCCATTACAACAGACTTCTGGCAGCTGTTTGGCAATATAGATGTAAATCAATGGAGGAAAAGCGAGAATCAGTCCTACAGACGTACAGCACAAACACAGATAATTGCATTTTAAAGAGACGTTGTGCAGAGGAGAAACAGTCCAAACTGTACTGATAAAATAATCCTTTACTTCTTAATAGATTCTGATGACAGCAGACTACCAAATTATAACCAATCTAACATAAAACATTTTTTACAGGATGTGTATTAATCAGAAAAATCAAATACCATGAAACTGTAACTGTCTTGATAAATTACTCCCATAAACAAGTGATAACTTGAAATAATTTCTTCATCAATATTGCTCCTGTATGTGGTAAGTACAGAAGATAATGCAAAATTTATTGTGATTTACATCCGGAATAAGGATGTAAATCACAATAATAAGGTAAGGGAATGAAAGAATGATGTGGTTACAAAATGAGAAGCATAACAACGGACCGGCAGGGGCTAATTGAGTCCAAGTGAAGACTTCTAGGCTAATTAACGGGCCGTGAAGAGGATCAGCCGAAAGGATCTCCATAATTAGACAAGATTGGCGCTGCAATCCATGTTTGTGTCCAAAATAAATTGAAACTACAACACTGTGCAGAGACTTTTCCAGTGCTTTCATATCTGATTCTTTTTGATCTCGTCTTCCACATCCTCCATACTGCCTGGTTCCATCCACACTCCGTCTATATTTAGACCATTGTGTTATTCACAGTGTGAGTCTTCAATATCCTAATTTGGGCAGTAATTTTACAGTTTTATCACTTCAGATATATTTAGTTTGTATATATTGGCAATTGTGATTTTAAAATGTGGATTAAAAGCTGCGCAGCTCTTTGAGGTTCACCGTTAAACAAAGGCAGATGTCTGACAGCAGAATATAAAACCCTGGGGTCAGAGACCTGTCCCCATTGAGATGGACCCTCTGTCTGTTCTGATGCTGCACAAACCCTCACGACTGCAAAAAAAGAGATGGATCCGCACGGCCACGATCCCGAAGGAGGAGCCTCATTTCCACAGAACTCAGGCTCTTTAAGACACCTGAGCTGAATCCAATCACAGCGGCCATCTTGCGCGTTCTTTCTGAAAACAGCAGCCGCCCAGGAGACCTGCTGCTGCTAGCCTTTCTGTCCACATCAGTGTAATGCAGATCTATCACAGGGACCGGCCTCCTCCGACAGCTCACTGCTGGTTTACTGTAGTACTCACAATAGTGTCGGCATCTGTGGTAAAACTGTTTTATTTCTGTCATTTCATTGATTTATGGTTCCCATGTTTTGCTGCTGCCCAGGTAGTCCTGTGTGGGCTTGTGCCAGGAAAAAAATCCCATGGTGAGCATGCTTCTGATAAGTTTGTCAATGAATATACAGTGAAGAAAAAAAACAAAACAAAACATTGCACTTAATAAAAACCCTCCACTTCCTCCACATTGACATTTTTTAAGTGTTAATTTTGTCGTTTCAAAATTTATAGTCCTAATTGGAGTTTGTTATTGGAATTTATGAAACAAACTGTAAGCTTAACATCCTTTGAATGTGATGGTAATTTGTTTTCAAAATTGTAGATAATACATTTAGGCTAAATTCTGCCTAAATCTGACCAAGAGGTGGTTTCAAGTGCTGAAACCCAATCATTGGGGGTTCTTTGGTCCTGCACATGTTGGGTAGTGAGATTTATGCAACTTCCCACCTGGTTAAAGGGTTTTGTTTTTTTGTTTTTTTTTTTTCCCAGTGATGGATTGCTCTGTCGCTTGAATGCATGCATTAGTATTTGTCCAGTTGCTAAAAGCAGGCAGCATCATTTCCATAAATGCAATCACAGGGCAAAACACTGTTGCTTGTCAGATACTCTTGTTGCTGAAGTCAGCACGCTCACACTGCTGTGGTCAAGTGCTGCATTGTGTCCCAGAGCTTAATGAGAAACCGTCTTTCAGTTTTTGCATGAGCACATCACAGATGCTCGTACTGGTACATTATTTGACAGTTTGCTGATTAATTCAGAAATAATTTTTAATTCAATTACTGAGACCATAATGCAATATTAGTGACATGCTAGGCATCTGGCACTAGTTACTAGATTACATTAGCTAGTTACCTCAGTTATTAGGATCTAGCTAGTGCATGAATGTTTGGGTAACCCATTTGACATTTTTTTATGATCTAAAATAAAATATTTAGACATAGAGTTGAAAAAAAAGGACAATAAATTAATTAAATGACTTAAAATACTGGGAATTAATTAAGTTAGGAAGTCATATCCTAACTTGTTACAAATGTATGGTAAACGTCCGTTTGTTTATTGTTTCCCCAACTTACAGTCAGCAAATATGACACAAGTTTAGTTTTTACAAAGTTCTTACGTGACCTTGTCACGTTTTGTGCTGTCACTCCTGGGTGGGCAGCAGGGGTGATGTATGGTGCGATACACACGTGTGATCATTAGTGGAACCTACTGGGAATATTCTCCTCATGCGTTCCACACACACACTCATCTCAGGACTGCACAATCCACTTTACCCCTGCTCATTTGCACTATTATTGTTATTGTTCATATACCTCATTATATACCTCACGACTGTTTATAAGGTATATACATATAGTGTTAGTTGCAGTTTTTTTTTTATTTAGTTCAGTTTAGTTATACTAGTTTTATTTATTTGCTGCACCGTGGGTCCCAGAGGACTATTATTTCAGTTATGCTATGTCGTTCGTGTATAGCATATCTGACAAATAAAGTTGACTTGACTTGACAATGAAATCGTCACACTATTTTAGTGAAAGCAACTGTGTTTATATTTTCACCTGATAACAAGGCTTAAACTTAGTGTTTATATTGAGATGTGCGTTTTGACCTGGAGTGCAAAGGCGCTCGGTGGTGTGCTGGCATTATCAAATGGACTGACATTTCAAATATTTGCAGTGCTCGGCAGGTCCAAACGTGGCAGAAGTGAACCATGAGCTCGCTCCTCACTCCCCACGAGCCATGCATGATTCATCAGCAGCTCTTCAGACCTTTACAATGCAATCTAAGGAGCAGGTACTCTCTCCTGAACAGAACATTGCTCTGATGAAAGTGCAGAAGCGGCAGATTCAAGCCGAGCAGTTGAATGATTCATTTAGGTTGGTGCGATAATGCGGCGCGTCTTCTTTCACACACACTATAAACAAGACTGCAGAAATGACAGTTGTGTCAGATGAACGTCAACACATAGGCAATCAGTGAAACTAATCCTGCCAGCACAGATTAAGCTACAGTGCAGACAGATTATATCAGGTATCAAAAGAAATTCTGAAATCCAGGGGAGAATACCTATTTGTGTAGGACTTAAATAGAAAACATAAGCAGCAGCAGAAGGAAACAGTTCTAAACTTAGTTCAATGCTGTGTTTGTTGTAAATGAAACGGTGCTTGTGGTTGAAGCTGCTGTCATGATCAATTTTACCTGCGGTTTTTTTGGGCAGGTTTTAGTGTCATTCAGATATACGACTGTACAAGTATGAAGAATAAGATTTAGAAGCATGGCTCAGACAGTATAAAAATAACAGCAATATTGAAAAGTGTTGTTGATAGACATTTTAGGCAATAGACAGAATAAAATAAAAATAAAATTTAAAAATAAGATTTAAAAACATCTGCATAAAACAGAAGCTAAATAGAAAAAACCTGAAGTCAAAGTAACGGTGGTGGTGGCGAAAGTGTCTGAAACTTGCTGCTCTTGACCACCTGCAACTCCATGTTGATGAGGAGGAGGAGAGGAGCATGGCTGTCCTGGGATTTATTGATCTTTTCATCGGCATGTTCAGGATCAGATTGTTCAGGGAGTACAGCTCCACCTTCCGTTCCTTCTGCAGGACATGTCGTCGTCTCGTCAAAGTAAGGGTGGAGAGTGGAGGAGATGAAGCTCCTCAGTGGAGCGGTCAGGCCAGTAGGCAAACTGGGAGGGCTTAATTCAGTTTAGTTACTGCAAAAAGTCAAATCATTTCACTAATGCATTACTGCCAGGACTCTCAGTGCATGTAAAACACTACATGGACACTTTATTTTTTTATCTGTCGTCCTAAGGCAGGCGCCATAAAAAAAAAACAAAACAAAAAAAAAAAACGTGTCCATTGCAGACATAAAACATGATTAAGGCCAATTACATGCTGTTCATCAGGGGGGGTTCTGTAACTCACTCACTCACTCAGTAAATGAAGTCAGGTTTGTGAATAGGTAAACACAATTATTATTCATATTTTGCCAGTGGTCAGACTTGAGTCCACATTTGAGCTTCAGCCACGACACCACTTTGGAATGGAATATACTAGATCAGATAAACTCATTTAATCATTTCACCTCCAGGCCTCAGGCCTGGAACAAATGTGAATCATTCACTCCTTGACCCCTCATACGTGGTGTAAATTTGGAGCCATGTGTCATGAAAGTGGCATCACCATTTCTTGAGGTAATCAGAGTCCAGCAGACGCATCTTCAGACAGCAAGCTGTTAGCTGACTCAGCAACCAGTTGGTCATGAGGATGGCAGATGGGCTTGTCAGGCCTGCGTGGGAAGGGAGGAGAGCCGGAGAGCATCTCGACTGTGATTAAAGGGTAGGATGCTTCACAAGTCCGACAGCCTTGCAACTCCTTTGACCGTGGAAACAGAGAGATATAAACACTTTCTGCTGCAGCTTGAAATCAGCCGTCTCTGGAGGAAGTACCCGGAGTTGCTTCAGCCACCACAGAGTATCACCAACACACCAGTGGCCAGACTGAAGACCCACGTGGACTGAATGATGAGACAGGAATAAAAAAAAAAAATAGTCCTGCAGTGAACATAAAAGAGGAACAAGGCGGCACTGATTAATTCATGCAAAGTACTAACATCCCTTGATCAAACAACTGATTACAACTTCCTGTTCAGGCCAATTATTTCCTCATTAAACACATTTCTCTCTAAGATAGAATCAAACATGCCAATAGAGGTTCTGGAAATGACTAAAACAGTAGTAAAAGTAATCACTCACAGATTCAGGCGGTCTAAATGCTTATTCTGTAATATGTTGTTGTTGTGAACCGATGTTATATTTTCTGATTAATTCTGTCGTGTGTGTGTGTGTGTGTGTGTGTGTGTGTCTCTCCGTGTACTTTTTATTTGCTGACTAAATTAGTCCGACAGTTAATATTGACCCATAAATGTATCCCCTTGGCGCTAGCAGACTTGGAACCACGCTCACATAACAATATGGACCCAAGCGTCAGAGGTCTGAACATATTTATGGTAGCAAAGGTCAACCACGACCAGTTTTCATTGATGAAACGTTTTTCAGATGTCACAAATCTTAAAGTAAATATGATGGATGGATGGATGGATGGATGGATGGATGGATGGATGGAAAAGTAATTGAATGGCACATATTTTTACACTTATTTTTCAGAATTATTGTTCATAACCTGGACCTTATGACTTCTACAGCTGTCAGAAAGACTGGGGAACAAAGGACAGGTGTTTAAAAACGCTGTTAAATCTTTAAAACAAAGAAAGAAGAGGTGGATATTGGAGCACAGCCTCTTACTGGAATACTTATGGCTGAAACCTTGTAGAACATGGTGGAATAATGTTTTATATGTTGGAAGAGGTGTGCAGATGCTGACAGGTGGAATGTTTGAAGGGGCTGCATTAAGGGAGTGTGATTGTAGTGGGAAAAGATCTCAGATCTCAAAAATCCTTCCATAAACTTCAATTGGTCCAGAACTCAGCTGCCTGTATCATCACCAGGACCCCCTCACACCACCACATCACCCCCATCCTACAGCACCTCCACTGGCTTCCGGTCCAGCAAAGAAGAAAGGTTAAACTCCTCCTGTCCACCTTTAAAGCCATTCATAACCTCGCCCCTCCATGTCTGTCTGACCTCCTCAACATTACCACTCCCTCAGATCTTCCTCTTCCATTCTCCTCACTGTCCCCCCTGCCTGCCTCAGCACTACGGAGAGCAGGCCCTTCAGTCGCTCTGCCCCCCAGCTCTGCAACTCTCTCCAAAATTTGGACTCACTCCCACTCTTTCAACCAAAACTCAAAACCCACCTGTTTCAGACTGCTTACCCCACCTAATTTTAACTGTGTCTCTGATTTTATTGTTTTATTATTGCTTGGACTGTTCTGTTGCTTTTATTGTTTTATTTTTAACTGTACAGTGTCCTTGAGTGCCGTGAAAGGCGCTTGCAAATTAAAGGCATTATTATTATTATTAGATGTATTTTTTCTTTCTCTTTTTTACCATTAAACACATCTGAGTCCAGCGGAATCTTAATTATATCACCTTCCTCCTGTGGGGTTTTAACACTGTATATGACAGGCATTTGTTTTGCAGGAAGGGATGATGCATCCCACACCAAAGGTAATAAAATCACAGCTCACAGTGGCTCCTTCAACCCTTTGATTCATCCATCCTGCCATCCTGCCACAGCCCATCGAGCCTCCACTATGAAAGACACGTCAGGGAAATCACATGATTGGGTTTTGATTAAAAAAAAATACTTTGTATCGGTAAACGGCAGTCTCACGTCTTAGTCCCAGCTTCAGCGGTGACCAAGCAGATCTACGGTACGGCCATGGAAGGTGAGGTCTACAGAACAGCTGACAGGTCAATAACAACCACAACCTCTATTGTCCTCGTCAGCATGAGGCATCAAAATAGGTCAATAGGCCAAATTCTAAATCGTCAGACTCTTCTGAATGCTTCTTAGAATGTCAAAATCACCAGTAACTACCCCAAATGTATATTTTTACAGGTGAGAAGTTTTATTTAAAATCCAGAAAGAGGCACATCACCCACTGAAGAACTCTTGGATTGAAGCAATGGCAGCCTGTTTCTTGTTTAAAAAAAAAAAAAAGTTTTAGGTGCTCTTTCTAAATCCAAGTAGATTTTGTAAGCTTACAACCCGGGCTTGGGGTGGAAATTTGAAGGTGGAAATTTGGGAGACTGCTTATAATATATTCATATGTAAAAGAGCTGAGTAATTACAATTTAGGTTGTTATATTTCCTTCAGATATCGCCTCGACTTAGCAATGAGATGGACCCAAAGAAATCAACGCATTAAAGCATTAAATGTGGTACAGAGCTTTAAGGCGCTATGCTGTGCTGGACGGTGTTTTTGTGTGTGTGTGTGTGTGTGTGTGTGTGTGTGTAAAGGGGGTAGGAGGAGTTAAAAACGTGCATGATGCATATACAATGATGAATTTTGGGTAACAATACATTCAAAATAAACCAGCAGTAAGACAATAATTACACAACTTAGGTAATTAGGTCATCTGTAATGTCTGTGTCTCAGAGTTATTGATAGAAATGTGTTACACTTCCAACCATCCATCCATTTTCTGCCAGTATTAATCCCTGTTTATTACATGGTACATTATGATATTTTAACAGTATAAATAACATGTTTATATAGAGAACAGCAGCATTATGAGTATATAGATGAATTGTTTGGGGGGTGTAGAGAGTGTGTGTTTACCAGTTGAGAGTATTGAGAAGCCTGCTGGCTTGAGGAAAACCGCTTTATAAAAGTCCAGGTGGGCGGAGTCTGGTGCCCCTGCTCAGGCAGTGTGACTGGAACTGTCTAAAAAAAAAAAAAAGATTCCATGTTACAATCACCTGCATGAAATATCCACCTATTCCCAAGCAGATTACCATTAAAAAGCTTTTATAGTATGTTTTGCATGCAGCCTGGAGCGAGTCCCTGGGACAAAGGAGCCATAAACGCAACAACTTTAAATAAAAACATGATGCATTTCAAGTCATTTTGTTGATCGTGGGTTTTGTGCAAAAATCTGATAATACAGAGCTTTGGATAACAGAACGAAACTCACTGTCAAGGCTGGTTAGGCTGGACTCAAATGTGGAATAGACCAACAATGAAAACAGAGTTTGCACCATTAGGCAGTCCAATCAGGCAAACCAAATAGAGCCAAGTCAATAATCCAAGCATTATTCAGTGCTGAAACCCAGGAAGTATCGTTCAGTTTTCCCTGGAAACAACAATCACAACGGCAGTGAGTGTCTGTCAGGAAAAAATGGACAGACAGCTGCATATGTCTGATTATAGACAAGATCAAAAAGTGCATCTACAATTAAAATGACCTTTAAAATGTAAGGCCAATATTAGTCACATAACACCAAATTCGATCTCCATGCCTTGGTTCCTTTGAATTTGATTACTACATGTTTTGCTCAAGTAATTTTAAAGTTTTTAGTTGGGGTTTAATGCTAGTTGTAGTTTGCATTTAAGTTATTAGAGGTTATTTCATTTAACTGAGGTGTCTTTGGTCTCAGATTAGTGTGCTAATGAATAAATATTTATATTAATAAAGATATGTCTGATTATATGTACATTGGTTTGAAAAATCAGCTGGTTGTAAAGGTCAGCGTATCGATTAAACTTCAGTGTTGTCATTAAATATTTTTTTCTGCTTCACAATCATTTTATGCCGGACTAAATCTGAGAAATCAGATTTATCATCTAATAAGGACATTTTATCCCAGCACTACTTTCAGCTGGTGGTCTGCTCAAGCCTGAGTCCACACCAGGAACCTGTTGTGACTCAAATCGGTTCTGGAAATGTTGGTCGCCTGTTTCTCTTTGTGATCTCATTAGTGAGACTGGACTCTGTTAAACTGTGGAACACGACAGGAAGTGGCTCAGTTCTCACTGTGCAGCGCTGTTTGGAGGTGGACCAGAGCTAAGATGTGTCACCGCAGATGAATGACAACAGTAGGAGAAGGAGCAGAAAACGATAATTAAGGAGGGCTAACGAAGCTTTGTGAGGATTTTAGCAACAGTGTTCTGCTGATGAAAGAAAAAGATGGGCAGACAGCTGCCACTGATCAATAAGAGAGAAGAGATGAATAGATTTCCAGTTCAAACACCCCAGCAGCAGCAGCAGCAGCACTAATGAGGGCTGCAACCCAAGGTGTTGGACACGAGAATGCACTCACGGAAGCTACAGCCGGATCAGACCGTGATGTCATCGACTGTCTCTTTCAGCAATGTAAAATAAATGAATAAGTAAATAAATATACATAAATAGCCCAAATACAATTTCTACTGACCAAATTGAATGTATTTATGTATATATGCCTGTATTCATGTATTGATTTATTCATTAATGCTTCAGTCATTTTTGATCCTCCATAAATATGAGTCCATTTACTTTTAATGTCAGCAACACATTTTAATACATTTATGCCAGATGTTGCATCTTCTACAATCATTCTAATTTATGAACAGTCCATCACTGGAGACCGTTTACTGAGGAGGAATATAGCTTGTGATTTAACAACGTGCTTGTATCTAAACTGTGGGGGGAAACGGGAGTAAACCCCACGCAGGCTGGAGAGAGCGTCTAAACTCTGCATAGAAAGTCCCAAGCCTGGAATTCAACCGAGAACATTCTGGCTCTGACTGTGCCGTCACTCCACGTCGAGACAGTCGCAACAAAAGAGTGACCAAAGCATCAAAATGCATCCGAGAATCTGAGAGACTAGCAACTGGTTTCCAGTATCACATGCTGCAGAACAGACACAAAAATAAAGAGTGTCTAATCGTCTAAGTCAGAGGTGGGCAAACTGAGGCCCGGGGGCCACATGTGGCTCGATGAACTATTTAATCCGGCCCGTAGAGCCTTCACAATAATTTCTCCAAAAGCCAAATTAAGAAGGTTATCAGCTTGATTAGTTAGAAAAATGTTCAGACCCCCCCCCCATTCACCTAGCATGCTAACATGTCCTGTCAAGAAGGTGGGGCCAAACATCATTTGTCATATCATCTGTCTCTAGTTGGACCAATTTACAGGCTCTTAGTACATTAAGCACAATTTTTAGTTAACCTCCAATCCTCATTTGGGGGGTTTAATTTCCCGCACCACCTGGCCGGCCCCTTCATCAAGATCTAAAATCGAATGTGGCCCTTCAGACAAAACAATTGCCCACATCTGGTCTAAGTGCTAATTATAAAAACAAAAAAACAAAACCAAGACATATACACACTGTATACATGCTGCTGTCTTGTGTCTCAACATATAGGGGTGGCAGTTATGTCCTTTGTTAATGTAAACTGTGTTTTACATTAACAAAGGAGAGACTTGATGGGGGGCAGGAACCACCTGCAGCTCAGCATACTGTCGAAGTTTCTGTGGGTGCAAGTTAACACTGACTGATACCATCAGCCCTCAGACTACACACCACCACAGCACCCAGCCGAGCACTCCGTCAGGATCATTTCATTTGTTTATGATCGCCATACTCTTGCATATTTTGCACATATTCTCGCACAAGCCTTTATGCTGTCCGTTTTTATATGTGTGCACTTTTCTCATTTCCAGTTGACCTTTTTTCCATTTGCACAGCACAAAAAGATTTTAGGACATTTTCCTCGTATGTGAATTTTTTTGCTTCTCTTTTGTTGAAATATTGTTGATGAAATTTTGATTTCTCAAGGTTGACGTTGATCTTGCATCAAAGTGAATTTCCAATCAGAAAACAGATTTCATTCTATCCTTTTCTTTAACTGTCCCTAACTCTTACCTTAAACCATCCTCAAGATATACCATAAGGTTCAGAGTGGCTTTTGCATTTTCTTACAATTTAAATTTTGTCTATTTTGAGCTTATTTGTGGCCCACTAATCAACACAGGGATATTTCAAAAATATTTATATAGGGTAAATTACTCTGGATTGCCATACATTAAATGGAAAGACAAAGAAGGAGGAAGTGGAAATATCTAGCAGTGAGAGCTTTTTTGCCGCTATCATCCCATTTTCAGGTAAGACTCACTGGCCCATCACTGTAATCCTGCTCATAACAGTCATAATGCCACATTCCATTTCCTGTTCTAAGATACTCTCTACAGCCCAGGAACTCAATGACAGATGACAGTGTCCAGTTTCCACTGGTGTGGAAAATGAAGCCTGCCTGTTGGAGAGGAAAAATCCGCCCGCTCTCCCCTGAGCTTTGCTGAGCCTGCCACCGAGAGTACTGTCGCTGACAGCCGATGCTTCATTAGCATAGCGACAGGTTTCCTCTCCGGGTCCGTCCTTCTGTCTGATCCCTCCATGTCTGTCAGTCTGCATCCACCCACCCGTGGGGAGCACAGGTCAAGTCTGGACATGTGGACAAGCCTGACAGGCACGACCCTGCTGCTTAACAATGGGGACACTCCACATTTCTGAAATTCTGCTGACGTGCATGCTAACAGAGAGGGCTGGAAGGACTGAAGGACAGACTGACAGACACCCTGTGACTCTAAGACAAGAGACAGTGCTAAAAAAATGATAATTACACATTCATTAACTTTTAACATATGAAATGAAACAAAAATCACTCAGGTAATTATGGATGATCATGGTCAAAGAAAATAAAGTGCAATGATTCTCCTATTAGTGATTATACGAAAGGTTTTGGAAATGTATACTTAAAATGATACCATGCCAGTCAGACCTGTTAGAAACATACATTTAGCTCCTCAGCTGACGTTGCTTTAGTTTGAGGTCGACAGTTCCGCAGCTAAATTTCAGAACAGATTTGAAGGAGTTTGCTGATTCAGAATTTCCTTTTAGCAGACCGTTGTCCCGATTCACATTAGAATAAACATTCAAACAAAAACCAGACAGTGAAAATGGGAGATAAGCAATGTAAAACCCCAAAAAAGTGTCAAACCTCAGGGACTGGGAACATCTTTGTAAGGCAGCTTCATGAGTCAGTCCCATGATGATAACGAACAGCTCGTCAGCACATCACGCTGATTGAGTGTGCTACACTTTGCAAACTGTCAATTTAGCCTCGTAATATCTTTGAAAATGACATTAGCACCTCTTGATGATTCCTTCGCCAAGAAATTTGGACCGCATAAAATATTGGTCGAGCACTTCCACCAGAACATAAATCACTGCTTGTTATTGACTCTTCAGAACGCTGCCAAATGGACCATCAGTCGAAGCAGCGGCAGGCAGACATTCTTCCTGGGGAAGGTACTGCACATCACAGCTGGCTGGGACATGAAAGGACGCTTCCACAAACTCACCAGCAGCACAAGGAAAGAGTTTCTGCAGGCAGTGACAAGACAGATGACCATTTTAGTCGACTAACCCTATATCGCATTCACGTTTCATCACTTTAATAACTTCCCATAAGGGAAGTTTGTGGGTTGAGTTATAATACATTTTATTTATGAAGTGCTTTTGCTCAAAGACACTTTACAGAGATAAAAACATCAGAGACATAAAATACGAGATAAGATAAATAGAAGCAAAATAAATAAAAGCAATGAATGAAAGAAAAAAACAAAGTAGCAATTAAGAATAACAGGTCAGATAGAATCATACATCACAAGCTAGTTTAAAAAGGGCCGTTTTTAGTTGTGATTTAAATGTTGGGAGGTGTGTGCGGTGTCTGATGGATATGGGAAGTGAGTTGCAGAGGGTGGGGGCA
Source organism: Pao palembangensis (assembly GCA_015343265.1). Taxonomy (NCBI): domain Eukaryota; kingdom Metazoa; phylum Chordata; class Actinopteri; order Tetraodontiformes; family Tetraodontidae; genus Pao; species Pao palembangensis. Next base: position 1,303,771 of record CM027097.1, read on the forward strand.
GCGATGGAGAAAGCTCTGTCCCCGCAGGTCCGGCGCTTGGTCCGTGTGGGTGGTGAAAGGAGATGTCCTTCAGATGAGCGAGGGGGCGTGGAGGTGAAGCAGGTCAGGGGGAGCCTGATTGTTGAGCGCTTTGTAAGTGAGGAGAAGGGTTTTAAACTGTATGCGACGTGCGATGGGGAGCCAGTGCAGGTATCGGAGGACAGGGGTGAACAGGTGCTCGTGAGTAGGTGCAGTAATCAGCTGAGTTCTGGACTTCAAGTTGAACTTCAAGTTGAAGTTTACTGAGGACTTTGGATGATAAGCCATATAGGATGCTATTGCAGTAGTTTAGTGTGGATGTGACCACAGCATGGGTGAGGGTTTCTGTCGGAGACGGGCAATGTTCTTGACATGAAAGAAAGCGGTCCTGGCGATGTGTGTTACAGTAGGGCAGGGGTCACCAACACGGTGCCCGCGGGCACCAAGTCGCCCACAAGGACCACAGGAGTTGCCCGCAGACCTGTTCTAAAAATAGCATACCTCGCAAGTGAGCTGCGTCTAAAATGTAATTTTTTTTCTGCTGCTATTTTTTTAATCAAACTTGCATTTATATAGATTTGAAAATGACAATGTCTTAAAAATAAAATAATGAAAAATATGTTTATTATGTGTGAAGTTTAGGTGAAATCTGACCTAGTTCAAAAATCAGTATTGTGCGCGTGACGAAACCTTTGTGCTTGTGGAGTAAGCTAGCGGGCAGTGAAGATGGTGAGCGGAGTGCAGTTTCTTATCCCAAAAACGTGGCAGAAAAAAGAAAGAAAACTTATCATTTCAAAGTGAATGGGAGGAAGAGTTCTTTTTTTCCTACTGTGAAAGGAGGCTGTGTGTGTTTCATTTGCGGGACGACTGTGGCGACACGTCAGTGACTGGTGAAAACTGGTCATATTTTTTCTATGAAATGGAGAATTGATCATGTGAACAATTGCTGAGATTAATAAAAAAAAAGTTTTGAATATTGATATTATCTGTTTCCCACTATAACTTATTAATAATTAACTATTGATTTTATATATATACACACAATTTTTTATTTTAGAGGAGTGTGTCAAACTAGTAGCCCTTCACATGAGTTGGTACCCATGAAGTAACTCTTGTTTCAAAAAGGTTGGTGACCCCTGCAGTAGGGTGTGTTGAGGACCCAAACGCACACACAAGCAGGTGCTCCAAGAACAAAAACCCCTTTACTGGGTGTACAAAAAGGGTCAAACAGAAGGCGCTCCAATGGAGGAAAAACAGTGATCATGAAAACTCAAAGAATCCAAAACTCTTGAGGCTCACTGCTTGGTGTCCAAAAACCAGAACTTAGACTTCTTCACTGGGAATGTGGCCGACCACTCGTGAGAAACCATCCTGGAAACATCTACTCTAAGACTTCTTCACTGGGAATGTGGCCGACCACTCGTGAGAAACCATCCTGGAAACATCTACTCTAAGGCAGTCTGTACCACTGTGGTTGACAGATTAAAGTTAGTATGGGAGCAGATAATTATCTAATATAATTATAAAAAAGTATAAACATATAATTATACATTTGTATTTTTTTATAATAGAATTTTATAATTATAAAAGTATAAAAATATAACAAAAGCATAAATGCAAGTCAAATTAACCTCTGCAGGAATTACTGGAAACATTAGGAAACAAATATAAGAGGACAGAGGAAAACGACTCACAGAGTAACAGGAAACAAGGTGAGGCAGCGTCTGAGCACCAACAGGGTCAACAAGCGGGGATGTGATACAGCAACTGTGAGAGCAGAGCTTCAGAACACAAGGAGGCAGTGGCGAGGCGGAAATGGGGAGACGGAACAGGTGAGAAAGGAGCGGCGGTGAGATAAAACACATTGGACGAAACAGGGGAGAGGTAACAGGTGCACCGGGTGTTAAAACTTGAAGAATATCATCTTAAATGATGAAACCAAACACACAAAATCACAAAATGCTAATTATTCTGACAGTAAATCAGAATTTCTGTTCTCCTGTTGCACTTTCCATCACGCCTTGTTCTGATTCTAATTCTTTTTCTTAATATACTAACTAACTGGAACTAACTCACAGCTACAGCTAGAATAGGCTCATCAGACTCTTATTCCTCAGTTTTTAGCACAGCTACGCTGCTATAGGCTACGCTGCTGGGGACACAAATATGACCCACTGAGCAGTTCCCCACTTCCTCAACACCAACCACTCCCTCCCCTCCTCTCCTCCTTTTCTTCTTCTTTCTTCTCCTTTTCCTTTTTCACCGGGATTATCTGGGTCCAGTCTTCCTTGCCGTTCTGTGTCTCTCTCCCCCTTCTCCAATGTTTTAAGTGACTGACTTATGTGTTTATTGTGTTTGTTGTGATCTGTGAATAAAGTTGTTTGGTAAAACCTCAAACCTCTCCCCCTTCTCTCTCTTTCTCTCTCTCTCTCTCTCTCTTTTTGCAGGTCTTCCGTCTCCAGGCCTTTGTGCTACACGGACTTCGGCCTCTGGCAAACTCAGGGTCCACTGTCAGCACCTGCCTATGCTGTTCCCTTTAAACCTGCCTATGCTGTTCATCTCTTTATAACAACCTGCTATGCTGGATTATGTGTATATATATATTATGTCTGATATGTTTGTATTTCTATGATTGTATTTTGTTTGTATTTCTTTGGTTTTATGATTGTATCTGTCCTTCTCTCTCTCTTTATTCTTTCTGTCCTGTCTCCCTCTTTTATTCCTCCTTTACCCAGCCAACTTTCAGCAGGATAGTTCCTCCTTGTAGGCCTGGTCCTGCTCAAGGTTTCTCCCTGTTAAAATGGAGTTTTTCCTTGCCACTGTGCTTACCTGGGGCTTCCGGCTCTGGGTCTCTGCCTCTGTAAAGCAGCTAGAGACCATTTTATTGTAAAAGGCGCTATATAAATAAAACTGAATTGAAAATTGAAATTAACTTTGATTCTAATTCTAAAAAGAACGTAGTGACGTGCATCATGCAGAGTGCCCTGGTTAATGCACAGTAGCGTAGGTGCCATAACAACTCAACTGACCAGACAAACTAACCCATCAATTGGCACAAGATCTACAAAATAAAAGTCTTTATTTTGAATGGTGAGCCTCTGCCATTCATGCCTCTCTAACGCTGAGCTTCTCTGCAGATGATCCTGCACTGCCTTTTCCTGAGGATGCCCCACCAGTGTGTTTGAACGCACTTGAGACGTCTTCGATTTTTGCTTTTAACAGCAGTGTTTAGCCATCTCCATCCAGAGGCATTCAACATTTGACCAAACTGAGGAGGGACTTTCCTGCTCCATCACCAGAGAATGAATCCATAAATATTGGAGTTAAGGATAATGGAGGCATTTCTATTCAGAAAGAGCCCCAGCTCAAAGGTTTAAATGTTAAATACGTGATCATCAGTGGAAAGAATTGCAAGGGAGAACAATCTAGCTTACTTTATAATTCCAGTCTGTATTGCATACAATGCAGCGGCCTCCCTTTTATTTCTAGGAATATATCATAACTGATAGATCTCTTTTATTGTCAGTCATCAGAGAGGTATAAAAGGGGGCAAGACACTTATTTATTCCTGTGGTATTGTCAGCATCTTTCCCTGAACTGATCTCTAACTGAAAAAGCTTTTCTTACAAGGCCCATTCAGACAAAACAAAGCAGCCCTCTGGGCGCTCAGAAATGTCTGTCTTCGTCCTCGGGGATTCAGTGGGCTTCAGTGCAAAACCTGTTTAAAAGAAAGAGTTTGGGACTTTTTGCCAAAGGTCACAAAGGCAAGTGGAGTGATAGAAATCTGGTGCCAAGTCAAAACCACAAAAGCTACTGTATATTTGGCAGGGGGCCTCGTCTCCTTGCAACCTTTTCCCCAGAAGAGGGACGATGCCCAAAGTTCAATCGCCTGTGACCGTAATCAAAGTGTTCTACCGCTCAGAAAAACAAATAATCTCACTGGTCATTTGACCTTTGATATTGTGAGAGGGACAGGGATGAATTATCCGCTTCTTTGTGCGAGTACAGCAGAAAGAGGTGGAAAAGTAATACAGAAAAAGTTAAAGTCCCTTTTAGCCCTAAAATCTTTACCCACGCAACATTGTCAGCAGAGCAGGGAGAGCAGAGCAGCTTCTGTTGCCTCATTGTTGGAAAAGCAGAGAACTGATTTGAATTCGGGAGTTTTGTTCCAGAGGTGGGTGTTGGCTAATGAATGCTGCAGCGCTAATGGAATTCCACTTTAATGATGTTAGCTCTTTTGTTGAATGAATTACACTGGCGTAATCTCCTTCTTTTTAAATCCGGCCCACTCCTAAGTACACCATAAACATCTGTAATGGAATACTTACCGGATGAAGTCAGTGCAGACTCAGAACCTGTCTGCACACCTGACTAATCGACATGCTGGGTACACTTTAACTGCATCCCAAACACTTGTGAGTGTAAGTACGGCACACATACATTACCGCCCTGACCGGCATTATTTATGACTATAAGAGTAAATTATAAATAAATTATAAATAAATTATATATATAGCCATGTTACAGCGTATTAACACTGTATTAGTGTTGGGTAGAGTGAATAAAAAGCACCAAAACTTTATACCACAATCAGTTTATTTTCTTTTAGCTTTCCGGTGGGTTGTTTTTTAGTCATTTTTGAACCGTTACCTTTCAGATCAGATACCTGATATTTTTTTTGTCTCATCTGCAGACAAGCAGCCTCATTAGTTCAGCTCAGGCCTCCTAACTTCCACTCTGCTGCAGGCGGTGCGTACCTGGGCTCTGCAGTCTGTCTACCTGCTTGAACACATCAAAAAGCCCCGCGTTCTTCAGGGAAGAAGCAGAGGGTTCAATAAATATTACATGCCACCGGTGGGCTACCTGGCGCAGGCTGGGCCGTGGGCATCGTGAATAACTAATGCACATAACAAAATCTTGTACTTTAAACATCGAAAACAAGAATGATTCTTGCTGAAATCCTTGTCTGGCACCGTTTTTCTCTAGAAAGGGTTGATATTTTCTGTGGAGGACCAAAACTGACCGTGTGAAAAGCTGTTAATTGCTGCGGATTTACGGCTTTTCTTTCCCATCACAGAGGAACCCAGTTAAGGTGATTATTTTAGGAACACTGTTAGAGAAAACACATGTAAATCTGTCTCTGGCCCTTAAATAAGTGATTAAAGCAGGTGAGGCCATGTTTGAATTTAAGAGGCCTCACTAAATAAGTTTTAAAAGACCTGGTTAAACAACGCTGCAGCTGGTTCTGTTAGATGTAATTAAACAATAAAACAACGACCTGTTCGTTGCTTAACTTGCCCAGGATAGAAACTAATGAACCACACGGAAGTGGCTCATTGCTGTTATCCACATAATTGGTCCTGATCTGCCATTTGTGATAAAAGTGAAACTAAAGAAAAGAAACTGACTGCAACTAGGCGCTGCCTGCAACTATGCAGAAAATGCCCAGTATGTGGGGTTATCAGGCCATTGCTGGAAATGCAAAAGCTGCTACATCAGCTCGATTCTGTGTTCAGTTCCTCTCTCAAATGAAGAGACAATGCTGAAAAGGATTTCCCAGCCCATATTTGCTCATTTTAAAGTGTTTTTACCTAACGTGCGCTGGGAGGAGGAAGTCCTGTTGTACATGAGGAGAAAGAGCATTACATATCTGAAAATAATCTGCTATAATGGTCCAAAGTCAAATAATTCTACCCATCTAGTAGAGCCATTTGTCTGTGTCACCATTTGGCTGAAGCTCCCAAACACTTTTCTTTAGCCCTCAACTTCCCTGTCTTCCATCATTGAAAGCCAAATCAATCAAGCTTCCCCATGCAGGAAACTGCTGAAATAAAGAGACAATGAAGTGGAATGACCAGGAGGAGGATTGATGGCCTGATGGAGATTCAGGACAGCTCAGGGAAAAAAGATAAAAAATCCAGCCCGCTTCGGTCCTCGCTGCCGAGTAGCAACAAAGCACGGAAATGCAGTCAAAGCCAAATAATAACATTCCGACCCCAGATGGCCTTCAGTGGCGTGGCTCTGGTGGATCAGTTTTTTTAAAAAGGGGTAAAAGCTCATTAGCACTTTACACAGGGCTGGAGAGCTCCATTTCAGCAGTAAAACCAGTCACCCATCAGGCCTATCGCAGCTCGTTTTTTTCAGAAAGTCCTTTTCTCTGTGCAAAATAAAAATAGCGAAATATTTGAGGTGCCACCCCCATCGTGTGGACAAACTGAGACATTACACTGAACTTGTATTTACTCTAAATTGGTTAATACAATTAAACTAAACTCGTCTGTTTTGCTGCCAGGGCAGTTTTATGAAAGTTAATTTATAAAGTTAAAGTAAACACAAATATGTAAAATTTTATAAAGTAATTAGTCTAACTTTGGGATGGGAATGTTCCTTTAATATAGTGGGTAAAAACAAAACTCGCTCACAAAATTAAAGTTTCAAATGAAAACATCTTTTCCAAATGTTTGTGGATGTCAAAGATAGCAGTTAAATAATTGTGCAGTATGTATTTTTACATTTCCAGTCATTTACAGAAGAGATCACTGTTGGCCTAAATCGGCTATTAACAATAGCTGAATTTCACGATAAGCTAGCATCAAAACAAGAACAACAGACATGGACATTTGATCATTTTACTAACTCTAAAGTGTTTGACTCATGTAGGTTTTAACAGCAGTAACTTCACTGCCTACGTCTGCAGATTATTCATTCCCACAATGTCTGGCTGTAACAACCTGTGTTCATTTCTGAGATCTAATACATGAATTACATAGTAGCTGAAGGAATCACTTGTGTGCAGTTTCCTTATGCGCAGTCACGAGTGAATGAAACTTACATGCCCTCATTCTTTCGGCAGCTCAGCCGGTGGGGAAAAAAATGAACAATATGCTGAGCGCAGGAAAAACTGGTTCTTCAAGATAGGTAAAGAGCAGCAGCTTGCCGTCTCTCTCCAAGCAAAGTGCACGTTACGGCTGAACAAAGCCAGAGTTTCACAACCAGCATTTTTTTTTTTGTCCTTCATATACCATCTTCATTAAAAAAAAAATAATACCTGCGTGTCCATCAGCATCCGCCTCTGCTGCGCTAATAACGGTTGGCGTCATCGTAAGACGTCACGTCCATGTCAAAAAAGTCCTCAAGCTTCCACTGCAGGGTCTCAAATGTGGGCCGGTCCTGCTCGTTCTCCTTCCAGCAGTCCATCATGATGTCATACAGGACTTTAGGGCAGTTGGGAGGACAGGACATCCTGTAGCCCTGCGGGAGCCTCTGGACCACCTGCAGGTTTGTCATGGCTGCAACAATCACGGCATACAGTCAGGCACTCTCATCAAAAGACATGCGGCGTTGCCTTCACAAAACATGCACGAGAGGGCAAGCTCACTTGGGTAAGGCATCTGTCCGAACGTCATGATCTCGTAAAGCAAAATCCCGAAGGACCAGACATCTGATTTAATGGAGAACTTGTTGCTGTGGATAGCCTCCGGCGCGGTCCACTTGACAGGGAACTTAGTTCCTTCTTTGGCCTCATACACGTTGTCATTATCTTTCTAGAAGTGAGACCAAACACATCAACCAATTTTCAGTTCACTGAATCCATTCAAATAACTTTTTTATGCTAGCTAAATCTGCAGATAGACACACTCTGAATAATTAAGCAGGTATTTTTTTTTTATCTGCATGTGATTTTTTTTTTTTTTTTTTTTTTTTTTAAAACAGTGAAGAAACATTTCAAAGGTTATAATAAAGCGTTTACCAGAGGCACGAGGTTTACAGTTCGTAGGGAGGGGAAACGTGACTGAGAAGCAGCTCGACTTTAAGCAGCGATCAAAAATGCTTCATTACGCTTTTGGGATTTGTGAAAAGTTGCTATAAACAAATTGTGAAACCCACCATGAAGACCCTCGCGAGCCCAAAGTCGGCAACTTTGCATATGTTGTTCTCGCCCACCAAAACATTTCGGGCTGCCAGGTCTCGGTGGATGTAATTCTGTAACTCCAGGAAAGCCATGCCTGAAGCCACCTGGGCAGCCATCTCGATCTGGTCAGATATACGCAGTGTGGTCCCCTTATTTTCTGTCATTGGAACATTCCAGGTTATTACACGGCGGACAAACAAGGGTGACCATAATTTTGCCTCACAAGAAATAAAGTTAAGCTTATTTAACTGTGTGAAGTCACCATTTTCCATCAAAGGAAGTCAGGATGATACAGCTGTTTAACATCACAGCGGGAATTCAACTAAAGTCCTGCTCCATGACACTCTGTCTGAGACGTTTGCTTTTATTTCTTTTATTGACAGTTAGGGATTGGAGATCTTCTTTACGCCAAACATTATCATCATCATCATCATCACTGTTTTCAACGGTGTAATGCTAACAGTGCAACATGGTAAAATTAGCAAACACCTGCCGGTTAATTCGGCTAATATGCTGCTATCGCTTCACACATCAGCTCACTGTTGAATATCCACCTCTTGTTGCCGGAACATTGCTGCTGTGAGTTTAATATCTCCTGTAACATTTGTGTCAGCTAGGACACAAGAACAGCGCTAAACCTGGCGCTAAAGTTAGCGCGCTAGTCTTACTTTGGAGGTATTCCAGCAGACTGCCGTTCTTCATCAGCTCTGTGATGATGTAGATTGGATCCTCCAGAGTGCATACAGCATACAGCTGGATCAGTTTGGCATGTCGTAACCGCTTCATGATCTGAGCCTCTCTCAGGAAGTCCTCCGGATCCATGGTACCTATACGGGGGGTCCATCAGAGGAATGGATGAGGGATTTTTTAAAACAACAGATTAGTTGGGAACCATGATTCACTTTTGTTTTCCAGCCAGTGGTAACTACGGAACTCTTGCTTTGTTTCAAATGTGGCAAAACAAAAGTGGACATGGGCGTACCAGGTTTAAGGGTCTTCACTGCTACTGGCGTGGTGTCATTCCAGAGACCCTCAAACACTTCTCCAAACTGACCAGCCCCCAGCTTCCTCAGCAGCTTGATGGATGTACGGTCAATCTCCCACTGGTCCACAGTGTTGTACGACAGGCCGTGAGTTTGAGGGACCTCCATCTGCAGCAACAGGACAGAGAGAGAGAGAGAGAGAGGGGGACTCTCACTCTTCACCGACACAGGAGGTGAAGGTGGAGAGCTCGGTGGGCAGCTCACCTTCTTGCATGCTTCACCCAGACATGTACACAGACCATCAGTCTGTTTGGAGTAGTGTTCCACCAGCTGCTTCAATGTGGGAAAGGTTTTGCTCCTCGACACGAAGTAGTGTCCATTCTCCGTCTTCCTCAGCTTGTAATGCTTCACCCTCCCACTGTCCAGCACTGGAAGAGAGTGAACAGAGTCATGCTGCTCTTTTTTTCCTTTTTAAACCTTCTGCTTATAAAACTGCTTCCTCTTTTCCTGCCTCTGGAAGACCTCACCAATGGATACAATTCTCTTTGTGAATGTATATGTTCACGACCTAAATCAGACGGGACCATGGCATGGGAGAGAGAGAGAGAGAGAGAGAAACAAGTTCATAGACCTGATGTGTTCGAGGTGGGATCGCAGTGGAAAGAATTCAGCATAGAAGACGGAGCGAGGCCACAGTGAAGAGGCAGATTAGATAAGGCTCCCAGCTCAGCGCTCCCAACTTGTTGACGTTTGACCATTAATCACCGAAGTCAATAAAGGTGAGTCACAGAACAGAACAGAGCTTAGGCTGTTTACAAGTGCAACGCTAACCAGCCTGACTTCATTTAGCAAATGGTATTTGTTGTTCAGAAACGAATTATTAATTCAGGAACGGTGGGAAGATTTTGGAATAAACATATTTATTATTCAGATGACAGATATGATAACAGATACAGAAAAGGAAATATTTTAGCTGTTAAATCTTTGAATATTCTCACTATTTTCCCCCCTCAGAAGTTGTGCTATTGAATATTTTACATCATTTTAATAATTTAATGATCTCAAATCTGTCCTGGGCAATAACTCAAGAGTACATAGTACTTAGTTTGCAAATATATTTTTACTTGATACATTATCTCCATGAAAAATTGGATTCGAATATCGGATAAGTGTTAAACATTCATTCATTCTCCCGTGCAAGATTCAGCGACACGAAGATCAGACTGCTGTGTTTTGTCTCCTGCACGTTTGCAAAAAAAGAAAACAAACAAAAAAAACGCAGATAACAGAAAAGTTCCTGTGCTTATACCTTTGGTCGTTGCGGTGAAGTTTTACGAGCAAAAGCACTTCTTCAACACCATCAATTCTTAAAAGGGACGACTGGAAGTTAAGCTGAGGAAGTGAAGAGCAGCTCAGAGTCTGCAGGAACATCCCAGAGAAGGAGGTTTCTGCTCAGCGGTCCAGGGTAGAAACAAGGAAAGGAGGGAAAACCACGTTGCGCCACGCTTGCGCATTATTGAGACAGCGAGCGCTTTGGAAGGCAGAGCAATAAAACCAGGAACATTAGGAGGTAAGAAATTCACTGAAAACAAAGCAAGTAATCAAATCAGAGCATAATGTGGGAAGAATCAAACATTTTATTATGTTTGACTTTAGTACTACTACTACTTGACTTTAGTACTCGTGTTATTTATTTATCTTTTTTAAAGCTGAAGACCGGGTTGCATGTGGAGTAAGTGAGATGCGGGCATAGGTAACGAGTCAGGCGTTGACTACACTTACACAGAACTTTTCTTTGTACTTCTAAATAGTATTGATACTGGATTTGAATGAATATAGCAGAAACATGTTTTCGAGCTTAAAGGTTGGAATAATGACTGATTCCTAAAAAGCAAATAATGGGGACCACATGTTGTCCCCATAGGGGGGGTGGTGGTCAAGTGGATAAAGAGGCGAGCCCCATAACCTGGAGACATCTAAGATACTGGTTCCAGTCGAGTCCAGACCAGATGTGAGGTTGGCATGGGAGACATGAGAGGAAGAGGAAGAAACCTAGACTGAAACTGTGACCACCACTTTGGGCCCTTGAGCAAGGCCCTTAACCCCCTAGCTGTTGCTCCCCGGGCGCCTTAAGTGGCTGCCCACTGCCAGTGTGTGTGTGTTGTACATGCATGTGATGGGAAAAATGCAGAGGTTTAATTTCCACTTGTGTGGATTAATAAAGTGTGAATGTTATTATTATTATTATTGTCCCTTACCTTCACTGTTCCCTGCCAAAGGCCACATATAATATAACAAACATTGTAGTGTCTGTAGCGTCTATGAACATACATAGAATATGAACACATATGAAACAACGGCCATTAGAGTTTGAATTACCTGAGAGGGAAAGCTCTCCTTTTTGGCTTTCGCAGTTTCTGATGAGGAAAGCACCATGCTGATTTCCCTCAGACAGCAGCAACTTCTCTGCATCCAGCCTCTTGGTGTCGGGAAAATACCACCTACAAATCACAGGTCAAAGCTGCTGAACTCCCCCTTAATGATAACATTCAGCTGAGCATACTGGGATGTCAGCGATTACTGGGCTCATGCAATGGATGCAGGGAGCATTTCAGGGGAAATATTTACTTTATAGTCATGACAAACTTAAATATTCTTCTCTCAAAAGGGGAAAGAGACACTGCAGTGAACATCCAAAGTAGAGAAGAGTATGAAAAATAATCAAACTAAATAAATTCATTATTCTTTCCTGATTCGATTATGTGGGGAAAAAAGCTAACCAAGCCTACAAGAGCCTATGTAAGAAAAGTAATCCCCCCCACCCCAGAAAGATGAGTTAACTGTGATTAAGAGGCGGCCACACCCTGGCCTGATTACTGCCACTACTGTGGAATTAAGAAACCACTCACATAGAAACTGTCTGGCAAAATAACGCAGGCTACAGGATCTTGAGAAGAAGCATCATCCACAATGAAAGTGATTCAAATCTGTTACAATGGTTACAACGTCATTTCTAAGGCCACCTGCCAAAACTAGTCCCAGACTAAAATAATGAGTCATCCAGGAGGCCACAAAAGAAGCCATCAGGTCATGACCCTAAAGCTCGAGCTTATGAGGGTCATGCAGCAGGAATAAGACCTTCCCAGTTATCGCAAAGGCTTGATTGCAGTTACTGCTGCCAGTGGTGGCACAACCAGTTATCGGGTTTAAGGCCCAATTACCTTTCCAAAGCACTTTATGTCACATCTCACACATGACAGGTTTAGATTATTTGACTGGTATTTACGGCCATTAGCTCAGACAGTAACTAACACACAATAATAATAATACTAGATTGTCTTATTTGTGGTCCTTCTATCCTCAATCTAACATATTTTAACATCATTATAACACCAAGCACGCCAGGTTTGTTATCTGTGTTAGGGTTAACCCTGAGACTGAGCCCCACACCCTTGCCAGTCTAATCATTACAGACCATACACGATACACTTACACTTTAAACACAATCCTACTGTAACAATGTGATGATGGTGACAAACATCACCTGTCTTCATCACTGCTGACACTAATATCACAACACGCATTGTCCGTTTTCAGTGTAAACCAAGATCATTCAAGTTTAGAGAAACCAGCAGAAAACTGCCTCGAGATGTCAGATCATTGTTTCTTAAGTGAACAATATCGAATTGTCAAATGTGCATGTATCCATAGTATTATTTCAGTCAATATCCCACTAATGTCAGACAAATCTCTCTGCAGGAAGAGATTTATCATGCGATGTGGCTGAAGCTTTGTCTGAAAATGGCAGCACAGCTGCTAATTAACTACACATTAAAGAAAGTACTTTTAAATAATGACTGTTGAACTTGCATTAAAATAAAAGTTTCAAAATATAACGGCCAGAGCTAGATTTATAATCACACATATAGTAGGTGACCAGGGAGAGCATGGGGCCACAAATTCAGTCACAAAAATTACACGATGCTCTTAGCTAAATTTGATACTTGAATTGATCAGTAGTTTCACAAAAAGATACTGATATATATATATATATAAAAACAAAGTATCAAACATTATTTACTGTAGAAAAACAAAAACAGAACAGTTGTTGTAGGTTCGGTCCACGGCCCATCCATACGTATGACTGTCTGACATGACTTTAAAACTATGATATAATTGGTCAGAAGACATAAATCACACGGTAAGAGGAAAATAAACCATGGAAGAAGAAAGTGGCTAGTGGGCTGAGATCACATGACAAGGAGATGGATTAACCCATTCAGTGAGGAACATGAAAGGTATTAAAAATGAATTTAACTAGAGTCAGGATTGTTGACATAAACTACCTGTGAACTTATTTGTTTGGGTCCTTTCCTTGACAGGAATTAAGGTCCATACTTCCTGCTTGTAGTCAATCGTTAACTTTGTTCAGCCTCAAGCTGTGCTGGAATGTAGGTGTATTTAACTTGTAGTCGCTACAGAGGAATGTGGGGCACTTTTGAACATTATCCCGCTATGTTTTAAAATATCATTGTGCTTCTTTGTAATTATAATGTTTCATAACCACAGAAATGATATGTCCTGGAATCATGATTGTCCTAATTTCTTATATTCCAATACTGAGGAATATTACCACATTGGAGAAATTGCTTGGTAATGGTAAAAAAAAAAAAAAAAAAAAAAAAAGCCAAAGTTCCAATTTTGGAATGTTTCTTTAATATTGGATCTACCCCTCTTATTGTATGTAATTTCAGACAATGTCCGCTTTAATTTTAGAGCTAGGATACAGGAAAACAAGAAATTAAATGGTGATATATGTTGACACTCACGGTTCCGCATCGATACTCTCCACAGGGGCCACGTAGTTGGCAGGGATATACCCCTGTTTGCTGGCTGACACTCCGCTCACTGCTCGGGCATACCACCACTCCCCGGTGCTCTTGTCCAGGGCTTCCAATGTGTCCCCGGCGTTAAAGCTCAGGTCCTCCTCGGTACGAGCAGAGTAATCGTACAGGGCCACATAGAAGCGCCCGGACGTGGGCGCAGGCGCTATAGGCCTTATGAGCCGAGAGTCCGGCTCCGTGATTGCCCCGGGGTTTGCCAAAACGCTGGCCCGCTTCTCTTCATTGTCCCTGGACTGAGTGGGCTTTTTAAAACATGCCAGGAAAGAGTTCCAGCATGTGGAAAGTCTCTTTTGGATCTCCATCGACTCGATCACAGCCGCACACTCCGTGTCGGAGAAAGAGATGGAAAAGTTTCATCCAGGCCCCGAAACATTTACAAGTTTGAACGCTGGCACTCTGATACCTCTGCCTAACGTCGCGCTTCCGTCCCGGAAATATCAACTGCACCTGTACCTGTGCGTGACTACCTGTCCCTGTACCTGCAGGCTGCAGGTGCACCTGGCCCTCCTGCACCTCCTCCCGCCCAGGAAAAGGGAGTGGCCGCTCACACTCAATTACGTCATGAGAGCTTGCGGAAGTGCAACAGGACGATTTATTTCACCCGTAACAACAACAGGTCCATCAGGGCTCTGTTCTTCATACTGGAATCAATTCATGGGAAATATTAAAGGCCTGGCTTTTACCAAATAAATATCTTATTACAAATAAAGTGAAAGAAATCTCCTTTAAACTTATTCATAGATTCTACCCGTGTTAGGACTTTCTTAAAAAAAAAAAAAAAGATTTAGAAAGGAAGTAGAGTAGAAATGTTGTTGTAAGGAGTGTCCTGAAACCGTTGCACATTTATTTTGATATTGTTTGGATGTGAGAAGATTCTGGCAGAGTATATGAAATTTAATCTGTGATAACTTTGATGCTGAATGATCAAAGGATGTGGTGTTTGGTCTCCTGAGGGACGATAATGCACATCGAAAAGTACACATACATTATTGATTTCATTCTTTTTAAGGCTAAATATCATATTCATTGCTGTAAGTTTACTAATAGGAAACCTCAATTTGTGGCATTTATTGGAGGGATCGGGCGGTACATTCAGTCAATCCACTACTCAGTTAAACCTAAAGCAATCAAAACAATACACTTTATGCACTTTATTTAATATTATTTTGTAGCGATGACAACTTCTGTTTATGTACCCCCTGGCTTTGTTCAATATTGTTCTTATAGAAGTACTACCGTCACTATAATTGTGTTTGTTCCAAATAGAGTTCTTAAAAAAAAAAATTAAAAAAAGGACGACTTATTTCAGAGTCATCAAGAATAAATATCAATTTGCTCATTCATTTTCATGCCACGTTGGACAGAAATCCGAATAAATGTTTTTATTTTAGGTGTGGGGAATCGGCCACAGAGATTTTCTAACAAAAAAAACCCTAAATTATGTTATTACCACTAGAGGGCGGGAAAACTTACACTCCACAATTTACGACTCGTGAAGAACCAGAAAAGCGTGTTCCTTTACAATCCTGTGTGATAAGATGTGTTCTAAATTATGTTTCACATTAGTTTTTCAATTAAAATGCAGCCACTAAAATGTAATCATACGTGTAAGCCCGAAGAGGTCACGCTTATCATTTTTAAAACACGTTATCGCAATAAAAACAAGCTTCGTTTACTCAAGATCACGAGAAAAAGTAGTCGTCACGAAACCAAGGGTTTAAAAAAATCATGTCCTCTCAGGGCTTCCATATAGTCCTGCTAATAGAGAATGAAACAAGTTAATAAGTTACTTTTGTATCTAAAATTTATAGGTAGTGAATGACACATAAAAATATTCCTCAAGAATAAGACAACCTTTACAGGTTTACAGCCAGATCTAAGAGCAGAAATTAGTGCTCAAGTAAAAATATTCGTATACATAAAACTAAAATATATAATAGTTAACATCAACATCTGCCGAGCTAGCTAAGATTAAACTATCAATCTGAAATATCAATACTAACCCTGCAAAACTTGAAAACAAAACAAGGAAAAAACTGCAGGAAATGGGAGAGCATACATCCAAAATATAATTAAAAAATATTAAATATAATATAATAATAATAGCAATTTATGGTGAGCATAACTGGTCAGTTTTGCTGTTATTGTGCTCCCTATAATATAGATAGGGGGCGTGCCTTGAGAGAGGCGTGGCTTGTAGGTTCTGCAGTCCGCAGCTCGGACAATTTGATTCCAGCGCTAAAACGTTTTGACCAATCAGATTAAATCGGGGCGGAACTCTGTCAGTCACCATCCAAAAGAAAGGAAAAGCGGAACCCTGGTTAAGTTGCGGCTCCATTAGCTGCTATCGTCTGTTCTGTAATAACTGTGTTTTTTATTCTGAACAGCGGCACGGTGCAGTCCTGTCGCGGTACAATTAGCAGAGCTAGCTGCGCGTCCACGCAGCGCATCCCCGTTCTCGCCGTCACGCAGTGTGACATTGACATATCAGTGGTTCTGTCGCGCACATGTGCGGGCAGTAAACGTTAGGGTCCCCTCACGTTCACCCTACAGCCACAATGAGCGAATACTTTAGCTTGTCGGACTGCGATGTTATCGGCTTCGACCTGGACCACACGCTCTGTCGCTACCATTTGAAGGAGACCTCCAGGGTGAGTGCGTATGTTTGTGTGGACGTGTGTGCGCAGTAGCTGCTATTTTCATTCAAAGTGATACGGTGAACCAGGCAGCTTGATCCACAGCACATCTGGATTTAAAAAAAAAATATCACGCAGCAGTCAAATTCTCTGTCACGGAGGCGTTTGTTTGCAGTGAAAACAGGATCGTGCGTGGCTGCTCAGTCTGCGTGACACAGGTTGAACGTCCATAAGTCCCATATTCCAGCATCTACTGTTGATGTGAGCAGAGCTGCAGAGGAGCTGCAGAGGCTTCAGGCCTTCATGTGCTCTGTGTCTACATACATGTGACATTTGCAATGCAGGATTTCTTAGATTAATTGTGTGATTTTAACAGAAAATAAAACAAATCTGCCATTTCTGTGCAGTTGCTGTTGTACAGCTCATTTCATGAAAGAAAGCCCTGAACTATTGAGTTTTATATTCCTTACAGGTGTCACGTAGGATAAACCCAAAAATGAAACATAAACCCACTCTGTGTGGTCCATCTCCTTTGTCGATCTGTGTGTTTAAAAATACTTTATTATGTTTCATCAGCCTGAAGTTGATATTGTTGTCAAATTTATTCGAGCTTTATTTAATTGAATTTAACATGAGAACAAGATAGAATCGAATATGTTTTCATTGTCCCACAATGGGGAAACTGCAGCATACACCAGGTTCCTGTGCACTAGTTGATAGGATCCCATTATTGTTGTTGCAGCTGATCTACGAGAGTTTTGCCAGGTATCTGGTGGAGCATAAAGGCTATGACAAGGACCTGCTGAACCTAACTCCAGCTACCTGGGATTTCTGGTGAGTCAGCAGCAGATTATTTGGTTTACTGACTAACTGTGACACAGTTAGGTTCAAGGTTTATGATGAACATCTGCTTACTGTTTATAGAAACAAGGATTGCCACCCCCCCAGTAATTGATAAACAACCAGTGTATTAGTAGGCCATTGCCAAAACACAATCAATTTTTACATTGGGATTGTCAATGGAACATTCGTTGTAGTTGGCAGATTTTGTTTTGCAGGGAGTAACTGATGGGAATGAGAGAGCACACAGTGATTGGTTTTAATTTAATCTTATGTGTAAAACCTTTTTTTTTTTTTTTTTTTTTAATCATTGAAGGTACTTTACTCAAAACATTTCTGAGAATAACATTCAAGTCTAAGAATTAACATTCAAACTGAAGCTGTCATTGCCAGGAAAAAGAAGAACTATAATGCATCCAGTTTTTTGCTATCTTCATGATTTTCAACTACAACTGACACAGAGTGTGCTGTGCTTCCATTGTGTTGGATGACAGACAGTAATTTTGGTTTTAGGCTTGTGTGCAAAGGCCTTTACAGTCAATGGCCCACACCTGTCAGATAGTAAAACTTTTCATGACCGGTTTTTCTTGTGTTTGCCATTTTATTCAGGTTAACAATGTGGCTGTAATGACAACACACCTGTTATTGTGTAGTTTTAAAGGTCTGGTGGTGGATCTAGAAGATGGAAACCTGGTGAAGTTGGCAGACGATGGAACTGTTTTACGGTATACAGCATTTGGCCTGCTTTCCCATACCTACTGTATTTTTAGTTTTTTGAAGACGTGCTTTTTTTCCTGATTTGACCAGAGCGACACATGGAACCAGTGAACTTAGCACAGAAGACATCATCAAACATTACGGATCAAAAAGGGAGTGGAAACACTTCAACAGCCTCAACACATCCTTCAGCAGATCTGGTAGAATGTCATTATCTTGCCTCTGCTATTGGCTGATATGCATTATGTTCATTAACTTGAATCTGTCCTTCGATTCTAACAACTGGCTTCTCTTTTTTAACATGGTAGCAAAATATTATCTGTATGACAACTACTTTGACCTACCTGGGGCTCTCCTTTGTGGGCGAGTAGTGGACATGCTGCATAAGGTAATATTTGATAGCTACATTCTCGATATATTATTAATATATCGAGAAATATAATATTTAAATCTTATTTTATGTTTTGTCATCAGCGTGGAAATGAGGTGAATTCTGACTTTTGGAAAGACATGATTGCTGCCATTGACCACAATTACAACACATCTGCATTCAAAGGTACCTTATCTTTTCACACATGTAGGTACTAGTTTGTTTATTGCATTGCTTGTGATCCCCCCCCAAACGTATCAATCTTATTCTGTTTTGGTCAGTAAGTGGAGCAAAGGTCAACACATCTGATGAGATACAAAAATCACTTTTAATCTTTAAAACTGTGTTCTTCTCCTCTGGTGTTGGGCATGAGTTGATCTCTAATATCATACCATGACACAACAACAGACATAATAAACAACAAAAGAGAACTGTAAATTTAAACAAAGTTGTATAGCACCAAAATATCTTCCAATATTCTTTCACACATTTGAAATGGGTACATCATTGGTACACTAACAAACAGAAATATTTTGAACCATCAGTTAAAAAAAAACAGTCCTCTTAATATTTATATGCATGATTCAGATTGGAATATTTATAGTCTGCTTTATTTCTCTGAGTGGTCAAATGATTTCATACTTTTGTGAGGTATATTACTTTCGAAATCACGTTGCAGCAATCAAAAATCCAGAGAACGAGCAGTGGACGTTATGTTCTGCAAATATGCCATTACTCTCAGTGTCGGGAACCTGGACATAAACTCTGTCACCAGGGTGTAGCATAAGTACAGAACTTCCTGACATCTGGTCCAGCACACCTTTGTTGTACTCATCATAGCTGTAGAGAACTGGCTCATCATTTTTGTAGAGGGCCACCAGTGCATTGCCTCCATTGACATGCATATGATAGCTAAAGTAGTAGAGGCCTGGGATCTGGCAGCTGAAAATACCACTGTAGGGGTCATAATGGTTTTGCCCATTGTACAGAAGCTGGCTGAACTGAATGGGTGTTCCAGCTGGAGGGTATGGCCTGGTCAGTACAGCGCTGAATGCTGACATTGGGGCCTTCATGTCATGCGTCAACAAAACTTCACGCGGCTTGATTGACACGCTCTTATCGTTGACATAAACCACTTGTCCTGGTGGACCTGCTGGACCAGGTGGTCCTTCTGGACCTGGGAAACCATCTTGACCTCTAGGGCCTGGCATTCCAGGTGGACCCTGAGCACCAGCGGAACTCATTGCTGTGATGCCAGGTGGGCCAGGTGGGCCTGGAAGACCCGGGTGGCCCTTAAATCCTTGTGAACCTGCTGGGCCAGATGGGCCAGGAGGTCCCATGGGCCCTGGCCTCCCATTCTCACCAGTTTTTCCTGGTGCTCCTGGAAGCCCTGTGTGCCCTTTTAGTCCTGGGACGCCATTTGCACCTAGGAGGCCAGGTGCACCAGCATGACCATGCTCTCCCTTTTGACCCTGAGGACCATGACGACCTGGAATTCCTGGAGGGCCAATTGCCCCAGGTGTACCTGGTTGTCCAGTGAGGCCCGGGGCACCTTTTTCTCCTTTGGGTCCAGTGAACCCAGGGGCACCTACATTACCAGTTTCACCTTTGAGTCCTGGTTGGCCTATCTCACCAGGGAATCCTCGAGAACCTTGGGGACCAGGTAGGCCAGGGGGACCACGAGACCCTGGCGGACCAGGGAAACCACTTTGGCCTTTCTCACCTTTTTGACCAATGGTGCCTGGTGTACCAGGGACTCCTCTACTTCCAGCTATTCCAGGTTCACCCATTTGACCAACACCAGGTAAGCCAGGAGAACCAGGCATTCCACTGAGTCCTTGGGGACCTTTAGGCCCCACAGGACCTGGCACACCTGGGGAACCATTTTGACCTGTTTTCCCTACTGTTGCGATGCCTGGAGGTCCTGCATGACCCTTTGGTCCTGGCAATCCCATTGGTCCAGGGATGCCATCTCTTCCTGGAGTACCAGGCTTGCCAGGTGCTCCAGCATAGCCTGTGGCCCCAGTTTTACCAATACCAGGTTTTCCTGGCATACCAGGTGGGCCCATTGGACCAATAAGTCCAGGTAGTCCTTGAACTCCAGGAATGCCAGTGCCTTTCTCCCCTTTGCTACCAGGAAGACCAGGAATACCAGGATGTCCCTTCAGACCGGGCTGTCCTCTTGGCCCCATTGCCCCAGGAATGCCAAGTGGTCCGGGTTTTCCAACAGAAGAAATCCCGGAAGGTCCAGGTGCTCCAGGTGTACCAGGTGCACCTCTGGGACCCATTAGACCAGGTGCACCAGGTGCTCCTCTCTCACCTGGGAGACCTGGGCTACCAGATTTTCCAGGGCCTCCTGGGGCACCAGGTATACCTGCATAACTGTAACCTGGTTGCCCGGGAGGTCCCGGTGGGCCTTTTGGTCCAGGATATCCAGTGCCACTCTTTCCGGGGGGTCCAGATGGACCCATTGGTCCTGGTAGACCTGGAGGACCAGGTGAACCTTGCTGACCTGCAACGACAGGGACAATATATATTTATTTGGTTAGCATGCACACCTGAAAGTGACAGGTTTCGTCTGGAAAAATCGCTTTAATATATTAAAGCAACTATGTACTGTTTCACATGATGGTGTATTATATTGCTAATTTAAAGCTTTTCCTATTTTTGTTTAATTTTCTGCTTATTTTCTGCCTAATTGCTTGCCTGGTTTTAAATATCCTAGTTTTGATACCGTCTATAATCCCACATCCTAGCATAAGGCTACTCCCTATGATTGTACAGCAGGATGCGAAGGCAACCGCACTCCTTTTTTTGATGCGATACCTACCCTAACCCTGCCTTCCAACACTAACGGTCTGAGCTGATGTTCTCACCAAGTTTGTGTCTAGAGCGGTTCCTAAGCGCCAGAGTTCTGTTTGCCCACACTGTGCTGCACCCGTTAATTTCCTGCTGTGGCCTTGGTTGCAGATGTAGACTGAGTGGTTTCTAAGTTGTCAACCTCACTTTGATGCTTTTCCTTTAGTTTATGAGGTCAGATGACTGCATAAACATACTAAAGTCCGTATATAATATTAGCAATACAGTCACTGTTTACTCTAGACTAGATGTACTCATGGTTAGAACCGTTAATCCTCGTCACCCACTTGTCTTCTGTTTGTTTTTAAGTGGTTTTTAAAGAAATATTAATATAAAATATTTCTCCTTAAAAGCAGAGTTGAGGATCAAACTATTATTTGCATGTATTTATTTTGTTAATTGAATACATTTGAATTATCTGCATACAGTGACATTTAAATGATATCAAGAAGCCTTTAATTTCCAAGGTCCTTAGTGTGAAATGGTACCAAATTAAAACTGCCGTTATGCTGTTTTCTGATTGATGCAGTCATTTTGCATACAATAATTAAGTTTGTTAGTGTTAGCGTCCCTCTTCTGTTGTTTGCTGAGCTGTCGCTTCCAAACGACGCTGGTGTGGTGGCCTCAAGCACAATGGATAAACAGTGAGAGTGGTCCCCACGGGGGCAGACTATTATATCCCCTCCACACTGCAAAGGCTCTACTTGAAAACAGTTTATTTCATCTGACTATTTGTGGTAATTTGTATGTCCAGTTTTATATCATTATCTCATTCTGCAAATATTAGTTTGGGCTTTTACTTTATAATACAGTGGGTTTATTTTTACACCACAATGTAGTCTATTAAGGTGTGCCTGCAATCTGGTCACAACTTCCTCTTCGGACATTTGTCAAATGTAACTTTTTGTTTTTACGTAGAAATCAGAAGACATCAGGAAATAAAATATATCAGTAATTAAAAGTGAATCTGACAATGGACTTGCAGGTTGCTTGTGAAGCTGATAGCAGTTGTAGCTTTTCTGAGCAACCTGGAGTTCACCATTGGCCAGTTTAATTTGGTTATACTCCACACCAACAGATTCAGGGGCTTTCTATTGTTTGTTTTTCTGCTGCCGATTGCATCCTCAAGAGACTGCAATTAATGTCATGATAGTTGTTCTCTGACTCACCGCCGCTCTTGACATTATAGGAACTCTTTTCAGCGTAGTACCTCTCCGGAGAAGCCTTAGCCAAAGCCAGGAGGATGAGGATCGCAGTCCTCAGGTCCATCTTGTGAAGCTAAACCTAATAAAGAGAGAGGCTGTTTGTGAGTTGATGCTGAGCGTGAAGTACATTCGTTTCTTTACAACTTCAATTCATAATCATTCTTAAGCTCTGACTCTTAAACCCAGCCAGAGCACATGGCTCATTACACACTCATTCCCCACTGGCTTCAGTCACCTCAGTCAGTTGCAAAAGGTCATGCAAATGTCATCTTACCACGAAGGTTTGCGCTCCAAAGAAACGGCGTGCAGCTATGGCGTGTTGTCGGTGCGGGTGAGTGGCAATTGCTGCCTGCCAGGTCACAGGGCTTTATACGGAGAAGGGCACCAGCATCACGGAGTGTCGGCCCTAACCCTCCCCACTGTGATGTCATCCCTTAATGACGGGTGCTATTTTCTCAGAAGGCTTCTCGCTGAGGAATGATGGTCCTCCCTCTCTCCTTCTTTGTTTTCTCTTCACACGGGTCCCACTGCAGCTGCAATGACGCTTACATTAGGGGATTCTTCTTTATTTAGCGTGTATATGTCTACATATTTGGCGTGTGATATTGTTCACTCCGCTGAGTCTGGTTTGATGTGCTGCATGCTTGAATTTCCCCCTTTTTCTGTATATTTGCTCAATGTTACTCTGCTTTTTCTGTCTTGGCCTCAGTTTTTTACACACATTACCACAAAACTAGTTAATGTCAGATGAATCTGTTATTATAATCAGAGCGAGGCACCACTTGTTCAAATTGTTTAATTGTTAAAGTTTGATCTAGTTAATGCAGCATCTGGGTCACTACAGGGATGCAGAGAACTGCAATTAGACACCAGGGGGCAGCACTGAATCTTTATTCATCCGCAAACCCACGTCATCCAAATGCAGCAGGAAAGTTGGCAGAAACTGATATTTGTGTTTTCTATACAGACATTGATTATCAAGTCAGGAACTTTCATACATAGTGCAACCTGTCTTGCTTTTGTCAGTCTAGACTGGTGCTCAGTCGTAGTTTTTCCTTGTCTGGTTCAGGTTACTACACTTTAAACAGCCAATATATTTTTACTGGGCCATATAGACCAATATATATTTTAATTGCACCATTTTGCCACACCATAGGTCACCTGCTATTCTTGATCAGTGTTGGGGGGGGGGCTCCAGAGCCTGTCCTCCCATAAGCCAATTGTGTGTAGTGGGGCTGTTTCAGTGAAACGGGCTATAATCATGAGGAGCTGATAACTAATTCTCTTGGGAATTTTCTAAATGTGTGTGCTTTAACCATTGTTTTGTCCCAACAACATCTTCATCATTCCAGACATGACCTGACCGTGGCTCCAATTATGTACAGCACAGTTCTACAATGGGCACATTCTATCTCTTCCACATTATCTCGAAACAATAAGATTAAGTAATAATTGTGTATGTAAATTATTTTAACTGCATCATGTTTAGAATTGCACCTCTTCACAGCGTTATTGCACTAATAGTTGCAGTCCCACCCCTGTCCAGTTGGCGGAGTACAGTAAACTAATTGAATCCTCAGTAGTTATGGAGAGGGACAGTGGCAGCAACAAGGTGAAGGAGCAAATTTTGAGGGATTTCTTTTGAGGAAAGATAAGGTTCACAGTGTTAAGGCAATAGAAGCACACTTTAATGGCAGTCAACAGGCATTTTTATTCTTGACATGTTTGATGACACATCCCGTCAAAGCTCCTCTTTACTCACCCGTAAAACAATGGCGATTTTCTTTTTCTTATTTTAGAGTGAATTGTCAGTCTGTTTGCCACATTGGTAAATGTCAATGAGTGGAAAGAAAAGAGCGGGAGATGAAGAATTACTTACTTTTGAAACTAAGGAGAGAGGGAAACAGTATTTCGGTTCATCTGTATGTTCACAGAGTGAATTGACAATAAAAAAAAAAAAAAAAAAAGGTCAATTACCAAAACAGAGGGCATGGGCCTTCCCTTGACCACCACGAAAACCACCAACGTGAGCGTGCTTGAGAAAGCAGAGGGTAATTGCTGGTTGTACTTACGCCTGCACGAAACAGTGGAGCGCTTACGCTAAAGGTAGTACTTCAGCCAGGCAGTCATTTTGGGCAAATTTACATGTTTTAATAAACCAAATATTCCTCCAACCGGCTGTTTCATCTTTAGGAATATAAGAACTGATGCCCGACCACCTAGCTGCGTATTAGCTACAATTATCCACCCAAAAACAAAACTTGTGGTCGGATGTTTGACCATGCTGTGGCAAAGTGTAATTTCAGGATAGTAACCACTTTATCCCTGTGGATATATCGTCGGAGTCATTGTGAAGTTGTGGATAGGTTCGTCAGAGAATTCTTTGTGATACTTATGTGTTTTTACTGCACCCTATATAACATACAGTAGTTGTTCATCTTATTAACTTTATTATCAATCTTAAATTTAGCACAAATATATTGATGTGTAAGTAGTTATTCAATGTGTTGCTGCCTACTCTTGCCCCATTTTGCTGTCTCTCTGCAAAAGAAACTTTATTTCGATAACTTCAGTGCACGAAATCATAATTGGAAAGCCTCTCGCCCCTTGACCCCTGGGATAGGCTCCAGCAGACCCCTGTGACCCATGCGTGGCTAAAGCAGGTACAGAAGATGGATGGGCGTGGTTGTTGTTTTGGAACTCTGCGGAGCTGCTAGCTTGACTTGCATCAAGAGGCTGTGGACTGTACCAAAGTCTGTCGGAAAAACTGCAGAAATCCTGTCTAAACATTCAGCCAGAAGAAGGTCATTATGAAAAGCACCTGATTGACATTAAAAGGGCCAAGAAAGCCATGTTAGGGTTAATAATGTGGCCGATAAACACAAAAAGAAACAAAAAATTAGCCTTGAACATTAGGCAGCAATAATGCTTAAAGTATGTGACAAAGACTGTGTTCTGGCAGTTACCAGCAGGTTCTTCAAAGTGTTTTTCTTTTAGTTCAGTTCAGGGGGGTGACCGTATTTCGCCCCATAGTGCAAACACAAGCGTTCTATGTCCTCAGGTGTTCCTCAGTCGGTGAGCTTTGCTCGTCTTTTCCTAAATACACAATGTTTTTAACTCGTGCATTACGTCCTGTGCCATTACCTTTGCTTCTAACCCTAACCCTTGCTCCATATTCTGGATTTATTTGCAGTTTTACCTTTATAGAATAAGATTGCCCAAACAACTACTGTTATTTTTCAGTGCTGAATATGATTTTTTTTTGAAAGTACTACCAAAGGATGCTTGAGTATGCGTTTCAGGTCATTATGGTACAGTACAACCAGTGCTTATCAGCCCCGGTGGCCTGGGTCCTAAACATAATGGCGTGCATGTGGATTTTCCTCATTGGGTTTCTCTTCCTTGGTCTCCTTTTTTTTTTTTTTTTTGGTTGATTTTATTTTTAGATATAGGACTGGGAAGGATCCCTGTGAGCCATTTTTAGTGTGGAAGAAATGTACGAAAGTTGAGAAGCCTTTGTGTCATTTTCAGCTGTTGTTAAAAAAAAAAAAAAAAAAAAAAAAAAAAGCTGTACGAATGAAATGAGCATGAATGATATTTACATTAAAAAAGGTTTAAATATTTCACAGCGGATGAATGATAGTTTTGCCATGAATATGCCCATAAAGACTATGGCTCCAAAGACAGTATATGTTCTGAATTACAGTATTCAGTACAGTTTATCTCTGTTTTATGGTCTTTGATCATATAAAAACATTTTTTTATTGGTTTGTAGCCTTTGGCTGGAGTTAGATAAACTGAATTTTTTAAAAGTATTATTGTTCATGGATATGTTGGTAAGAACAAACTGTTTCTGTGGTCTAAAGGGACTTTGTGTAACAAATGGTCCAGTCTAATGGTTCTTTTTCTTCAGACTTGAGACCATCATACAGTGTGATTTATCCTTTAATCAGAGTGCATCTACAAATTCTGTCAAATTCTGCATTTATTTTCAGTTTAGTATCAGTCTGCATCTATCGTGGTGGACCCCAGTGTGTCTGTGTTGAAATCTAGATAGTAATTAGGTGACGCTTCCTGCGCTGTCCTGACACGCAGGAGAGTGTGGGAAGCTTCACAGGAAATGTTGCATGTTGATATACACTAAATGCTTCAGTGATGGGTGTGGTCAGCTTACGGGACTTTTAGCTACAGGTGTAGCTAAAACAGATGCAATAGATAGAGATCAACAGTTTATCAGATGTTAGGTACCCAGTTTGACACCCCCCGTGTATCCTAATTAAGTCATACAAAACTTTCTGTCAAATTTGTGATCTTTCTGGTTCTGATGTGTCATATTTAAGGCTGTAATTAGTTGTTAGATGAGGTCAGAACCCCACCTGTTATAACTGTAAGCTAATTAAAGTAACATTTAGTTGTATTTTCAAGAAAGTCTCTTTTGGCAACTTTGCTTTGTTGATGTTTTTAAAAAACAAAAAAAAAAAAAAACAAACAAAAAAAAGCTATAGGCCATTTTTTTTTTAGCAATTAAGCTGTAGGTGCCCAGACTGACATGAGTGGATATCAGGTAAGAGTGATAAAAGAATGGCTATCTTAAACTCAATGAATATCTCTCAACATGAAATGCTTAATTTTATCTCTAGGAGATTGCCCGGGGGTGAAGTGACATCTCTGGGTTCCTGGGTATTCCAGAAAATATCAAAATTAGGAGGTTTTAACATCAGCAGTTTCATTTCAACCTTGGAATTACAGTTTTAAAATATGAAAGCACTCCCGTCAGAAGCACAGCATGGCTGGGCCCTCATTGACCTCAGCAGAGGCTGCTCCGCGTACCTCTGCAACCATCAAGCTATAGCGCGCTCTTTTCTTTAAGTTGGAGGTTGAAAGCGCATGCAACGCTTGTGTGAACACAACAAACGCAATGGTGTTTTTACAGCTTTATAACAATTTAATTCATATGATGAACTCATTCAGCCGCAACCTAAATTAGTGTGTAAAGTGCCAGGTTGACTTAATTTATTTGAGTGTTTTTATATGCCTAAACCAACAGAGAGCCTTAGCCACATGTCAGCATATCGAATGCTCAGGAAAAGGGGGAAAAAAAAAGTTTTTTTTATCTACCTTTTTCCCTCAGCTGTTTTTAAATCTATCTTTATACCTAATTTTTGAATGGTTTACCACCGTGTCGTGTTTTTAACCATGCACCTAACAAATAAACCTCTCGGTCTTAAAATATTGAGCCAAGCCATTTTTTTGTCACGTCTTTGAGTAAACACACAAAAACTGTGTGGCCTGCATCATGAGGAGAGGACTTGATAGATGTTGCAGTGCTCCCAGTGGTCGTGGTGCTAGTTTTAGAAGTAGTAATTTAGGTGGTACAATCTATTACATAAATCAGAGATGCTCAAAATAATCATCAAAAATTATTCTGAAGACATAGTAGTAGGGAACTAAATGTTTTGTTTTACTCTACTTGGTATATGTATTTACTTTTCATTGAAGCTCAGCTGACTGACTCCATCTGAGGTCTAAGATAGATTGAGGTTTTTATTTTATTTTTTTTTTTTTAAATGAAGCAACTGGTTGTTTTGCTGTTTACATCTTGCTGGTCCCAAGGTGTACAAAGTTTGTTTTCAGGAAAAGCAGTGTTTAACTCCAGCCCTCCTGTCTCTGAGGGTGGGGTTGCATGTAAACATGACAATTACACCAGTTTTTTAGATCCAAGCTCAGCCTATATTCATGTTTATGAATGTTATTTTGGCGGATGCAGCCATCTGTCTCACCTGCCTACCAAAGACACGTGTAGCGTGTGCTCGCCGGGGTGGGCATCTGTGCTGTTATGTTTGACTTGCTAATTGATTTCATGTCCTGTGATTTCATCTTGTGTATGTTTACTCTCAGATAAGATTCAATTATGTTTTCCACGCAACTATAGGAATCCAAGCACGTTCACAACACATGATGCATAATAATAATAAATGATGCTCCCTAATGAGTGAGATGTTACATACGTGTGTGAGATGTGGGATTATCGGGAACGTTGCATGGTTTTCGATCATGATTCAGACACGGACGCTCTCCACAGTGATCTCCACATGGGTGTCTTGCTATCGGCTAAAGTTGCCTGCTAACCACTAAAATGCTTTCAAAGTGATGCTGCAAAATGATTTATTGTTTTTATTATATTTCAAGATCCTCCTTTTCTGTGAATGAACATTAAAAACCAAACAAGTGTAAAGAGAATGACCCTGCCAGAGTATTTCTAAGCACTTGTAACAGGTGGTGATGTTAAATTTATTCGGAGTCCTTTTCTAATGTCAGTGAATGATGCTGTCACCTCTGCCTTCAGTCACTTAAACAAAAAATAATAAAATAAAAAAATGGCTTCCTGAGTGTTGACCTCTCATCAAAGTTTGTGAAACGCTGGCTGTTTTACACAACGCTTGATTTGTGCATCCTGTTGGGCAGCTTTGATGTGTGACAGAGGTTGTGGTTTCTCCTGTAATGCTGCGACGCGCCAAACCCAGCCACCTTTTGAAGGGGGCGTTTCCTAAACGTGTATCTAATAACTGGGAATGGGAATAAGGTACTAATAGAAAAGGTTGTACATGAACACTAAAATGAGCGATGCACTCGAGAAAAAAATAACAGCTGCCTTAGCCCGATGGTCAGATTCACACAAAAACAAAGACCAGATTTCCCACTGTCGTTGGCTCCATGATAAGCGTTGGAGGGCCTCATTTGTGATGCCTCCATCATGATATGTAACAAAAAGGATGGTGATGTTGTCAGTCATGTTTATTCTTCCGCATACACAAATACTTTTGCATGCATACTCTCTACTGTGGGTAATGAGGCGAAGCATTGCATCTGATGTGCGGGCGGGTGGTGTCATGCTCTCTGAGGGTCACTCACGTACCAAACTGCCCTTTTTATTTAACTAAAGCTCAGTGGCCCAAGCATGCAATTAAAACTTCAGAAGGAATACTTTGGAGGTTGCAACCAAATGTTTACATCTGGGGCGTTTTTCAAAGGTGTCCTGGACTCCGGATCAGGAGCTCAGTCGTTTGCTTGGCGACATCTGCTGGCGGCGACCGGGTAGTGTCCCGTTACCGCCTCACCTCGGCCTTTGCTCTTGACGCTTCTCCAGTGTTTCACCACACGGGGGCAGCACGTCCTCTAGGATCGCTAACTTCAGTCTCCCTGACTCGCTAATTATCCTTAGTTTATGAGAATGTAAAGACTTTATTAACTGTCATACTTACTTTCTGACAGGACTTCATCCCTTTTCTGTTGCTTGATAAAAATAAAATGTGCAGAACACTAAAAACAGCTGCAAGAGGTGGCGCGTATTTAAAGCTGATTTGGCATGAGTAGACATTATAGACAATGTGCCGAATTAAATCAACGTATCTATCTCAAAATAATTGAGAAGAAGGGTTTTGTTGACAAAGTGGTCAGTGGAAATATTCCAAGATGAGAGTCCAGCTTTAATCAGAGACTGATCATCAGCAGCTCATCAAAATGCACCACAGCGCCCGAAAAGTGCAGAATCAAGCCTGAGTGTTGGTCTGAGTAGCAGCGAAGTGTCCACTTAACAAGCAGAAGTGATAACATTGTGACATAGAACCAGTGGTAATAAGATGGCAACGCACTCTGTGAAACCAAACTAAACTGACCAAAGAACAGATGGTTTGTGTGGAAGCAATATTGAAGTGTGTGTGTGTGTGTGTGTGATGATCAAAAATAAAGCTCCACTGCTGATCTCAACAATTGTAAGACCGAGCTGTGTCTGCTTAGGCAGGACACTCGTTTAGAACAGTCTGGTTGCAAACTGACTGTGAGGACCTAGTGATGCTCTCTTTCCAGAGCAGACAGCTATGCTTATGAATACACACACACACACACACACACACACACACACACACACACACACACACACACACACAGACAGGTCTGTTTTCCAGAGAGTCAATAACACAGAGTCAGAGTGTTGTCCATCTTAATCAATATGACATGTGCTCAGTAATTAGGAGTTAGAGATCATGAAGAACATGTAAAATGTTGTTAGCTGCTGTTTAACCTGGTCAGCTGTGTTTGCAATTAAGTTTGGGGGTATAAGGGCTGATTCTTCTTTGAGGTGGAAACAACAGCCTGGGGACAGATGTACTGACACTGAGGCGGAGGCCTCATTAACCCTTTCACGAGGATGGAGGTGTCAATGAACTGGAAATGGCAACTCAAAACAACTAAATGTGCACATCAGGATTCATATTCATAAAATACCAGCTGCTTTCAGCAAATACGCGAATCTTCCTTATATTTCTTCTATAATGAGCATTACTGATCTTTTTTTTTTTTTTTTTTAATCTGTGCAGAGGACGCTGGGACGTACTTCCCCAGTGTGAAGAGGGACCCTGGGCGCTACCTCCAGACCTGCTCGGACTCGCTGAAGACCTGGCTGCGCAGTATGAAGCATGCCGGGAAGGTCCTCCTCCTCATCACCAGCTCTCACAGTGATTACTGCAGACTGGTCTGTGAGCACATCCTGGGGTAAGAAGACCCACACTCGTCTGTTCCCCTGATCTCACCTTCGGCTGGAGCAAATGGTACGCTCCACCAGACTTGAGCATCTTTGGCTCAGTCAGACAGATATTTGGTATTCTTGTTGCACAAATGTCAGATTAAGTTGACTGTGATTTGTTTATGCTGCTATTAACATTCATTATAAGAGCTTGGTTTTAGATAGGCGAGTCTTGGCTGGACTTAGCTCACATTGTTCATGAGTGAAGCTGTGACTATGATCCGTTTCCTACTTGTGTTGTGTTTGACCTGTGTGCTTTCACCCTGTTTTCCACTCAGTCAAACAGCAGAAGGGCCTTAAAAAAACACGTTGGCCATGTTGTTTCTGCCACTGGCTCAACACGAGCCCCTCTTGTCCTTGTTCTTGGACACCGCTCTTGCCTGCTTCGGTGGTCTCCTTTTCACTGTGACGCTGATCCAACAGGCTGATGTCTTTGGTGGTCCCACTGGCCCAGGGCTCCTCAGCCTCTACCATTCCATTTGCAGATACACAGCACCCTGTTGGTCATTAATGTGGTCACCCGGGCCTCTCCCCCATTTCCCTGTACTTCAGCAGAGTTTGTGTCCACTTTCGTGTTCAACATCACGTTTGCGTCTCTGCTTCAAAAGGCAACGCTACAAGATTCATGATTCAGATTTGTGTGTGTGTGTGTGTGTGTTCATAAATGTTGGACTGATCTTTTTTCATACTGAAACCATTGGGGGCTTTTGTGTGGTCTTCAACCACACAAAAGCCCCCAATTTTTTTTTCTCTTTTTTTTTGGTGTCACCACTTGTTTCCTGTTTGGAAGGAATGTCCTGTAACGGTTGCAGTCTCTTCTGTGTAGCGAGGTGGCTGGAGGCCAGCAGCAGTCAGCTGTCAGAACTTCCACTACACGGCCAGAGTTGTTATCCACGAGGCTGCTGGCTCAAACCCATCAGCTGAGCCAGCGGCGGCTCATCCTGCTCCACGTTTTCCTGTTGCAGTCTTGAACAATTCTTGAGCTTGTTTTTTGTTTTTTCACTAAAACACATGCAAACCCTAAATAAACAAGGTTTCATGGACGTGAAGTTAGCTTTAGCAGCACTGATATGTTTTCGACGACTTTTGAAATGTAGCTAGAAACAATATTTCATATTTCACAAATGTTTTTAAAATTTTAAACCACATATTTTGTCACTTAACTGTTTACAGTTTAAAAATTGTGGGTTAAGTCTGTCAAAGCAACAGCCACTCGAACCTGTTTTACGCGATTATTATCTGACGCAGTGGTCGATCTGGTTCATTCATCTTATTTCTCTTTCTCTTACAGGAAGGACTTTGAAGAGCTGTTTGACATCATAATCACAAATGCACTAAAGCCTGGTTTCTTTTCTTTGGTGCCCCATCAGAGGCCCTTTAGAACCCTTGGTGAGTACCGGCCCGATGCCCCCCCCACCACGCTGCCCTGCATGTACATGCACATGTGCGTTCACAGGAAGTGAATGCCTCCGTTCTTTGATGCTCTAATGGGAGCGTTTTTAACCCAGAGCAGCATCACTGAGGAGCTGCTGCTGTGTCCTGGAGTCCATTCTCCTCCTGCCAGCCATGTGAAGGCAGGACACGTTCGTTTTTAAAAGTATTTCTTCTTCTCTCTCACTCTCTCTGCCACGCTGGCAGTACAGGATTCAGCACCGAGCTGACCACACACACACTTTAGACAGAAACATCACAACAACAGTCGTTTAAGTTCAGGAATTAGATTCTAAAGATTTACTCATTTAAAACGGAGAGAATGCAGAACATCGATAATTATCACTGCCGCTGTCCTTTTAACCATCAATTGTTGCCTTTTCTGTTTGAGGTTTACGCTTTTTGTCCTTTGCGACTTCCTGTCTACACTCCAGACTGTGCTGTTTCGAGTCAGTAAACGGGACAAGCTTGTTCTCTTGAGTTGTAGCAGACCCCTGTGGCTCGCTGACAGATTGAGTTGTATCTACCCAACAGCCCAAAGGGTCTGATGGTGATTCAACCATATAGACGGTATGAAGAAGTAATGATTTCTTTTTTTGTCTTCCTGTTTTCTAGTGAATGACACGGAGGACAGCGAAGGGCTGCCATCACTGGAGAAGCCAGGCTGGTATTCTCAGGGCAACTGGCCACACCTCCAGCAGCTGCTCAAGGCCATGACTGGGAAAGCAGAGCCCAAGGTAAACCAGTCAGGCCACTTTAAAACAGCCAGGCCAGAGAGATGGCTGAACAGCATCCTGGGCTCACTTTGAAGTTGACTTGAACTTCTGGCAGAGGCTGAATGGCACGTCGGCTCTAGGAGATTCACGGTGGTGTGAGGCAGAGGAGCAGCGTGGCTCCTGGCAGGGATGTGCACAGAGTGTGCCAGCAAGCTGCTGCTAGCTGATAAAACAGGCCTCATATTTCATCTCAGTGGGTTGTTTTTTGTTTTGTTTTGTTGCCAGGTACAGCCGAGAACTACAACTCAGTATCGGAGGTTGGGTGACAGCGGTTCTGTACACTGTCCTGCTCACAGTACCGCTGTGCTTCCTCTCTTATGCTACATCAAGTGCTTTTTTTAGTTTCATTTCAAAAGTAGATTTGCAGCTCTGGTATATATGTAAAACATCCATCCTGGGAATCACAGCGATGTTCCCTGTGTAATACACTCTCTCTCCTCTTGGTGGCGCCCTGTTACTTACACGCTGCCACTAGGACGTTAGCTTAAAAGAGCTTGAACGGTTATATACTTATACCCTTTATAAAATGCATAAAATTGCTCGCATCTGTTTCAGTTGAGCCTGAATTCAGTGACTCTAAATTTAAAATTAAAAAAAGAAAAACACAATCTTGATGAAAACTATGCTGAAATTGTGCTTTTGTGTCCAAAATGAAAGTCCTGCATTTGGCTTAGCATTCCAGAAAAGATTTTGGGCCTGGGTCTCCCATCAGATTATAGAATAAAAAAATGAAAGTTTTGAGAATTTCCACCCAGCACCCTACCCTACCCTACCCTACCCCACCCCCCTCCACCCCCCTCCCCAGCTCTGAGCTCAATACCCCATCTGTTCTCCAGCCACTTGGAGCAAACGCTTGTGGAATTCAGTGTCAGTCAATACTTTAAAGACTCCCCAGTGCCGACCTGAGGGGCTTTCTCTTCCTCACTTTCACCTGACGGGACTTGATGCAGGTGGGCTGAACGAGAGAGGACACTAGTCCCTCTGAGCTGAACCCGATGGAGACACGAACGTCTGGTTTTGTCCTGATCTTGCTTCGACCTCTTGCCTCATTGTGCTGCAGACCCCACACAGCATGCAGCAGGTTTTTACACGCCGTCTGCAGGCCTGCAGCTCCCTAGTTGCTCCTGCGAGCGATGAGTTGGTAATAGACGGCAATCTGCGGGCCCGCCACACACCGAACAACTGTTTTATACATTCTAAATGGAAGGTGTTCACAGGAAGTACGCCCTCAAGAGTTGACCTGAAAATGGATGGTCCTGTCAGTGTGCAGCTTCCTCCTGTGCTGGAATCCGAAGCCTCGCTAAATATTTATTGTAGTGATCCTGTGGACATGGCCTTTTGGGGTTATGGAGACCAGACTAGGAAGGTCTGCTGGAAATATGACTCCCCAGCCCCCCTCCCCATGGGCCCCATCTGCAAAAGCCCCCGATTATAGTGTTTGTTTACATGTGAAGGAGGGGGGATGTGATACCGCTACTGGAATGCCTCAAATGTGTTGTTTTTTTTTTTAATGGACTGCAGAATAAAGGATTCAACGTCATAAATTCGCTTTCCTAGCCGGAGCTATCCACTCATCCAGCAACTACCCCCGTGGACATTTCCAACCATGACATTTGCAGTTAAACACTGACCCCCAGACGGGCTGAACATGGAGTCATAACTTGGTTGACTGATAATGGGATTAGGCAGAGCACCCTCGCTCAGACATTTTTATTTCCTGCTCCTTGTCGGCTGTTCCTCACCAGGCTTAACGCTTCATGCCTGCATGTAAGGAGAGAGAAATGCACACGCTGGCGTCCGCGAGACCCGAGTCTGAACCTCACATTTGGAACGCATAATGTCAGGGCGTGTTTTTGTTCCAGACCTGGAAAAGTGTTTTACGCGCTGTCTGGCCACATGTCTACCATGTGACTTCATCTGCTGCTGGGGAACTGCAGCCTTTCTTTTCCTTCATCGTTCTGTTTTAACCTTCAGGTAGTGTACTTCGGAGACAGCATGAGGTCAGACGTTTTCCCCGCCGGCAGCTTTGGTAAGTGGGAGACGGTGATGATCGTGGAGGAAATGGAGGGGGAGGGCGTCCCAAAGAGTGATGCAGCAATGTCCAATGAGGCCCAAGTGGAGCCACTGGAGAAGAAAGGGAAGTTTGAGGTAAGCAGCGGCTCCCTTACGCCGTCTCCACCCTGGTTTTCTCACTCCTCCAGCCCCCATCATCACCATCATCATCAGCTTTTAAAAGTCCTTTAATACGAGAACAGTTCCTTCAAAGCATTCTGGGTAATATTCCACAGTTATGTAATACAGGAATGTGTAAAATTGCACTTGTACATACATGCCGCTACTGAGGAAAACAATGTATTCATCAGGTTCGGTCTAGTGGAACTCAAAGGGCAAGATTCTTTCTTTTCTGCGTGTTTCCCCAGGTTTGCCAGAGCTACCATGGAACCTAACCCTCTGCTACAGAGTACATCAGCTACTCATAAGCTAGCACAGCATTTCAACATAGTCTTTTTTCTTTTACATTTGCACTTTTATTCTGTCTAAAACACATGTGAGAGTGCACTGGCACAAAATATCTTCATCACTGCGTGTTCTATAAATAACACACATAACTTTCACGACAGTCCAGATTATTAACAGTGAAACAAATAACAAAAAGACATTAGCCGCCGCCAGCTATAACCCACAGTCACGTGATTGATCAGGCCCATTTTCTTGAAGCAACACCAGACTTTCAGATGTTACACAAGATTTCCACCTGAACAGGCGCTGAAGTAGGTGCAGTTAAGGGTGGAGGTGACATCCTCAGAGGCACATTGAATTTATAATTTGTGGTGACTGTCAGTCCATAAATAGTCATGCGTTAGCTAATAAATTTGTTCATTTGTACATTGTAGTTTTCTTTACAGCATCTTTGACTGAACATTTGGTCTTTAAAGAAAACATTTGATGATGTATTAAATAAACTCATCATTGGTGTAGAAATGCAAGTAGAGGGTGCTAAAATGTCGTTGCTAAAATGGCTTTACGCATTAAAGGTAATGATGTCAGATACAACCGCCGCTACGACCTGCTTTCATAATCGTTGTGTTCCAGGAATGATTCTGAGTCAGACTGCTTGACTTAAAGGAACAATGATTCACACAGTTGTTAAAGTGTGTGTGAGTGTGTGTGTGTCTGTGTGTGGCTTCAAGAAAACTGGGTTACCTGCGGTAGCTGTGGTAAAATTCCTCCATTTTCTGCACGCCTGAACATGAATGTGTGTTCTGTGCGGCTTCTCTTGACAGGATCAGGGCATGAAAGCTCCCTCCGCCGTGTCCCAGCAGTGGGGTTCTTACTTTGTAGACGTACATAAAAGTGGAGGAGGGGATGAGGAGCATCTGAAACTGACCTGGTGCTGCCACTGCATTCACAAATACAGCACCGTGGCCATCCCCAGTGTGGAGCATATAGCAGGTATGTGGTGCTGTGCAAAAAAACAGGTCCGCTGGTGCTCTGTTTTAGCCTTTGTCATTTTTATTTCTTTGTCAGTGATAGAGTGGCAGGTTTGATTGTGCTCATGCCGTCAGTTCAATGCAAAACTGAGACTCAGACGGATGGTTAGCTACCGTACCACTGATGTCCTGTTTTGATGTTCCTCTCTCTAGATCTGCCTCTGGATTACAAGTTTCCCAGGTTTTGCCCCGACAAGCCCTGCACCACCGGCTACTACCCCAGGCCCCCCGATTCTTTGCTAAAGTGGTGTGAGAGTTTGCCCTAAAAAAAAAAAAAGGAAGAAGATCTGAATTCGAAAGCTGGAAAAGAAGAGTCCTCCTTACCCTCTGCCTCAGGAGAGGAATGTGCCTCCATTTTTGCCGGTAGTTTCCCCACCTGATAACGCTGCCATCTGTGGAAGCACCCACTCCACCTCCCTTCAGAGAAACCATGTGAATGTAAGCCACAGTATCTCTGTGTAGCAGTGTTTTGTGATTTAGTCTCTTGTACACGTGGAATTACCACATCATACTGTACGTGTATGTGCGTGTGTGTACATACAGTGTTAATAGAAAATGTAGTGTTTTTATTGTTTCATGTGACTTGTTTTATTTCCCCAATAATAAAAAAAAAAAAATAATCCAATCCGATTTAAGATCCCTAAAATGAAACCTTTTACATTCTCCTTTATCCTGAAGTGTTGATGAAGTCCCCTCAGCTCAGCGATGAAGGGGGCTGTAAATCCAGATGCTCTCGGTGTGTTCAGTGTCAGAAAACCTTTGGAATCATTGTGTCCGTATTTCTGTATTATTACCGCTGGTATATTTTGTTTGTTTTTTCAAAGAGGAAATAGACAGGTCTAGTCCGTCACCATCCCCACGCAACTGAAACAACACAAAAGAAAGTTTTGGATCTGCAGTTCCGACACAGGGAATATCAGAATAAGAGAGGTCCCTCGTGGCCCTTTTGACATCCAACCAAGCAGTGAACTCGGTGAAACCCGGTGATATAACAGCACTTGAGAGCACCCAGAGCCAGGACTTCACCCAGCCGGCTTTCAGCAGGATGGTTCCTCCTTGTTAGCCTGGTCCTGCTCAAGGTTTCTTCCTGTTAAAGGGGAGTTTTTTTCCCTTGCCACTGCGCTTACCTGGGGGGTTCAGGCTCTGGGTTTCTGCCTCTTTAAAGCACCTAGAGACTATTATTGTAAAAGGCACTATATAAATACAACTGAATTGACTGGAACCTGTCGGAAAATAGTGGCGACCCCTGCGCCAGAATGTACCACCTTTACACCACATCCATTGATGGTCATTCCCAAACCTGAAGGGGTTTCAGAACTACACAGGCTAACACACAGAAAACACATCTGTGGCTAACCCGTGCAGAAATTGGGCCTGATGTTTTCCTCGTGCCATATTTGTCTTCAGTCTTTAGGTGGTGGTTGCTAAGGAACCAGCGCACTCTCATTTGATGTTGACTTTTTCCAAAGTCTTTGGGAAACTCAGTAAGAAGAAGAGTGCTAAGTGTTGTCTGTGTCCTCTCTGGTACAATAGTGACATGTGATTGTGTGAAAAAAAAGGTGGTATTTTGTGCTCCATTCATATGCAGATTGAGATGCGTTTTAGCCGACTGCTAAATGCTTATTTAGATGGTGTGCGTAGAATAATCGTGATGTAATTTTTTTTACGGGAACATTCAGTTCAGAGAAATGTGTAAAGGCTTTCGAGCGACCACTTACGGCTTTCATCCAGGAAGTGCAGCCTTGATTTGTCCAGAACTAAATACCTCACGTAATGTACCTCTAATCCACTTATCCTCGTCACTAGAGCGTACGAGAGCCATGTGGGTCAGCCAGTCGGGTTGATTGGGGTCAGAACAGGGTCTTCGTGGGCCCAGTGGTCCCAGGTTGTTTCTCACAGCACAGTACTATTTAAACTCGGGTCTTCTCGACCCGCAAGCCAACTTAGCTTTTACCCCGGTATCGTTGAGAACCCTAAATCGAATAGTTCCCCACATAAAGAAAACATTTACCACAACTCCAGTTCCAGGACGACACCATATTTTGCCTAACTGGGTCTGGGAATCATCTCTTATTTATCAGTTGTGGTTTATTACAGTCCGACAATTACCGATCATAATACATCAGTCCAGATTTCACTGGTTCCAGTTCTGGGGTGTTTTTTTTTTTTTTTTTTTTTTTTGTGCTCCGTTCATATCAAAAGGAAACCCAAACGAGGTGGGCGTGGCCAACCCTGCTGACCAGGGCTGGCAAAGTCAGATCAGCCACCATCGTTTTAAAACTGGGCTGATCATCCTCGGCCTGTTTGCTTCGGGAACCGCACAAAGGTTTCAGGCTTTGGTTTCCAGCTGTCAAATTAAAAGAAAAATCCAATTGTGGTCACGAAGCATGAGAAGAAGCGGAGAGGAATCGGTGAAGCAGCCTTCGGTGTTTC
The DNA here is from genome assembly GCA_015343265.1 of Pao palembangensis. Classification (NCBI taxonomy): domain Eukaryota; kingdom Metazoa; phylum Chordata; class Actinopteri; order Tetraodontiformes; family Tetraodontidae; genus Pao; species Pao palembangensis. The sequence continues at coordinate 1,342,927 of CM027097.1, forward strand.
TGACGACTAGTTGATCCTCGGTGAATTCCTTGTGCTGTGTGTGCAGGTGTTTGATGCATACAGCTGTTGTGATTGTACCTCTCTTCTCTCGTTCTTCATGCACATCGGCCTTATGTTTGGAATTGTTCGTGGTCTTAAGCTGTTAGGAGACACGGGGAAGGCTGGCTTCTGTGTTGAGTGTCGGTTATGTTGATTCAATAAAACTGTTTTTTTTTTTTACACCTGTCTGTTGCTTCTTTCAGACAATATAACTGAAGCTTAGAACTGAGTTCATATGTCTTTAGATAACAAGCATAAAATCTCCTAATAAACAAGCTGTTTAGACAGCAGCACAGACGGCTGCTGCATGTTTGAACTTGCTGGAGCAGTCGGACCTGATCAAATCTGATGTACAACAACAACCTCAGTACAGGAAGAGGTTTATTATCATTAGGTTAGGAGATTTCTGTTTCGGCTTTCACAGCACAAGTTTTTTCAAAGAAAAAGCTTTGTGTCATCTGTAACCAAATCATTTTAACAACACTAACCGCGCAGCAGTGACCACCCGGGGGTGTTTTCTGGCTTCAGTTTTCGGCTGGAAAGCCCTGAGGAAGGCTTCCCTTGATGCTTCAGCCCTTTGTCTGCTTCAGCTCCTCCGTTAACGAACCTTCACCCCGGGGAGGAGTATGACGAAGAGGAGGACGGCCCTCCAGACCCTCTCCTCCCCGAACAACTAAGCCCTCCTCCCCTCCAACGGCACACATTCCTCCCTCCCCGCTCCGACTGGGACTCGGCCCTCAAACCTAACCTTTCATCTATCGATCATCTGTGGAGAGTTGACGTGCGTGCGTGCGTGCGTGCGTGCGTGCTGGTCGGATTATTGATCTGATGGCAGGTAAGTCCGCGAACGTGTCCTTTTCCGTCACGCGGACGGAACAACGAGGCTTTTGTTCAACTCATCAATAATACTCGTGACGTCACCGTTTTCCGCGCGCGACTGTTCCAACCGTCTCCGCAGGCTGATTGATCGATCATGATTGATAAACTCGTACTTTAATCAGAAATACTGACGTCAAAAAGGTTAACTGGCCAGTACAGTTTACTTATTACAAGTCATGTGTTTAACTGGGCGATCCAAAGTACAAATAGACGTATTGATTATATTGTATAGGTAGTTTTCAGGATCATAATAAACCCAAACTAAGTTTTAATGAGAATGAAATTCTTAAGCTGGAATCAAAAAGTCTAAATTCTAAATGACAGTCACTGTAAAAACATTGCGTCCAGAAACGCAATTTTAAATGTTAGATGGGGAAAAAAGACAAACATAAAATAAAGAAAACTAAGATTTTTTTATTATTATTATTATTATTGCAACACAGTATCGATTAATAATTTCATTTAAATTAGCATATGATCAAGACATAAGTTGTTTTAATTGATCTGAACTTAACGACGCAACTGAGCAGTTCTGACAACAATTTGACATTGACCTATTTTGATGTTTGCACCGTGCAAACAATGTGCCAGTGGTTGCTGTGAAGTGATGCACCCCAGCTGGCCCGCTGCTCCGTCCCTCTCATGGCTACAACCGGAAACAGCGGAGCTCCCGGTACCACGGTCAGCCGTCTCCGGAAGCCAGATGAACGTTTGTGTGTGTTTGGATTTGAAAGTCCTCTCCTTTTCAGCGTGGTGTAGCAAATGTAAACTGTCAAACGAGCGGCGAGTGCTGACGTGTGAGGTGACGTGTGACATAACCAGCCCTGTAAGTGACATTTGGTACGTTGCATTCTTCAGCTCTCAAAGCCAGAACTCTGCTCAGGTCAGGGAACGAAGGAGCAGACATGTCTTTGCGCTGGTTTCCGCTGTATTTCAGGACTTTGGTCCGGTCACGGGGCCTTCACTCCCCCCACACACCCTGTCCTTACCCGGCTGCTCAATGATGATGGGTCAAAATGGGTCACTGACATTTGTATGTGTCCCCACTATTGGAAGCATTTATCAGCCCTGTGAGACTAAAAGGAAGTGTGCTGCTGGGTAATGGCGTCCGTGGGCTTGGAAGGCCTGCATCACCAGAACCCCAGCTGTATCTAATTACTGAAGGAATGCAGGACTTTTGTAAGGAGAGGCTGAGCAGAATCTGCTCTGGCTTCCTCCAACCCTTCTCTTTTCCCTCTCCCCTCCTTCTTAGCTGCGTTCCTTCAATGATGCCACAGACCCCTCTCGGATGAGACGATGAGGACCCACACCCGCGGGGCCCCCACCGCCTTCTTCATAAGTCTGCTGTGGCCACTGCTGGCGGCGGCGGACCCGGACGCCAGTGGTGGGATCGCGTTTATGGGAGGTAACTACGATGGACACCCCATGCTGTACTTCAGCCGGGGGGACGTGGAGGAGATGCAGTACGCTGCGGCTGGGACTCACCGGGACATGGCCAAGAGGATCCGCGACGCCGGCGAGGCCATGCTGGAGCATCCTGATGAGTACCTCCCCCCCTGGAGCCCTGCCGAGTTCAGCGCCCGCTGGAACGAGGTGTATGGAAACAACCTCGGGGTGCTGTCCATGTTTTGCCTGCTGTACCCACACAGGGCTGGAGCCCTGGACCTGGTCAAGGACTACATGGAGAGGATGGCAGCTCAGCCTAGTTGGTACATTTTCTGTCTTTTTACTATTTCACAAGTTTCCTGTCTGCCGTTATAAATATGAATCTACATGAGACTGAATGTCTGCAAGTCGCTTTTATTCCGAAAACGTTTGCAGTTGGATAGTTCTGATAAAGACGGTGTCGTTTCAGGAAGATCTGTGTTCCGGGAAACGGCTTCAGCAGCAGTTTGCTGCGTGTGCTGCACGTCCGCGACCCCAGTGGAAGGAAATGACACGCTCAGATGCGAGCGTTCCAGTTCAAGCGATACCACAGAGATTAACCAAGCACTTTGTAATCACCCAGCTCTATTGGAAGTGCTTTAGCTTACTTTATTCTGCATTTAGTTATTTGGCTCTACACACAGTATAATATTTGCCGAGGTTCTTTTCCGTGCCTCCCTTGCACCCATCCCTCGGTGGTGTGTCAAGGTCTCATCAGCTGTTGCTTTTTGGGCCTCAGAAATGCTGTTCCTAAGCAACAAGTCAAATATTTTCTGATGTTTCTGTTGAACGACAATGTAAGAAAAAACTGCAGCGTCAGAGAGCGTTGCTCTCTGACACTGCAGCCTCGTGGAACAAGGACAAAATCTGAGCAGCCGGGTTTATTTGGGTGAAAATGACAGTTTGGGATCATCTAATTTTTAATCTGGACTTTGTAACAACTCCCAAATCCATCTCATTTCTTGCTGTGTTGGAAGAACAGGATCCCCCCCCACCCCGACACTAGCCCACTAGGACCGTGCCGCCGAAGCCACTGAGAACATGTATTATTATGGTTGTTCAACGCTCTGAGGGTTACACCGCACGTTGGTGTTACGGGCCTTCAGTTTCCGTCACCAACAAATCCGACAACTGTGTTGCCGTGCAGAAAGTTTGCATTGTGGTTCCCTGGAGTTTCGCCTTCTTTCCCCTCCTTCGGTGCACGTGATGTTTAAGCTGTAGCAGCGGTTTATGTTTTTTTTTTTCACCTCGTCGCATGCAATAGGAACATGTTCCCGTCCATCCCCAAACGTGCGTGTTTATAGCAGCCGTGTGTGTTAAAAGTCACCGTATGTTGCTCAGTGGCAAAGCGAGAGAACAGAGGAATTTCCAGAGGAGATTAGGGCTGAAATACCGGAATGTGCTTAGAACGTAAAACTGGGAACTGCAAATTTTACCTGGAAAAAAAAAAAAAACAAAACAAAAAACTCATGCAATAACGCTGAATGAATCTAAATTGTATCTTTCAAAGAGAATTGGTAGAATAGGCACTGAAAGTACGACGCGATGATGCAACGCCTGGATGCCCGCTAAATTCGGGCATCCATCCACTCAAGGCTGGTTTGAAACTTAACGAAAGTTCACGTTTTTATTCAATGACAGCGAATGAAAAGTGGCAGAAATGAGCAGGATTAGGAACCATATGATCTGTCATCCACACACCTGTGACGTGTCGCGGTGCTGTTGGTGTCTGCAGGCTGGTCAAGGACGCTCCCTGGGACGAGGTTCCACTGGCCCACTCGTTGGTCGGCTTTGCCACCGCTTACGACTTCTTGTACGAGTACTTGAACAAGGGCCAGCAGGAGCGTTTCCTCCAGGTGATCGGCAACACCTCGCGCCTGATGTACGAGAAGTCTTACGTCCGAGGCTGGGGGTTTCAGTACCTGCACAACCACCAGCCCACCAACTGCGTGGCCCTGCTGACTGGCAGTCTGGTTTACATGACACAAGGTTAGTGGTGGCACTGGGAACGAGCGTGGTCCTAACGACGGCTGAGTACATTTTCTGCATGAAGATATTGATGCTCTTAACATTCCCTCCTCAATATCTAACTTCAGTCTTGCAGAAGCTACTGTGCATGTCACTTGTCTTTCTCCCACCACTTTGGCAGGCAGCAGCTCTGATAATTGCATTCCCCGTTTGCTCATTTTGTTGCTTATTTGTTGCTCAGACTTAGCCCAAGTCCAACATTTACAATAAGAACTCACCACAGATACAAATAAATCAATACATCCACAGAAACTGAAGAACAGCATTAGCACTTGTGTGGGGGTTTTTATTTAACTGTTAGTTAAATTATATCTTTGCACCTCTTTTTAAACAAACATAATTATGTTCCTGTAAAAGAGTAATTCGAGGTTTCAGGCTTGGATTGAAGTGTTGTAGTTCTAATTGTAATAGGGATTTAAAAAATATGCTAATAAAGATTAGCTTTCATTTTTGAAGAGTTGTAACAAAGGTTGTTTTTTTGTGAGCGGCTGATATCACGTTTGCTATCACGGTTTTCCGTCAGCCTGCGGTGAGAGTGTTTCTCGTAACTGTGTCACGGTTGTTACGAAATAAATGAGATCAGTCCAGGAGTCAGAGAAGATTGTGGTTGGTGGGGGGGTGACAAAAAACTGTTCATTTCCTTCCACTGAAGTTCAAGAGGACTGAAGTTCACGCCCATTTTATTTTCTTTTTTGGGGGGTTGGAAGTTAAATATCTGCTGAAGAAGGAAATCAGTTTTTTCCTGGGCATGTGGATGCATGTCGTGATTATCTTGATTTGTTTTTCATTTTTTGTTCTCACATCTTTGAAAATGCGCGTGTGTGTGAGAAGGATTTGCTATTCAAATTCATGTTTAATATTGATATGTGTTTCCCATATTACACTTACTGGAAGTTATTAACATACAAAAACAGCTCGAACTGTGTGGAAACCTCAGGGTAGGATCAGTCTAAACTTCCTGTGTTCCAGGCTACCTACAGGAAGCTTACCTTTGGACCAAGCAGGTGCTGTCTATCATGGAGAAGTCCATGGTCCTCTTACAAGATGTGACGGATGGCTCGCTGTATGAAGGCGTGGCCTATGGCACGTACACCACACGTTCCCTCTTCCAGTACATGTTCCTGGTTCAGCGTCACTTTGCCATCGGTCACTTCCGCCATCCCTGGCTCCTTAAACACTTTGCGTTCTTATACAGGACCATCCTGCCAGGTAAGTCTCACCTCACCTCCTGGATTTGACCGAGTCTGCGTTGGCCAGTCCACACTGACATTCACACACTGGTGGCAGAGACTACCTCACAGGTTGCAGTGGCGGGCCGTGCATTTCACGCCTAGGCCTTCAGTGACGTCATAGTTGATACACCCCATAATACCATCAATATGATACCACGGCTCGAGCATCCATACAGAATCACACTTACGCATTACATCACCCTAATATAGGCTAGTCGGGCAACACTCAATTTCCGGAGCATTTAAAATCAATAACCTCACATTCACAATTAAGAGTAGGAAACTAAGATCACAGATTCTGTCAAAATTCAAAGATAAAACACGATTTAAAGAGATTAGTCAACAAAACTTAACAAGTTTGTCCAATAAACTGTGCATTGTCGCCGTTTACATCTGACACCAACGAGACGAAAACAACACAAACTATTCATTGAAAATAAAAGCAAACAGATTATTTTAATTTGTTTTTGAGAATATGCAGCAGCAAAACAATTGAACATCTCGTTGTGACCGAGATGACTTGAGTCACATCTTTGCCAATGCGCCACGTAACGTTATTTACATTATAGATTGCAGGTGATCAGAAGTTTAGACTTTTTTGTATTCTGTCTACTTTTTTCCTTAGCACTGATTTAATACCAGTGAAATAAAATGACAAAACACATACTAAAAATAAAAATAAAATGCTTGCACTCACCAACACGGATCTCCTCCACAGTGCCTGCTTATTTAAAAACAAAGCTAGCTAGCTAGCTAGCTTGTGTAGCCGATCTCTTCTCACAACATCCAGCTTTTAATGAAAGGGCCGTCTTGAAAATAGTGTGGCTAGCATATCTGCAAAGTTTAGCTCAGAGCTACGGGCTCTCACAAGTGTACTTATCCAATCACAGGACACGTACAGTCCAGTCCTGTCCCGTTCAGCGTAAGACCTTCCAGGTTGCCTTGGTGTCGCAGTCTCGAGATCTGATTGGCTACGACACTGACTGTTTCCGTTTACTTACTGCGCTCAAGACCTGCTCTGTTGATTCTGAAGGCCTTAGGCAGATTTCAGAGAACCTGACAACACAAACAAGCTGAAATATGATTGGATAAAAACTCTACCATAATATACAACACTGGAAACAGCACCACCAAGTGGATATAATACGACATGAACGACTATGAAGAATAATTTTATTTACGTATGTATAAAAAAAAAAACTTTTCTGAGTATGTTTGGGCCAGCAGAGAAGGCCTTGCTGGCCCGGAAGGCCCGCCACTGACAGGATGTGACCTCATCATTAGGAGAAATAACCACTCACAAACATCCTACAGCTATGACGCAACTTCTGAAGCATTTATCTGTATCTTGCTCAAGGGCACATTGACATACAAGCCACAGGCGCAGCAGACTGAAACGATGACCTTTGACCTCTCATCCACACCTCATCCACTTCCTTGTATTTGCTTAAATATGTATGCATGACACCTTCTTAAATAAATAAAAGACCTAATGCTGAACCTTTCCTTTCTGTTTTGACGATCTCACCAGGCTTTCAGCGCACCGTCGCCATCGCTGACTCAAATTACAACTGGTTCTATGGACCAGAGAGCCAGCTGGTCTTCTTGGACCGCTACGTGCTCCATAATGGCAGCGGAAACTGGCTGGCGGAATTAATTCATCAGAACAGAGTGATGGAAGGCCCGGGGCAGGCTGGGAAAGGCCAGCGATGGTGTACTCTCCACACAGAGTTCATATGGTGAGTGACGGTGGAAAAGGAGAACACCGCCGGAACTATCTGCCTTTTTAATGACATTATAATTAGTTGTTTTTTTCCTCTTCATTTAAATATTTCCGCAGTTGCTTTTCATCCATCTGACATGTCCTTTCATGATGTTTTGCAGGTATGACCCAGGCCTGATCCCAACGCCTCCGTCAGACTTTGGCACATCCCAACTTCACTACTTTGAGGACTGGGGTGTAGTGACCTACGGCAGTGCTTTGCCTGCCGACACCAACCGCACTTTTCTCTCCTTCAAATCAGGGAAACTGGGGGGGCGGGCCATCTACGACATTGTCCATAGGAATAAGTACAAAGAGTGGGTAAAAGGGTGGAGGAACTTCAACGCTGGACACGAGCACCCTGACCAGAACTCATTTACTTTCGCACCCAATGGTGTCCCCTTTATAACTGAGGCCCTTTATGGTCCCAAGTACTCTCTGCTAAACAATGTGGTGCTGTTTGGCTCTTCTGTCTCAGACAGTTGCTTTAAGCCATGGGCCGGTCAAGTTACAGAAACCTGCGACTCAAAGTGGTTGAAGTACAAGGTCGGGCTGGCGGCTGACACTCAGGGCAGAGTAGAGGTTGCTATGCAAAGACAGGGGATGGTCTTTATTCGTGGTGAAGGACGTTCTGCTTATGATCCAGAGCTGAAAATCAGGAGCTTCCAGAGGAATTTGCTCCTACTTCACCCGCAGCTCTTGCTCCTTGTGGACCACATCCACCTGCAAACTGACAGCCCAACCCGGGCAATGAGTGCCTTCTTTCACAACACGGATCTTCCATTCCAAGGTACCAAGGTAGATGGGGTACACGGAGCATTTGTTACACACGGAGAGGATAAATATCAGATGTTCTGGATGGATGACACGGGCTACAGTAACAAAGAAATGTTAGGGTACTGGAATTACCCTCGAGGGTATCCTTACAATGGTTCAAACTATGTGAATGTCACCACGCCTCTCAGGTACCCCCACACCAGGGTGGCTTACATTTTTTTCGGCCCAGGCGTGGACGTACAGAGCTTCAGTGTGCGCAGTGACGACCAGAGAGTGGATGTTTATCTGGCCACCAAAGATCACACTTACACCATCTACCTGCTGACCGCAGAGGTAACGAGCAAGCCTCTTTACGCCATGGTACTGCTTGACAAGAAGAAGACCGTCTTCGAGAAGTCAGAGGACGCAGGATCAGACAACTCGCCCGAGGAAGTGGAGGAGTACGTCAACGTGATGGAGGACAACCTCCAGCACGTCAAGCCCGTCTTCCAGCAGATGGAGAGACACATTCTCGGACGAGTTCTCAACACCGCCAGCATTCGCAAGACCGCGGAGCGCCTCCTTCAGTTCTCCGACAAGAGGAAGACGGATGAGGTCATCGAGAAGATGTTTGCTATGTCCAAAAAACAGGGCAAGAGCAAAGGGGGCAAGAAACTGAACCTGGGAGAGAAGCTCTCAGAGAGTTTTCCAGATATTTTTGCACAGATTGAGGTGAATGAGAAGAAGGAGAGACAGAGGACGTCAAAGCATACATACACAGACATTCCAGAGGAGGGGGATCAAGACTTGCGCGCATTTGTGGATTATACAGACGGCCACAAAAATAAAAAAGGGGCCTTTGTCAAGGGTCGCAAATTTAAAGAAGTTCATATGGGGGTCACAGCTGGGAGCGAGTCCCTGTCGAACACTGCCTCATACATCCGACTGTTTCTACTTCTCAACATGGCCACTTTCTTCCTGCTGCTCGCCATCATACTGACTCGTTTTCAGAGGGGTCGAAGTTTGCACACTCAGAGATGTTTCTACACGATCCTCCTGATAGACTGCTTCATCCTGCTGTTCCTCTACTCGTCGTGTTCCCACACAAAGTGCTAGCGTCAGGGGCACGGGAGGGGCAGTCACTGACCCACACGCCTCAGTCTGAGCCACATCGTAGAACACAATATTCGAGTTACGTCAATAAACACTTTTGAGAAAGTCACCATTTTAAAAGTTGTGTTTTTATGAAAAAAGTCCTAAATATCCCTTAACATAGTTCAAAGAAAAGAAACAAGAAAATAATCTGTAAAGTCAGAGTGCTTGAGAAGACTCCTCTTTTGAAATTCCTGCTTAAATTTTGTGGTTGACCACACATGACCACGACATCATTGTTTACAGAGGTACATACAGAGGTAAAGTGTGTTCTAACAGCATATTACATAATCCAGACCGGTGTGTGTATACGATTCCAAACCATAGGTGCACAATGTCCTGTGTCACAAATGTACACTGACATCTAACTGCATCAGGCAGCCACACAGGTCACACCAATATAGGGAGTTAATTAGATAAAGTTTCCCTTCACATACTCTAGAGCAGGGGTCACCAACCTTTTTGAAACAAGAGTTACTTCATGGGTACCGAGTCATGTGAAGGGCTACTAGTTTGACACACTCCTCTAAAATAAAAAATTGTGTGTATATATATAAAATCAATAGTTAATTATTAATAAGTTATAGTGGGAAACAGATAATATCAATATTCAAAACTTTTTTTTATTAATCTCAGCAGTTGTTCACATGATCACTTCTCCATTTCATAGAAAAAATATGACCAGTTTTCACCAGTCACTGACATGTGTCGCCACAGTCGTCCGGCAAATGAAACACACACAGCCTCCTTTCACAGTAGGAAAAAAAGAACTCTTCCTCCCATTCACTTTGAAATGATAAGTTTTCTTTCTTTTTTCTGCCACGTTTTTGGGATAAGAAACTGCACTCCGCTCACCATCTTCACTGCCCGCTAGCTTACTCCACAAGCACAAAGGTTTCGTCACGCGCACAATACTGATTTTTGAACTAGGTCAGATTTCACCTAAACTTCACACATAATAAACATATTTTTAATTATTTTATTTTTAAGACATTGTCATTTTCAAATCTATATAAATGCAAGTTTGATTAAAAAAATAGCAGCAGAAAAAAAATTACATTTTAGACGCAGCTCACTTGCGAGGTATGCTATTTTTAGAACAGGCCTGCGGGCAACTCCTGTGGTCCTTGTGGGCGACTTGGTGCCCGCGGGCACCGTGTTGGTGACCCCTGCTCTAGACATAATCCTGTCATAAATGTGACATTTTGAGTGAAGTCAGGCCATCTGCAGCTGTACCAGTGATGCATCACTATTCCAAAATTCTCAAATAGAATCCTTTTATGAGTGAAAATGACAGTTTGGGATCATCTAATTTTTAATCTGGACTTTGTAACAACTCCCAAATCCATCTCATTTCTTGCTGTGTTGGAAGAACAGGATCCCCCCCCACCCCCACACTAGCCCACTAGGACCGTGCCGCCGAAGCCACTGAGAACATGTATTATTATGGTTGTTCGACGCTCTGAGGGTTACACCGCACGTTGGTGTTACGGGCCTTCAGTTTCCGTCACCAACAAATCCGACAACTGTGTTGCCGTGCAGAAAGTTTGCATTGTGGTTCCCTGGAGTTTCGCCTTCTTTCCCCTCCTTCGGTGCACGTGATGTTTAAGCTGTAGCAGCGGTTTATGTTTTTTTTTTTCACCTCGTCGCATGCAATAGGAACATGTTCCCGTCCATCCCCAAACGTGCGTGTTTATAGCAGCCGTGTGTGTTAAAAGTCACCGTATGTTGCTCAGTGGCAAAGCGAGAGAACAGAGGAATTTCCAGAGGAGATTAGGGCTGAAATACCGGAATGTGCTTAGAACGTAAAACTGGGAACTGCAAATTTTACCTGGAAAAAAAAAAAAAACAAAACAAAAAACTCATGCAATAACGCTGAATGAATCTAAATTGTATCTTTCAAAGAGAATTGGTAGAATAGGCACTGAAAGTACGACGCGATGATGCAACGCCTGGATGCCCGCTAAATTCGGGCATCCATCCACTCAAGGCTGGTTTGAAACTTAACGAAAGTTCACGTTTTTATTCAATGACAGCGAATGAAAAGTGGCAGAAATGAGCAGGATTAGGAACCATATGATCTGTCATCCACACACCTGTGACGTGTCGCGGTGCTGTTGGTGTCTGCAGGCTGGTCAAGGACGCTCCCTGGGACGAGGTTCCACTGGCCCACTCGTTGGTCGGCTTTGCCACCGCTTACGACTTCTTGTACGAGTACTTGAACAAGGGCCAGCAGGAGCGTTTCCTCCAGGTGATCGGCAACACCTCGCGCCTGATGTACGAGAAGTCTTACGTCCGAGGCTGGGGGTTTCAGTACCTGCACAACCACCAGCCCACCAACTGCGTGGCCCTGCTGACTGGCAGTCTGGTTTACATGACACAAGGTTAGTGGTGGCACTGGGAACGAGCGTGGTCCTAACGACGGCTGAGTACATTTTCTGCATGAAGATATTGATGCTCTTAACATTCCCTCCTCAATATCTAACTTCAGTCTTGCAGAAGCTACTGTGCATGTCACTTGTCTTTCTCCCACCACTTTGGCAGGCAGCAGCTCTGATAATTGCATTCCCCGTTTGCTCATTTTGTTGCTTATTTGTTGCTCAGACTTAGCCCAAGTCCAACATTTACAATAAGAACTCACCACAGATACAAATAAATCAATACATCCACAGAAACTGAAGAACAGCATTAGCACTTGTGTGGGGGTTTTTATTTAACTGTTAGTTAAATTATATCTTTGCACCTCTTTTTAAACAAACATAATTATGTTCCTGTAAAAGAGTAATTCGAGGTTTCAGGCTTGGATTGAAGTGTTGTAGTTCTAATTGTAATAGGGATTTAAAAAATATGCTAATAAAGATTAGCTTTCATTTTTGAAGAGTTGTAACAAAGGTTGTTTTTTTGTGAGCGGCTGATATCACGTTTGCTATCACGGTTTTCCGTCAGCCTGCGGTGAGAGTGTTTCTCGTAACTGTGTCACGGTTGTTACGAAATAAATGAGATCAGTCCAGGAGTCAGAGAAGATTGTGGTTGGTGGGGGGGTGACAAAAAACTGTTCATTTCCTTCCACTGAAGTTCAAGAGGACTGAAGTTCACGCCCATTTTATTTTCTTTTTTGGGGGGTTGGAAGTTAAATATCTGCTGAAGAAGGAAATCAGTTTTTTCCTGGGCATGTGGATGCATGTCGTGATTATCTTGATTTGTTTTTCATTTTTTGTTCTCACATCTTTGAAAATGCGCGTGTGTGTGAGAAGGATTTGCTATTCAAATTCATGTTTAATATTGATATGTGTTTCCCATATTACACTTACTGGAAGTTATTAACATACAAAAACAGCTCGAACTGTGTGGAAACCTCAGGGTAGGATCAGTCTAAACTTCCTGTGTTCCAGGCTACCTACAGGAAGCTTACCTTTGGACCAAGCAGGTGCTGTCTATCATGGAGAAGTCCATGGTCCTCTTACAAGATGTGACGGATGGCTCGCTGTATGAAGGCGTGGCCTATGGCACGTACACCACACGTTCCCTCTTCCAGTACATGTTCCTGGTTCAGCGTCACTTTGCCATCGGTCACTTCCGCCATCCCTGGCTCCTTAAACACTTTGCGTTCTTATACAGGACCATCCTGCCAGGTAAGTCTCACCTCACCTCCTGGATTTGACCGAGTCTGCGTTGGCCAGTCCACACTGACATTCACACACTGGTGGCAGAGACTACCTCACAGGTTGCAGTGGCGGGCCGTGCATTTCACGCCTAGGCCTTCAGTGACGTCATAGTTGATACACCCCATAATACCATCAATATGATACCACGGCTCGAGCATCCATACAGAATCACACTTACGCATTACATCACCCTAATATAGGCTAGTCGGGCAACACTCAATTTCCGGAGCATTTAAAATCAATAACCTCACATTCACAATTAAGAGTAGGAAACTAAGATCACAGATTCTGTCAAAATTCAAAGATAAAACACGATTTAAAGAGATTAGTCAACAAAACTTAACAAGTTTGTCCAATAAACTGTGCATTGTCGCCGTTTACATCTGACACCAACGAGACGAAAACAACACAAACTATTCATTGAAAATAAAAGCAAACAGATTATTTTAATTTGTTTTTGAGAATATGCAGCAGCAAAACAATTGAACATCTCGTTGTGACCGAGATGACTTGAGTCACATCTTTGCCAATGCGCCACGTAACGTTATTTACATTATAGATTGCAGGTGATCAGAAGTTTAGACTTTTTTGTATTCTGTCTACTTTTTTCCTTAGCACTGATTTAATACCAGTGAAATAAAATGACAAAACACATACTAAAAATAAAAATAAAATGCTTGCACTCACCAACACGGATCTCCTCCACAGTGCCTGCTTATTTAAAAACAAAGCTAGCTAGCTAGCTAGCTTGTGTAGCCGATCTCTTCTCACAACATCCAGCTTTTAATGAAAGGGCCGTCTTGAAAATAGTGTGGCTAGCATATCTGCAAAGTTTAGCTCAGAGCTACGGGCTCTCACAAGTGTACTTATCCAATCACAGGACACGTACAGTCCAGTCCTGTCCCGTTCAGCGTAAGACCTTCCAGGTTGCCTTGGTGTCGCAGTCTCGAGATCTGATTGGCTACGACACTGACTGTTTCCGTTTACTTACTGCGCTCAAGACCTGCTCTGTTGATTCTGAAGGCCTTAGGCAGATTTCAGAGAACCTGACAACACAAACAAGCTGAAATATGATTGGATAAAAACTCTACCATAATATACAACACTGGAAACAGCACCACCAAGTGGATATAATACGACATGAACGACTATGAAGAATAATTTTATTTACGTATGTATAAAAAAAAAAACTTTTCTGAGTATGTTTGGGCCAGCAGAGAAGGCCTTGCTGGCCCGGAAGGCCCGCCACTGACAGGATGTGACCTCATCATTAGGAGAAATAACCACTCACAAACATCCTACAGCTATGACGCAACTTCTGAAGCATTTATCTGTATCTTGCTCAAGGGCACATTGACATACAAGCCACAGGCGCAGCAGACTGAAACGATGACCTTTGACCTCTCATCCACACCTCATCCACTTCCTTGTATTTGCTTAAATATGTATGCATGACACCTTCTTAAATAAATAAAAGACCTAATGCTGAACCTTTCCTTTCTGTTTTGACGATCTCACCAGGCTTTCAGCGCACCGTCGCCATCGCTGACTCAAATTACAACTGGTTCTATGGACCAGAGAGCCAGCTGGTCTTCTTGGACCGCTACGTGCTCCATAATGGCAGCGGAAACTGGCTGGCGGAATTAATTCATCAGAACAGAGTGATGGAAGGCCCGGGGCAGGCTGGGAAAGGCCAGCGATGGTGTACTCTCCACACAGAGTTCATATGGTGAGTGACGGTGGAAAAGGAGAACACCGCCGGAACTATCTGCCTTTTTAATGACATTATAATTAGTTGTTTTTTTCCTCTTCATTTAAATATTTCCGCAGTTGCTTTTCATCCATCTGACATGTCCTTTCATGATGTTTTGCAGGTATGACCCAGGCCTGATCCCAACGCCTCCGTCAGACTTTGGCACATCCCAACTTCACTACTTTGAGGACTGGGGTGTAGTGACCTACGGCAGTGCTTTGCCTGCCGACACCAACCGCACTTTTCTCTCCTTCAAATCAGGGAAACTGGGGGGGCGGGCCATCTACGACATTGTCCATAGGAATAAGTACAAAGAGTGGGTAAAAGGGTGGAGGAACTTCAACGCTGGACACGAGCACCCTGACCAGAACTCATTTACTTTCGCACCCAATGGTGTCCCCTTTATAACTGAGGCCCTTTATGGTCCCAAGTACTCTCTGCTAAACAATGTGGTGCTGTTTGGCTCTTCTGTCTCAGACAGTTGCTTTAAGCCATGGGCCGGTCAAGTTACAGAAACCTGCGACTCAAAGTGGTTGAAGTACAAGGTCGGGCTGGCGGCTGACACTCAGGGCAGAGTAGAGGTTGCTATGCAAAGACAGGGGATGGTCTTTATTCGTGGTGAAGGACGTTCTGCTTATGATCCAGAGCTGAAAATCAGGAGCTTCCAGAGGAATTTGCTCCTACTTCACCCGCAGCTCTTGCTCCTTGTGGACCACATCCACCTGCAAACTGACAGCCCAACCCGGGCAATGAGTGCCTTCTTTCACAACACGGATCTTCCATTCCAAGGTACCAAGGTAGATGGGGTACACGGAGCATTTGTTACACACGGAGAGGATAAATATCAGATGTTCTGGATGGATGACACGGGCTACAGTAACAAAGAAATGTTAGGGTACTGGAATTACCCTCGAGGGTATCCTTACAATGGTTCAAACTATGTGAATGTCACCACGCCTCTCAGGTACCCCCACACCAGGGTGGCTTACATTTTTTTCGGCCCAGGCGTGGACGTACAGAGCTTCAGTGTGCGCAGTGACGACCAGAGAGTGGATGTTTATCTGGCCACCAAAGATCACACTTACACCATCTACCTGCTGACCGCAGAGGTAACGAGCAAGCCTCTTTACGCCATGGTACTGCTTGACAAGAAGAAGACCGTCTTCGAGAAGTCAGAGGACGCAGGATCAGACAACTCGCCCGAGGAAGTGGAGGAGTACGTCAACGTGATGGAGGACAACCTCCAGCACGTCAAGCCCGTCTTCCAGCAGATGGAGAGACACATTCTCGGACGAGTTCTCAACACCGCCAGCATTCGCAAGACCGCGGAGCGCCTCCTTCAGTTCTCCGACAAGAGGAAGACGGATGAGGTCATCGAGAAGATGTTTGCTATGTCCAAAAAACAGGGCAAGAGCAAAGGGGGCAAGAAACTGAACCTGGGAGAGAAGCTCTCAGAGAGTTTTCCAGATATTTTTGCACAGATTGAGGTGAATGAGAAGAAGGAGAGACAGAGGACGTCAAAGCATACATACACAGACATTCCAGAGGAGGGGGATCAAGACTTGCGCGCATTTGTGGATTATACAGACGGCCACAAAAATAAAAAAGGGGCCTTTGTCAAGGGTCGCAAATTTAAAGAAGTTCATATGGGGGTCACAGCTGGGAGCGAGTCCCTGTCGAACACTGCCTCATACATCCGACTGTTTCTACTTCTCAACATGGCCACTTTCTTCCTGCTGCTCGCCATCATACTGACTCGTTTTCAGAGGGGTCGAAGTTTGCACACTCAGAGATGTTTCTACACGATCCTCCTGATAGACTGCTTCATCCTGCTGTTCCTCTACTCGTCGTGTTCCCACACAAAGTGCTAGCGTCAGGGGCACGGGAGGGGCAGTCACTGACCCACACGCCTCAGTCTGAGCCACATCGTAGAACACAATATTCGAGTTACGTCAATAAACACTTTTGAGAAAGTCACCATTTTAAAAGTTGTGTTTTTATGAAAAAAGTCCTAAATATCCCTTAACATAGTTCAAAGAAAAGAAACAAGAAAATAATCTGTAAAGTCAGAGTGCTTGAGAAGACTCCTCTTTTGAAATTCCTGCTTAAATTTTGTGGTTGACCACACATGACCACGACATCATTGTTTACAGAGGTACATACAGAGGTAAAGTGTGTTCTAACAGCATATTACATAATCCAGACCGGTGTGTGTATACGATTCCAAACCATAGGTGCACAATGTCCTGTGTCACAAATGTACACTGACATCTAACTGCATCAGGCAGCCACACAGGTCACACCAATATAGGGAGTTAATTAGATAAAGTTTCCCTTCACATACTCTAGAGCAGGGGTCACCAACCTTTTTGAAACAAGAGTTACTTCATGGGTACCGAGTCATGTGAAGGGCTACTAGTTTGACACACTCCTCTAAAATAAAAAATTGTGTGTATATATATAAAATCAATAGTTAATTATTAATAAGTTATAGTGGGAAACAGATAATATCAATATTCAAAACTTTTTTTTATTAATCTCAGCAGTTGTTCACATGATCACTTCTCCATTTCATAGAAAAAATATGACCAGTTTTCACCAGTCACTGACATGTGTCGCCACAGTCGTCCCGCAAATGAAACACACACAGCCTCCTTTCACAGTAGGAAAAAAAGAACTCTTCCTCCCATTCACTTTGAAATGATAAGTTTTCTTTCTTTTTTCTGCCACGTTTTTGGGATAAGAAACTGCACTCCGCTCACCATCTTCACTGCCCGCTAGCTTACTCCACAAGCACAAAGGTTTCGTCACGCGCACAATACTGATTTTTGAACTAGGTCAGATTTCACCTAAACTTCACACATAATAAACATATTTTTAATTATTTTATTTTTAAGACATTGTCATTTTCAAATCTATATAAATGCAAGTTTGATTAAAAAAATAGCAGCAGAAAAAAAATTACATTTTAGACGCAGCTCACTTGCGAGGTATGCTATTTTTAGAACAGGCCTGCGGGCAACTCCTGTGGTCCTTGTGGGCGACTTGGTGCCCGCGGGCACCGTGTTGGTGACCCCTGCTCTAGACATAATCCTGTCATAAATGTGACCTTTTGAGTGAAGTCAGGCCATCTGCAGCTGTACCAGTGATGCATCACTATTCCAAAATTCTCAAATAGAATCCTTTTATGAGTCATAACAGCAGGGCATTTTAGTGGGTCTACATTCACAAATTGTGGAACCATGAGGTTGACCTGTTTTAGTTTTAATTACAATGGTGTGTAAACATACAGCCAGTAATGCTGGACGATATTCCAGAGAGGGCAGGCCAGTCCATCACAGGGCACACACACCATTTACTGCCATCCTCACACCTCCAGTCCATTTGACCTGTATGTTCGGTGATGGAATCAAACCTTGTCACATACGTATATAGCAGGCAGGAACTATAGCACAATTTTTAAAAAGTGAGATGAGTGTCCTCAGACTAGCTTCTTTTACTTTGTAATCACAATAAACAAGCGCTTTTAGATAGAAAAGGAACATTATTAAATAATCAATAAACTCTTAATGAGGGCCAAGCATGTAAAAACAGATTGCTGTGGGTGAGTATATCGAGTTTGATGTTTCTGTAAGGTGGAGGGGATTTTCAACCAGAATGTGAAGTCTCTTATATCCATTTTTTTTTTTTAATATTTATAATTGAGGGAAAAATATTTAACAGAACATATAAAATGATGAGAAGAAGAATAATTTAAAAGCCAAATTAAAGTCTAAACTGGCTTCAAAGATAAATCTAAAGACTTATGGATACAAAAGATCCATAACATGATCATAAATCTCACAGCATAAAAGCCAGGGGTTGGAGTCACAGGGTGAGAGGTGAGGAATGCACCCTGGAGCACAGACACCCTTTACTCACACACTCACACCTTGAGCCAGTCTCCAATCAGCCTTATTCAGAAGACGTCGGCGCCCTCACGCATGCCAGCGCCAGCTCACTATTACATTTTTACATGAAATTTTCCATCTAACTGGTCAGTTACATCCACCAGAGTTTTGTATTTGCGTAATGTATTTTTATTATTGTTGTTTTTGTTGTTGCTGTCGTCGTCGTCGTTGTTGAACTTTTTCAATATTAATGAAAACTTGATTTCCGAGCAGATAAAGGACCAGTACAGTCTTCCAACCACTGGGGGTCACTGCTAGGTTTGTCTTCGTCCTTCTACCGTTTTTTTACCTTCTTGATCGCCGTTCTAAGTTTGAATAAACTTTATTAGTTAGTTGTGTAAGCCAATCTACTGGAATATGGGAGCACGCGTTGTGCGTATTTTCAGAAATTTCAACCTGGAAAATCGGGTACACCGAGAAATCTCCAGAGAGAAGCCGCTAACAGCGCCTCGACACCCGGTCAACACGGCGATCTCTGCCAATATGCCGAATGGTGAGTGTCCGCTGATTGTTCGGGGTCACAACATGTATGTCCTTAAGTGGCAGGCATAGAACATACATATTGCTTTTCAAGTCTACAAAACATTTATCCAGGGTCTACGGTGACTGTTCAGAGTGTGATGTTGACCAGTCTGCTGTTGTTATTTCTTAAGCAGCGGATCCCATCAGTGGGAAGAACGAGCCGCTGCTGAGCCTCCTCCAGTCGGTGTATGTGGAGTCCACAGACCCCGCAGCAGCACAGGTCAGGCCGCTGCGTCGTTCTGCACACAGCAGATCCATAATAGCCTAACTGTTCCATAGTACCTTCAGTTTATTTATCTCAAGTGAGAACACTACTGATGAAACAGTATTTTAATCAGACACTTTGATTACTAAATGTAATTACATAAACGTTGAAAACTGATTGAAATTAAACATCATTTTTGAATCATACCAGACGCGTTTTAAAATCAATTGTAATTATCAGACTACATGCAGGTACCTAAAACATAAAGACTACACTGTCCCCCATAATTATTAGTGAATGTTGTTATATTTAGACTTTTTTTTTTTTTAAGATTAAATAGACATAAAGCAGAATGACATGACAGCGACAATCCATAATTATTACATGAGATTAATATAAAGAAAAATCTGAATTATTCAAGGAAGACCAACATAAACATAACGTGGCACTGCTAATCATCACTGATTATGGAAAATGCAAACTCGATTCAATGCTTTGGCAAAGACAAAAGCTAGAGATTAATGTCTCCATCTGGTGTTTAAAGTGAGACTTAGTAGAATTAATATTCACAATTTTCATAAACAAGCCATTAACCATGTTTGTACAGCCCTAATCAAAATAACGTTAGAGTCTTTTGATTAAAGTTGAAATCAAAATGTTTAAGTTGGAAGGTGTAGTTTTGTCACTTCTTAGTCTGCATTTTAAGAATAAAGGTCTTTTTATTTTTATTTTATGTTACGACTTTTGTACCTTCTGAAACTTAAGCGAAATAACTCTGTCCACAGACTTCAAAAGAAACGGTGGTGGGAGAAGAGCGACGTCCTCTCAAGTTCCATTTGCCCGGAAGCGTTTATGGGCTAGGAGATCTTAAGGATGTTCCTAAAGGCAAGTTAACCATTGGTGAGGCACTGAAGGCCCTGAGCACCCACCAGCGTGAACCGAAGATGTGGACAGCAGAAAAGATCGCTCAGGATTATTGTCTGGACTTGAAAGACACTAAAGCTCTTTTGGAGTTCTTCATCCCATTCCAGGTTCATATAATACCACCAAAGAGTGAGAAGACTAAGCAGATCAGGTCTTCTTGAGATCCGCTTCATTACATTCAGTGAAAATAGGCAGATCTAAAGAAATATTTTAGGACAAAGACCAGATCAGAACAAGAGATTTGGACCTGATGTTAAGCTGTATATATAAATGTGGTTGGTACATTTGTCAAATACAAAATAAATGATACTTCTTTGTTGTAACGAGCTGACTGAAGCATACACAAATAATATTTATTTGCACTTGGCCTACAGCTAAAATTATTTTCTTTGAGGATGCTGAAAAGTGATTTTTTTTTTTTCCGTTCAGTGTGTGACAGATATAACAGGCATTTGAAAGGTTAAAGATGATTAGGCTAGGAAAAGCATTTTAAATATGTTTGAATTAATGCACTGAAAAGATTAGCGAAATAAAGTTTCCTGTTTACAAAAAAGGGTGTATGATAGTATATCTTATCAGGAAAGATCAATTGTTCGAAAGGGAGATGTATCGGTCAAATATTTGTGTAGGAACCTTTGTATTGTAACTGTTGTTGCACGGGGCAGTTTATTCAACGGACAGAGTTTATCTGCAACACACCTTTATGTGTTACAATGAACAGTCTCCACACATAAAGTACACTTACAAATATTAATAACGCAACAGAGAATAGTTGTGCTTTTTATAACTGCATAATTAAACAAGTAAGCCGTGTACGCGGCAGTCGAAGGCTTTTTTGAAACGGTGGAAGCCCTGTTACTTTGTGGACAAAGCGAGATCAGCCATAACACTGCCACGATCGCTAGTCATAGCGAAGCTGTACTGCGCCTTTTTAGAATGTAAATTCCCTTGTACACTAGCAACTGATGCCAGTATTTATTTCGTAGTATTATCTCATTATTAGAGTCAATTTCCCATGAGTAAATTTCCCATTTCTGGGATAAAATAAAGTCCCCGTCTTATCTTATCTTATTTCCTGTAGCCAGAACTGCATAATAAATGACGGCTGTCCTAGTCAAATTTATTCTGAAAGTCGACGGAAACTGCATTCGTGTGTTCCGGTTAAATTGTGTGTACAGTGTGGCGTTAAACTGGTGAGAACACGGTCTGGTACATTTGGTGTTAGTGGAAGATGTTCCGCGTTTATCTTCAGGAAAATGGTCCGAAAAAGAAGAGGAGGCAGATTGGAAAATGAAAGATAATCAGTAAACACTGCTTGTCGCGAGTTTCGGTGGTAACAACGACATGAACCGAAAACGGATTTTGCTTTGTCTCCAGCTGTGGAGACATCATTAGCTCAAGGCTGCCGGATACCTTCTAACGAAATCGATCCGAGATAATGAAGCAGGTAACTACAAGTCTGCTTTGAGCTTTTCCGTTCATATATATGGCTTTATATATATTTCTTTAATTGTGTGTGCGTGCGCGCGCGCGCGCATGGTTACCTGGTCGTGATTTACTGTTGTCTAAAGCTTCCTTTGCATTCTGACTTTAACGTTTATTATTTAAGATAGAGCTGAACAACTGATTCATTTTTTACTATTTAAATATATTTTTGATATCATGTGGCTCGTGAAGTACCGCATAAATTTAGTTGTTAAAATCTACCTAAATTTACGTGTGTAGTTTCTCGGACCTGTTAGTTGAATAAATCCCCACCTATGCTTAAAATTACTGCACTGTTTAGTTCTGTATGTGGCTACATTTTTTACGTAGATATTCTCCCTCTTACACAGTTTTGTTTTTCCTGTTTTTAACATCTCCATGTGTCACCAGTCACCATTTGTAAATAGATCTCAAGCTTTTATGATGTACACACACTGACTATTAGATACAATCATTAGTTGTGTATATGTCCGTGGTAATTTTAACACCTTATACCATAAAGAACAACCTGCCTAATAACCCAAGTTACCTCATGAACACCAATATGTGTCTGGGTGTCTATCAGAGAGAGAGAGAACGGGTGCAATAGCTATGTGATGTTACATATACACAGTAGGCGGTCATTTATACATGGTCTAGACCTCGCGCTAACAAAGAATGTGATCATAAGTGGCCCATTCCACCTCCAAAAGTGGTTTTGGTCACTTTGTGTCACCTCGAGGATGCTTTGGATGTGTGTGTGTGTGTACGCACGTGTGCCTTTATCAAGCAGAAGGTTGAATTTCTACCTCCTAGTCAGCTGTGTCTTCTGTACTTTTGTGTTGAACAGTCAGTTTAGCCTGAGAAAAAGAGGTTTATAATTCAAGATAGTTGCCACAATCATCATCAAAGGAAAGGGCTGCACGTTGCTCTGTTTTTAAGCCACTCAGCCTTGTACGTACTTGTACGTGTTGCAGTGTTGCTTTCGTGTGCAATCTGACACCTAATCTGTTTCATTTACTGGTGTTTGCAAACAATGCTAACAGCAGAACAAGGCCTTTTTCCTCCTAACTTTCTATTCAGATGTGATTGTAGAGTGTGCTGCATTTCCATGCCCTATCCTCCTAAACACTCATAATAATTCTGTAATTCTCATAATAATGGCAGAGTAAACGCCTGCAGGACAAGGTTAAACAGCGCAGGTACCCGCACTTCTATGTGTCAATGTAGGTATAGAGCAGTGTTTCTCAAAGAGTGGTCTGTGGGCCACCGGTGGTCCGCGGGCGACTCCTAGTGGTCCTCGAGGTGACACGTAACATTACATTTTAAATTTCAATACTTAAAATTCAGTGTAAAATCAGTGTTTCTTGAACTCCCACGATTTAAAGAATTCACTTTATTGTATATTTTCCTGATGCATCTGTCATACCAGCACCCGATAGCATATTGTTTTGGGGGCTTTTTAGAGTCTGGTGGTCCGCGAGTGTTTATTTAAGGGTTCAGTGGTCCCTGGTCTGAAAAAGTTTGAGAAACCCTGGTATAGAGCACACTAGCTCAAGGAAACATCGATGGCGGTTCTACTGAAGTGCTATTGGAAAATGGTATTGTTAGTCAGTGGAGCTCATGAGGCAACGTGGGCAAATGTGTAGCGTCTTCTGTGCGTGCCAGGCTGCCTTCAGGGAGATGTGTGGGTTTGTGCTGCTGCCTACAACTGCTGAGCAGGGCAGAGAGTGAGCGATGTGTCACTGCACACCACCTGCAGTCAGAGCCATTGTTCCTTTGCCACCTAGGAACCACACTGTAAAGTGACCCCCGCACACTTTTCTGCAGCTTAACAAGGGGGTCTGTGACGGGACAGGTAAGTTCCAGCTGCAGGTGAGGGGCAGAGATCAAACAGGGTTAAATGAGTAATGACTACTGCAGGAAAAATCTAAAATTTGTGTTCTGTGTTTCGGTTTTCACAACCGCTGCCTTTTTAGCGCCTTTGCGACAGCTGTTTGTCTCTCCGCTGTCTTGGTGGTGAGACTGTCACAGGCAGAGCCGCATCACTCTGGATTTTTAAAGCCACCACAAACCGCGTTTATGGACCATTAATCCTAATCATAGGCCATTATTTTATTTGCTTAGTGTGTTCCAGACGCGGGGGATGACAAGCAACGCTCAAATGGACGTGAAACTCCTCCACTATGCCCAGAAATGGCCAGTAAATGCAGTTTACTGACGAGTCACTTTTTTTTAATTAGCTGTTTTCATCAAAAATGGTGAAACGACTCAGATGCAACGTAATGTGTCTCATTTTGTTAACATTTTAAGGATTCGTTGATTAAGTCCAGTCCAAATGAAAAACATGTCTTTTTTTTTTTTTTTTTTTAATTTATTGAAACTAGCATTTTTTTTAAGTATGTACAGAAAATACAGAAGCAAACTAGTTTTTTTAGCCTTTGCTGTTGTTTTGTCTCTTGCCGCTCACGGCGTTGTCCGTGTCTTACGTCTTAGGATGCGGTGGCGGTACCCTGCGGTGAAGAATGGTCCATTCCACTGCTGCTGCCCTTCCAGACGTGGGGGACATTAAGGCCCATCCCTGCTAGCTTGCTAAGGGGCTGATGATCTTTTCCAGGAGGCTACCGATGGCTAACGTCTCCACGACCAACCTTTCCCTGGGCTCCCCGTTGGCCTGGGAGGCAGCCACTCAGCCAGCACAGGCCCCGGAGAGCATATCGGGCGTGGGCTTACCTCTGCAGGTCTTCTTCTGCTTTGTCATGGTGGTCATCCTGCTCCTGGCCCTGCTGGGGAACGTGGTGGTGTGCCTGATGGTGTACCAGAGGTCTGCCATGCGCTCGGCCATCAACATCCTCTTGGCGAGCCTGGCGTTTGCGGACATGATGCTGGCCATCCTGAACATGCCCTTCGCTCTTGTTACTGTCATGACCACCAAATGGATTTTCGGAGATGCTTTCTGCCGCGTTTCAGCCATGCTCTTTTGGTTCTTTGTCATGGAGGGCGTGGCCATACTGCTTATAATAAGCGTCGATCGTTTTCTCATTATTGTCCAGAAGCAAGACAAACTGAGCCCACAGAGAGCTAAAGTGCTGGTGGTGCTCACCTGGGGACTCACCTTTGTTTTTTCCTTCCCTCTGGCTGTTGGTTCCCCTCGCCTACACACCCCCCCCAGGGCCCCTCAGTGTGTGTTTGGCTACAGTCTTGACCCTGGATACCAGGCCTACGTGCTGATACTGATGCTGCTCTTCTTCTTTGTTCCGTTCACGCTCATGCTGTACACATTCCTGGGGATCCTCAACACAATCCGCCACAACGCCATCCGCATCCACAGCCACTCGGACAGCATCTGCCTGAGCCAGGCCAGCAAGCTTGGCCTGCTCAGCCTTCAGAGGCCCTTCCAGATGAATATCGACATGAGCTTCAAGACCCGTGCCTTCGCCACCATCCTCATCCTCTTCTCGGTCTTTACGGTGTGCTGGGCGCCCTTCACTGCTTACAGTTTGGTAGCAACCTTCAGCGAGGGCTTCGACCACAAGGACAGCTTCTTTCAGATCAGCACCTGGCTCCTTTGGTTGTGCTACCTCAAGTCTGCCCTTAACCCCCTCATCTACTACTGGCGCATCAAGAAGTTCCGCGACGCCTGCCTCGATCTGATGCCCAAGTACTTCAAGTTTCTTCCTCAGCTGCCAGGCAACACCAAGAGACGCGTCCAGCCGAGCGCCGTGTACGTGTGTGGAGAGAGCCGCGCCGCCGTTTAAAGGACGCCAGTGGAACACTGTCAGAAACGGTTTTTACACAGAGTGTCTGTGTGGATAGCCCTGAATTGGATTTGTTGAGAGGTTTCTCCTTCCGGGGAATCCAGCCAAACACGCCATGCACCTTAAATGTCCATCAAAGACGGGAAAAAAATCAATCAAAAACCACTACTTCATGTTTGTCAAGTTCCACTTGCACATTGTTAAAGGGACCTCAGTTAAAACACAAGATTGTAAAATGTTTGGCCATTTTTTTCGATGCTTTGTTGACGTAAAGAGGAGCTCCTATCTGTCGATGCTTTTTTTTTTTTTTTTTTCTCTCTTTTTTCCTCCCATCTAAGCCTTTGCGAAGCGGTAAAGCTCAGCGTCGGAGTGGATCGCGTCCGCTGGCGATGCCATGGAGTGAAAAACAGTTGCCAAAGCTAGCTTCCCAGGCTTCTCTTCTTTTTCCCTCCGCTGCGTCTGATGAGATTAGCATGCGGAGAGAGAGGTGAGGGGATGGTCGACGCGGCGCTGCAGCACGGTTCAGGTGTGAGCTTGGTCCCCCGGAGCTGCTTCCACGATCATCCGGTTCCCATGTCAGGCCAGGTCACTGGGCCTAACGCGTCCATCAAGCAGCAGCAGGCACAGTGGTGGCATCTACCTCCACTGTTCCCAGTAGCTCAGCAGAGTTCCGGCGCGCGCTGACAGTCATTTCTTCATTTGCCGTGGCGACCTGAACAGCCCGGTTAGGACTTGCAATCACATGACGCTCTAGGGACTCTGGACCCGGTCTCTGACTGTATATTCAGGTCTTTAGGCCCTTTTGTGGTTTCACACGCTCATCCTGCTTCGCCCGTCATGTGATTTCAAAGATTATATATATTTTTCCCAACCTTCGGTAAACTGAAATGTTTCCATAAGCCAGAACCCAGTGTGAATCTTTCTGTTCTTCCTCTCATGCTGACATTTTCTCTTTCTTTTCTTTTTTTTTTTTTAAACTGGATAAGCTCCGTGGAGGCAGACTGATACATGTGCCCACTATAGCTACTGTTTGATTCCTGCACTATCCAAATGCTTCCAAGACACTATTATTAACTTTGATAGCAGCGTCACGTTCCTCTGTCCGTGCAGCTTAAGGTAGCTGAAATGTTGTGACGCTGCATTTGTGGAGTATACCACAAACATCAGCTTCTCCCGTGGACCTTTTTCCTTAAGAGTGGAAATAAAGGTGTGTGTTTTTCCCCCATTTAAAAAAAAAAAAAAGAAAAGCCAAAGAGCCTTGACAGTTAACATGTTGAGTGGCTCCGTCTTTCACACGCCCCACCCACATGAAAGTGTCATGTGTTTACCGTCTGTAAAAGAGACTGTTGACACAAAGCTTTTTATGGCAAAGGGTTGTTGAATTAGTCGCCGGTCCGAAATGTTTACTGCTAATTAAAAGTCCCTGAGAATCGATATGGTGACGTTCCAGGCAAAGACTTTATTTCAGGACACTTTCATCTTTGGGTTACTGCTGAATGTGACTGAAGCGATGAAAGCGGGAAAGTGTCTGTACGCCCGCTGGAATGTAGTAGTTTATTGTATCAGGAGGACTTTTCCTGGTTTGTGCCGCTGCAGGATTTGGAAGAATCGTGTTTTTAGCTGTGCAGTTTCATGAGACACGTTAAAAGGGGGAAAAAAAAAAAAAAAACCCACATTTCGGTGGAATTTTTAATGCTTTCAGATATGTGCTGCCACATTTGAACGTGTGTGTTTGTATTTAAAATTTGGACGTGCCTATTCATTAGTCCGTTTGCCAGACAATGCTGCTATATCTGGTGAAAATGTGCAATTTCAGTGTACTGTACTGTTGAATGTAATAAATAGACATTTCTTACCTTGCTAACCTCTTTGGTTTGTCCTTTAATTCTCCTTTTAGGGATGAAAATCTTTGTTTACAATTTTGACTGATCATACAGGATATCGAAAAAAACAAATGACGGGAACAATCCGAATGAGAGCAGCTTGGATTCAAAATCACCATGAATGAATGTGGAATAATGAAAGGAAGTGAAGTGACAGACGTGCCCGCGAGCGCACCCAGCAACACCAGGTCACGGAAACCGAACTGACTGCAAATGAGTTTGCCTTCCATCACTGTGATGGGAACAGGACACTGGCTTCTGCTTTGAACAGTAGACTGAAAGATCTAAGATTAAACAAACAAACAAACAAAAAAAACCCCACATTGATTAAAGCCGCTTTCAGAAGGCCAATACACGGGTCAGAATCGAATCTAATTATAAATGTTTGTCATGTAAGTCCCAGTATTTTCTTTTTTGTTGTTTCTATTTTTTATATTAAATATATGTAGTTTTTCATAGATATGAACACAAGTTGTTGCCTTCATGAAGACCTCTCTCCAGAACAACTTTTAGGTTCCACCAACAAAATTCATTTACAGACAAACAAAGAATGAATAAATGTACCGTGTTTTCCCGACTACGAGTGGCACTTTTTGTCATAGTTTGGCTGGGCCTGCGACTTGTAGTCCCAAACGGTAAATGAAAGCATGTTAGTATGCAAGGTTCAAAGGTGGCGCCACACTGAGGCAGCGGTTATTTGAACTCTTGTCAGTATAAGAGTGCAGTAGTTTAGCAAAAAGGTTAAACAAGCTTTTTTTTTTGTTGCTTTGTTCAATCAAAAAAAGATCTGTTGGATTTATTTAACAAAATTATGTCAAATGCTTCCACGTAACTCTGTTAAGTAGCTGTTAATGAACTGGTTTTCATATAATTTACTCAATACATTTAAGTATATTTTACAACAATAACTAAGAGTAACTCGAGGTAGATTCTTTAGTCTTAACTGAGGTTAGTTTGTCCATTGAATGCCTAACGATGTGTTAAAAAAGCTATTAAGGAGGATGGGGGGAAAACACTTCTCAAAACAGCACTTTTATTTAGTGCTATTCTTATTTTTTATATTATTATTTTGCTATTATTCTATTTTAATAGCCTCCAGGATGCAGCGTAACAACAATCAGCTGCAGGAACCAGTCCAGCAGTTTGCTTTCCAATACCTGGACCCTCGCTGAGAGACAGCGAAATCGAGCTCCATCAAGACCTTTTGAATAAATTCGAAGGTGTACCTGAGCTCAGGTGCAGGTCATAGATGATCGCAAACAGTAGGGCACAAGCACCTCCACACCTGCAACAATGACGCCGATATCTTCGGGCGCCTGATCAGCATCTGCATGGCTGTTTGATCACACCGATGTGACCATCTGTTCCATCTCTGCACTCCTTTCATCGGGGGTCTTGCAGACAAAACAGGGAAACGATTCTTTAACAAACCGTTTTAAAACAATAGAACGTTCAACTGAAAGCGCACAACTCATGACACATGCATCTTCTTACTATTCACCTTAACTGCTACAAAGTAGTTTTTTCTTTAACTTCTAATTTATTTGTATATCTACTTCATGGGGGAGAGAGAGAGAGGAAGGACAGAGGAGGAGAGTTTGAATTTTACCAATATATTCACTTGTTTTAAAAAGAAGCTCAAACCATGTTTCAAATCTGAGGTTTCCAAAAAAATACATCTATACACTTGATACGTTTATTAGTAATAAAATGCTGTTTCTATTTGTCTTTTCTGTACTTTGTCATTTGGTAATTATCCTTGTTCTTAAAGTAAATAATCATGCAATGATTTCATGCTGAAAATCAAAACAAAAAAGTTAAAATGGGAAAAGGAAAAGACCTTATCCAGGGAAAAAACTTCAACAACTAGCGGCAGTACTGTATAGTTCGCTAATCTTAAACTGTGATATTTATAGGCACAAAGACAGTGAATGTGGAGGTAAAATTCTACACCTCCCCTTCATCACAGAGGCATTAAAGCTTGGCAAGTCAATGTGACGGACACAGTGTTGCGAGCATATCTAACCCTGTATTCACTGATCACCTCAATGAAAGCATCGCTTAAAAAAATGAACTGACTCCGTACTCGTACTCTAGCTTTGCAGGGTCGTCATTAAAATACACTGCTACAGCTTGGAGGCCACGAGCGCTCCTTTTTCGATCGAGTCATTCTGCAAAGCACAAAAGACGTCACTGACATTTACAAGATGGAAGAAGTGTATATTAATATATGCCTAAACAGTACATCAAAAGCATTTTATGTACATAAGATCCTTTTATTGATAGTTCTTTACCCGCCTCTATAATGTGTATCTGACAACCACATTTTACATATTGCAAAAAGTATGTTTACACAGAATATCAGTCAATATAGGTCAGATTGGTAATATTTTGTTTTACTCCCTAATATTAATATTGGCCCCAAAAATTCTGTGGGGCCTTAACAAATTTAAACTAAATGCTTTTGCAATGCTTTATGAAATGTGGTTAAAGTTTTACAATGAAGATATCCAACACAGGCAGGATGTTTTCAATTTACACATAAAAGTATACTTAACTTTTTTTACAATTAGATGAATAACTATATAATAAAACGGACCAAATATACATAAAACGCTTTCAGTAAACCTTTACAAGATAATGGAAACAAGGCAGCTGTGTAGGGAAGTATGGGAGGAACACTCTTAACATCTGTCCAGCGTAGGGGACCGGATGAGACATGAACTTCGAGACAAGTGGGATTGTGGTCATGCGCGTGAACTCTGCACTTACCTAGGCAAAAACAAGGTGACAAACAAGACAAAAACGCAGAAGAAGGTTAACACATAGCTTAAAGTGCGAAAGTGAAAATGATGAGAAAAAGGTTAAGGTAATTTATCTGGATTCTGGCTTTCAAGTTGAGTCAGATCAGGGCAACGCAGGCAAAGTCGAATATCTCAATATTACTATCAGAAATATGATCTAAACTACCAGTAATCTCAGTATGCTGTGTCCCCTGATATTTCTTTAAGAAATTATTCTGATATACAACTACCATTGTCCGTACCCTGGTCTATCAGTCAAGGGTACGGACAATGGTAATTTGTTCTCATTAGGCAAAAATATTTTTGCCTAATGAGGCAAAAATATTTTTGCCTAATGACACACAATTTCATTTTATTTCAGTCATAAGGGTAATATGAAAATAATAATTTGAGTATTTAAAATCTTTAAGCTAAACCATAAAAGACTATTCAGTACATTAAGACAATATACTTAAATGCAACTTCAAGACTTGCCTCATGTTCCCAAAAAAGAGCAGGCCATCTCCTTTTGAATTCAGCGATGAATGGCATGTCTTAAATTACCTCATGCCGCCAATGAGCAAAGGTTTCCTCCATTTTCTGTTTCATCACCTGATGGTTGTGCTTTTTCTTGACCTCAGATAACAGTTTCACTCGCTTTTTCTCAAGACTCTCTTTGTCCTCTCCAGCTGGGTAATCAGGATAAAAATGACCTCAGCTCTCCTGGGTTTCTTGACTTGGTTAGAGCTAGCGGATTTACCTAACTTCCTGTTTTTCATGGAGTTGAGGCTCTGTTCTGGGCCCCCCAAACCCCTAAGCCTGGTGCAATAGTTGTTATACTTTGAGCTGATTTTCCAACCACAGAATCCGGACACAGAACCCTGCTCCTTTAAAGGGGACATGAAACACAAAACATAGTTATCAGCATTTTAAATAGCTCTCCCATCCTTAAAATATTATATAAGTTTTAACACTGATGGCAAAAGGGATTTCGAAATACAGCCATTTAAGTTTAGCTGTTAAACCAACGGCCATTGCTATTGTGTCAGCGGAAGTGACGTCACAGTCGTGGTCGCTGAATTGTCAGCCCCGCGATCTTCCCTAAAAATAACTAGAGATCAATTAGAAAATGGCAGGAAAAGATCAGCTTCACACGAAAAAATGGAGGTATGTTTAGCATGGCTCCTGTACGGAAGCGTATTGTTGCCACTCTATGTAAACAAAAATTGATCAGTAACATGTTAGCCCGTGTTATGTTTATTGTTAACAATATATTTTCACGTTATAACGTGATAATATTTATTGTAAGAATGTGAAACATTTCAGTTTCTTATATTGTAAAAACGTGATAATTTATATAGTAAAAAAGTGATAATTATATAGTAAAAATGTGATACGTTGGATGCAGCTGAGATGGTGGAGCTTGTATCCATGGCGTCTGCCATGTCCTTCCAACTGATCAACGAGAAACGATGCTACTTTCACAGGGTCGAACTGATTCTTCCTTCTGTACAGTCCCATGAGTCTTAGGATCTTTGGTAGCGTGAGCATACTTGTCACAATGTCATCAACCGTGCTCAGTAACAACAGAATCTCGCCATGTGTCATTCCAAGCATAAAGTTTAACTTAATTAAGTCACTTACTTTTTGAATCTCAAGTTTGAGACTGTCCAAACTGAAATTATAAGTGTATTTGAGGCATGTTCGTTATGGTTTTAACGTCTGAGGAGATTTCCAGGGGGTTACCGGTGACATATTTGTTAAAGTAAACTATATTAACTGACTTTTAAGGTACAATGATGAAAACCCACAAGATCGAACAACTGTGCTGTGCATCTCTGATATACTGAGATACCTTTTAAAAATACATTTTAAACGGTTGCATCTAAGTTTTAAAACTGTTTTATCTGTGTGTGTTTTTTTTTTTGTTTTATTTTTCTTTAACTTTTAGGAGGGTCGCGTCGCTTCATAAAGAACCTGAAAAGAAGATGGAGGAATAGAGGTGTGCGGCTTCTACCGTCGAGGTAGACGGGAGTATTTTCTCTGTTGATTCATGTATGGCTGGCCAGGTGCGGCCCTGTGCCGCTGCGGTAGGAGTAACGAGCTGCCACTCGTCCTCCGAGCGGCTGTGGCCAGCGCAATACTTGATCATGTGTTATTTTATCTGCTCTGTTGTTTGGCTGGCCGGAGTCACGGCGTTCTCCGCCTTTCGCTCCCAGAATTGCCAGCACAGCTGTTGAGTCACTGTAAGCGTCTTTTATTTAAAAAGAAACTGTTTTCTGTTCTCTTTGCAGTTGGGATTCAACATTTGTGTGGAATAGTGGTGTTTTGAAAAAAAAAAAAAAAAAAAAAAAGGAAGCCCGCCCCCTCTCCCAATCTGGTCTGGTGTTTCTTTGGGTGTACTCGGCAGGCACTTCTGTTCCCGGCCGTTCCATACTTTTAGGGCTCCTTGCGGGTTCCCTGCTTCCAGGTGACTATGGAGCAGAATTGTGGCAGCTGCCTGCCGCCCCCCCCCCTCGAGGCTGGATTTCCATGACCACTGTGGGGCCTGTCTTGGCTTGGACCACCTGTTGGAGGCCCTCATTGACGAGGCCTGCATGAATTGCAGCATTATGCCTCCGTCAGTGAGGTTGGCTAGGCTGGCCCAGTTGGATCCTCTGGCCGGCCTCCCTTCCTTCCAGCCTGTGACTGCACACAGCGCTGAGGCTCCTGTGCAGACGAGGCCGCTACACAGTGCAGAGCTAAGGTTCCAGTGAAGAGGAGGAAGGCTGCGGCGAGAGACGAGCTCTCCTCCAAAGTAGGAGACATGGAGCAGATGAAAGAGCTCCTCAGGTCCATCCAACCTGCTGGTGTGGTGCCATCTCCTGCAGTTGTCCAAGTGGACTTGTTTGCCTCAAGGGAGTCAACCCACTTTCTTCTCTGGTTCTCGTGGACAGATCTTGATGCCCCTCTGGGACAGGATGCCCTGGCCCATGAATGGCCCGACGCCCTCCTGTATGCGTTTCCGCCATTGCCGCTGATCCTCGTGAGGCTCCAGCGGGTCTTTCAACAGGGCCAACCAGGTCCACCATTGCAAATGCACGTGTGCCATCGACTCGCCTGCAGTACGGGTGCAAGTGGAGGAGGTTCTCTGCCTGGTGTGCAGGCAGAGGGGAGGATCCTTTGAACCCCTGGCCCAGGCTGAGCTTAAGTGGCTGTCCACGGAGACAGCTTTTCTCATGGCCATCACTTCAGCAAAGCGGGTGGGGGAGCTGCACGCTCTCTCCATCAATGAGCCCTGCCTGCGATGGGGCCTAATGCGGCATTCCTGCCAAAGGTGCTGCCACGCAGACACCGCAACCAGACGATTTATCTGGCTCAGTTCAAGCCTCCGCCGGCAGAGAATGCTGCAATGATGTTGTGCCCTGCACGGGCGTTGGCTGCCTATATCAACGCCACGGCCGCTATACGGCAGACGGACCAGCTGTTCGTGTGCTACAGGGGCCAGAACAGGGGTCGTGCCCTTTCTAGATAGCGTCTGTCGCACTGGATTGTGGATACTATCTCCTGGTCTCCATTGCCTGCCGGGATCAGGTGCCATTCAACACGGGGGGATCTCCACATCCTGGGCTGCGCTGAGGGGTGTCCCACTAGATGACATCTGTGCTGCGGCCGCTTGGGCATTGCCCTCCACATTTCACCGTTTTTATCATCTTAACGTTGCTTCTTTGCACCCACTTGGTGTGGTCCTGCACCTCGGGATGCCTGGTCACTGAGGTGGACCTGGGGGGATTCTTTGTGATATTGCTGGATGCACCGCCTCTGGCGGTTAGTAGGGACAAAATAGAACGAGAGTTACGACTGTAACTGTGGTTCTATGAGTCTCGGATAACTGCCAGAGCGTCTGGTCACTCAGAATCTTCGCGCCCTTGCGAGTGTAGTTCGGGACCAGATCACCTGCCGACACTGGAAGATATAGCCTCCCGGGGCTCGGGCAGGGGTCACGTGTGACTTTGTTGGTATTGTACTTGACATGCGCTGACGCGGATGAAGTTATCCAGTGCTTATGCACCACCTCTGGGGGTTATCCGGGACTCATAGAAAAGCAGTTACAGTCGTAACTGTACCACTACCATGGTGCACGGTGCTAGCTAGTCATCGCATCAAGATGACTAGCTAGCACCTTGAAATGACCTTGAAATACTGTTTTGTGAGGTAATAGTATTTCAAATGAAATGACTTATCGCTATCTTGGAGATGGCTGCGAATTTGAGCTGATACCGCTACTTCCATCAATCATGAAAAAAGAGTATGGCAGTCTATTTATGATGTCTAACCTTTTTTTTAATTTATTTAAAATCTAAAAGGTTTTGGGGGTTTGTTGTAGAGTTTGCAAAAAATAGTGATAAATACTAAATGTTTTTAAATTTAGTATTTTTACAATATCGACACAATATTAAATGTTATACCTTAAATAGGTACCTCTAGCAGTGACTGTAACTTTAATTCAATTCAATTCAATTTAATTTAAAGTGCCAATTCATAACAAAGTTATCTCAAGACACTTTACACATTCAAAAAGAGAAACAGCTCCCAGGGCAAAGCTACACACTGAGTAAACTATTGGTATTGGCGACAGTGGCAAGGAAAAACTTCCTTTTAATAGGCAGAAACCTCTAGTAGAACCAGACTCAGTGTAGACGACCATCCGCTGTGACCGCCTGGGAGGGAGAGGAGGAGAGGAGAGACGAGGAGATGGTGAGACAGAGGAGAGGTGGAGATAGAGAGAAAAAGAAAGAGGGGGAGAGGAGTGACAGGGAGGATAGAGAGAACGTTGAGCAGAAGCAGCAGGATCCAGGCAGGGCCATGGAGAGGGTTCTGGATCCAGCAGCAGTACCAGGCCTCAGGAGGGTGGAGGTAGGAGATCCAGCGACAGGCTCCGGAAGTGCTGTAAAAAAGATGGAGCACGAGAGCTCCGGCGGAGAGGGTGGGTTAGTGCTGAACCAGGCATGATGAGTGAGTCCCCCCTCTACTCTGAAAGCTCTGTGTCTATAGATCCCCCCCAGTCCTAGCTATAGGCTTTGGCAAAAAAGGGTTTTAAGTCTACTCTTAAACATAGAGAGGGTGTCTGCCGCCCGGACTGATGCTGGTAAGTGGTTCCACAGCAGAGGAGCTTGAGAACTGAAGGCCCTGGCTCCATGTCTGCATTTGGAGATTGGTGGTATTATTAGTAAACCTGAATCTAAGGAACGTAGTGTCCTGGAGGGCTGATATGGTTCAATTAGATCTGTGATGTACAATGGTGCCAGACCATGCACAGCTTTGTAGGTTAGGAGGAGGATCTTAAATTCTACTCTAAATTTTATTGGAAGCCAATGTAGGGAGGCCAACACAGGTGAAATGTGGTCACGGTTCTTAGTCTTAGTCAGAACACGAGCTGCGGAGTTCTGAGGGACTTTTTTTGGGCATCCTGATAAAAGAGAGTTACGGTAATCCAGCCTGGAGGAACTTTAGATACCTTCATGTTCATTACACACAGATCACACACAGATCACACACACACACGCAGCCCCATAAGCTTCATGGATGTGATGTTTGGGGACCATAATGCCACTTGCTGTTAATTATCGTTCTCCTAATGCATCATCTTTGTCTCCTTTTTCCACCCAGGGACTTCACTTCCTGTCATAAGTGCTTTGCTGAGAGCAGCGAACGCCCACTGTGTGAATTCACGTGTTGCTTGTCTGCGCTCTGATTTTTTTATTTATTTATTTTAAGAACGACATTAAGAACAGCCTGGCTCACAAGGCCTGCAGCAGGCCACGCTGCAGATCATGACTTCTAATTACATTCATTTGAATTGATATGAAGCAATAATAGCACCCAAAAGAGAGGGGTCATAAAAAAAACCTTGTTATCTAACAGTTATACTGTATAGCATGAAAGTATACTCTTATTCATAGTTGTTGCCCAGGAATATAAAGCTACTTGTTTCACGTTTACAGCTCTATTTAACACGTTACTGACTCATTCTAATTAAACTCTTCTGATCTACGGTTTTCAAAGTTTTCCAAATGTCCATTGTCACTTTATGAATAACTGTCAAGAAAAAAACAAAACTGCTTCTGATAATTGATGATGTCATGAACCTGTCGATGTCCTCTGAAGCAGGAGCCTTCTTGGTCCCAGCGTCCGGTAGAGGTGACGTTTGCTGCTCCGCCAGGTTCGCCTTCTTCGCTACGTCGTGTGTGTTTTTTTTTTTTTTTTTGTGTGATGAAAAATGATGGCCCTTTGGATGTGCTTCCTCTGTGGATTCATTATACAGCCAGCCTGGAGTAATGAGCGTGCCCAGAGCTTTGAAGCTCACGTTAATCGCAGCTCTGAAGATTATTACTAAGCAACAGGAAGCTGCGGATGTCTTGGGACAATGCAGAGTGGTGGCGGACGCACTGATGTTCAGGGAAATCTACAGCAGTGGCCGTTTATTTTCCAACTGGAAATGTTGATCAGGGTCTCGATGGAGCAAGTCCGTCATTTTACTTTAATGGCAAATTAAAAAAAAAAAAAAAAAAAACACAACCTGACCTTTTTGAAACAGAATCTTGGAAGTAAGATTTACTGACGTGGTCAAACATGTCACGAATGATTCCAACCTCCAGTCTATCATTTCACGTGACCTATTACAGCTGTGTTGTTTCACAGAGTCACACCTGCTGTGATTTTCATGTGCACGCTTTGTCCACGGTCGTGGAACCATAGTTACGTGATAGCAACAAGCAGCCGAGCTGATGGGGGGCTTCAACTGCATCTTGTGAGACCCTCAAACTGTTGGTGTGGACACGTCCGTGTGACGCACAGAAGCCCTGGAGGATCTTTTTTCTTTTTTTTTTAGACTGGAGTGGCATTGTCTTATTACATAAAGGTGGAGCTTAAAGATCGTTCATGTAAAGCTGCACTACGTCAGGTGCGACTGACTCCTCCTGCTCGGTGATTCTGTTGAAACCCATCGAGAATATGTGATATTTGTACATCAGAACATGGAGAAAAATTCAAGTGGGCTTTTAGGAGGTTGCATAATGACATTAATTACAGTGACTAGATAAACATGGATTGTACCAACTGTTGTTTACTGTTGTTGATGCAGCTGCTGTCATTACTCGGTGATTCCCACTGGGGCCGAATACAAAGCCCTGCACTCATATGGAACTACGCTCATTTACTCAGTCATGCCGACCGATGACTGCTCAGTTTTGTTGTTACTGTCACTCTTAACTGTTTTGTTTTCTGTAGTGGGTTCAGAGCTGGTACAGAAGCTGCACGGTGGCCGACAGAGCAGCCCTGCTGGGGATAAAGAAACGACGCAGAAGATCAAATTGAAGTTATCTACAGGTGTCGGTGCTACACCGGAGCCTGCTACACCCTCCCACTGCCAGATTCATAGACAGCATAACAATTTTACAAGAAGCATTATCCTCAGAATGTTATTAACATTCACTGGGGGATGATGTTGCAGCTCTTATCATGTTATCGTTAAGATTTATTCCTTCTTAGTTAGCAACAGGATCATGGGTACTCAGCGGGAATCTAATACTCATCGCAGCTGCTTTATCCACCACTTCCTGCACATTCTGTAATAGATATTTATGCATGTGCTGAAAAAAACACATTCAAATCTATGTTATCCATGAGGGTTTTTCCAAGTGGACATGGTTTGGTTTGATTTTGTTATACAGTATGTTTGTTTATGAATCATCTTGTAAGAGTGGGAGCCCTTTGAGGAAAAGGCAAGCAAAAATAAAGATTAAGATTCCAGCCCCTGTAGGAAGATGCTTGTTTCCATGGTGACGTTGAGCATGTGCTGATGTGTATGATGACCTCACGCATGCGTATTCTCCTCACATGCCTCTTCCTCCTCTATCAAGATGAAGACAGAGCGACTGCCTCCACACAGCACCTGGTGCGATCACATGATGGGATCCACGGATAAGGCCGTGTGGAAAACATGACAGATCCACATGAAGAAGCACCTCCGCCATGCCTTAACGCATTAGCAGGGAGGTTATATTTAGAGTTTTACAACACATCAGAAGTGTACGTTTAAGAGTAATGCTGTTGTTGATACTCTGAGCTTGTGAATATCTCTGCAAAAAATATTCAGTCATGTCACTTCACAAGATTTCAAACACCATTGTGGTGTATGGTATATGGTTGTTGCCATGGTAACACCAGCATGCATGTATTTACAAATATAGAATACTCTATAGCAGCTGTTTGTTTAACCTTTAAAATGTGGTCATGCAGACACTGCAGAAAGGTAAAGGCTGAGCATAAAAAACATTCTTATTCCAGAAAGAAAAAATATGTTACAATAAGATAAGCAATTCCATGTTTTTGGTTGCAGCTCAGCCTCAAACCTAAATAAAGATTTGAGATTCAAAATTCAAAGCTTTATTGTCATATGCACAGTAAAGAAGCACGTTTCCCTGAACAATGAAATTCTTACTTTGCTGCCCACGCTGGAAGCCAAGAATGTAAAAATTAGGTACAAAATGGACAAACAATAAGATAGAGAGAGGCATGCAAAAAAAATATAATAAAATAGCAATATAAGCTTCACAGAACAGACTGCAAAAAAATAGGCCACATACTGTGTACATATTTGCAGATAATGTGCTACATTCGCTTTTATGTGCAACTGTCTGTTGTAGTATAGCAGTTAAATCGACTCAGCCAAGTTTAAAGTGTAACATCTGACAAACTAACATCTGAGAAGTTCTGCATTCATGTATAAAATTCATACTACAGTCGTCAGTAAAAATATACAATACACAACTGTACAATGACATTTTTGAACAGAAAACCTCATAAAAAATGGATGACGTTTTTGCTGCGTAATAAATTCTTACTCATATTCTAACTTATACATACTATACCAGGAATGTCTTCCAAATCAAGACAGTCTATAATTTTCAAGACCCATACTGTATTGGTCGTTTTTACATGTACATTTGATCATAAGCCTTAACTCGTACTTCAGCCTACATTCTCCCCGCTTCTTCTGAATTGTCTTTAGATAATTTCAGGCCACTCATTATTTATTTTATCTCGATCAATCGCTTGAATCAAAGTGATATTTATTTCATTGAGATTTAGAGCGCTTCCAGTCCAATGGCAGGTTGGTGTGTAGCCCCCTCTAGTGGTAGAAAATATTACAACATAAAAACAGTTGCTTACGACTGCGTTGAAGCAAAGAGAAGTGAGGTATATATATATATATATATATATATATAATTTTTTATATATAATTTTATACATTTTGGTCCCACTTGCCTGTATTTTAAAGTTAGGGTCGGGGGTTTTTAGGGTTCTTATTTTCAAATTAAATTTTAAAAGAATACATTTTCTTTTCTCATTGTCTGTGTTTTTAGTACCCTTCTACATCTGCAGTCTCTCTGGATCATTATCTACATCTACTGTCCTAAAGGCAAAAGCATGAAAAGAAAAGATGGGAGGATGAGTCTTTTTGAGCTGCAGTCGGGTTTCATGCTGAGAAAGAATTCTGCAGATGCAGCGGGTTTGCTGAACTATCTTTATTTGGGGAAAGCACTTTTATCCTCACAAGGAAAAAGTAGGGAGCATACCTGCCACAACCTGGGTTTGAACCCACACACACCCAGACTGGTGCCTGAAAATGATCTCACTGCAGAAAAGTGGCTTTGCCAAGTGTTTTGAGCAAAAAATAACTTACAATTTGACGGAACCTTGTATTACTATGGCCTATTACTACGACTCTTTGACAAATTCTCACCAAATATAAGAGATTTTATTGTACTCAAGTGAGGTGATAGAACACTGACTTGCTCTGTCTGTTAAGAATCATAAATAATGCCACTAGTGACAAAAGTGTACAACATGTTAACATGAAACTGTTTTGAACGTCAACATGTATTAACGGCGGAGTTGTCTGTGTAGATTCTCACTCATCCAGGTCACAGTTATCCAACGTTAGATCTCTCTGAGTCAACTGTCGTCTAGATATTTAATTCTTATTTCTTCTCTGTATGCTGCTGCTGGGACACTGCAATTTCCCCATTGCAGGATAATAAAGATCTTTTCTATTCTATTCTGTATATATTTGGCAAATTCTCACCAAATATAAGAGATTTTATTGTACTCAAGTGAGGTGATAGAACATTGACTTGCTCTGTCTGTTAAGAACCATAAATAATGCCACTAGTGTATGTTTAACACCAGTGCTTGGCCAAAGAAAACGTGTCTACTAAAACAGACAAAAGTGTCCAACATGTTAACACGAAACTGTTTTGAACGTCAACATGTATTACTGACTGAAAGGTTTCTTTGAAAACATTTCGCCCTCTCTCCAGAGAGCTTCTTCAGTTCTAAGTTTGCTGGGGCAGAGCTTGAAAATATAGCCCTGTGGACCATCGGCATGTTAATGGCCCGGGTGGTCACCTGAGAGTCGTTGGCAGGGTCGTTCATCTAGTTTCGGTTGGGGTGCTTCCCCTTTGTCAGTTGGGTTACATGTTAATGAGTCACCAGGTCTCGTCAAACAATGCTGACGAAATGAGTGGAGGACTGCATTGTACGTGGGTGACAGAAAGTGCCTTAGTCCACCACCTCTGTTTAACGATGGTTTTTCCAACTTGACGTGGATGGCTTCCTTGACACCCCTCTCAAACCAGCGATCTTCTCTGGCCAGCACACGTACTTGACTGTCCTCAAAGGAGTGTCCGCTTTCTTTTAGGTGTAGGTGTACTGCTGAGTCCTGTCCTGAAGAAGTGGCACGTCTGTGTTGGGCCATTCGTTTATGGAGGGGCTGTTTGGTTTCCCCAATGTACAGTTCCTTGCATTCCTCCTGGCACTGACCAGCAAAGACAACATTGCTTTGTTTATGTCTTGGTATCTTGTCCTTTGGGTGGACCAGTTTCTGTCTGAGTGTGTTGGAGGGTTTGAACTGTACTGGAATGTCATGTTTTTGGAGGATTCTCCTGATCTTTTCTGAAGAATCCTTTTCAAGGATTTTTTCCGTTTTCAAGGAAACCTTTCAGTCCAGTCGACACAGAGAGATTTAACTTTGGATTAAGGCTCACTTTAAGGCTCACTTTGTGAGCCTTGGTGTGTCACACTGGAGTGGACCTTGTCCAGGAAGCTGCGGTTTGCACCGATCCTTTCAGAGAACTCAGAGCAACTATCAAGAAGGTTAAACGAGCGGCGCTTTCAAGGGGTCCAGCCCCATGCGGATTTATGGACCAATAAGCATCAAGCTACAGACACGCGGAGAACGGAGGAGCTTTTTAATTGGTTCAGATTACAGATCGCTATGACAACCGTGTGATTGACATACACATGGGCCAACGACAACGAGTTTCAACCGGCCTGCGCCGTTATGGCTTTAAATGACTCGCTGCCAGGTGTAGCGTGTTGTTGATAAAAGAAATAAAGAGAACCAAACACAGTTTTACTATAGCAGATGTCTCTCAGATTACGCTGTAGCTAAGTTTAAGGAAGCGATCCCTGAGTTAACACCAGGACCACCATGTGTGTACAGAGAGCAAACATTATGACCTCACACACTTGATACTGTTGCCCTCATGAAAAAAAAAAAAAAAAAAAAAAAAAAATATATATATATATATATATATATATATATTTGGACAGATTGAGCCTTCACCCACACAGTCATTCCCTGGGGAAATTAAGGGTCTCCAGTCAACTTACACTAACAAGGAAAGTTGAGTCTTTAGAGAAAACTGGAGAGAACAAACACCGAGCAATGAACCAAGCCCCTGTGATATATACTCACAGGATCTGGTTTAATCAGATTTGGAGATCTCCTGTCTAAGTCTACTCCATTTGTCTTCTCCAACACAAGGCTGTGTTGGTGAGAGTAAGCTAATGATGTGGGTTGTCAAGTAGTGCCCACAGGTATAACTGAAGTGAAATCAGCTTTTGCTTTGGTGCCATTGGGAGCGTTGATGCATTCTGGATCTATTTTTAGCAGCACAGCAGTAAAAAAAAAAATCACAGTTACGTACCATATTCATCTTTATTAGCCTCCTGTTCCTCACAACTTCCCTGTGTATGTATTCAACTTCAACTTCAACTTTATTTATTTATATAGCGTCAGTTACAAAATCA
The DNA here is from genome assembly GCA_015343265.1 of Pao palembangensis. NCBI lineage: Eukaryota > Metazoa > Chordata > Actinopteri > Tetraodontiformes > Tetraodontidae > Pao > Pao palembangensis. The sequence goes on from CM027097.1 coordinate 1,385,245, forward strand.
TGTTTCTGTTTCTGGCAGCCCAGGCCTATGGCAGCATAGCTAAAACAGCAGCCTAGAAATTAGACGACCCTGTTCTAAATACGATAATTAGCCTGACTAAAATAGTGACTGTAACTACAGAATAAGTGACCTAAGGCTTTTTCCAAGAGGTTTTCAGTCTAATCTTAAAAGCAGACAGGGAGGTAGCCTCCCATACCTAGACAGGGAGCTGGTTCCACAGCGGGGTGGGGGGGCTGAAGGATAAAGATGGCGGTCTATTGGTGTGATGCTATTGAACGCTCCCCCAGATAGGATGGAGCTTGGCTTCTGATTACCTTGCATGAATTCTAGGTTGTGGATATCCTAACAAAAATGAATTATAATAGTCCAGCCTAGAGGTAACAAATGTATGGACCAGCATTTCTGCATCATGCTGGGTCAGTATTTTTCTAATCTTTGCAATTTTTTTTTTTTGCAAATGAAAGAAGGCGTTCCTAGAGAGCGTATTCCTCACAGAGAAACTAGCGGCTAAAGAGACACCATCTAGTGTAATTATGTGACCTTATTTGTCCCTGAGAGGTTTAGGTCTGAACACAATAACCTGAGTTTTGTCTGAGTTAAGAAGAAGGAAGTTTGAGGTCATTAAAGTCTTTATGTCTTTAAAACGAGCTTGGAGCTTCACTAACTGGTCCGTATCCTCTGCTTTTATGGTTAAAGACATGATGGTTGTCATCATCATAGCAATAAAAATGTATTCCATGCTGCTGAATAATGTTTTCGAAGGGAAGCATGTACAAGCTGAAAAGGATTGATCCAAGTACAGAACCTTGTGGAACTCCATAACTAACCCTACTACATGGTGAGGAGACAGTCTTATACTGTTCCTCTAATCCCAATGACATGTTCCAGTCTCTGTAATGGATGGATGGATGGATGGATGCTATGATCAACTGTGTCAGAAGCAGAACTGAGGTCCAGTAGAAGCAGCATAGAACCAGTCCATTATCTGAAGCTGTGAGAAAGTGAATGCTTTCAGGCAGAAGATACAGGTTACCCATACAAATGCTCCTTTATCCCATTATCAAACTAGCTAACAGTAGGAAATAAAATATATGTGTGTGTGTGTGTGTGTGTGTGTGTTGAGTGGGTGGGTGTGAGTGACTAAATGAGAGGCTACTGTGTGAAGAGAGGAATGTTGCAGTAATGTAATAATGTGACCGAGCCCAGTGCTGCTGTAGCAAGTTTTCTATACAGGGTACCGTGCAATTGCTTTATTTTGTTGTGTGTGTGTGTGTGTGTGTGTTGGGGGGTTTGTGTGTGTGTTGGGGGGGTTTGTGCAGTTGAGTGTTGATTATATTAGTATACATATGTGGGGCCTGGAGTCTCTTGCTTGTCCAAAACGATAAACAAACATCTATCTATCTATCTATCTATCTATCTATCTATCTATCTATCTATCTATCTATCTATCTATAACTTACCAGGTGCTGTTTCTGTGCTGTGCTGACTTTAAGCCTGGCTGGAACATCTCCAACAGACTGTTTCTCTGGAGGTGGTCCAGTAACTGGGTCACCCCCACCTTCTCAAAAGAAACATGGAGATAAAAGAAAGGTTTGATAAAGGCCTATCGTTTCACACATCTGGATCTAGCAATGATTGTTTAAGCAATGGTTTGATTTCTGCAACCTTGTAGGACAGGGGTGTGTTGCTACAGAGCAAGTGATCCGGCCAAGACCAAAACTGCCAATTGGAGTTAAAATGTCCTTCATTTAAGTCTGTTGGGTTGGGGTCAAGAAGATATGTGGTAGACTTAGACTCAGAAAAGTTTATAACGTTAATTAAAGGAGTTTAAGGGCTCATTGGAGACAATAAAAGACAGGCATCTTACCTGCCTCCCTAAACATAAACAAAGAAAAAGCCCATGAAAAATAAACTGGTTTGCAATCAGCGATTACACAAAAACTCAAAGGTGGGATGACTGCCACAGACACAGACACACACACACACACACACACACACACACACACACACACACACACAAGTGGTAAGACTGGAGCAGCGCGCCACAGGCTGGTCGCGAGTCAGGAGCCAAAAAGAGAGAGCCGGCCAATCACCAGCCACCACCTAGGGAGAACACAAAAGGAAAAATAGGCTACATGTTAGGCTTCTGTTTTGCAAGAATACTACTTCCTTTCTAATGTACACACTTCCTGTTTGAGGGTCCTAATCTGGGAATTACAGCTCTAGAAAATATTAAGAGACCACTCCGATTGTTTCTGAAATCAGCATCTCTGCATGTTTACATTTTTATTTGGAATTTGGAAGACATGTTGGCGGTAGTTTAAAGAATGAAACTAAAATGTTTATTTTACTCAAACACATACCTATAAATAGTGAAAATCAGAAAACTGACAATTTTGCAGTGGTCTCTTAATTTTTTCCAGAGCTGTATTATAAATTAGATTTGGAAGCATCCCAGATCCACAGCAAACACACTTGAGCATTGGGCACAAGCAGTGTACTGTTGTTTTTTTATCAGAACTGACTTACCCCATCAGGAGGCCAGGTTCCAAAGGTTCCTCTCATGAGAATCACCCTACATTCTTCTCCACACGAGGGCGCTGTCACACCGCCAAACACTGTCTAGCGGATTACTGATTGAAATTTAAAAAATTGACGGTCTGACTAGATTTCCAAAATATATATTTATATATACAATTTAATTCCTTTACCTTGTAGCTTGGGGTGCTGAAAGAGTCGATTGGAGTCAACTACAATTATTTCCTCATCTGAATGTGCGCGTATGTGTGTGTGTGAGATTGTGGATGAGAGAGAGAAGGGGAGAGAGAGAGAGCGAGAGAGAGAGCGAGAGAGAGAGAGACTAAGTGCGCGTCTCGGTCCATCAAAACGCAGGGAAGTGATTCGGTTGCGTGCGGGATGCACGTCTGGAATGGAAATGATAAAACATGGTTTGGGAATGAAAGATGAAGTAAAAACACCACGACCGTCGACGGCGTGTTGTTGCCTGAGGAGCCGTTTGAGAGCTTCTGATGCGGGAGGTAAGAAGTCGCATCGAGCCGCACTGTGATAATCTGGGAACTTGACAGGATGCCACGGAAATGTGTTGTTTGTGCCTAACCCAACCTTCATCGCGCTATCAGTGCAAGATATGGCATTTTCCTGCGCCTGGCAACCAGTAATCCCTCCGCCCGAGGAGTGTTGATGTTGAGATGTTGAGTTGATGCTGAGAGATAATGCAATCGGCTCGTATCTCACCGTTCAGATGGTAGTTCTGCTTTGATGTTCTGATCAAAGGGAGTGTTCAGGTCAGACAGCGTCCCTGTTCCTGCACTCAGGGACTGGACAACCAAGTTTCTTTAAGCCTGATAGGCAGATCTGGCCTTGAGGGGCTCCGCAAGCGTCAAACATGTCCTGTGACTCCTGGCCAGGTAAGCACAACACTGGTGTGTGTGTGTGTGTGTGAACATCATGAAGCCCCGCGTGTCACCCCCCCCCACATGCGGGTCACCGAGCTGCAGGGGATTGGGAGGTGTAGGTGAAGTAGCATGCCGGGTGAGGGAATCTCCAGCTCTGATCCTACTGTCTGCAAAGAAGTGACCTTTGGCCCTCAGCAGATTACAGACCTGCTGTAATTGACTTAACCTGAACCCGTCCAGCGCACACTTCGTTGTCATGCTACAGAAAGTGGAGCAGCCCAGTGTCCTGATTAGCAAGAAGGGGTGGAGTTGAATGGGTGGGTGGAGGCTTTAATCTACCTTCGCATCCATCAGTGAGTTCCCCAAAGCCAGGCACCACAATGAAACCGCTAATCCCTCTTTAATCAGGGTTTAAATGTGCCAGAGCTGTGACTCATGAAATATGGATCTGCTGCAGTTTTAGTGTTGTTACTGCACCCAGCAACTTTTACAGTAAAATGATGTCATTCTGGCAAAGAATCTCCGTGGACGGCGCTAAAATTATATTCAGTTTACTGTTGATTCTGAAAATGTATGTTGCTGTTTTGTTTTTAATTTTCACGACTGCAGTAGAGTCACATTAGTATTGGAGTCGTGTATAGTGTCAAGATCAAGATCATCAATTTCGCTTTGAATTGGTCCATTTTTAAAAAATGAACTATTGCTAAAACACCGCTCTCTCCTCACAACTACAACATTTTCTCTCAGATTTGACTGATATTAAAGTTGATATTAAAACATGGAAACATGGAAATGAATTAAAACTGGATCTCCATATCAAATGTTTAAGCATGAGGGGGCTATTTCAGGAGTTCCCGTGTCAAAATAAATGTTCTCTTCGGAAAGAACAAGTGAATATCAAATATTGCTCCAGGTCTTCCACTTGTGATGGAAGTAGCCAGGGAACTCCGCCACCAGGGACCCGAGGTCATTTGTCACACAGCACGGGAGAGTTTGTCATATTTCGGCACTTGAGACCTGTTAAATTCTTTTCTCAGGCCTCCTGTAATTCAGCCTTGAAGATAGTATTAACATTTTGTGTCACGTGTTGTGGGTTCGGTCTTTTTTACAGGGAAATATCCTGCGAGCCAGCGGCTGATCTGTGGATTCTTGAAGAGTGCCTTCTCTGGGCCGCTCGGCAGATCTCCTGGCTATAAATAATGGCACATATGTCTTCCGTCTCTGGGCTGGCGTTCAATAAGGCCCATGCTCTGCTTCACAGAGACTGTGACAGAGTGTTTATCAGCGTTAAATGAGCGAGTCAGCCCTCCAGTTCTCACCTGTCAGTCATCCCTGCACTTCTCCCTCCGTGGCTGGGCTGAAGGGGCGGCGTGAGGAACATCCTGGTTGTTGAGCTGTGGCTTCCGTGCTCTCAGTGTAATCACCACGAGCAAGCGGCGCAACATTGTGGAGCCAGCCCTTGAGTCATCAGTGATAGAGACCTCGGAAAGACGCCGCTCCATACAGCACAGATGGGAATCATCCTGTGTGTGCTGATGCTGGTTCAACGTGTCGATGAGGCGAAGGCCCAGAAGGCTCAGCATGATCTTCCTGCTAAACAGAGACCTTCAAAAGAATTCAAAATGAGTTGTATTTAATTCTATTGGACTGATTTTTCCTTTAGATAATTGGTTTATCAGGGAAATAGTCATTTTTAGCAACATCTTCAAAAAAAAAGTATATATATATATATATATATATCCATCCATCTTCCACCACTTATCCGGTGGGGTCGCGGGGGCAACAGCCTAAGCAGGGAAGCCCAGACTTCCCTCTCCCCAGCCACTTCGTCCAGCTCTTCCGGGGGGATCTTGAGGCGTTCCCAGGCCAGCCGAGAGACATAGTCCCTCTAGCGTGTCCTGGGTCTTCCTGGGGGCCTCCTACCGGAGGGACGTGCCCTGAACACCTCACCAGGGAGGCGTCCGGGAGGCATCCTGACTACGTGTCCGAGCCACCTCATCTGGCTCCTCTCGGAACCAGATGAGGTGGAGGAGCAGCGGCTGTACTCCGAGCTCCTCCCGGATGGCAGAGCTTCTCACCCACCCTGTCTCTAAGGGAGAGAGCCCAGCCACCCTACGGAGGAAACTCATTTCGGCCGCTTGTACCCGCGATCTCGACCAGTAAATCGAGAGCTTTGCCTTTATATATATATATATATATACGTATATATATATACGTATATATATATATCTGAGATAGTGTGTTTGTGGAGAAGACCTTTCATAGGTGCTATAAAATCCTCTCCGGTGTGGCTCCATCTCATCTCAGCATGTAATTCACACTGTGGGGGGTCTGCCTCTGCACAGTGGGGCCCTGTGAATGACGAGCACACAGTTTATGGCCAGAGTTGGTTGCCGGTGGTTAATTTAGCATAATTGCCTCATAATGACAAAGAATTGGGTTTGATTTCAGCTTGTTTGTTCCTTTGTTCTTCTCTGCCTGTGTGGGTTTTCACCAGGTACTCAAATGCCCTTCCACAGTCCAAAGACACATACACACACAAGGTTGACCTGAGACTCAAACTTGCCCCAAGGTGTGTGTGAGTGTGGGAGAGAATGGTGTGTGTGACCTCCAGCGGTCCCCACTTAGAGGGCTTTGTAGCTCTCTATGCGGGTCCAGGTTGGTGTTTGTCCTGAGTGTGAACACTCGTGCAAGCATTCTTGTCCTTTAAATGACAGGCTTACTCATCTGTGTCCCACTATGATCTTCTGGAGTAGTTGTCATGGGTCAGAGCACTCCTGCACAACACTGCAAAGCTAGCACTCAGCAGTGGACTAGTCCCTACAAGTAGGACTCTTTGGAGTCCTGTGTTAGTCCCGCTTTTATCTTTTATTGTCCCCTCCTTTTTTAGTTCTGTTTGTGTGTGTGTGTGTGTGTGTGTGTGTGTGTGTGTGTGTAGCCTTAGCACCTTTAAAGGAAGCAACATGCAGTGTTCTAGGCTGGTGGTGGAGGTTGCATTTGGGTTAGCTGTCTGTCGTCCATATGCACTCCACCTGCCTGAACGAGCATATGACCATCTGTCCACGTGTGTGAGATGAATGTTTCTCTCCCCTGTGTGTACAAAGATTACTCAGGGTGCTCGTTCCAGTAGAATACAAGCAAATTCATATATTGTGCGTACGTTATGAGTGCAAGACTCGTCTTTCAGAGGCTGTGTTTTCCATTAGTGCCAGTGTCATTGACTTTTCATACACCTACAACATAGATCAGGAGAAATATTTACGCCACAAGGAAGACTGTTATTTTCCAGTTTAGCTTTAACCTTGGGCTGAGTTTATGCTCTGAAAACGTCAAACCTCTGGAGATTTTAATGATCTAAATCCATCCTTTTTTCTTTCCAAATCAGCATCTGCTTGTGCAGATTGAAGTATGCAAAATGCACATAGACACATAGCAGGAATCGAACCCCTAACCCTCATGCTATGAATCACCACACGATCTCAACAAGAAGCCTAGTTTTATTTCAGGTGTTTGTATGTGTTTGTCGACTCCCTCAATGCTCAGTGACAGTATATACCGTATACCACCGCTGACTTTCTCAAATGCCTGACCAGATGCTTAATACTGTGTCATAATCATATACTGTCTGTCTGTTATTAAGATAGATGAGGATTAGTGTCCTTTAGGTTGCTAATCTATTCCACTTAACTGCCCAGTCTTTTAAAAACCCCCATCTCTTTCTGCCTGGGCAGAAAACTGATGCATCTGCCAACTGAATTACACCTGCCAAGGAGGTTGACAGGCTCACACCTATAGGGAAATAAGCCCAAGTCAGGCAAATGCTGGAAAGATTAGCAGAGATCCAAAACCCCCAAACAGAACCTAAACCAAGCTGATTTTTGGTGCTAGTAGGCGTATTTGTCTATAAGACAGATCAGGATCTGCATCAGCGACCCCAAACGGTCTGGTTCTGAGCGGTCCCGGTCTCAGTAATCACCGCGAAGCATCTCTGATATTGCAGTCCTGGCTGGAAAATGAGGCTCTGGCACGTCGGTGGGCTGCTCCGGATGCATCTCTGTCTGGCTCGGCAAACGCCCATCGGTCCAAGGCAGGAATTGGCGACCAGGGATCACAAATCATGAATAAATGAGGAGCACATTTGGCACACGCCAAGCTTCCACATGCTGATTGTGCACTCCACTGTTCATTGTTCACACTAATATTTACTTTACATCTCAATTCTGCTTTGTTGTTGTAGAATAACACATTTTCCCCTTTAGTTTGCCTTTTTTTCTTGATTCTGGTTTCTAAATTGACAATCAGTTTATGAACGGAACGGTCATTTTTCATATGCAGATTAGAGCGGACAACTTATCAACAGGACCTTTCAGTACAGGACAGTGTGCACTTTAGAATTCTTTAGTTACACAAGTAGAAATTTGAAAATTCTTAATAAATGAATAATGAAATATTGCCCGTCATCGTGACCTTTAAAGCTAAGCAGTAACTTTAACGCCATAAGAACTGGAGAAGGGCGGAAACTTTCATAAAACTTATAATAAGTATGGTATACTAATATAATATACCAATCAAACACAAAACGACACCTGTTTAAAGACGTGATTTATCCATGTACCTGCTTGGCGACACAGACCGATCTGGTTGAACTGTTGTGGATGTGGAGCTACAGGAGGGCTGGGTGAGATATGAGGAGAGGCGCAAGTGCACCCTTCATCTTTGTGGTGCACAGACGGACCTCTTCGTCAGCGTTAGCGAGCCTCTGACAGCTGTGTCTGCTAGCTGATCTGACATCCTTCACTCCTCCAGAGGCTCCTCCACCACATCCGGGTCACTCTTTTTACACTCTCGTTTTGATGATGCATGGTTCGCAGGTAGGAGAGGAACAGTCCACCCTGCTTGTGTTTGGCAGAGTGGGCGCTGCTCGCCAGGGTCTCAAGCCTCCTGATGAATGGAGCTCTGTCCCAGCACTGCCAAGCCAGCCAGCTGCATTCCCCAGCTCCATACCCTGACCCTAACCATCCAACCCTAAACCCAGTTCTAGCCCCACCCTTAAAACCACGTATTAACCCTCAAACAGTCGGCCAACAGTCCTCACTGCCCCTAAATGTCCTCACTTTGCTAGTAGAATATGGATTTTGGTACTCAGTATGTAGCAAGTAGAGGAACGCAAACACACACTCTGTGTTCTTTTTGCAGAAAACAGTAATAATGCATCTCCAAGCTTTAAAGACAGACATATTTTAGCCCTGTCCTGGATGAACCTTTTCCACCATTTGAGCCAACGCTGCACAGAATTCTTGCCAGAAAAATGTGGATCACGGCGCAGTGGGACAATTAGTCGCAAAACTACAGTCAGCCCCATTTCAGCACTGAGGAGAACAGAATGTGTGTTGAATTAGAGCGTGGATTAACAATACAGATTACATACAGGAACCAGACACATTCTTTCTATTCGGTAAATGCATTTTGATGACTGTTTACTACTTGACTAATACATTTTTTTTTATGTAAATAAAATTAGGCACCTTTTTAAACAGTTCAGCTCCTTATCTCAACCTTTAATCTGGTTTTTGTGAAACTGAAGACTACCTTTAGAGATTACAACTCCTTCCACGCATGGTTTCAGGTTGCAGATATGCATGCTGTTTTCTATTTACAGTCTTTAGGTTGAACACGAGCCTGATGACAGAGTGCTCTGAGGCAGTGTGGACTGCTGGAGCTTCTTGCTGTAATTTTGCTCACACTGATGCATCGTGTAAATGATCTGCTCCGTGGAAAACCACCGATGTGAGACAAACCCTGAAAAGAGGACGATGAAACCCAGGGGATTGGGCTTTGAAGTGAGGCTGAAGGTGGAGGAAGAAATAGCCTACATATCGTACAGCACGGCTCTGAAGAAGCGCACGCGGCTGCTATTCATGGCCTGATGCGGGCCTGTCCTATATGTGCTGCTCGGATGCAGCAAAGTTAAAAAGCTCTTCTCCTGGGTAGCTGATCACTGAAGAGCAGCATGTGTCTGTTAAATACAGAAACTTGGCCAAGAGAGCCCAGTGCATCAACGATGATAAAGTAAAATACTGATAATAAATTCATATTGGAATGCAGTCTAGGCAAGTCAGGATAGTAGCTGAGCGTTCCTATTCTATGAATAATAACAACAATGTCATACCACGGAAAACTTTAAGTATATTTCATGATGGGTACGACTTTTTAAAACACGTTAAAGTCAAAATGGTTATTATAATAGTGATTGCACAGTACAATAAAAAATACAATACTTATTGCATGGCTGCTTCGTTGGCATAGGCAGGGTCTGGAAGATGAATTATTCATGGAAATGTTGGATGAATAAATTGAATATTTGACTGGAAATGTATTCAGCACTATGTCACCATTAATTCCAGCTGTCGATCTTTTTATCGTTTTATTTGTCGTGATCTTTTCTGTTATGAGTTAGACATGAAAGGATTAGCAAGGTTTTCTTCAGGATAGAAATGAGCATTGGGTTTTTACAGAGGGACACACCTGAGGCGAAAATGTTCCCTTAGCTTTTCAGACAGCATTGGAGGAGCCTGCTGGTATGTGATGTGCATACTGCTGGCCGACAGTTGGAAATGTGTTTACCCCCTCAGCGAGCTAGGTTTACGCCTGGGCCCTATATACTCTATAAGATAAGTTCATGTAAATAAAGTCAACACGAGGCTGATTATTTCATCCATAGTGACTGAGATCAAGTTTGCACTAGTCCAAGCTCGCATATGTTAGTTCAACGTCTGATGAGCCGAAGAAAAAAAAACAAAAAAAAAAAACGTGTTTTCACAATCTTTGATATATTTTTCAGTCCAAAATACATACATGTTAATAGAGCTCAGGGGTCTACCCCTTAAAGGTAATTAACCTGCCAAAAACATTACATGCTTATTCATCCACTGTAAATATATGTAAAATATAGATAGAAAGATATAATAAAACAGTACAATCGTGTTGATTTTTAGCTGTTGTTTAAAGTTCACGAAAACAAGTCTGGAAGAAGAAATAAATGACTTTGATGTGAATCCAGTCAGTCCAGAAGCTACTGAGCTGGATGATCCCAAACATTCTGTTTCTACAAAAAAAATCCAGCTGATGCAAAATTCATGACTTATGAGGTTTTCTTTAAAAAAAAAACAAAAAAAACAGGGTTTAAAGTGATTCACGCGCCGTTGTGGTGAGACAGCTCACCTGTGCTCGTCATGGATCTGCAACATAGACCTGGCTATTCATAGCCTCTGTGGTTAAACCGAGGCTGCTGGTGAGCTTCTGTTATTTTTACCTATCTTTGGCTGTCTCTGGACATTTCCTCACTTCTCCGGCTGCATAATTGATTGTTGCTGTTTTCCGCTGCTGGCATTAGTGCACTCTTTGTACTCTGCATCTAGTTGGTCTTTAACATGCAGCACAGTTGGCAGCTTGCTCTATTTTGGGGCTTGTTTACTGCTGACATCGCTCTACCTTCCCTCACCTCCACATACCTCCCATGTTGATGACAGTTTGATACTCACATTGAGGTGCTTTGAAAATGCAAATACGGACGCGGTTAATGGTAAATGGAGTGGTCCATTTGCCTTTGTTTTTACACGTGTTTTTATACTGTACTGCATGTCTGCAGCCACCCATTTGCATTTCTACACTAGGGGCAGAGACTACAAGGTAGGGCCTGCTCGTTAGGAGAAATCATGCAATCACGCACCTTCATGCACCAAAGCTTCAGTATCAAGCGTAAAGAGGCCTTTCCTGAGTCCAAAATCACACACTCGTTCCCTAGTCCCTAGTCCCTGTACAGGGAGCAAGGTTGACGGGTGTACTTGAAAACCTGATCAAGTAAACCTCGCTGTCAGATACTAAGCCAGCACACTTTTAAGTCACAGTGATGCATAATGAGTATGTACCAGAGCGATGGTTGCACCTGTCAAGTCATTAGATTTTTTCATTGGTCATTTGTTTTTCAGTGTACTGCAGGACTGCTGTTAATAATTCATTCATGTTTTTTTTAAGAGTTCAAATGTTGATGGGATGTATTGCTTCGTTAGGGAGTGTTGGTCATACAATACTTCTCACAGTGGGGTCCTTACCCCTCTACTCCCCAGTTAGGGCTGCTGCATCAACTGGTGTATGGCTTGTGTCCATTAATCCTAATTAAACACATAAAACTCAACAATCAATTTATTTTTTTTTTCCACTGTAAAATATTTTTTTCTACCAATACTGATAATAAAATTTGCAGTACTTCAATTTCCTAAGTCGTATTTTGTTTCTGAGAAAAGCCTGTTGGGTCCTGCTTTGTTTTCTGCTGGTCAGCCCTGCTCACGGCCACCAGGAAAGTGAACTGCTATCGGAAGGACACATAACACTAATGCAGCTCAATGCATAATACATGACCCAGTGGGCCTTCCATTAGAGGAAAACTGTATGGCCAGGGCCAGTGTGTACTGTAGTCCTGCCCCTCTGAAACTTCCTGTTTGGTGTTAGGGTAAGTGACAGCATCACAGTCACCAGTACGCAGCAAAGTCCCCGTCAGCTCCGCGTCTCTGCTATTTTCTGGGTATTTGGCAAAATCTGACAGCTGCTGTTATTTTGTGTGTGTGTGTGTGTCAGTCTCCACACACACACACACACACATTATGGTGAGTGTTGCATGCAGAAATAGGCAAAAGATGTTTGGCAGGTGCCCCTATGAAGCTAAGCCTGCAGCTGCTTCCATTTATCATACTGGATTTAGAGATTTAGAAGTTTCCGTCAAGACAGCAGCTTTCAGAAGCAATAGATGCAGAAAATGAACGGTTGTCTGGCTGATGTGACCTCACTGTTGTTGAAGTAATAAACATAACTAAGCTGTTAGCCCCTCTCGTTCACCAGCTTGAAACGGAACCAAATCCTGCCTTCTGATTGGCCGGAAGCCTTTGTTGCGCTTTGGGAAGCGGGAAGGTTCGGAAGAGTTTATGCATTTTTGTTGGAGCTCTTATATACGGTGACCAGAGCTTTCGCTGTCATCTCATGAGACAAACTGCTAACAGTTTATTAGCAAAGCTCTCCTGTTGGTGAACAAATTCTTTTTTTATTGCAAAATAAAATTAAAAAAAATCGCTGATACCCTTTGAACCAAGAGTATTTTTAATTTTTTTTGGTTACGGAACATGCAAGCTCCCTCCCACCCTTCCACACGGTTTAGGTGTGACTACTACACCGTGTGGAAGACTGGTGATGAACATCAAGTCCTGGGAGATGTTTGGACGTTTGTCAGGGGCAGGCTGAATATTATCAGCACCTTCAGGTGGCTTTCTGAGCCGTCCACCCTGTGTGTGCTTCTGTTACCAGGCCGATGGGAGGATGAAGATGGTCCCCACAAAAGCCCAGTCAAATGTATGTGCTTTATTAAGTCACATCCACAATATTCTGCTTTTAGTTCTGCTGCTCTAACAGCCATCATATTCACAGGAAATGACTTTTCCTGTAATTAACTGCACTGTTTGCAGTTTCCTAAATCATAGAGGACGTTACCAGCAGGCACATAAACGAGCCATGTACGTGTGCTCAGGGAATATTTAGATAAAAGTGTCCTCACAGGTTCCCCCACTGTAATGTGCTCTTTACATTAGCTATGAGCTAAGAGATACCATTTAAGAAATAAACGGCTAAGCATTTTCCCAGCCGCTACCTGTACTTTCAATATTAAATATTTAGATTCATTATTTGTACCGTTGGTCGCTGTGTGTATAAGCACTTATGGCTCAGATCGGAGGCCTCGCCAGTGGAATATCACAAATTTGCTTAAGTGCTGCTTTTCTGAGCCGAAAGCAGATTTAAGGCAGCAACAGAGGAATGCTTGATAAATCCCAACCCCCAACTCTCAGAGACAAATGGTCCGAGATCGCTCTTTTTTGTTCATTTTGCACGTGTTGTCGCAGACTCCGCCATAAGAGCATTATTAATCACTGCTGTGTTGGTTTTTTTTTTCTTCTTTTTTTCTAAGAGTATTGTCTGAAACTAACAAATTCCATCCTCCTGCTTGCCTTTGGGCTTTTGCTTTTCCTGCTTTCTGTCTTTCACATGAGAACATCCATTCACAAATATATCTCGGCGATCAGTTTAGCTCAGTAAAACGAATAAATCAAATCAGAGTAAATCAAATATGGCTCATTCATGCAGAGAGGCAGCGAAACCAGCCAGGCTACAGTATGCGCCAACTGGCCAAAATGTTTCATTGTTCTCATTGCTGAGGTGAAATTCATACTCATTTCCATGGAGAGTAAATAACCTACTCATAACAGATGGCTCAATTTGGAAATGTACTGAAAATAATCATCAGTGACAACCAAAGTGAAAGCAGCAACAACGGAGCGCAGCTTTATTTACTGTATGCAGGAAGTGTCTCATCCAGGCCTTTACCCCCAGCGGAATGTTCAAATATGACGGCGGATCATCCTGTGACCCTCATCTGGAGCCTCATTCAGGACTTTGTAGTGCAGAGTTGCTCTTAGCGCCTGGATTTAGCCCAGCTAATCAGATCAACTTGGCATGACAGACAACTAGGCCGCAGGTATTAGCATGCTCGCCCTGTTGCAGCACTCTCGCAGTTCTGGGCTCAACCAAGAAGCTGCGCGCACATTTGGAACCATGTCATGTCGTGATGACAGCCTCAGTATTTTTTTTTTTTTGCAGCGCTCCGTAACCTTTTTTAAATTCAGGGCAACTTCTTGCATTTCAGTTGACCTTGACTTAAATGAAGAAACTACAAAATGAATTCAGAATGAAGAAAAGAATTCCCGCTGCCAATGACGCTGGTGCCACGTTTGAAAGACTTTTCCTGTTCTCTTTGGATAGCTTCTGTTTGTCTCACATGGTTCTCTTCAGTTTGCAAGCACAATTCCGCCCCCTGCTCTGACACCTTGCACCTGTGTCTCAGTGTCTGCTCTTCTTCTTGTGTATGTAAAGAACAGCTAATTAGTGTTTCTCCTTCCTTCTGCCACATTGGACTTTTATATTCCACTCAGGCTTGCAGTTGTTCTGACCTTGTCCTCAGCCCAGGTCTTTGGATACCGCTGAATGTTTCGCTCATATACGTATATATCATATCATATAACGACCGTTGCTGTTTCTCATTTAAATTTGACATTATATTATATCAGCTCTTTTTTTGTAAAAATCTATATTTAGAGGATGCTAAGTCCTGTGTAATGTATGTGGATGACATTAAGCTTCACACTATTTCTGATTGTAGTGCTTAAACTTGACCCAAAGTATTTCTATCTATACTTTATAAGAACATCCAAAGATAATCTTACGAGAAGAAATTTGCCATTTGATTCTTGTGTGGAGTCTGACTTTAAAGACCACTAACAAACCTTCTGGCTCAAAAAAAGACACAAGGACAGGAACAATTGTGTCTAACTAAATTAAAAACACTCAATCTACAGTTACTATTATGACATCTTAGCAAAAATATCTTCTTTTTTTATTTTTTGCAGAATTTGCCAACTAAAGAAAACGAGCTGCAGACTAATCATGACATCCCTACCAGTAATTTCAGATCAATTATAATATGAAAGCAAAAATAAAAAAGTGTGTCCATGTGCATGTGTGAACACAAAAACTGCAGCGTTCCAGTTTTTGCTTTTGCTTTTCTTATTTTGCGGCTGCCAGCGACCAAAGTTCATTTGGGTCCCGCCAGGAATGATAAGTAAGCGACGCGCTCAGATTAAAAGTTAATGTGCTGCTACTGGCTGGCTGCTCATCACTGGAGTGCGATGAGAAATGGAAGGTGGTGGAAGTTTTTAAGTGGATCTGCTCCCTGCAGACTGAAGCTCAGAAACATCTGGAAACTTTCACCCCCTAAGTTATCTTGGGATATTTCTCTCTGCTTAGCAGCCAGTAAAAAGATTTGACTACCTTTCAACCGCTGAATATCCTTCTCATTGTTCTTTGTCACAGACTCTCTGCTTCTGTTCCTCTAATGCATTTCGCCCTTGTGGACATCTCATCTTAAGCTGAAAATTGATCCATTAATCATCCACAAGTGGATCAGGCACATTGAGATAGAATATCGGCAAATGCACACACAGGTATTTGTTCCAGCAACCCTTGACTGCAAGGCTTGATGACATTTTCCACTTGTTATGCAAATCACACAGCTCCACAGAGCAGAGTTTAACCATTTGGAGGCTGTTAGCAGAAGCTCTCCAAACCTGAGGAATGGAACCTTAAGTTAATGATATTTACCTAAACCAAACATGATGTGTTTTGGAGCACTTAGAAGAAATGCTATAAACGGTCACACTGGCCTTATGATGAGATCTGCAAGGAACAAGACTTTATATACCACCGAGAGATGAGAAAAGGAAAGCTTTTCACAGCAGGCTAGAAGGGTTTATTCTGGAGATCAGCTTAGTAAATGCTTGTGTTTCTTCACACACACACACAAACACACACACACACACACACACACACACACACACACCATAGTTCTTATATTCCTATTGCCTGGGGCAGGACTTTTCAGATTCCCTGGAATTCTTGAGGGGCGGGACTATTTAAAGACACCAATCTTTAAAAGCCTTTATCTTATTTTTAATAATTTGGGTTTAGATCGCTTGGAAACTGGAGAAAAGAAGAGAAGCCATGAGACGTGGACGAATAGGTGGGGCCAGCAGGATGGTTCCTCCTTGGAAGCCTGGTCCTGCTCAAGGTTTCTTCCTGTTAAAGGGAGTTTTCTCCTACCGCTGTGCTTACCTGGGGGCTCCGGCTCTGGGTTTCTGCCTCTGTAAAGCACCTAGAGACAATTTGATTGTAAAAGGTGCTATATAAATAAAGCTGAATTGAATTGAGTCCAGGGACGTTTTAGTATTTCAGGTAAAAGACTCAAAACAACTTTAGCAGAATAAGTGGCAAGCTGTCAGAGTTCCATGTAGGACAAAGGTCGAAGCAAATTTCAGAACGTTTAGAAGAAAGATCGTGCCTGCCTGTCACAACTCTGGCCTTAATGCATGCTATAATTGATGAGGCGCTGCTTTGTTGGGATGCCGTAGGTGACCACTGCAGGTTAGCGCTAGGTGGACTTTTGTTTGTGCCACAGAAGCCAGAGCATTGGTCAGTGGGAATGTGCAGCTGAGAGCTTCCTGAGCGTTGCTGCTCTCCTCAGAACCAGGCCCAGGAGCAGGCAGGCAGGCAGGCGGTGGAGCAGAGAACCTGCTGAAGAAGATGATTGACCTTTACAATAAATGGGTGAGAACTTGAGACGTTCCTCCGGTTGTTTACCATGAGTACTGCTCACTTCTATTGCTCTTTGCTACACGTTGCTGCGTGCTGCTGTTTTTATTAGCAGAGCTTGGCAAGCGCCAATGAGATTGTGCAACTGGTGTGTGTGTGTGTGTGTGTGTGTGTGTGAGAGAGTATGCGCATTCTTGCTACATACTGAGTACCAAAATACTCATTCTACTAGCAAAGTGAGGACATGATTGGGAAGTGAGGAAAGTTTGGCTGGTCCTCACAACTTCAACGGCCTGTTTGAGGGTTAAGACTTGGTTTTAAGGTTGGGGCTAGAGTTGGGTTTAAGTTAGGGTCAGGGTCAGGGTCAGGGTGAGGGTCAGGATTAGGGTCAGGGGCATGGTTAGGGTTACAGTAAGGAGCTGGGTAATACATTATGCCGTTGAAAGTTCTCACAAAGATACAAGTGTGTGTGTGTGTGTGTGTGTGTGTGTGTGAGGACTTTCAACAAAAACTGAGTAAAGTCATTGTTTTAAGGGTGGGGCTTTCTTTCAGCCATGAATCTTTGTACGTGTGTAAAATTCAATAATGTTTTCATGCTCTAAGTATTAATTTAACATTCTATTCAAGGCAGCAGATAAAAAAGGGGGAGGGGAGGGGGCAATAAAAATGTCCATTTTGCTTTTTTGGGTTTGCAGCTCTGATTTGGACAGGCCTGTTAGAAGGCTTGTTTCCATGGCAGCAGCGTCAGCCCACCTGAATGACTGCGGGAGGCGCCGTCAGCAGGCTGTCACATGGATTACGTTGTTTGTTTCTTTCCCTCCGGAAGGCACATTTACAGAGGCAGCGGAATCGCTTCCCCAGCCCAAGAGCCTTTACACGATCTCATCCAGAGGCTGGAGGAGTTCAACCGGTTCACCATGGGGAGCCTTAAAGCCAACCAGTGCATGCATCAACACAACAGGACACCTGAACGCATCATGGAAGAGTCAAGCAGTGCTCTAGATGCTCATGGGCAGTGGGTTTCAGATGTTTGGAGTTGCCTTAAAGTAAAGTTGCTTTGAACGAATTGCGGTCATAAAAAGATTATTATTATTGTGATCTTCCCATGCCAGCAGCATGAATGAAGACACGCTGTTTCTAAAAGTCAGATTTTCAGAGGTCAGCCCGACTCTGTGGGAAGTCAGCTTCTTTGCAAAGTTCCAGCAGAGCTTCTGGGGCCTCTTTAATGCTTGCAGGCTAGGCGATATAAGCTGTGATTGGATAATTCTGCACAAGGTGCTGGATTTTTAGGGCTTATGCTTATAAGAGGATCATTTTAACCAAAATGAATCCAAATTTCATTTGAAGTTTGGGGCCTGGACAGAGCTGCTGCAAGCCCTGATGACTCAGTGGGGAAAGCTTTAGGTGTGCAGCCCTGCTGCAGTGATGGGAAGTGTGTGTGCTTACAGCCAGCAGGCACAGAGGCCGTGCCCAGCCACCCACACCCAACCTGGTGTTGTGGACTCGGGTGCAAACCTTTCCTACCTGCTCTGCAGCAAACACACACACACACAAATTAGCTTTTTGGAATATCTGAATATTTAAAGCGTCATTTTGATCGTGTGAGCAAACCGGTGCAGAGCAGAGAGCTTTGTACATGACAGTGGTATGAGAAATGCTCTTTAGGCTGACAGCTGCAAGCCCTGTCGAACTCATTGAGCTGCTTTGTGTTGTTGTTGTTGTTGTTTATCCCTATCTGCTGCTGCTGCTGCTGCGCAGTTTCTCTGATCATATGACAGCTTTCAGAGACAAAAGGAGGAGGATGGGCTGAGATTAGTGCCTGTGTTTCAGCCTCCCAGAACCCACCAGTCACCAATCCATTATTTAACTCTGCCAGCATCAAAAAGCTTTTTTTTTTTTTTGCTTTCTCACATGTCATGGGATGTTGAGTGTGTGCATGAGAGACAAAGAGATGAGGCCTTTAATAATCATTAGATTATCCCCCCACCCCATCCTGCAGTGCAAATAATACAATGGGATTCAAACATCTAGTGCATTATATTACACATATTGTGCTTTTTTTTTTGCTATTTAGGGTTTTCTCTAAGATTTAAGACAGACAAGTGGGTGCGGAAGGAGCGAACCAGTTAATTACTCACTGCTCTTACCTCTGGTTTTCTAGAGGATGTATGATCGTATTATTTATATTGTTTTTAATCACATTTGATAAAAAAACATAATTTTCTTTCACAAATAGAATATAAATAAATGGAATATAAATAATGGTTGTTTATTTACCTCATTTCAGCCAGTTGAAAAGCATTTATTCATTTTTATAAATGGACACAGTCATTTTCTTCCATTTTTGCCATCGTTTTTGTGCTTTTTTTGAATGCTATTTACATCGATACACGATTCCATTTATGAATTCTATAAATGCGGAGAATAAGAGGGTGTGTGTTTTTGCAAGCGCTGGACTGTTACTGTAGCATTAGTAGACGCCCGACTTGTGCTTCAGTTTAGCTTGAAATGATCTAAATAATTGAAATCTACAGAATGTCGACTGTACTTTACTTAAGAGTCCCTTCCAGAAGAACTGGACTCAATTAAAATAATTGATTTCGGCCTCGTCTTTTGTGGCTCTTTTCTGCATGCACACGTGTACATGTATCACTTATTAACCACAGTTATGATTTTTTTTTTTTTTTTTTAAAAAAAAGGGAAATCTGACCTTAAGTTTGTTACACTGATCTGAGTTACTCTTCATGCAAGTGAGGGATAAACAGGGTCAGCAGAACAAGAATTAGTCCTTCGCTCTCTGTAACAGACAGAATATCAGAACTCATAATCCGTGTTGGGATTAAAGCATTGGAAAATAAGTATGTTGCAGGGCTTAATGAGGAGGATCACTTCACTGTGACCAAATGCTTCCTGCTTGCTCAGAGTACAGAAGGAGGCACAGGGGCTGTTGCTGGGTTACGCTTGGTGCCAGCGGTGTGCTGATCCACTTTCTGTCCTGAACTCAACCCAGTCGACTGTACCAGTTCAATGCCAATGTTCTTCATTAAAACAGCCTTTAAATTTCAATCACATTGTCAGTAATATATATATATTTATTTCCTACTACTAATTTGCTGTCAGACATGTGAAGTTTTACTACTTGGGGTACTTTTGGTAACGCTGCTCCTTTTATTTTGAACACATGAAGGCTGTGAAGTCATTTCTTAGATCCTCATAAAGGTACAGGCAGTGCTGCTTTACACCCAGAAAGGATTTTGAAATTCTACAAGGGAGGAAGAGCAGACGGAGCCCAGCTCTTCCCTCAGCCTATTAAACCAGATGTTTGATGTATTTGGTCACAGCTGGAACCCCAGAGACCCTCAGACTCAAAGATCCTTATCTCACTTTTCTCACTTTTGAAGCATTGCAGGAAAAAGATTTAATATCAGGTGTGCAGATATTGCCTGACTTTAAATATGTTGTCTTCCCGCAGGAGGAGGGGCTCCAGACCCTGCTGCGGCGTGGTGGCATGAAGATGGAGTCGTGACCTCACCCAGCTCTCGCAGTTCGTCACCCATATAATCAAAACGGTGGGTTCAGACAGTGTATCAAGGATCTATGTAGCACCGTGTCCCGGCGTGGATCCTCTCTGTTCTCTCCAGCATGTGAGCCCTGCGACGGGCTGGCCAGGTGTCCAGCCTGCATCCCGCCTCCCGCCCAAAGGCACCCGAGATTCAGCAGAAATCTGTGTTTGGGAACATACCCCATTTAATCTGTCACAGCAGCATTTACTTGACAGAGAATCCAGACCTGGATGTGGGATTAAGGGAGGTCAGTCCAAGTTCATTCCAAGGCTGGAATCACTCCTGGACACGTAAAGAATATTATGGATTTTATTGTTACTTGTACTTTCTAGTTTTTGATTTTTTTCTTATCTTATCTTATCTTATCTTATCTTATCTTATCTTATCTTATCTTATCTTATCTTATCTTATCTTATCTTGTGTCTCGAGAAATGAACTCTGAATATCGTGAATCTGAGGTTCATTTGGAAGCCTGCTGGTCATCCCAGTGGAGTTTTATGCTTCTGGACTGAAGCTCTAGTGGGGACAAAGTCTCTGTGTGAGTCTGTACAACATGACCTGACCTGCTCTGTCTGTCCCAACCTCACACACCACAGCTGTGACTGTCCCCCTGGAGACCATCTCCTCCGCATTACTATTTCTGTTTTTTCTTTTTGGATGTATTTGTCTATCAGTCTTTGTGTTAAGGTGGATCTGCTCCAGTTTTGTGGAGACGCATTTACAAAACCCAATTAATTTATGATCCCCAGGGATCATAAAAATACCACAATACAAGGATACCTGCAGATCAGATTCCATAGGATTATTGTTTTTCCCAGGTTTTGCTGTTCTAAGAAATAAGTTTATTGCACTTGTTAATAAAGGGACACGTGCACAGTTTTTTTCTTGCACGTATCTTATCATACACTGTCTTAAACAATTGTGTTTTGTGCCAAGACATTGACAGCATAGGAGATATTCTCCAGGATTCATACTCACATATTGGTATTTAAACAGATTCTGTATGTGCAAGCTGCAGAATTCTATCCCAGATTTTGATATATCCATCAGGAATAGATTAAATATATGATGCAAGGACTTTAGTTTGGAAACAGATCAGTCCTCACAAGCAGTAATCCAGTGGTGTCTGGCAGAGCTATTCCTCTATTTATCAATGAATTGTTGCACGGGACTTGAAATTTATGGAATGTATTTTGACTTATAAATGATTTAGTATATATAGTATCTCTCCTCCTCTCTGGGCTTTACCAAGAAAGTTCATTAAGTAAGAGTATGACGCAGAGCATCACTCTGATGTAAAAAAGAAATAAAAAAGCTCTAAAGAGATAGAGCCTATCTACAAACTAAAGCCTTTGGCCTGTAAATCAAAAGTGTGTAACTTGAGCGGAAGATCAAGCTCCGCTTCTGGCTGCAGTGCTGTGTGAGGAACTTCTGCCTTGCCCAGGATTACTGGGAGCACGGCAGCTAATGGGAAACACACGGGGGAAGCATGTCTAAGTAAAGCCTTCCTCGACTTGAGCTGAGAGAAGCAAAACGGAAAAAAAAAAAAAAAAAAAAAAAAAAACCCACACCTTTTGCAATTCCAGAAGCAAACCTCTGCCCTTGAAGGTTGAAGGTTCGGTGCTTGTTATACGTGCACATTCTTCATTCAGCTCTTCGACAGTTGCCTCTGAAATCATCTGCCTCACGTGACGGGGACACATAATCGAAGCGCGGTGGCGGTGGCGGCGGCGGTAGCAGCACGCTGTGTATGGCCGTGAGGCTGAATATGTCGTTAACGTGCTGTGTGCTGCAGGTCACCTCTCGCTGTCGGCGTGGGAGTGGGCGACCCAGAGGGTGGAAGTAGTGGCCCAAGATCCTGACTGAACCTATGGCAGAGAAACAGCAGGCTGCAGGTAGGAAAAAACAGACAAAGACAACCGTCCGGCTGCCTGTTACAAGGAAACGTAGGCATGGAGCACCATATCTGGGAATGGAGCACTGATCCCAAAGCAAATACAGATCCTTGAGCATTTGTACCCATTTTAATACCAGTAATACCACTACTGATAACTAACTGCTGATAACTGCAGCTTAAATCACTCAGTTATTTAAGTGCAGCATCTTTTGGTTTCAAGCGTCGGTCTGAGCTGCTGGGAGTGCTTAACACATCCGTACCTGGCTGAGTGAATGCTGGTTTGTCTCTGCAACAATGGCAACAGTAGCGATGGTGGCCTATCATAGGTGTACCCACTGACAAGTGGGGTGGAGTCCACTAAGCCACCCTGGAGGAGATCTAACTGGAGGGTGTCGAACATGTCCCCTGGGATTCTGACCTTGTCTTAAGCTGCAGGAAAACTCCTGCGAGCGGTTGTGTTTGCTTCGAGCCCGCGGGCAGGATCATCGGCTTTCACGCTGCTCCGCTCATCAGCAAGAGGCCGGCGAACAAATTGAGGAAGCGGCTGAAAATTTCAATGAGTTTTTTTTTTTTTTTTTTTTTTTGAAATGCGCTAATTTGAACGCAGCATTCCGGCCATGCACAATTTGCTGCTTCAGGAAGTGTGACGTTGTCTTAATGCACGGATGAGTCTGCTCAGACCAGCACCGTCAGTTCTCCTGCTGGGTAAATGCAGGAGGTGGTGAAATCAGCAAATGATCAGTGTAACATTTGCTGTCTGCTTAGTTGAGCTTCTTCTGGCCTCCAGTCACAAACTCATCCACTATCACAGCCTCCTGTTGCTTATTTCCCATCAGTTGTGGATCAGGTTCCTGGTTTTTAAGTGCACCCAGCACACATCCCAGTGCTCACAAATGACTTAGGAGGCTTAAATAACTTCACGGTGAATAAACGTCAGGTCCCCTAATGCATTTTATGTATTTATGACATTTTCCTTTCTTTTACAGATGACTAGATTAATATCAACAGGCTCAGTTTTATTTCATCTTAATACTTGCACAAATTATACTGCAACAGCTGGTAAAACAGGTAAATCTTGATGTGAATGGATATTTTTTTTTAAAATTCATCTAACCTCTAGAAATGTATATATTTCAACATTTATTTTTTTTTTAACCTAAGGTCTGCCTCTTAAGTTCTCAGACTCTTGTTTTGACATAAACGACACCACATTTCAGTCTTAAGTCTTAATCTGAACTAGTGTTTTGATCACTCAAACAAAAAAAAAAAAAGAAAAAAAAGAATGTGCTGAGGCTGAAGAATCAGAGCACCGCCACCATCATCTTCCTCATGAAGAAGCATTCAGGCCAGAAAGTGACAGACAGGCAATCCAACAGAGATAAAATGTGTGCAGAGAACAGCACAACAAACCCATTCATTTACTGGATAAGAAAATAACATTCTCCTAGCAGGTGGCCTTATTAATCTGTCCAGCCCAGATCCACAGATGGCAAATATACATGCTGGGTTCTAAGTAATGAATGCTTTGCCTGCTTTCTTTGCACAAACTGTTTCTTTCGTGGAGTTAAATGTGCTATCCAAGGCGTATAGCATAATATCGCTGCCATATCTGGGTCTTCCAATTGCATTTATCCAATAAAATGGAAAATGTAATTATTAGTTCAATTATCAGTGTGACACAGACACTCCTAAGTTTGAGTCGGTTTGATTTCGTTTTTTGTTTTTTGTTTGTAATGATAAAAACACACGTGTTAAAATCCGTTAACTACCTCACCTACTTACTGACGTACTTAGGAAGGAACTTGGAGCCAAACGTCTGACTTAAAACCACTTCCAAAAACACATCATCTCAACGGCCTACAGTAACACTGTGAAGCGTGTCTAATATCCTTAGCTCCAACCCGCCCTGCTGAATCATCCCGCCGACTCCCACATTGTCCTTTCGCTCCCACTAATTTGCTCCTTTCGTTGAGCGTTTCCTCCACGTCGCTCCTTTAGCTGATGTTCTTCCCGTCTTCATGATTCCTCACACGCCTTCCTTTAAAGAAACACCTCTGCAGACTTGCTCTGCATCTTATTTACCGGCACTGGTGCTTGCGTACGTGTGTTATTTAAATTGTCATTTAAATTAGCTTCAAATGAGTTTTTGAGTGGTAAAATGGGGTCTTGCTGTTGTTCAGGATTAACTTAGTCGTACGTCGTGATAATGGAGGAGCTCGCAGCTGCACACTTCTGGAGCACCAGCAAATATTAACACAGCTCTTATTCATTTATTTTTTTAAAAGAGAAAATAGCCTCTTCTGCAGTAAAGACATGGCCATTAATAAATGTGACTGCAAAGTCTCATTTTAATCCTTAAAATAAGGCTTGTATGTTTTAATGGGCAATTAAGAACAGAAATTATTTCAGGTCTGCTGAAGGTTTTTAATGATATTTTGATATGTGTTGACACCAAGAGCCCTCTCATGGGTACTGTCTGACCTCACAGAGGCCTTCCTCATGAACCAGTCGGTGAGTGAACCAGTCATCATCCTCCAGTGGTTTAAACCATGTCTGAACCCGCTCTTATGATTGGTGACCTTACAGAATGCCTCTATCGACTGTGGAGCGTCTTGTTCTTCTTCTTTTTATTTGCTCCTCCAGAGTGACTCGTTGCCAAGTGCAATCTGAATGTTACGGTTGGGTGTGGTGAGGACCCAAACGCAGACACGAGGCAGGTTCACAAACGAAAAACGACCCTTTATCGGGTGTAAATGGGAAACAGAAGATGCTCCTTTCTTAAGGACGTGGAGGGAGAAGGTAGCACGAGAAAACTCTCCAACCAACACAGTGACAGGGACACAATCACAGGCACACACAATGACAATGATCCAGCCACCGGGACCAGCGGGCAGCCTCCCTATATCAGTCCCTGATGGATCCTGGGAACCCACGCCCTCTGCAGGGGAAAAGCAGGGCAACCCACGCATATCTTAAAGGGCCGGCAAGCCGGACCCTAACACTGAATGTCCAATTTTACGCAGATGATCTGCAAATCTATCAATTTGCACCAAACGACCTGCCTGCCCCGAACACTCTGTCTTTGTGTCTAAGACAGTAAATATACATCTGTGGTCTTCACAGACCTTTTCGCCTGAATAGAGCTCAAACTGAGCGTGTAACGCTTGGCTCCTCTCATGTACACAGCGTCGCATTAAATGTCATTGTTTTGTCCTCTTTCGCACCTGCTGTGAATTATTTTGTGAGGTTCATATACGCAGTGAGGTGATCGAGCCTCTGCCGCAGCAACATCTAAACTCGGGACCATTTTACCTCGCATCATGTCTGGCTACTGGCTAGGGATAAATTCATTAAATTAATAAATGAATATGGAATTTAACTTTTTTTCCACCCTCTGGGTTCAAACTAAATTTAGTTTGGGACAATGAACTTTAACTTAAAGGGAAAGACTCTGGCAAGCTAATGGTGAAAACGCTCCTCTAATGCCTGGAAATCAAAGGACCATGGTAGACTAAAAAATGTTTCAAATGATGCCGAGGTTGACGCGGTGCCTTCAGCAAGGGAGGAAGAAACATCAAAGATGTGACAGGAAAGAACTTTTCCGTCTAAACATCCTCATTACATTTCTCATTTCAATCACGTTACTTTATCCCATCGTGACTGATGATTATCATTATGAAATTTCTAGTTAGAAACACCGATTATTCATTTGTTGTTTATTGTCGACTCGTTTTATTGGGCACGTTTGTATGATAAAGTGGCAATTATGAAACAAAGCATTTAATAAAAATATCAGCGCAGACTGCAGCTGTGTTTACTGCGGAGAGCTGACGACATTTTGTATTCATTAACTGAGGGATCCATGGATCTATTTCTGTTACCAATGATCTACTGAAAACCAGATCATTACTGCAGCTAACTTGGGTTTGGGACAAAACTATACTTTGTGATTACACGAGCATGGAGCCTGTCACTTTGGTTTATTAACATGTTTGCGATTTAAAGGGAAAGAGAGGTATTTACACCAGGGTTTATTAAGCTGAAAGTGGTGCTGACGGGGTTGGGCACCCATCTGAAGTCACTGTCCAGCTGTGTCTCAGGCTGGGAGCAACTCTTCTTTTTGGTTTTGGTTTTGTCTTTGGTCAGATCAGGTTACGATAGCAGAGACTATGATAACAGAGGTCAGAGTTCTGCTGAAAAATCTATTAAATCAAAGAGAAGAGTGAATAAAACCAAGCGTCATTAACTAATAATGGAAAAGAATCTGATCAGCCATCACTAATCAATCAGGTGTAATAAAGGTGTAACTAAAGGGTTGTGTAATTACTTCTAGGCTGGAGACGAGCAAAACGAATAAAAAGTTAGATATATTTTCTTTACCTGCAGATAAACGTTTTCTATTTTCTTGATCGCACTAAACACCTTCATTAAAAGTTGATTTCTAACTCAGGGGGCAGCAGATTGTAGTTTACTATGTTTATTAACTCATTTACGAATTTATAAATGTATTTATATGCATTGAATTGAATGTATTAATGTAACGGATTCACAAACACAATAGTGTTATTTCATTTGATTGATTAGAAAATTGATTGGACTCAGCTGTGAAATACTAGATTGATGGGCATGCAGTGGGCATGCAGTGGGCATGCAGTGGGCATACGCTTTGCTAACTGCCTTCCCTCCTCCAGTATTCCCTTACCTGGGCACATGCACCCTGGTATTTTTGGAGGCGACAAATTCCTGTTGCTGTCAAGCTGCAGCAGTCTGCAATGCAAGTGTGTTTTCTCCAGTCACCCCCCCCACCCCACCACCACCACCACCACCCAGTTTTTTTGCTTGCGGTGCTTTGCTGCAGGGTCACACAATGAAAAACGAAGGATTCCGCTGCAATCACCCACAGTTAACTCCAATTTGTGCTCGTACGGCGGCAGCCACCGCAGAGAGCGCTCCAGCTCTTCCCGTTCCTGCTCGGCCGCGTGCAGATGGGCGAGCAGAATGCTTTGATTTTCTTATCTTTGGAGTTGAGATCCATGAGGAGGTTGGTGTCGTTCGCACATGCTGAAATATCACTCAGTACCAAAGAACCGTGACTGCTAGGTATAGTCCTGCCAGCCACTCAACACATACGTCAGCGCACTCGGGCACATTGACGCAGGCTGAAAAGGCCAGTGTGTTCTTGTCGCACGACTTGCCATTAATGAAGCTTGGTCAGGTGTCGCCTTTAGCTTCGCATAACCGTCTCCTACTTTTCAAAACGGGGGTTGTTTAATGTCGCGCCTGACACATCCAACACAGATGTATGTAAGTAAGGTGAATTAAGCTCTAAAAATCACATTTGAAAATATCCCCAGCATAATCCATTTGTTAAAATTAAAAACCTGTATGTCAGGTAGAGACAGTGGCCTCTAACTGAGCTGTAGTCGTTTGCTATCGTCTGTCTAAGGAATGATGATCTCACCAAGCTCTCACCAATACATGACAACTTCTGAGTGAGGGCGGCTTTGATGGACAGTGCTGAAGACGCTTCACCGTTCTCCTGATTAGCTGAGGGGACATCTTAAGGTAGGGTGACCATGTTTTCAAGATTAAAACTGGGACACTTTTTTTTCACTATATATATATATTAAATATCTAGACGACTTTGAGAAAAAAAAAAATATATATACACAGTGTATATATTTTTTTTTTTTCTCAAAGTCGTCTAGATATTTAATTCTTATTTCTTCTCTGTATGCTGCTGCTGGGACACTGCAATTTCCCCATTGCAGGATAATAAAGATCTTTTCTATTCTATTCTGTATATATTTGGCAAATTCTCACCAAATATAAGAGATTTTATTGTACTCAAGTGAGGTGATGGAACATTGACTTGCTCTGTCTGTTAAGAACCATAAATAATGCCACTAGTGTATGTTTAACACCAGTGCTTGGCCAAAGAAAACGTGTCTACTAAAACAGACAAAAGTGTACAACATGAAACTGTTTTGAATGTCAACATGTATTAACGGCTGAGTTGTCTGTGTAGATTCTCACTCATCCAGGTCATAGTTATCCAACGTTAGATCTCTCTGTGTCAACTGGACTGAAAGGTTTCCTTGAAAACGTTTCGCCCTCTCTCCAGAGAGCTTCTTCAGTTCTAAGTTTGCTGGGGCAGAGCTTGAAAATATAGCCCTGTGGACTATCGGCATGTTAATGGCCCGGGTGGTCACCTGAGAGTCCTTGGCAGGGTCGGTCACCTAGTTTCGGTTGGGGTGCTTCCCCTTTGTCAGTTGGGTCACATGTTAATGAGTCTCCAGGTCTGGTCAAACGGTGTGAATGTTTGGATTGCTGACGAAATGAGTGGAGGACTGCTTGTACGTACGTGGGTGACAGAAAGTGCCTTAGTCCACCACCTCTGTTTAAAGATGGTTTTTCCAACTTGACGTGGATAGCTTCCTTGACACCCCTCTCAAACCAGCGATCTTCTCTGGCCAGCACACGTACTTGACTGTCCTCAAAGGAGTGTCCGCTTTCTTTTAGGTGTAGGTGTCCTGCTGAGTCCTGTCCTGAAGAAGTGGCACGTCTGTGTTGGGCCATTCGTTTATGGAGGGGCTGTTTGGTTTCCCCAGTGTACAGTTCCTTGCATTCCTCCTGGCACTGACCAGCAGAGACAACATTGCTTTGTTTATGTCTTGGTATCTTGTCCTTTAGGTGGACCAGTTTCTGTCTGAGTGTGTTGGAGGGTTTCAACTATACTGGAATGTCATGTTTTTGGAGGATTCTCCTGATCTTTTCTGAAGAATCCTTTTCAAGGATTTTTTCCGTTTTCAAGGAAACCTTTCAGTCCAGTCGACACAGAGAGATTTAACTTTGGATTAACGGCGGAGCTTTTTAACTGCACAAACAAAACAAGTGCATGAGGCATACTCTGGAGTATCTTTGTGAGCCTTGGTGTGTCACACTGGAGTGGACCTTTTCCAGGAAGCTGCGGTTTGCACCGATCCTTTCAGAGAACTCAGAGCAACTATCAAGAAGGTTAAACGAGCGGCGCTTTCAAGGGGTCCAGCCCCATGCGGATTTATGGACCAATAAGCATCAAGCTACAGACACGCGGAGAACGGAGGAGCTTTTTAATTGGTTCAGATTACAGATCGCTATGACAACCGTGTGATTGACATACACATGGGCCAACGACAACGAGTTTCAACCGGACTGCGCCGTTATGGCTTTAAATGACTCGCTGCCAGGTGTAGCGTGTTGTTGATAAAAGAAAAGAAGAGAGAAAATTGGATGCCCGGGACGGACCTTGCGTAAAACCGGAACAAAACAAAGGGCCTGTTAAAATCCGCTGGGACACGGGACACAAGGCTCAAAACCGGGACTGTTCCGGGTAAAGCGGGACGTCTGGTCACCTTGTCTTAAGGGTCCTTTATGAGAAACATAACATAAATAAATAAACCTGTTTTCACTGATGAGGATGAGGAAGCGGAGCTGCCTGAGCAAGGCAGCTCCATGGAGAGCTGCTGACTCCCTGACCAGGCTGCTGACTCCCTGACCAGGCTGCTGACTCTCTGACCAGGCTGCTGACTCCCTGACCAGGCTGCTGACTCTCTGACCAGGCTGCTGACTCCCTGACCAGGCAGGCCAGTGAAAAACTATTCACGCTCTGATCAAATTACAAAACTAACTGTGGATATGATTATAAGGTCTTTGTTGAAAGTGTCACTTTGAATTTCTTTCCCCTGCTGTGTCGCAGTGTTCAAAGAGCTCATGCCATGGTTGTTTCATTAATATTTCAATAACCTTCAGTGAGGAATAGAAGCATATAAACATTCTCGCTCATTTTTACGGCTATGAAGCAGAATGAGTTTGCAATAAAACTGCGGCGACACCTTGCTTTGATTGTAAACTCACATTGCTGGGCTGCTCTGACAGCAGAAGAGCTCAGCAGATAATGGAGATAGTTGATGCCAGCAGGCAAACGGGGCAACCGTAGCTTTGTCTTTGGGAGATAATTGCACCAGCGCAGCTTTCCGTGTTCCCCGGCCTCATCACATGAATGTTCTATGAGAGTCCAGGAGCAGAGATGTTTGAGCTGCATGCATAATGGATGTGTTTTATGTCTCGCGGAACTTAAGAGCAAACCAAGTCCGACTCGACGGTGCTGCGGCGTAGGAAACATCACGGAGAGAAAAAGAAGAACTGAGCCGTGCGTGTCAGAGTTTCACTGGAGTGTTTAGAAAATTGGGAACACATATTAATAGGTAATTATTTAATCTAATCTGGACCGCACAGTCCTTGAATTTCCTGGGGCCTTATTAAACTTGTAATTTACACCTTACGGTTGTGACATTCAGGCTGTGGTTT
This sequence comes from Pao palembangensis, assembly GCA_015343265.1. Taxonomy (NCBI): domain Eukaryota; kingdom Metazoa; phylum Chordata; class Actinopteri; order Tetraodontiformes; family Tetraodontidae; genus Pao; species Pao palembangensis. The sequence goes on from CM027097.1 coordinate 1,415,712, forward strand.
TATCCATAGTTACAGTGAATTAATATGGCAGCCAAGCCTGCTGCTCAAGGGCAACAGCTCACTCGGGAATTAAAACTACATTTCTAGCTCAGCCATGAGCCTGGTTTACTTGAACCAGTGCAGTGTTTTACAACACCGTAGTCTGTGACACCTACACCTCACATAGTATCCTCTGTGTGTGTGTGTGTGTGTGTGTTGTGCAGTTTCGTGTGTACAGTTTGGGGACCCAGAGCTTTCTTGCACTCCATATTCAACACATTTGGTCTTAACCATCTATTTTCGGAGACTCGCCATGTTAATCCTGTGCTCCTCATAGATATCTTAGCATATTATGAGTTTACAATAAGCCTGAAAATAAAACTTTATGAAATCCGCCACAAAATACTCTCCTCATTCCACCAAAACATCACTGGCAGCGGTAGCCTCCAACACTGATGCGGTTGCTAGCTGCACAGTACCACTTCTGCAGCCACTAATAATAATAATAATAATAATTCTTATTCTTGTTTCAGCGTATGTACGGTTCATGTATCCGATGTTATAATTTGTTGTATGAGTGTGAGTCCACTTCAGTGGGGTGTTCGGACCGCTCTGGCATTTAAAGAGACTCTTCTGTTCAGGCTTGTTATCGCTCATCTCTGACAGCTTGGTCCCCAGTGAGACATGACCATGAAGGTCAGTGATTCAAAGTATTATCATCTATAGCGCACAGCAGCAGGTTCAGACCATAGGCTACCCTCCATACAGCTGCAGAAACTCTTCTTTATATTGTATTGTAAATATCTTCATTTTTAAATATAATATGTGATGCTTATCTGCCGCTTTTCCGCTGTAACAATGTAGCAGTATTGTAAATGTTTGACACGAACCTCCGCCGTGGACAGTGTGTGTTGCCGCTGTGGCTTTGTGTTGCGAGGACGAGACATCTTCTGTTTGAGTAGAGGCCGAAAGACTACGCGAAATCTGAGATGTGATGTAAATGAGGCAAGTCGCTCTTCTGATAAATCCTCTGTCAGTTTTTTGGTGAATGAGAATCAGAGAGCCCATTCACAGCAAGCAAGCAAAAAGGTTAATTAGGCAGACAATAAAGAGGCAATTTCAAGATCGTCACTTCGACATCTACTGGAATTGTTAACCTTCCGAACTACACGTCTTTACAGCAGTTCTTTCTTTCTTTCTGTCTTTCTTTCTTCCTTTTGCTGAATAAGCTAATCTTAACCCTCGTGGCTCTTATGAAAATACCTCTCTGTCACTTTTGATAAATGAGATCAGTGTAACGAGGAGAAAAACAGCGCACACAGCCGTGCAGGAAGAATTCCAAATGGGCAGTGTAGCAGAAAGCGACACTGCAAAAGTAACATGCTTATGTCTCGGTAAACATCAATGATCATGTACGCAGCGCGCGTGTCTGTGTGTGTGTGTGTGTGTGTGTGTGTGTGCGTGTTACGTTTTTAGATAAAGAAACCGCCTCGACGCCAGACATAATCAGTTCACGCGTCACACGTTTGCCAGCACAATATGAAAATTATCTGGGATTTTCTTTTGTCGGCTTTCTTCAACATGGCGACCAGAGCGTGAAGATGAAACGATAAACCTCCATGTCAGATTTTTCCCAAACAATCACATTTTTCAACATAACCGTATAGAGTGCAGCATTTTAGATTTGCTGCAGGCATGAGACACCTTAGGGTGCATATCTGTGCATAATCTAGATTTAATGAGTATATTTCTGCACTAATTGTTGCCTCCAGAGTCATAGGCTGTGATCGCAGCCCCATTGATCATCCCAGATTCCAGCAATTCATGAAATAGACAGATTTTAACACCAATCAGACTTGAATTAGATTAAAAGACAATATTGGCCCTTTTCGGATTTTCCAGACATAATAAAAAATCTAAAGTTGTGTTTGAATGTAAATTGTGTAAAGTAACTTAAATGTATTTATTTCCAAACTTTGCTGTCTGTGCCGGGCCTCTGGAGGACACTCCAGCTTCCGCAGCAGTGGTGAACCTTCAGGAGATTTAATATTGACTACAATTTTATCACTGGTGTTTGTCAGGAAAGCGCCCAGAGCCATATCACCAGGCCCGTCTCCATGCGAGGCTAACGGCTCGCCTCTGCAGATAAGCCTGCTGTTGAACTGGTTCTGGGCTGGTTGCTATCAGCCCGGGGCTGGACAAGCAAAGCCATGTTCAGCCAGGCCCCCGAGGGTCAGCGCAATCTCATCTGTCAGCAGCTGTGACGAGTGTTCCCATCAAGGCCCTCACTGATTACAGCTATCCAGATTCTGATCAATGTGCGACTTGTCCTACGGTCACGCGGCCGTCACGCTTGATTTGTCGTTTTATTTTGTTAACTCACTGACCTCCTCAACGTGCTTCCTGAGCGGATGGTTTACTGGACAGTCTGTCTCCCTGTGCTGCTCTTTGTAAAAGTCTTTGTAAAGACTTTTTGTGTCACACTATATTTTACAGCGAGGTTTGGTGAGAAAATGCAGGCAGACGCGGGAAAACGTTCCTGTGGCTCTGAGGAGACAGTGCTAGCCAGTGTGGCCCAGTTCTGCACGCACCAATGCAACAGTCGGCCATGACATGATTTGTAACACAGAAACAAAAAACAACACCAACAGTTTTGTAATATCCAGCATCTTGGATGGTAACAATGCAAGTCACATGACTAAAATATGTTGAATAGTAGATTATTTTCTTTATACAGATTTAAAGTTGCTTAAAAACAGTATTCACAGGGACAAATGTAATTCCTGCAACAGGTTAATTGTAAGAACTGCTTTTAAATCGATGTTTTTCTTCAGTAATTTTTGTTCAGGATCTATTAAAAGCTATCGCAGACAACCACCAAAGTTTTATGTAATCTCACCTGGTTCCAACCGAGACAAAAGTTTCATTAAAATCTATTTTTTGTTCTGTATAAATGTCCTCACAAAGTAGAGGCAGGTAAAGGTTCAATAAAATTCCTTTTTCTTCCAGCTAAAAGAGAGTTTTTCTTTGCTACTGTTGCCTCAAGCATCTGCTTTAGGGGGTCCTGGATCCAGGTTGTGTAAGATTGAATTAATATTAGAGTTGACTACGGCAGGTTTGTAAAAGTATTTTATGAGTGCTGCTTACATCTCTTACATCCTGTCTATAGGTTCAGACTGTGTGTATCTCAGTCTAGACTGCAAATATGCTGAAATCAGATCTTGTACTGGTACTTAACAATAAGTCTGTTCGTTTTATTTACATTTACCTTGTTTTTTTTTTTTATTTCTTACACAGACCCTTTTGCATGACGCGACCATGGACCACCTTATCTGCTGCCTGCTGGTCCTGGGATCCACACTGATGACCACTTATGCATGTCCCAAGTACTGTATCTGCCAGAATTTGTCGGAGTCTCTGGGGACATTGTGTCCCTCCAAAGGCCTTTTATTTGTGCCTCCTGACATTGATCGCAGTACAGTGGAGCTCCGACTAGGCGGCAACTATATCCTCCGTATCACACAGCAAGACTTCGCCAATATGACTGACCTGGTGGATCTAACCCTTTCTAGGAACACAATCAGTTATATTCAGCCCTTCTCCTTTGGTGACTTGGAAACACTGCGCTCACTTCATTTAGATAACAACCGCTTGATGGAGCTCGGCCCCGATGACCTGCGAGGTTTGATCAACCTACAGCACTTCATAGTTAACAACAACCAACTGGGGCGCATTCATGAGAAGTCCTTTGAGGACATGGCATCTGCCTTAGAGGATCTAGATCTCTCGTACAACAACCTCATTTCTCTTCCGTGGAATTCTGTCCGTCAGATGATTAACCTGCACCAACTGAGTGTCGACCACAATCTGCTTGACTTTATTCCGGAGGGAACCTTCACTGATTTGGAGAGGCTGACTAGATTAGACTTGACTTCTAATCGCTTGCAAAAGTTACCCCCAGACCCCATCTTTGCCCGAGCCCAGGACTCAGTCATGCTGACAACACCGTATGCTCCACAGCTGTCTCTGAGTCTCGGTGGAAACCCGATTCATTGTAACTGTGAGATGCTTTGGCTGCGACGGCTTGAGAGAGACGACGACTTGGAGACTTGTGCCTCACCCGCTGCACTCAAAGGTCGTTATTTTTGGCAACTGAAGGAGGAAGAGTTTGTGTGTCAGCCACCTCTCATTACCCAACACACTCACAGAATCGTCATCTTAGAGGGCCAGGCAGCTAGCTTGAGATGTGAAGCAACTGGTGACCCTTTGCCGACCATTCACTGGATCTCGCCCGACGACAGGCTGCTGAGCAACTCCTCCCGGACCCAGGTGTACGCCAACGGCACCCTTATCATCACTATCACCACTTCAAAGGACTACGGCAGTTTCACTTGCATCGCTGCTAACATAGCCGGGGAGTCCATAGCCGTTGTGGAGGTTTCCATTGTTCAACTTCCTCATCTCAATAACGACGTCGGGCAGCCAGCGGTGCCAAAGTCACGCCTCTCTGATATTACCGCAACCACCAAGATGAGCAAGGAACCTCCCAAGACCCAACCAGACAGGACTGTATCGGTCTCTGAGGTAACAGCCATTTCAGCTCTCGTCAAGTGGACGGTTAGCAAATCATCTCCCAAGGTGAAGATGTACCAGCTCCAGTATAACTGCTCCGATGATGAGTTTCTGATCTACAGGTAAAAGAAAAAAAGTTACACTATATGTTATACACTAACAACCACCATGTACATTTAATAGATTTGGGCATTTCTGTAGAACAGAATAGGAAGTCTACCTTAATACTAAGTATAATTATCTCTCCAAGTGTGACACCAGGAAACGGTGCCTATAATATATATGTGTGTGCATGTGTGTAAGAGCTTGTCCGATACTCAATTCAAGAATTAATTAAAAAGATGTATTTCAGATATTTTTACACTGATAACCGCAAATCAAATTTATCAAAATATTGCATTCAGTAGTTGTCTGCAGCAAAAGCCACTCTTGCGCAGTGATTTGTGACGTGTTGCGCTCTGAAATCCCACAAATGAGACCCTTTGCGATGAGGCTTGAACTGTATTTCATTCAAAATGTATCAACCCAAATGTATTTAGAGCCCAAATTCACGAGCATTGTATCCCTCTGTCTTTAGACCCTTGATGTAGGTCATAAAAACTTAAAAAAAAAAAAAAAAAACATTTTTGGGAAAAAGAAGAAACGTGAAGGAGAGCCACTGGTGAGGGATCCCAGCAGTGTCAGCCTACAGCACGGTAACTGAGGGCATTTCTGTGTTCACCTTAATCGTAAGCCTCTTCAAAAAGGAAGGTTTTAAGTCTAGTTTGAAACACTGACACTGTGTCCGGATCCGGACTGAGAGCTGGTTCCAAAGAATAGGGGCCTGATAGCTGAAGGCTTGGTCTATGTGGATGTCCTGATTGAATATAACACAAGGGTCCTTACAGTGGTGCTGGAGGCCAGGGTTAATGCCACCCAGCAAGGCTACATCAGTAGAAAATAAATGTGTCCTTCAGGTGTTTTAGGCCTAGCGTCAGTTTTATCTCTGTTCAACTTTAGGAAATTTCTGGTCAGGCAGGTCTTTATATCTTCTAGGGAGGCCTGGAGTTTGAGGAGCTGATTAGTTTGGTCTGGCTCTACTGAAAAAATATAACTGGGTGTCATCAGCACAACACCAGAGGTTTATTGAATGCTTCGCGGTAATACAATGAAGGGAAAGCATGTATAAATGAAACAGAAATGGACCGAGCACTGAACCTTGTGGAACTCCAGATGATTTGGTATTAACATAGACAAGCTGCGGCATATCTGATAGATCTAAGTCAGTTTAAGGTGGACCCTTTAATGCCAAGTCATTTTTCTATTCTTAGTAATAGAATGTGATGGTCGATTGTGTCAAAAAGCAGCAATCGGGTCTAACAGGACAAGAACGGACATCAGTCCTTTATCTGATGCTGTAAGAAGATCATTACTGACTTTCACAAGTCCTGGTTCTGTACTATAACGAGCTCTAAATCCTGACCGAAAATCCTCGAAAAGTCTGTTGCTTTGGGGATAGTCACATAATTGGCTGGCAACTGCTAACTCTAGGATCATAGACGCAACGGGAAGGTTGGAGACTGGCCTATAATTAGCTGACACTTCTGCAAGTATAGTTTTTTTCATTAGCGGTTCAATGAGAGCTAATTTAAGACTGCAGTAGATGTATGCGAATCTTTACTGGAAAAAAGGGTTGTAAACAAAGCTGTGGATAGCATTTGTTGTTATTTTAAGAATGAAGTGCCTGAGTAGCAATTCAGCATTCGGTTTAGCTATAAAAATATTGTGCATTAGTACTTTCAATAAGATTTAATAAAATAATCTTAACTGTAAAATGTTATAATGTAAACTTGTACAATCAGCTGACTCCTCTTAGCCTCTTAACATTTCATATGTGCCACTGTTGGCACAACACTACAAACTTATTCTTTTAGATTCATCTGTTAAACAACCAACAAGCAGCTGCATGTGTGACCTGAATTATCCTATTTCAAATAGCAGCTACAGGGATTAATTAGAGTACCAATTAAGTACCAATAAGTTAATATCAACAGTCTTAAAATGAGAGGTTAGCCAGGACATGTCGGAAACTGTCATACATACTGTAGCTGTAGTTAATTTTTTAATATTTTCAATAATTTATAGTAAAATATGCATAATGTGTTGAGTTTGTTTATGGGCAGAAAAACGTCTACTCAGAAACAGGCCTTTTATACTTGTTGTGCTGCGTGCTTTAACACAATGTTTAAGCAAAGTGACCTGAAAAAATTAAAGAGGTTTGATTTGCTGCACCTAGTTATCAAGGAACGGCCTCACGTTGACGTCAAATGCAAGAAGAAAGGTGGCGTTGGCAATTCTGGAGGAAAACTACAAAAACGACAAGTCATTCACAGTTTCATTGAAATTTGACTTTAAGAACCCTGAGATAAAATGCAAATTGTTATCAGACAAGGATGTTCCGAGTTTTCAGGAGACGCAGTTTATGCAGGTTTTCTCCTCCTGTCTGGGCACTGAGAGTAACAGCAGCACTTTGAAGGACTTTGACAGAGCTGTCAGACATGTATCAGCAGGCTGAACATTTGCCAGCCAAGAAATTGCTCTTCTCATACTTTCATATTTATTAGGGGTTAGAGTTAGGGGTTAGGGTTAGGCTGTCAAACAATTACAATGGTTTTTTTTTTTTAAGCAAATTAATCAGAGGGTTGTGGTGGATTAATGACAATTAATCCGAATTAAATATCATTCATTTTTCATCTATATTAATCATGTTTGATTTTTACATGAGAAAACAGGATCTAGAAAGAAGGGAAGGGGCTTTGTCCCAAGCTGGGTGACGCGTTAGTCAAAGTGCTAGCAGAATCCCTGATGAACATAGGCTTCACCTTAATGTAGTATTTTAAGACAGAAGTGCTTTGGTTAAAAAAAAATAAAAAATAAAAAACAAAAACTTCCTACAGTGCACAACACTGGCCTTTACATAACCACTGAGCCAAAGCGATGACTTTTAATTGACATTTTTGCTTCTGCTTCATGCAGGTGGATGATAAATTTTAGTTGATTTTAGTTTTATTTGTGGCTGCCATCACAAAAGGCAAATTCATACCCAGTTAATGCTGAAACAAGGTTGGTCTGTAATTAGTGTCAGTGGGGTCGTCATGGTGACGATTATTGACAAAGTGCTGGCAACATATCCTTTGGCAGCCTTGAAGGTTTCCTCTCCTTCCACTAATAACACTCCCAAGCAGCTCGTTTGTGTCTCTTTGAGGGAAGCGGTCGAACCCTGTGCCTAATTCCTGTGACTTGCATTCGCTCCTCATCGAAAGACCAGTCACGCAACATATATACAAACCTCCGGTAACGAGGTCAGATGTGTGCAACCTTACAGCTAACGTATCCACACGGTGTCAGCCGGAGGTCTTTCTGCCTGTAAACAAATTCCAGGCATGCGTGCATAATTATATTATAATAAATGAGTGAAAGAGTCTTTACTTGCACCTTAAATCAATGTGGGTTAGCGCTGTCATATCTATGGTTATACCCTTGTGAGTGTTTCTAGCTAGCTAAAGCTAGCTAAAACAGCCCATGTGAAGATGAGGATGATGATGGGGGTATGGTACGATAGCGGTCCTAATTGTTTGTCTTTATTCAGGATGATTCCTGCATCCAGCAAGGCTTTCCTGCTGACCAATCTGGTATCAGGGGTCCGCTACGATCTGTGCGTACTGGCTGCCTGGGACGACACTGCGACCACACTCACGGCCACTAATGTTGTGGGCTGCACCCATTTTTTCACCCAGGAAGACTACCCTGTCTGCCAGTCTCTGCCCAGCCGGCTTCTTGGAGGCACAATGATTCTGGTGGTGGGGGGGATCATCGTGGCAACCCTGCTTATCTTTATTGTTATCCTCATGGTGCGCTACAAAAGTGCAGATCCTGAGTCTGTGGTGGGGAAACTGGCCAGCGTGTCTCACACACACTCCCAGACCAACGGGGGTCGTCTTGGACAGAATGGACTCTTTATGCTACCCTCTCAGCCTCAGCCGGAGACAAAGGTCAAGGCCAAAGGCAGCCAGCAGGAGCAGGTGGTCAAGTTCAAGACCGGCTCTCTCCAGAGCAGCCTGACCGCATCTTCCTCTTCCTCGGGATCCATGGATGGGGGCTCATACAGTCCCAATTCCACGCTTGCCAGCATCTGGAGGTCAGCTCACTCCAAACACCGGCCCAACCTCGACCACCTTTTAGGTGCACTTGCTTCACTTGAGCTGCAGGGGTCACAAGGTCACGACCCTGGAGCCTCCAGCAGCAGCAGCGCAGCCATGGCAGTGGCAGCCAGATCAGACAGGGAGCCGCTGCTGGGCCGGACACTGGACACCAGTCTCAGCCGGCTCCTCGTGCTGCCTACGGACTCCAGGCCCAAAAGGAGCCAATCCTTTGACATGGGAGACGTGACAGATTGTGGAGGCGCCCAGCTCCGCAGCAAAGCACGCAGGCTGAGCAGCATTTGGACTAAAAGGAGCCTGTCGGTCAACAGCATGCTGCTGCAGTGTGAGGAAGAGGAGGGCGACCCAGGGGGCAGCACACTAGACAATGCTGACTGGGTGATGGAGAGCACCGTCTAGAAACAGTCACGCCAAAACAGACCGACAGCCTTTATCCCTCATGAGAACACACACGTTTCCTTTTCCACGCTAGCCAGTGAGAAAGGACAAGCAAAGACTCCACAGTAAAATAGTGACAAAGCATCTTCTGGAAAATCAAGCCTTCACGTTGTCCACACAGGGGTCGGCCATTTCCATGACTTGATACTCCACTGTATAACAATTTAAAGGATGTAAAGTAAATGTTTTATATTTTTTTATGTTACTAGTCTTATAATACTGGTGCAGCCAATATATCCTTTGAAATAGATAATAATAATAATAAATAATACAATCATCCTGACTTAATTTACCCACTGAACTAGACTAAACTATGGTGGAGCAACCTCTGAATATAATAATACAAAGGTCTCATCGAGCTACTACCCTGATACTCTATTATGAGGACTTTTGAATCTGGAATTTGATTGAAATGCAAAATTGAAATCCAGGGAGAGCACCTCCAAAATCCTAAATGATACAGCCGAGTCCTAATTTATCTAAATGATGACAGTCTTTTTTTGTTTGTTTGTTTTGTTTTGGTTTTTTTACATTGATATAACAAGAGTTATGAAGTGGAATGGTGAAAATATTTAAATGTGGGATTTTCCACTGATGAATTCCAACCATTTTGCTCCTAGTGCCTCCAGTTTGAGGGACTCAAAAGAATTTGTGAAATCTATATTTGTGAAAACACAAATATAATTTGGTTTTAATTTAATTTTGTGCATTGTACAGAACTTTCTTTTTTCTTTTTTTCTTTTTTTCTGTCTTTGTGATTTTGAAGCTCAAAAGTCAGCATATTTAGGCTTTTAATTACCCCTCCAGTGTGATTTTGGGGCATGCAGCAACAACAGGTTGGCTAAATGTAACCATTGCTTAATGAATAATTTGAACGTTAAAGTGCACAGGCAGAACTCTCCTGTTTAGTTAGGAACGCCACAGCATCGGAGACCTTGTGAACCCAGCGGTGATATTGTTCCAGCAGCGTGAACGTGCTGTGTTCCCTTAAACGCCCCACGTCACGCTGACTCATGCAGAGAATAAGTGGAGCTGAGCTAAGAGAGTCAGGATTGAAATGAGCTGTGACACACCCTCTAATTGTGTTTTCCTCCTACCTTCCCACTGCACCGGAGCTCGGGCTGCAGTGCTTTTTTTCCCCCAGATCCTCTGCGAGCGCAAAGGACTGGGGTTGTCTCTGTGAGAAACGCACTCCAGTCAAGCTAACGTGCATATCTTTGGACAGGTCCTTGGTCTGAGGGAGGATACAAAGCAAGGAGGAGAGGAGGTAAGGAGAAAAGAATTCAAAGCACTGCTATACCTGTATGTACATACATCCTTTCCAAATACCCCAAAGCTCCTAAACGTGGAGGTACTGTGACTGAAATGGTTGTAAATTTGGTACCAGACTTTTTGAGAAACGTCCTGAATTAACTCTGAATTAAATCTGTTCTTTGTTCAAATCTGAGTTTGTTGAATATCCTTTGAAGTGGTGTAGTCAGGTAAAAATGGTGATCCTCGTATGGTCCATGGTCGTACAATCAATATTTTGCTGGATGGTGAACTCTAAACTGTATAAACTGTATATATGTGTTTGTGATGGCTGCTTTGTATGATTCCAATTTCTGATGTACAAAATCACTTGTGAATTTCTATGTAATACTGTTTACATTGTGGAGCTTACAAAGTACGTACTGTATGAAAAATGGCTCGATCGTTTGAACGCTCATCATATCAGCTTGTGTAAGCATCATTTGAAGGTATTATTTTCTTATCTATGGCACCACTGTATGTAATATTAATTGTGTGATATTCAAATGCCAAGTTATGACAAATGTATTGTGGGATAAGAATAATTATATTAGTTACTAGGTGTAAGGAATATACATCAGACGCATATTTGCAGCTGCTTCACAATGCATTTCTATTTTTTATATATATATTTTACATTTACATGTGACCTGGAGACTGCAAAGCATTTTTTTTCCCCCTAAGGAACATGTTCACACAAATAAAATTTAGAGCTAAGCTGTTAACAAGTAAAACAATGTTGTCAAAATAATAATAAAAAAAACTGCTAATGAAAGCGTCTGTGTTAGAAATTCAGTAAAAATTGATTTACTTTTTTTTTTTTTTTTTGCGATGTTAAAAGTTCATGTTAATGTTGCTGTAAAACGTTAAAAATGTGTCAAACCATAAATGTTCATTTCCACTGCTCTTCAAACACAACACAAATTTTGTTTTAATTATAAGGAATCCTAAGACCACTGTGTTATCACCTCGGCAACAATTTACTGACTTCTTAGAAATTAAATCTAATAAACTGCAAGCATTACCACATGCATGTTTTTCAAGCATGATGACACAATGACACAAATACTGATTTTCCTGATCATCCTGCATTTCCATCGGTCAAGATTAGAACACCAGTAATGCAGATGTATCTGCATTACTGGTAAAAAAAAAAAAAAAAAATTAAGAGACCACTGCAAAATTATCAGTTTTCTGATTTTCACTATTTATAGGTGATGTGTTTGAGTAAAATAAACATTTTAGTTTCATTCTTTAAACTACTGCCAACATTTCTTCCAAATAAAAACGTAAACATGCAGAGATGCTGATTTCAGAAACACCTGGAGTGGTCTCTTTATTTTTTCCAGAGCTGTAAACATTATGTTTTGGGTTTTTTTATTTGTTTTACAAACCCGCCACCTAGTGGCGTATTATGATATCAGCAAATACAGCAAAAAAATATCAAACGAACTCCAGATCTCATGATCTCATGTGGATTTAAAACGTAGTACATTGAATTATATTAATTTGCAAAGACTATAATTTGCCTTTTCCTCTATCAAAGTATTAGAGCCACATTTAAAAGAACTAGAACTACTATAGCCTTCTCCTTATCAAATATTTCATTTCTCCAGCCAAAGGATATGCTTGTTATATAATTTTATCATTTTTAAAGTACATTCCTGCATGTTTCCGTTGGTTTTTATCAATATCAACAAAGCTAATAATTTAAATATTGAAAGACATTACGTTGGGGGACTTTAACAAAATGTTTGTTATTTTACTGTCATTTGTAATCACACACGTTATTGTTTCATTTATTTCTGGATGGATTTTCTTTTTCTTTTTTTTTTAATTACTGTACCAAACTCGGGCTGGAATCCGTTGGGATGGTTGTACAATGCAAAAGCTAAAGTGTTGTTCCAGAGCAGCTGTTCTCATTTTTTACCTGTTATTTTAAATTGATATTCATGTGGTTAAAACTCTTGTTTTTTGTACGAAGATAAGACTAAAAATTGTGAAAGACACAGTGTCAGAGCCTTTCCTTTGTGATTCTGCTTCCCATTGATGATTCACTGATGGAAATCAGTACATCGAAAGACAAAAGTGTTAATTAAAACAACATGAAGGAAATTAAACAAGAATGAGATTACATCTACATTACAGCACAAACAATATCCATTACAGTAGATTTCAATGATGTGTTTGCATTTTCTTCAAACTGTCTCTGCACAAAAATGCAAAGTTTGTTAAGACTAAAGAAAGTCCTGAGCATGTTTTTCTGCTAGGCTTTAGCGTCTACTTTTGAGCTCCTGCTGTCTTTTCGGTGAACTTGCCTCCTGCTGCAGATTCCTTTGCGCTTAATTGGTGGTCCTGTCACAAATGTGTCCATACTAGCGGTGAAACTTGCGTTTTTGTTTTTGTTTTACATTTTTTAAAGACCCTAGCGCCATCTGCTGGACGTAACTTGACAGTGGAAACGGCTGTGAAATTGGCCTTGCAAATGAGGTGAGTCTGGCCTCCAACAACCACAGCACATCAGTAAAGACCGTTGCTGCGGCTGTTGTCATCATTCTCTAATCTAATCTCATCTCAAATCTGCTCCATTTGAGGCTCCAGTATTAGTTAAACTCAGCTGAAACTATGTATCTGCACCTGCTCAACATGGCCCTTCGGTGCTGAGCAGTGGGGCTTGAGCAGGACCTGTAGGTGTTCTGTCGAGGGCCTGCTCTTTTGGTTTCCTAGTTCCGTTCTGTGGCGTGCACCTCTTAGAACTCTCAGGCCCCTCACACTGGCCCCTCACACGCTGATGGAAGCATGACAGCACATCTTTTTTTTTTTTAAGTTGTGAAGCAGCTGAAAGATTTTCTTGCTGCGTTAGAAAACAACAGCGACAGGTGTGAAAATCTGGAGGACAAAATTTAAAAAAAAAAAAAAAAAACACACTTAAGCTTTATAATGATCCAACTCAACAGCTTTATTTCTTTAAGTAGGAGACAGACACATATACATACATATAAATGGTTGTGACCTAGAGACATGGAGATTTTGATCTTTTATTCTCCTTACAAACTCACCGGTGACACCATTTTGCATTAAATCTAGTTATTATTAGTATTATTCAGAGAAACGGAACAAATTCAGCAATAAAGCCAGAATAAAAGATCTGAACAAAGCTCGCTGCGTGTTGAGGCCTGGACCACAGCGCAGGAGCCAGAAACGTCCCCCAGACGTTTCACATGGTCATCGGGGTTTCTGGTCCCTCACCTCCTCGGAGCGAGCAGCTGTCCTGGCCAGCTCAAATCTCCCTTCCCCAGGAGCCGCCATCCACCTGTGGGCTGCTTCCCTCCGACCTTCTGCTCTCTGACCTGCAGCAGGCAGCCTGCACGCCGGAGAGCATCACCAGGGCCTGCCCAGGGGGGAATCCAGCTGGAGGAGGCGGCACTGCAGCGGTCCCCAACCCCCGGGCCGCGGACCACTACCGGTCCGTGGGTCATTTGGTATCGGACCGCACATAAAGAAGAAATAACTTGTATTACTTTGTTCTATTTATTATCTGAAACTGAACTATGTTTTATTTTGAAAAATGACCACATCCTCTTGGTTACATCCGCCTACGGCTCACTATTGACACGTTTAATATAATATTTAGAAAACACCACAGTTTTCACGAGGGTCATATCTTCTTTTGTTGTATTTATCCGCCTCACGTTAAAGGGCGCTCCCTGAAAATACTGTCTGACATTAAACCGGTCCGTGGCGCAAGAAAGGTTGGGGGCCGCAGGTGTAAGTTACAGCCAGCACCAGGCAGATAAACGCCCGCCTGCCTCCCACCTTCTGCCTGGTGCTGGCAGGGATCAGCGTTTAACTCAGCCAGGTGATTTTACCCTGCGCCCAAGTGAGGATAACCCAGAATATTTCTGTGACCTATGACCCCCGACTAATGACGCAGATGAACACATGTTCATAAATCTGCAATCGGCGCGGCGGGCTGACTGACGGAGACGCGGAGGAGGAGGAGGAGGAAGAGGAGTTACATTATGCAGCTGCTTTTTATACAACTGCACACCTTCAGGAAGTCTGACACTTTTCCTTTTTTCACTCCCCAAGTGTGTGTGTTTCTTCCACAATGGGATAATTCCAGTGAGGCTGAGGGCCGCCTGCTACGCTCAGGACACCTTTACTGTGATTCCCTGCAGCTGGATTCCAGTGGAAAGACCAGCATCAACCCCAGCAGGGGGTGAACTGTGCGTGGGGGAGCACGACACTTCCCCCGTGCACAGCTGCGTGTTGTTTTTAGGGAGCTCACAGTGGGAGTCCTGTGGTCCAAGAGAGAGCGACCTTTGACCCCTGATTCCAGTACCACAGCATGACGATGACGTCACCTCGGGTTCATTCAAGTAGACGCGCCTAAAGTGCTTTAGTTTGGGTGACGTTTCCTGGAGTTTCTGCAAGAACAGGAACTTCCGGTCCATCGCTTACCAGCAAGGACTGTGGTCTCTCCAAAGTCCAGTTTCCCGAAGCTGACGGTCTCCGGGCGGCTGCCCACCGTGTCACACGCGTCTCGCAGGCACTGCAGAGCCATGCTCTCCGCGTCCTTCTGCCGGCTCGTCTCGCCGTTCACCACGTAGGCCACGGTCACTGAGACCACGGACTGAGCCCCACGCCTCCAACCACGGAGTCCTGCCAGAGTCCCGGCCGCGGGGATACCAGACGCGCCTCCGCCGGCGCTCGTACTTTCCGCGCCGGGGTGCTCTCTTGCGGGACAAACGCCAAAGGAAGGCGCCGGTAGAGATATCCCGTCCTGGTCCTGACTCGTCTTGTTACAAGGGTCGCCCGCTGCTTTAGATTGTGAGCTGTGAGAAGCGGTTCCTCCGGCAGACCTCCACCTCCGTGGAGGGAGAAGCAGCCAAGACTCCACTAATGAGCCTGACGACGCCGCGCGCGGAGTCTCAGACGTAGAACTGACGCTCGCAGTGACGTATAGGAGCTCCAGCCAATGAGAGCAGACATGGGCGTGGCCGCAAATAAGGAAGTAAAAAAGGAGCAGTAGAGCGCCTGCAGCAGTGCAGAGAAACAAAAAATAAATGGTTTTGCGAGTTCAGTGGACAGGAGATTCTGGAAAGCATGGTGGAGCATTGGCAGGAATACCCGGCGCTTTACGATGTGTCGCACTCGCTCTACCGCAACCGAGTGGAGGAAGAAAAGAGCTGGCGAGAGCTTGATCCATACTCTTTTCTTCTTTCTTTTCGGTACATAGTAGCGCAAGCACTACTGCTGCGATCTCCTCCATGGTTGCAAATGAAGGCTAGCGCGCCGCGGCCAGGTACTTCGGTGTGACCCCCGTTTCTGTTCGTCCTGATTAGATTCTATTCAAGTCAATGCGTCAGTTTCCACTGGCTGCGGCTCCGCCCACGGCAGGGCTGGGGGGCCTCCGTCGCCCTCCGGAAAAATACGCATCGCTACTATTTTGGACGGACGGACGGAGCACACCGCAACAATGTAGCACAAGGCATCGTACGCGGCACAGGAAGTTGGGTGCGAAGAAAAAAATAAAACATCCGGAAATTTGTCAAAAATAAAAGGTTCCGTATTTAAGCGAGTTTTTTACGTTATTACGTGAATGCTGCAAGACACGTCATCGGTAACGTATCGCGTCATTTCCTGTTTCTGCTCCGTCCTACTCGTTCACTTCTCCTGGTGTTTGCTACGGTGGATTTACTGTTGTTAATTATTTGTTGCTTTTTGTTTATCCTGTTTAGTAGTACACAAGCACCTTGGTGAAAGTTTAGTAACCGCACGATCCTTTGGGTTCTATACTTCGCTCTGTCTATTTCGTTCCGCGCAGCTGCGCTCACTGCTAGCATGGCTAACTTCACTTCTCCCACCGTTTCTCCTCCGGTGTTCTGCAAAGTGTGTGAAATGTTTAGTTACTCCTCTACCTCCCTTACTGAGAGTCAAGCGTGTAGAAAGTGTATCTTATTTATAGCTCTAGAGGCGAGGCTTAGCGAGCTTGAGGCGAGACTCCGCACACGAGATAACAACGTAGCCCCTGTAGCTAGCCAGCACCAGTTAGCCTGTGCGGACCAGCCCAGCGCAGCTACTGTTAGCTGTTCCCCCGCAGCCCCCGAGCAGCTGGGTAGTCAGGGTGGTTGGATGGCGGTTCGAAGGAAGCGTAGCCTGAAACAAAGGCCCGTGGTTCACCACCAACCGCTTCATGTCGCAAACCGCTTTTCCCCACTCAGTGACGCACCCACTGAGAAACCGACCCTGGTTATTGGCGACTCTATTCTTCGCTACGTGAAGCCGACACCAGAGACCATAGTTAAATGTATCCCGGGGGCCAGAGCGGGCGACATAGAGGGAAACTTAAAGCAGTTGGTGAAAGATAAGCGCAAATTGAATTGAATAACATGTACGAATCATCTTTTTCTTGGACCGTTTTATCTCTTGTTTGTGGGTGTGTGAAACAACATCACAAGTTTGCAGCATATCTTCTAATATATGAAATAACGTAACCATAATTTAGATCTAATTTCGTTGTTTCAGAATAATCAATCTATTACTCATCTTAGGAAATATTAATAGAATTACCCATGGTAAAGTCACTAAAATCCGAACAACGATGAAATTTTACTCCTCTAGGAACAAAGAGCATCTTCTTCTGTGGCTCGTTTCAAAAACTACAAAGTGGTAATATCGCGCGGTCTTAACGTGATTTAGTTTTCAGCGTCCTGTTGAAAAAGATCGCTCTAAATACGGGACCTTTTATTTTGTCAATTTCCCGGATATTTTATTTTTTGTCTTCGCACCCGACTTCCTTTCTGGCATGCGGTGGATTGTGCTAGATTGTTGCGGCGTTCTCCGCGGACGGACGGAGGGAGACGCACCGCATCCAGTGGAAACCCGGGGTCAGTCCTTGTCGGCCACGCCTCAGAGAATCGCGCTGTGTGGACACTCCCGTCTCAGACGAGTCTTGTGTGGACACCCAACGCTTCCGCCGATCCTGCCGTGGCGCGGTCAGGCGTCTTGCTGCCCATTTGCTGTCTGTTGCATACTCCAGACAAACAGTGGTTAAACAGGCTGCCGCCGCAGGTCGACCGGAGCGGCGACATCGTTCCCAGGAGAAAACCAGGGGGCCTCAGGTCACCACATCCGCGCCTTCCTCCTCAGCAGACTCTCATGCTCGCCCAAGTTGCACACGTTGCGCGGAATGCATGGCGACGGGGCCGTTTGGTGACGAACACGACAGTACGCACGCACGGCGAGGCTGCTTCTCGTGCGCAGATACTGTAGCTCCCTGCCTAGTTTCCGCTCTTATCTCCCAGCCCAGCTCACCCACTGGGCGGAGGGAACACAGCCAGCCTGGGCGGGGATACGGCGGCCATATGTGGGCTTCTGCGGGATTTTAAGCTCCAGGAAAACAAGCACTGCGCATTTGAACGAATGACAAATGGTTTCATTGAATGAATGAAATGGCTCAGCGTCTGGACAAAATTAACTGTTTATTGTCCGAACAATAAACTTCAGACATTCATCTTCATGCGTTTGTAGTCATGGCTGAGCTGGAAGCGTTTCATAATGCTGCAAGCGGACCTAAACGTTTTGTATTAAAAATATAACAATAATTCGTAACTTTTCAACGTGCATGTCAATTGTTGCCTTTAGGCGACTCACACACTAAAAGGCCGTCTTAAATATGATAAGGTTGACATCTTGTGGTTAAAATCGGGCATTACAGTGTTTTGTCATTTTTTTTAACTTTTCTGCTATTCTGGTCTTATTCTGTTTGTCTGTGGGTGTGTTTGATTTATTGTCAGAGTTTGAAGTCAGCAGCAGTACCAGCCATCCACACATTTGATTTAATTTTATATAAGGAGCGGTGTGTAACAAAAGTGATGATTAATGATCAATTATTGAATAAATATACCGGAATGGTGTGTGTGGGGGTGGGGGTTTACACTGTTCGTACTGTTGTGACCCTCTGTAGCCACAAGATGTCGCTAATTGCCCACACAATCCTCTGTGGGCTCGCAGCAAACTCCTCAGCTTCTCCACCAGTTTCAGATAAATAGGATTACAAAAATGTAGCTTTGGGTAAATTAAAGAGTAAAACAGATGATCACATCCGAACTGTTGTCTCACCTCCACTGCTGCTATCAACACTTAAACCGAAGATTAAATAAGACGCTGCTGGAGATTTTTTTTTTTTTGTTTGTTTTTTAACTGGCGTTGTTGCATCTGCCTGATGTCTGCACATCTGGAAATGGCTGCATGAATCAGAAACAGGCAAGCCATAAAAAGAAGCATTACAGGAAGATGAAAGCCATGCTTCGGGAAGTCTGTCTGCAGGCTGAACTTCTCCTGCAGCTCCATGTGTTGGAGAAATGACCTCTGCTCCGGGTCAAATCAGGGCTTTTGTTGTTTAGTTATCAACCAAGCTCAACCATTCAGGTCATTGCTCGGGTGGATGACACATTCTGCAAGAAACACTGTATGATGCACTTCAGATGAGGTGAAAGCACATCAGGTGCTATGATGACGGTCGTACCGTATAAGCGTCTAAGCCAATTACAACCTTCTACTGCTGCTAATGACACTTTTTTAATGAACTGGAGAAAGTTAAAACAGAAAACCCAAAAATATAATATTACCTGAGGTCAGGTGAGGGTGTTTGTTAAAACCAGCCTGTAGCTGTACATTTGATAATGGACGTTAGCGCCATTAGCATCGTCAGTGTCAGCGGCTGAAAGAGTCACCCCATCAGAGCAGATTCGCTAAATAAGACTCTAAAGGTTAATCATCCGAAAGTCTTCGTGGACGCTGCTTCCCCAGGATGCTCAGACCTGTTGCGTTCACTGCTCAGACGGGCGCTGATGATTAGGAAAAGGTCATAAACGCTGACGACCTTTCGGTGGAACGCTGCCCAAGCTCTAAGCAGCGGGCGATGGGAGCAGTTAACCGTCCACTGGGCGTTCACGCCGCATCCCGCAAATAAAACCTTCCATTCTGCTCCGCCGCGGACCATGAAATAGTCCCTCGGCTCTGAAAATGGAGAGAATCACTCACGCCGAGGAATGGTGCGAAAGTTGGCTTCGTTCTGCCGTCAGGTAGGAGACGGATCCTCGGAGGCACGGGTTATTGCGGCGCTCCATAGATATCTGCCAAAGTCTACACAAACATTAGCGGCAAATGGGGAAACAAAATTACAGAAATCTGCTAAGTTTGACAAATGGCGGCCTCGGCTTTGCCACTAGCTATTAGCCAGCAATGATTAATAAGTGAGAAAATAATTGCACTTCATTGAGATTGATGACGCCCCATTTAACCTCCACTCTCATCCCGGCTGCGCCGCCAAGCGCCGAGATGAGCCTCGGACACATTACAGCTCTGCCGGCCTCACTGCAGCACACACACACACACACATACACACACACACACCCACAACGGAGGGTCTGTAATGATCCTGCAGGGCTTTTTAAAAAGCCTCCCAGCGCCCCGATCATAAGTTCATTGTTAGTAAGTGAAAAACAATGATCTCAGCACCAGGAGGCCTCTGGGAATCTCTCACTGCACCAATATAGAAGCATTTAAGTCAAACACCACGGGGAATTAACGACAGCCGAGTCGCCATTAACTCCCGCGCTAACGAGTTTGGGAGCCCCGGCCCTCCTGTAAGACGCGTCTGATTGCGTTTGCTCGTCTCTTCGGCTCTGCCTCGCTGAGGAAAAAAAAAATAAATAAATAAAACTTGCGACCGATTTTCGCGGCTCGGACAGCCACAAAAACGTCGTCTCATCCCCCCTCTCTGGCGACAGAGACGCGGCCAAGGTTATTAAAGAAGGATGTAGCAGAGCAAGATGGCTGCTGCCGTGACCAGAGGCGGTGTGGAGAGATAAATGGTTGACCCAGCCCGGTGTCAGGTTAGGATTGATGCCACTATCAGCGCCACTGCTTTCCCAATGATTTTCTCAAATCTCTGATAGAGTGTGTTATCTAGTTACTGGCATGAGGGCAACGGCCTGCAGGCACCGAGAAGGTCAATCTATGAGGACAATCTTTGTTGGACTAAATGAGAAAAAAGACCTCACAAGAAAGAATAAAAAGCAGCTGCTAGGTCTCTGGGATAAGATAAGCCAAATTACTTCTCTTTAGTAGGATAGGCCTGGGGGGTGGGGGGGAATGAAGGGAGGCGGCTACTGCGCTCTCCAACTTTCATCTTGTAAATTTCACCTGGAACCTGGACTTCCTGCCGCCGCCGCCGCCGCCATCGGAGCACCTTCTGCATTCCTTTTGCAACGAATCCGCGAACCCATCGCTCCCAAAGCGCGGCTGGAGTTTGACCAGCAGCCTGTAACTGAGCGGCCGAGGAGCCGATCGATGAGCGTTTCTGTGCTCAATAATGATGGAGAGGCGGGCGAGGCGCCAGGGACGCTGATGATTCCACTCTGTCTGAGAAAAATGAAGGTGTGGACATGAGCCCAGGGTGGGGAATGTCCACAGGTGATGAGCGGGGAGACAAATAACACACAAACGCACTCTCGCTGGGCCTCTGATTCCCAGACGAGCTGATCTTCGGCATCATCGTCACATGAAAAGATAAAAATCACTGGCACTGCAGGCCACTGCAGAGGTCCCTGAACGCAGCACAGATGCTGGATTTTGGCTCCGTGCATGAAAGTGCCTTTAAAAAACAGCAAATCCTAATTTCTTTAATGCATTTTCCATGAATGTAAATCACTCAGGAATAGTTTTTGGTTTGCCTGTGTCAGGTTAGACTTCCAAAACCTTTTAAAAACTCACTTCCTCCTTGGAAAAATGGCCTCGGTGAGTTTGGGTGTGTGTGTGTGTGTGTGTGTGTGTGTGTGTGTGTGTGTTTCTCCCCCGCGCGCCTTTCTGATCTAATTCACAGGTCGTTGCATCTCGTCCCAGCGAAATAAAGCGCCCTTGAGCATCCCGGCGAGACCGAAATGGGCTTTAAACTGCCAGCAATGCAAACACATCACAACTTTGACCCCAGGACGCGGCTCGCGTGTCAAAGCAGACGCCGCCGATGCTTCACAGGAGCCCCCCCAACGCAGCAGAGGTGAGCTTAACGCACGCCGAAGGCCAGCGGGGTGGCTGACAGATTCCCAGGGTTTGATCGTCGACCCCGGTTGGCGCGCCGCTTTCAAGGTGCCAGGCGTTTGTTTGCTAATAGCACGAAAGGCTGAACTTTCTGGACGGCGCCCTCCAACCTTCCCGCAGTGGAAATGCTGAATAAAAACTTCTGAGATGTTTCCCTGAGTTGTAATGAGTAAGGAAGTCATCTGCTGGTGTTTCAGATGATTAAAAGGTGTTAGCCCTGGTGGTCACGTGATTAGAGCACCCGGGAGGTTTGAACATTTGGACCTTTTTTTTTTTTTTTTACCTCAAAAACACAAGATTTCAGGTGGTAATGTTGAGGACATCTGCAGGCTCACAGCCCCCTTGCACGCTGTCAGAATAGTTCCTGAGACCCTACAACCTTCTCGCAGACCCTCTGCAGCTCTAGTCTAAGGAGTTCCTCCAAATGGACCACAGATCTGGACCTCCAGGAGGATGGCTGATGTTGACAGCGATGAGAACATGGTGGGCCACGTGAGGAAGACTTGGCTGGACGGAACAACGTACGACCCTGAGCAAGATTAACAAGCGGTTAACGACCCAACCGGCCTAGCAAACGAGGTGCTAACTTTGTTGGATCGTTGCCCTGACAACAGGGGCGTTAGCCTGGACTGAGGGCTGTTTTTCCGAGCAGGACCTGAGCAGTTTGTCCACTGCGCTCCAAGCGGATCGGGTTCCTGTCAGAGCTGAGCGTTTGGACGTTGATAGATGTCCTCCTCCTGAGATCAATAACTCTCACCTCTGAGCCCAGGGCGGCTCCAGAGCGGGACGTCATAATTACTCTGTCAGGTTGAACGCCCGGCTGTGTTAAGACTGAAGACCGCGCACGCGTGTCTTTGTGTGTGTGTGTGTGTGTGTGTGTGTGTGTGTGTGTGTGTGAGACGACTCTTCAACGCAAATGTAATGTTGTGTTTTTAGGATGTGCAGAATATAGGTGGAGATTTATGGCTTAAGATGTGTGTGTGCGTGTGTGTGCGTGTGTGTGTGTGTGTGTGTGTGTGTGGGCCCAGGTGAGGCTTTGTTGGCTGAGCTGGACTGGTGACTGGCAGTGATTGACAGCTGGGCAGCCCGCCTCCTCCTTCCTCCTCCCACGGCGCTTTTTGACGCCTGTCATAGCAGCCAATCAGTGAAGTGATCTGACAGCTGTCCTGCTCTCTCTCTCTCTCTCTCTCTCTCACACACACACACACACACACACACACACACACCTTATATCCCTACTGAAATAATAATTAAAAAAAAATTACCTAAACGTAATAAATCGGGCCCGAGAGGAGTGTTTGCTCACAGACGAGCAGCGATGATTAGCTCCGAAAACAACGCGGTGGGGGCGGCGGCCCCCTACCGTGGATCACGCTCACCATACTGACATGTGCAGCGTTCCTGCGAGCTCCTCACATCTGTCTGCGGATGTGATGACGCTTTATTTACTCTGTTCCAGAGGAGGACGGGAATTGCCCCCATCTGCTCCGTCAGACGCCTTCCCCCAGGTTAGCGCTGGTGTTTCGCGAGCTTTGTGTGCGCGCGTGGGACCATCTCTGCATGCGCTCGCGTCTGTGCTCGCACGCGGAACTTTTTCCATGTGATTAGGTGAGGACGCGCGCGTCAGGGGGCCCTGGATCAGCGGCCACCACCCGGAATTAAAAGTGAGCGAACATAACCGCACCAGCACAATAAGAAGAATAATAATAATAATCAAGGCAATAATAACCTCAGCCCTCATTTAGACATCAATACTAATCACTCTCATTTGGAGGACAATAATAATAATCAGGCTCATTTGGAGTGCCGTCTCTCTGCGGAGCTTTCACCGCCTTTGGGGTTGCTTGGTGCTTAACCTAATGATAACAGTCATGATTCATGGCTCAGCTCTCCTTCCCTGCATGCTGCTCTCACTCCGCATGAAGACAGAGTGTGTGTGTGTGTGTGTGTGTGTGTGTGTGTGTCTGCAAGTGCTCACTCTTTCAGCGTCGTCCCTCGTTGGAAGAACTGCGGTTTGATCCGTGCGCCAGGAAGGTGCCAGAGTTGATCCAACCAAAGGCAGCAGGAAACAGAGATGGCGGCTAAAGGAGCTAGCGTTAGCATTGAGGAGTCTAATTGGCTGATTCTGTCGCCAACGACGCCAGAGCAGCTTATTGAAAGGCGTTCATCTGTGGGTGATTGCGATCATTGCGGGACCATTGCGATCCAAACTGCTCGCTTCTCCTTCGGAGGCCCGAAAGGACACATCAGAACACGCCATGTCAGGACCTAGTGTCAACACTTAATCTGTGTCATTAATCAGCCTTTTTTTTTGCTTCAGTTGTGTTTTCCGCTGATGGACGATGTCGTCATCCCAAAGATCCTGCTCGCTTTCTCTGGAAGCGCTGCTCATCCCATCCCATCCCATCCCGTGGCTTTGAACTCTGGGCTCGGCTCGGCGGCTCCTGCAGACCGAGACCGAAAATGGGGACAGAGAGAGGGAATTGTCCGGGCCTGATTCACTGTAAAATAAAGTAATATAAAAAAAGAGGCTCGGACAGAAGGTCGTTTCAGCGCCGCTCGGGAAGATCAAAAGCGGCGCGGCAGAGAGCGGGCGCGGGAGGAGATGGTATCGGCGGCTCTCATTTCTCTCACAGGCGAGTGTGAAATGGCTTCGTCTGTTGTGTAGACTGGCAGCAGACGCCATTATACAGCCCTGTAGCCTGACCTTCCTGGCTTTGTCCTGCCTGCTGGCAGCTACGGGCCACAGAGGAGCTGCAGCTGGGTCCAAATCACACGCCCATGAGACAAAATGGCTGCTTTCAACTGTGTGATGTCATCATCGCCACATCGTCAGGTGGGGTCAGCATACGCCACGCGGCTCGTGGCGGTGTGAAACATTATTGGCATTTCTAGAAACAGCCAACGTTCCGCTGCTAAAGCTAGTTTTGTGAAAGAGACGCTTTATCAATAAAGTTCAGTTGAATCTGAGCGGACACAGGGGAGGTTTTCTGTCTCCTTTGCTCTGATTGGCTGCAGCTGTCGCTGAGTCGGCATATTTTACCAGCCAGACGTCTCTTCAGAGGCGGCCTCGTGTCGACGAGCCTCTGGGATTACATCTAGGAGGAGGCGATCAAGGGTCAAGGGTCGTTGTCTGCCATGGGAGCTCTGAGGAGAGTAAAAGCTAAGGGCTCTTGGAGCCAAAACTGTCCCTGACCAACAGAAGGTAACAAACTCGGCTCCTCCTTTCGAACCTGCGTGCGGTTGTCAGATGGGCTGCAGACTAGCTGAAGCAGAGCTCAGGCCCGGCTCAGGCCCGGCTCAGGCCCGGCTTAGGCCCAGCTCCCTGTTGGCAGGACCTGAGGAGCCCAAGCGCTAATGAGGTCCAGCTCTGGCCTGCAGGAAGTGCTTTGAGGCCTGCTTCTGCCAGCCCTCTGCTCCAGCAGCAAGACGGAAGGCAGAAGAACTTTGGAGCCCTTGAATAATTGACGAGTGCGGATCATAAATTAGCTTGATTATTTCAGGAACAACATCTACCAGGGTCTAATGGCGCGTTCCCGGCGTCGCTGCTAACGCTCTGGTAGCAAGGGGGAGAAAATGAGGGAAGAAGAAAGAAGCATAACGAGATGATAAGAGTCGACCCAACGCGAGGCTTTCCCTCCTCTTTCTTCTCCTTCCTTCATCTCTCGTCTTCATTTCCCCCTTCATTAAAAGAGGAGCCTGACCCAGGCTGTAATGCAGCATGTTGTCTGTGAGAGCTTTCATCCTCTGCATCCCTCTCTCCTCCTCCTCCTCCTCCTCCTCCTCCTCCAACTGTCTTTTCTTTTCTCCTTCCCTCTTCCTGTCTTCCCCCTGCCGTCTCCCGTAAACACCGTGTTTAGCTGTTTAAGCTGATGACACGGAGAATATCACATGTTGATAGGCTGCTTCACCACACACACACACACACACACACACACACACACACTCTCTCTCTCTCTCTCTCTCTCTCTCGCCCAGAGCGAAAGGCCCCAGGCAGTCTCTTTCCAGCTAGCCAGGGGCGATCATTCTGCTTCTATGATACTTAAACTGGGAGATGTCAGGAAACATTAGGCCTTTAAAAACCCGGCAGATACACTCTGACAACACACACACACACACACACACACACACAATTCCAGTTTCTTACAACTCAAGCATATTACTTCACTCCACAAAAAACGCAGAGAACACAGGATGTTCCGCAGCAGGCAGGCGTGCTAACAGGAAGTCGGGCTAGCCTAGCTCCTCGTGACTCCTTCCAGACTCTGCATTCAAACCTTTATTATCTGTTCTGTAGAAGAAACTAGGCCAATAACCTGTTTCCCAGTGGGATTGCCACGGCCATACGCCCCGTCTCGGCCCTTATTTCCTGTCTGCCGTCCTCGAGCTGCTCGCACGGCTTCGAGACCCTGGGCCTCCGTTAAGGCCATTTACCGACGTCAGCCTCTCACTTGGAACTGCCTTCGAACTTGATTGTTTGGCGGCGTCAGCGTGAGCCCCCTCGGCCCGCGTCTGCGTCCGTCTCCGTCTCTGAGCCAGTGAAAACAGCAGTTTTCCCCAGTTTAATAACAACGCTCTGAGCGCAGGATTTAGGAGGCTCCGCGCTGGAAGACTTGGCGTATCCTTGCAATAACTCCTGTATTTTCCTCAAAAATTGGGCCGTTATCTGCGTACGAGAGGAGACGCAATCAGTCGGCGGAGCTCCCCTCAGATATTAGCGTTTAATGAAAGGCACATTTTTCCTGTGGAGGCCGAAGAGCTTCCAAATCTGGTGGGACAGTGGGACCACTGGTGTTTTGATACGCTCTTTATTAGTTTGTTTTCTTTTCATTCGTTCTTTTCC
Source organism: Pao palembangensis (assembly GCA_015343265.1). Taxonomy (NCBI): domain Eukaryota; kingdom Metazoa; phylum Chordata; class Actinopteri; order Tetraodontiformes; family Tetraodontidae; genus Pao; species Pao palembangensis. Next base: position 1,442,142 of record CM027097.1, read on the forward strand.
CCCACTTAAGGTTTCAATCCGTGTCTGAGCCCTGCGTGCCAGGCAGCAGAGGAAGGCCGACCGCTTCGCTCTGTGAATCTCTACTGCGCTGATCTCTGCTGGAGACAAGAGCTTCTGAGGAGCGGATTCCACCGGGATGAGTTCATACATCCCATTTAAATGCGTCGGCTCCGTAGGAACGCTGCCATCTTGGGTTGATGTCACATGACGGCAGGAGCCAGGTTGTTAGCTGCTCACTCACACCAAGAGGCCATGTAGTGGGAACACTGGGAGCGCTGGCAAACTCAATAGCCATTTACCAATATCGCCACCTTGGTAGGAGTGAGTTTAGACAGAGTTTTTAAGAAACTAAACTAAAGCAAAGCAACGTGATTGGCTGGTCCTGTGCACCCGTTTCTCCCTTCAGACGCCAGCATTAAAAACATCTACTGGCATGTTTGTGAATAATCCCCTCACATCTGCTCCACAAATCCAGCCAATTTAGCCAACCGCTGCAGCAAACCTTAATCTCATAACCGGCCCCGGGACTTTTCAGAAGTGTTCTCCTTTCAGAAGCTAAATCAACGAGACAATTCCACAGCATCGGGAAGGGACCCGCTCGCTGTGGGGGGGCTTTTTTTTTTTTTTTTGTTATTGCTGACATCTTGTCTTTCAGAACAAGGCTAGCGTTTAATCAGGAATGCTAATTAAGCCTTTTGTCTGTAGCTAACAAAGAAAAGCCTAACAGAGCAGCAGAGGGAAAAGTTTCTACCCGCAGTCGAGCTTAACAAATCCAACACAGAGTATGAACACGCAGACACAAAGGTCCAGCCTGGTGTGGGTGCGCGTGCGTGCGTGCGTGTGCGTGTGTGTGTGTGTGTGTGTGGCCGTAGGCCCACATGTTGTTAATTGGATAATGAGCTACAATGACAAATCCCTGTTGCTACCACAATAAGGTGCTGCTGTCCAGGTTTAATATCACAGAGACCTGGTGTAATGCTGTTTACTTACACACACACACACACACACACACACACACACACACACAGAAAATCTGTCCTCCCTGCAGCCAATCAGAGACAAGCACAGATTTCCCTGCAACCCGTCATATGTCTGGTCCTCCTCTTGTCCTCCTCTTGCTGCTCTTTTCATTCGTCTTCAGTCTTTGTTTCTCGTCTCTTGACGTAAATAAAGACGGACCGTGCGCTTCTGCTGCTGCCACCCCGCTGGAGTGCAGCCAGTAAAACCAGTAAAACCAGTCCACCAGTCGTCAACGTCCAACACTGATCAGCACGTGACCAATTATCACGTTTTTTTGGGGTTTTTTTTGTAAATATCAGGCGCTCAGGAGCAGATGTGTGAGTGTTCCAAGAAACTGAAGAAGGAGGAGAGGAGGAATAGAGGTGTGGACTCGAGAACTTCTCCTTCTAAACTTCTGAAGTACAGACCTGCAAGTACGTACTTCCTGCCATTGCTGCTGCTGCTGCTGCCACTAGCATTGTGCCACCACTGAGGATGACGTGCCAGCAGGGCCTGGTGCATTGCTCAAGGGAAACCGAGGTCAGGTCAAAAGGTCACGCGGAGAGACCTTTTGAATCCTGCTTTCTGGGATCTCCATAAACAGATCATTGTTGATCATCGCCTTCCTCGTTTCTCCGGTTTCTCCCCGCCTTCCCTGGTGCCTCCTCCTTCTGCGTTCTTTCTCATCACCATCCTCATCCTCATCCTCATCATCTCCTCCGCTCTTCCTCTGCTCTCTCCGCCTCTCTGGGCAGAGCTATAATGGAGGGGCTGATGGGCCATAACTCACTGGAAGCCAGTCGGCCCCAGACGTGCTCACATTAATTGGATGTCCATATTAAATGGAAAATGAGAGCGACGCTGAGGCAAAAGTGAATGACTGACTCTCGTGGCTGCTATTGACCTATGGGGAAGAGACGCTGCCCTTTTCCTCGGCGCGCTCCCTCGCCCAGTTTTCTCTGCTCCCGTCAGCGTGATGGATCTCAAAGCATTCATTTTCTGACCCCTCACCTGGAAGCGGATTAAGCGCTCTGACTCAATCGGGCTGTTAATGGGGGCGCCAAAAGTTTATGAGGATTCCTGGAAAAGGCCAGGGAAATTAGATTGTAAGCTAACAGATTTATTGCTCTGTTTCAACACATTGTAAAAAGATTATAGGACCCGCAGGCAGGTTGGAGGGACGGCGGGGCCGTGTGGCCTCGCCCCGGCGCGAAGGAGAAGCACGCGAGTGGGAATGACAGAGTCCTGCTCTCACGCTTAGCAGCTATTCTACACTGACAGGCCAAAGACAAGCACGTCTGTCAGCGGAGGATAAGCTGATGCGTGACCGTCACCTGAAGGACGGATGTTTGGACGTGCCCACCGGCCTAGAGCCTCTGCTCCAGGTCACCTGCGGCGTTCATCTCTTTCCTCTCTCGCTGGTTGAAGCAGCTCTGAGGGTAATGAATGCAATGCGCTTTGGGGTTTCACCTTGGACATGTAGCACATTTTTCTCAGCGGGAGCACGCAGCAGCGAGGCTAAAGCTAGGCTAGGCTAGCCTTTAACCTGCAGTACAGCGGGCACAGATGGCGCTCCTGACGACGACGCAGAGTGACCGCGGACCATACGCAGACCGGGGAGGGGAGGGGGGCGTTTAGCGTTTAGCATTTTGGCCAAGGTGGTTGAAGTTTGTTGAATCCTGGGAAGCAGGTTGACGTTGCTGCTAGCTTACGCAGGGGCATAATGATCCCCTACAGCTGGGCCTCAGAGGCTGATAGACGTCGTTCACAGACAGATGTTCTATATTTTCGAAGCCCAACTGCAGATGTTCTCCTGAAATATAACCTCTGCCTCCTCGGGACGCTTTTGGGCCGTTTGGTTAGCGCGTGTGTTTGCCGCAGACGTGTGGAACGACGCCGCGCTGCTGAGTGATCTGGTGTGAGCTGACAGATTCAGAGCTGTCATTTGGGATTCAGATCACATGTCCGTCGGTGGAACACTTGGTATTTCCGCGGCGTCTGGCGCCACGCGAACAGCCGCCCGTGCCTGCCGGCTGTTCTGCTCGCCTTGAACTGGGCCGTTTCATCGCTCGTAACCTTTCGCTGTGTTCCCTGCATCACTCGAGTCTGTCCTCGCCGGAACCCGGAATCCACCCGAACGGGGCCCTCGTGGAGCCACCGAGGTACAGCTCGCTCTTCTTCAGGACGTCTTCTTGTTCTTCTTTCTCCTGACTTTGAGGGAGTTCTCTCCCCGGACTGCTGGCAGAGCTTTCCAGGCTTGCAGGAAAACTCTGTCTGCTTGCGCATCACAAACAGTCCAGGCGCTCCAGTCGGGCTGGCGGAGGCAAAGCCGATTTTGGCTACGTCAGTAAATACGAGCGGAGATGCTAACGCAAGCAGATTCCGCCGCGCGTTGGGTGATCAGCGCCGTGGCGAAGCAGGACTCGGCCATGCCTGTTGACGGGGGTTAGCGTGTCCGGATAAACCGGACAGCCGTCTCGGCGGGCCGGGCTGCACGGTTAACCCTCTGACGGCGGCTGTCGGGCTGCGTTCCGGCGCCTCGGGATCTCGTTCTGTACTAAATTCATTTACATTGGGAGGATTTTCTAAAGATGCCGGCTTCCTGTGGAGCCAGGCAGATCAAAGTGCCTCGTTCTGCGTCTTTGATGATGTTTGATGTTTGCTTTGAGGGTGAATGTTGCTGACTTTCTGCAGCCTTTTTCTCCTCACAGCAGGGGTGGGGGTGGGGAGGGGGGTGCTCCCTCCTGCCTTTTTACTTTCTGCCCCGTCCATTTGCCTTGTCTTCTCTCTCCTCTTGCTGACTTGTTCTCCACCGCCCTGTGATGTCAGCCCGACCGGCGTGTGATGAAGGTGGAGGGAGCAGGAGGCCAAGTTCGGCCGTAGCCCAGAGTCGCACGGAGTCTTTGAAATGCAGCCGAGGTCCGTGAACGCACCACAAGGTCCGGTGCTGACGCTGGGGAGCCTGCTAGTTCAACGCTGTAATAGCCCGTCCATTAATCAGACGGGTGCTCTTGGGGTTCCAACCTGAACTGTTCAGCTCGGGCTGGCAGATAAACACCCGCTCGTTGACTCCTCTGCGTGCAGACGTGGAGGGGAGGATCTCCTCCCCGTGTAAATCAGATGTATTTGCTGTGCTCAGGCTTGCAGCAGGGTGAAGGTCGACGGGGTGAGTGTGTGAGCGCAGAAACACCTGCTGACGTGTGTTACTAAAATTAAAAAAAAAAAACAAAAAAAAAACGTTATCTCTCCCCCTGTGTGTGTGTGTGTGTGTGTGTGTGTGTGTGCTATTGTTAATCTGATTTGGTCCCTCGGGGTGCAAACACAGCGGACCTCCATCACCTCTCACCTCCTCCTACTCATCCCCGCTCCCTCTCCATCACCGATAATAATCCCCCATCGTTCCGCTCATTTCTAAAGGCCAATCAGTTCAAACGCTCGACACTTCCGACACACACGGACCGCTTCCCGGCTGATTGTTTTTATTACCTTTGATTACATTTGTGCCGTGAGGATTTTCGCAGCCTTTCTTGGGGATTAATCCCGTTTATTACTCACATGGCTGCTCCATCTCGTTCCTATTTAAAGGGAGGTGAGCAGCGGGATGATTACTGCGCCCGCTGACAGCTGGGCAAGACACAGACGTCATATTTACTTCTGATGTTTATTTTAATCAGGACATTTGCGATTCAGACTTCGCTCTCTTCGCCGAGGTTCCGTCCCGCTGTTGCTTTAGCCTCATTTCCCCAAATCCAACACGTTTGATTGTTTGTCTGAACCGGCGACGCTCAGCTGACCTCAAAGCTAACAATGACTCCTCTCTCTCTCTCTCTCTCTCTCTCTCCGTCTCCTCGTCCGCCCATCTCAACCTCTCAGGCGTCGCTACCTCCCCTCTACCTGGGGCCAAGTCTTATGTAAAACACATTTATTTTTAATAGATTTTTTAATGAATTTTTTAGCTGCCTATTAATAATGCCATTAGTGGTGGCGGAGAGGCGTCAGGCAGCAGCTCGGCCTGCTAATCCTGCCCCCCAGCCCTGGCAGAGGCAGCTAATGCAGGCCCGAGCAGACTCAGAGCAGGCCTCACACACACACACACACACACACACACACGCAAACATGTCCTGTATATAAAACACTCTGAACATATATACAATATGAGGATTAACCAGCACACTGTGTGTGTGTGTGTGTGTGTGAGAGAGAGAGAGAGGTAAAGAGAGGTAGAAAGAGAGATTTGACTTAATCATTAGTTTTTCCCTCTCTTTCTCCACCTTCCCGCTCTTCCTCACCAGTCTTCTCCTCCCTCCTCTCCTCCTCATCTCCCACCTTATTTCTCTCGTTGGCTCTCTCCCTCCTCCATCTTGACCTCCTCCCTCGTTTGCCCCCCTCCCTCCCTCCCTTCCTCCCTCTGCATCTTTGCCTCCTCTTCCAACCGCCTTTCTTCTCCTCCTCCTCCCCTGGGCGCCCGGCAGGCCTGGCCTTGGTGCTCGACTCCTCACAGAGGCTTCTTACCTGGGGCCCCTGAATGTGCACACTCATAAACACACACACACACGCACACACGCACACACGCACCCACCCACACACATCTGTGAACGCTACAAAAAGTCAGAGCAGGGGGAGAAAAAAAAAAAAAAAAAAAGCGAGCTGCTTAAATCCTTAATAGAATTTGAGCCTGGCTCCGAGAGAGCCGGAGAAAAAGGTGTTAATTACTGCTGCTTTTAATGCTAATTAAATGTTTCAATTAATGGCGTGTTTGTGCCCAAAATGTGCGTCAGGAATTGACGAACGCCGATAAGGTGTTTGAAGGCATAAAAGGCAGATCCAAGAGCGTGCTCTACCTCCTGGATACGCTGGAGCCTGGAGCGGTGCAGCATGGGAAATTTCATTCATGAGGGGAAGAAAAGAGGCTGCAGCAGATTCACAGCTGCTTTCCACAGAAACTGTTCACGGCCTCCATCGAATGTTTCTGTCCGAGGCTGCGCCGCCGCCGGACTGTTGGCGCGCACGACGCTCCGGATGGTGGGAGGGAAATAAACAGCGTTGGTTTTTGCTTGTTTGTTTGTTTTTTTGAACGGTTTAAGTCCAAATTCATGACTGAACAGTCACGTTCGACAGCGTCTTTAGAGCCCAGCTTTGAAGGATCTCAACATTTTTGTGTCACTGAAAACTGAGGCAAGCAAGTTCCGAAACACACCTTTTCTTTTCGTTTTTTTCTTGAAAGCGCAAATGATGAAGTCGAGAGATGTTTATCTGCTTTTAATTCACTAAAAGAACACGCTAAAACTCCATCCATGTCTCCTCACTTTCTGGTTATTCCTCGCTGGAGTTCCCACGACCAACTATGTCTGTTAGCATTCATGCTAGCAAGCTTAAACAAAGACGCGCATCTTTATTGTTCTGGAAATCTTGTTTGTGTGTCAAAGGTGGCGGAACTCTTCAGAAACCATCGTATTTCTGTTTATGGTAACATAAAACCCAGAGGTTTGGGAAGTTTGAGCTGTAATTGTAGCTGTCCTGTCAGATCTGCACCACTGCGGCTGCACTGTTTCAACATCTGCTCTTCAGGCCTTCCTGGAGTGGAAAAAGAAGAACAGAGGAGGGGAAATGAAAAACAAGCCCTCAGATGGGAGCGATAGATAAGCACTTTCTGTGCACCGACTGTTTCCCTCCGGAGGAAAAAGCTGCAGCTTTTCACTTGTTTCTGCCTTCACATCACAAAGCAAAGTGGAAGGTTATGATGGGATGAAAACAGGCCAAAGCGTCTGCAGAAGGGTGATGAAAAGAAGGATAAAAGGTGAAAAAGGGACATGTGCTCATAAGCACAGCTCTTGTGGATCATATAGAATGTTTTAATTGTCATGAAAAGACTTTCTCACACTGCAGCTTGTTGATATTTATCGTTCATTCCACATTGGTGACGTTGTTTAACGCTCTGGCCTGTTAGTAAAGCATTAGGTGGGTTTTTCAAGTTTTCTCTCTTTGATATCTGCACATGTGCGGTACACTTGCAGTCGTTACTTTTTCGGCATGTTTTTGCATTGCACAAGTCACACTGCCAACTAGTGGCCTGACAGGGAAACTGCAGCGTGTTCAAAGTTTTGTGCATTCCCATGAAAATGACGCGTGTTTTTGAAACTTTCCCACCTATATGTGCTACTTTTCAAAAATGAAAAACAGCATCGATCCCAGCAGGTTGATCCGGCATAAACACGGTGTCAGTCAGACGTGTTTAACTCAAAGTTTTGAGAAGAAGAAGAAGAAGAAGAGCCAAATGGACAATTTGATGCTTCAAAGGGTCACTCTTTTATTGAACGCAGGGTTGAGCGTTTTCCAGCCAGATCCACCCCAGCGCAGCATACGGACGTGTTCAACAGAGGATTACAAATCTGGATCTTGAAAAGGTTCAAACTGTTGTGATGCTGACGATGAACGCCTGAACTTTGGCCTCTGAGCCACGACTGTAGCAGCTCTCAAGAGTGATATGACACCATTACAGGCATGTACACCCTCTTTTGTCAATATGGTGCAGGCTGTTCATCTGCGTGTGTGTGTGTGTGTGTGTGTGCGTGGGTGTGTGTGCATGCGCGCTGCCCTAGGTGATCCACTGCAGACACCGACAGTCTATCACGGTGAATTATAACCTCACTGAAGGGCCAGAAACGCTCTCACCACCACTTTGTGTTCACTTCACACCATGTGCGTGTATTTGATTGTGCCTCCTGTTGTGTGTGTTTGTGTGTGTGTGTGTCAGTGTTTGTTGCGCTTGCAATTGATCTGAATTTCATCTGACTTGGTATGCAAATCCCAAGACTCTAGGTACGGTGGTACTAGTTGCCTGGTGGCTCTTTGGCCAGTATTTGGGCACAAACACGTACGCACATGTGCAAACACACACACACAGACACACACTCACACCTACACACACACACGCACACTTGCATGCATGCAGCCACAATTCATGTGTTGCTTCTGTGGATGTGAGTGTGTGTGTGTGTGTGTGTGTGTGTGTGTGTGTGTGCGTGTGTGTGTGAAAAGTTTTTGCATATGTGTGTGTCCTCAGGCTTTTGGGAGAAGGATGTGAAATTACAGATCAGCGTTTCAGAGCTGAAGCCCACAGGCTCCTGTCAATCCCACACACACACACACACACACACACACACACACACACACCTTGAGTCTGGGTTGGATTAACATAATTAAGTCATTTGTTGTGGTTGCAACTGATAAAATCACTGAATTATTCAATTCCGACAACTTCACAGATGCATCTGTTTGTGTGTGTGTGTGTGTGTGTGTGTGTGTGTGTGTGTGCACGCGTATTGTATAAATGTTGGTATGTATGCTTGGACGCTTGCAGGTGACACATCGCACCCAACACCTCCCCTCCATCATCCACAATGCTCTCTGCTCCTGGCGACGCTCCGACAGACCTAATCAATCGCTCTTCCACCCAGAATCACAGCGATCCATCACACACGCGCATCCTCCAAACAAATAGGCATTTGTTGCCATGGTGTCAAGACTGCGGGTGTTTTGAGGCCATCGATCGCATGCAGATGAGCTTAATCTCACGGATGATCATGTGCACGCCGGCCCGGAAAGGGATCCAGAGGATCACCGTGTGTGTCTGCAGCGAATTAGCATCAGTGTTTTGTGTGAAAGCGGCCCAGAAGTTCTGCTGCGAGCACTGGAGGCGAAACAAAGTGGACTGCAAGGAAGACAAAGCAGGAGGAGGAGGAGGAGGCGTAGGAGGAGGGTGCAGCTGCTGGAAGTGCTTTGAAGTTCAGCGGTTGCGCGTCAAGGACAATAGGAAGAGTTTGATGAGAGCCGAGGAACGCTGTCATCGTGGGGGGTGTTGCCGTGGAAATGAAACCACGCTCGCGAGGGGTGAAACTGCAGCCCGGCGCAGAGACCCAGGCCCGGGCATGAGGTGGAGCCGAGCCCAACTCCAGTTTGGGGTTTCTTGCCGTGACCCAGTTGAACAGTCGGCAGTTACGATGCAGCTTTTCTCCACAAACCAGTTCATCACGTTCAAGAAGTCGGGCGAGAAATGTGGAAATTAATTGTGAATAGTAGCACAGTCTGGTGTGTGTGTGTGTGTGTGTGTGTGTGTGTGTGTGTGTGTGTGTGTGCATTACTTGGCTCTGCCCATGGATCTGGCTGGACGGAAACAGAAGCATCAGCTGCAGATTTCAGCTAATCGCTTGCTAGTTTCACAAGAATTGCAAGGAAGAGGAAGAAGACAGCAGATCCAAGATCAGCACAAAATTGATTTTCCCCGTCAGAAATCATTTAAAAAAAAAAAAAAGGAAGCCACTCCACCAAAATTGGTATTGATACGTTTTAAAACAGAAGTGTGATATAAGGAATTGAATAAGAAAAACATTTGATCATTTTTATCTGGTTTATTGTCAGGATTTACCACTTCCTGACTGTAAATTTAAAGAGAGGGAGAATAAAGCAGGAGCCCTCATTACATTAGTGTCTCTCTGTATCAACATTAGTTTAGACTCATTATTCCACTGAAGCATCTACACGCTCGTAATATCGTTCATTAATCGCTGCTGCCGAACAGGAGGGAGGAGACAGGAGGAGGCGATGGGGAGAATAAGGGGAGAGGATGAGAGTTATTGGAATTAATGTTTTAATGATTATGCTCTGATTGGCATCTTTGCAAATAACAGGTTAAACAAGCTGTTGTTCTTTTTTTTCCAGATTCAGGGAGGTGGGGAAAAATTGCTGGTGTGTTACGATCTGGAAATATTGTGTCGTAGTATCGCTACGGTGATATTTAGATACTGACACTGACTGATTGTGTGGGTTTTCTGTTGTTTAGACTGGAAAACTTTAATAAACCCATTGTTTCTGCCCAGCAACAAACAGCAGGAAGACAGAGTTAGCATGGTAACTGGTGAACATTTAGCAGCTAATGAGCCACATATCGCCCTCTGGAGTTAATGAAAGATCCAAAATAGACCGGAAACTGTCAAAAGTCCAAAAATATCATGTTTATGATGACTCCTAATGAGCATGACGGAATACGGTGTTTAATGACGGGAAGTGTTTGTTTACACTGTACTGTTCAAAAACGGAAAATGTCGCAAAAAAAAAAAAAAAAGAGAGAAACTATGGCAACAACTCAAAAACGTTATGTTCGGTATCTAAGTGGTGATTCCGATTTTCGTCTGCGTCAGATTTTTATTTCTGAACGCAGCATCTTAAATCTGAATATCAAATCAGCGAGGAAAAAAAAAAAAATTCACGCGAAATCAGCCGTCCAATCAGAGCAGCTGCTCCACGGCGGGGCGGGGGGGCTGAAACTACAGGAGCGCGCACGTGCATAGAAAAGCATGAGGCGGTGTTGTGAGCTGCCCCTTTAAGGAAACAGTAACAGTAAAGTACGAAAAAAAAAACTTTAGCAGCAAAAACTAATAATTGCAAAGCAGCCAATTAAATTGTGCGGGAGAGATGAAACCGCTCATATTTCCCCTGGTAATTTCATGCTCTAAACTCGCTTCCGTGCGCACATAAAAAGAGGAGAGAAAATATCATTTCAGAAGCTGACAGAACTCATTGTTCGTGGAATTTTAAATTCAAAAAAGTTAATAAAGGCGAGTGCGAGATGAAGGGAATTTGCATTTCTCAGATTAACAGCATGTAGAGCAGCGGCGGCGCGCGCAGCCTCGGGTCATCATTTAAGAAACCTTTGCATATTTTATTTAAGAGTGGCCCGGTTTGGAGCGTAATAAGACAGACAGATAATGATTAGAAGGTCGGGCCTGCGGGGCACAGCCGAGCTGGGCGCTGTAACGCTCTAATACCCAACACACACACACACACACACACACACACAGAAAGCGCAGCTCAGCCTGCACTGTCTTCTCTAATTGGCTGCTGATGGTTTATGAAATGTTTTCCAAAGGTTTTATTGTTGTTGTTGTTGTTGTTGTTGCTTTATTGCTTTCATTATTTTAATAGAGGGCTTCTGCTTGTGAGCGTGGCGCCGGCTCAGAGCCACCTGCTTCTGCTAACATGCTCCTTTTTAATCACCGCTGTCCCCCAACCCAGACGCTCCGCGGATGGTGGGAGCTACATGCTAATAATGCTAATAATGCTCCACGAGGCCAGGCGGCAAGAGTCTGAAGCCACGCGCGAAGGGACGCGAAATAAAACGGAGTCAGAGTGTGCGGGTGTGCGGGCTTGCGGGTGTGCGGGTGGGCCTGAACCTTCACCTCCTGCGGGTCAGGAGCTTCTTGCAGGAGCTCCCGTTAAGTGGAAGTTCGTATGACGGCTCTCAAAGGTTTCCAGAGGAGCTGAAACTGGGTCACGGCTGAGTGCGGCACCTGTCTGAGCGATGGTGAAGGGCGAGGCAGTCTTCTCCGGGTTCCGCCTCTGAACAACGGCGCCTCTGAAATCAGCGCAATTAGCGAATTTGAGCTCTTCTGCCTGCAGACGACAGATGATCCGCTAATATTGTCAGATGCGGCGGCAGGTTTCAGCCTGGCGTCAAAGAACTCTTTGTGGCGCTGCTGGCAGCTGCAGCGTGCGGAGGAAGGAAGAGCAGAGACGAAGAGCGCGAACAGCGCAGCATTCTTCCCGCGCTGTGTCTACAAAGCAAAAGCACCAATTAGGAAGGTCGTCACGGTGAAGACTCACACAGCCGCACAGCCGCCGTGACGACCTTTGTGTGCCCTTGTGTTCTGGATCTGGAGTCCTGGATCAATGCTTCCCTTTGATCTTTGGTTCCCACGTAGGTGTGTGTGTGCGTGTGTGTTTACACGTGTCCTCGTGCCTGTGAGGGGATCATGATAGCATCTCGCAGGCCTTACTATTAGAGCAGGTTAAATCTAACGTTCCACAGAAAATACCTCCTCCTGTGTGTGTGTGTGTGTGTGTGTGTTTGTCTGTATGGTTGTGTGTTTGCGTGTTGGCACATCAAAGCAGCACAGAGAGATGAGCCAGATAGAATTTCTGTGATTAATTTAGTCATTTGGGATAGTCTGTTAACTGGATTACACTCAGATGTGTTGATATGGCCGTATGGCCCTGGGTTGTGTGTGTGTGTGTGTGTGTGTGTGTGTGTGCATTTATTCCACTTGTGGGGTCCTGAAACTGCAGCAACTCATCATGAAGGGGGGAACAGTTTTAAAGGCATCTATCTATCTATCTATCTATCTATCTATCTATCTATCTATCTATCTATCTATCTATCTATCTATCTATCTATCTATCTATCTGTCTATCTATCTCTAGAGCAAGGAAGACGACAGGTGGCGACATCAGGTTCGCTCCTCGGCGGCCATCTTTGTTTTCATCAGCTGGCTCGCGTCAGCCTGACTCCAGGAAACCACGCCCGCCTGACCGTCACCACGGCGGCGGTGAGACGGCGATGCAACCAAGTGTCATTTCTGAGTAAATGATTTCTTTAAGGAGTAAAAAAAAAAAAAAAAAAAAAAAAAAAAAAAGGTGCGTTACGAGTGTGGTAACGCAGGATCAGCGGGATGGATGGATGCTGTCAGTGTGTGTGAGAGAAGATCACTGACACGTTTGAGCAACAGTCAAGACAGACAGACGGACGGACAGACAGACAGACAGACAGACAGACATGTAGGAAAGAACAGTAACTGTGAGTTTGGATAAGGAGACAGCGAGAGAGAGATGGCGAGAGAGTGGCCAGAGGCCAGTGTGCATTAGAGTAAGAGCCTGATTGGCTCTGACCTTCCTTACAGCCAGCTGTCAGCCTCTAACACACACACACACACGCACACACACACACACGGTGCACAGGCTGCTACGGCCCTGCAGGCTCTGATTACCATATCAGCACCGTCTCATTTGCATAAATCCCAGCACTCTTAATTAGGCTTCATCTCTCTCTTCCTCTCTTTACCTCACTCACATTTTCAGCTCTTTCCTCCTACTTTTCCCTCCTCTCTCGCTCCGCTGCTCCGGCTGGCAGATACGGGCCTGGGTTTAGGGTTAGAATTAGCAGATAGGAGGGTCCATGACTCCCAATTAGTTTAGTGCTGATTAGCGTAATGACAGTTTCTCTGCGTCTCGGCGCTGCAGCTCATCCTCTTCCTGCCCACTTCCGCTCACGTAAACATCTACAGGGAGTTTTCTACACCCCCCCCCCCTTTGATTTTACAGGTGTGATGGTCAAAAGGGACACAGAACTAATTATAGCTAGAAGTAAACTCTGCTACCTGGGGTGTGTTAATGGCGATGAAGATGGTCGAATGGAAGCAGCTTCACCTCTCGCTCAATTAAGGTTCAACATGGCGATTTGTCTCACTTGCTAGCTAATCGGCTGTTCTAGCGCATCACAGCGCGGCGGGAAACGCTCACGCGGCGCTGCTGCTGCTATAAACCTAACAAAATAAGTTCTTTTAAGGTGTAACGTTGTGAGGAAGAGGCTGGGCCGGGAGTTTGGAGTTGGTCTTCTTGGTCTTAATTGATGTTGTGTTTTGCTTTGTTTTCTCTCCAGGGGACGTGGGCCACCCACAGGTGCGGCCGTTGAGACACGCATCTCAGAGCCCAGGACGTTGCCAAGCGACGGGTGAGCGGTGGTGTTTAAAGGCGTCTCTGCTCGTTCTTGTCGCCACGAGTCCCCTGTGCGGCTGGACTGAAGACACCAGCGGATGGCTGAGCGGGGCCCAGCACCTTGCTGCGCTGTATTTTCGGTCGCCTGTTTCTTCCTCCTGTGGAGCGCTTTCAGTTGTTTGTTGTCTACCTTTGTTGGCCTCATTAAAAATATCACTGAGCTGCTGGAAGTCTGCGTTTGGGTCCGGTTGGTTCCCGAGTGGTCCTTAACAAACATAAGACAACAAAATCTGACTTTGCTAGCAGGATGTTTGTTGTATGCTCCATCCTGTGTTATTTGTAGTTCGTGCGCTAGCACAATTGAGCTAAATTAGCACAACCTTGCGCTAATTTATAGCGTCCTTTCCGGAGCAACTCTGTTAGCAGCGTACGTCAGCAGGTCTCCGTGCACGGACCTCCAGGTGTGGCTGAAATGAGGGGACCCTCCGTCACCCGGAAAGATCCGAGACGTGACGGGCTGAAACATCTGGAAGGAGGCCTCGGACGTGCACGTGGGCTGTTGTCTACATCTGCGTTATCCAACACTTAGATACACAAGCAGATATTTTTTTGGGAGGGGTGTTTGGTGTGGGGGGTGGGGGGACCAGTGGGTGCACTGGGAGGCTGTTGAACCTCAAAACACTGTAGCCTGTGTGTGTGTGTGTACGCCATATGTGTGTGTTATCAGAGGGAGGTGTGTTGGGGGGTTAAACACAGCTATATTCTGTAGATAACAGGATTAGCTGGGAAGCGGATAATAAGTTAGCATTTCCTCCCCGCGGCGCTCTCTCCTCTCTCCTCTCTCTAATCCTGCAGCTTTGATGTCCCTGCTCCCATCAGGTATCTGGGCTGCTCTGGCCCCGGGGCCTCGGGGCCTCCAAATGCTCAGACGCAGTTGTGTGTGCCTGTGTGTGTGGATGTCTGCATTTCTGTGCGTGTGTGTGTGTGTGTGTTCAGTGTCCTCATTAGTTCTGCCTGTTTACTAAAGTTGGCTCCTTGGGATGAAATGTGCTGCATGGCCGCTTTGCCGGAGATCTCTGCGCAACAATCTGAGCTCCTCTGCCAGAGCCTGACCCTCACAACGCTGATCAGGCAGCTTTTCCCTCCCTTCACAAGAGGAGCATCTCTTTTTTTTTCTCCTTTTTTTTTTTTTTTAAAGCCAGATCACAGCATTTTCAGGCTATTTAATCGGATCGCATCAGGGTAGTTCAAGTAGCGTTTACTTGTTAATGTTAACGTCCATTAGACGGGAAAACAGCAGAAGTCTGACTGTGAGCATCCGCTGGACTTCCTCCACCTCATCAGTGCTGAACTGGTGGAACCGGTTGAAGCAAACGGGCGTTGCTGGGGTTCGCTGGGGGCGCCACGCCCGTCAGACGGAGAACAGGCGGATCCTGGATCTGCTCAGAGGAGGTCAAGAGAAAGAGAGGGATGGACGCACAGAGGGCTACAGGTTATGAGATGTATTTTCTTTTTTGCTCCCATTCGGAGCTTTGTAGCGTCTCCCAGCTCCGATAGTGGCCCCACCATCTCAGAGGCTTTCCTCACCCCACCTGTTTCTGCTTCACCTGCAATCGGCCAGAGCTTTTAGGTCCCACATTCGGACCGTCCTCGGTCCCGAGCCAGGCTGTCCCCCTCCACCGCTGTCTGCTCTCTCTGGAGTTCTTTGTTGATAAAGACCGTCGCTAAACTTCTGCTAAACCCTCCCTGCCTCCGAAAAACAGCGGAGGCAGGGAGGCAGAAGTTGTCGCTCAGTGAAATCCTCGGTGTCATCGCGCCGATGGTTGGAGCCACTCTGCTCTTCCGCCTCAGCCACCGTCATCTGTTCGTCTCCATGGAGACGCACCCACAGAGATGTTGGAGGCCTGGAGGTCGCATTCGAGGGGATTCCGTCTCAGCTCCGGAACCCGCGCTCATATGTGCGGTTTGTTCTGGTGTTTTCGATGACGTCGTCCCAGTCTGACCGCTCGCCCTCACCGGCGTTCTGTGACCTCTCGCCGCCCGAACGCGCAGTCTACGAGCAAACGCATCAGGACGGAGACGCGCTGGGGGGGGGAAACATTTAACTGCTGCATTTCAGAGCATTAAAATCAATTAAAACATTTGAGTGAGAAAAAAAAGAGATTTGAATGAGTTCAGTTTGATAATGTGAGCGTGGCTCCGCAGCGTGACGCTAACTCAACCCTGAGCTGCGTGTGTGTGTGTGTGTTTGTGTGTTTGTGTGTGTGTGTGTGTGTGTGTGTGTGGCAAGAGAGGAGAAATGAAGTCTATCAGTGTGTGAGTCTAATTAAAACGATGAAAATAATTACTGATACAGGCTGACAGACAGTCTCGCCCTCAGACATCCTCAGTAATTAGTTAATTAACCAAACGCAAATTAGCAGCAAGAATTAGTCAGCCAGGCTTAGCAGAGGAGATGGTGAGACCTCCGCTTGTTTTCTGCTTTGCTATGCTCTGCTCCTCCTTTGCTACCAAGACTGTGTGTGTGTGTGGTGTGTGTGTGTGTGTGCAAACCGACGTGCTAAACTCCTAAAAGTTAGAAATAGGGCACGTCTGCCGTATTACCACTTTATCCCCCGCCTGCATGCTACGCTAACAACATGCTATGTTGGAACATTGCGAGTCTTGGCTAGCCAGCGGATGGCACCTGCACGTGGATCTGAGTGTCCATTTACGCAGCACGTGTGTGTGTTCACGGCGCATAAATGCATGTACACACAGAGGGAGTATGCTTCTGTCACTGGGCTTACACGTGCACGTGTGTGTGTGTGTGTGTGCGCGCACGCCAGTAGCTTCAGGGAAAGAACCAATGTGCACATTCAGGTCATGGATGTCAATCATCTGTGTGTGTGTGTGTGTGTGTGTGTGTGTGTTTCCTCTGCTTGCTGTCGCGTTGGCGTCTCCCTGCCGGGACCTCGGCCAGCGAAGGCTCCGAATGTCCGCCTCAACAGGAAAAACGGGATTTTTCCACACGGGAAACAAACGTCCGAGGGGATCTGCGACTTTACATCTGAGGCGGAGAGAACTTTCTGATCCGGGTAAACTCATTTCCTGTTGAGGTCGAAGCCTTGAAGACCCTCCTCCCAGAGCGTTAGAGCTGTAAACCCTCTCATCATCTATGAGAAATGAAGGCTGAGGTCTCCGGCTGGACAATCGCGCTATGATTTATGAATTTACCAGCTTTAAAATGGCTCACAAAGGTTAGAGTTGATCATTTAAGGTCCTTAAGTAACTACGCCAGTCACTTGCATGGAAGCTTCCTGTCTGCACGCGCTTCTATAAACGCTTCATGTCTTTGACTTGTTTGATCCGGAACTGAAACCCGGCAGCAGCGCATGAGAAACCGTTGCTCCTGTCAGCGTACTGTGCTCGTGACTACACCGGCTCCTGTGGCGCTCCATTCTTTCTTGACAACTTGTGGGGTTTTAGCTCTGTGCCAGCGTCCTCCTTCTGCAGGTTCTGGCAGATTTGTATCTTTTTATTTCTCCCCCTTGTCTTCCCCGTCACAGCTCTGTGCCGCTTAGTCAAATAAGAGCTGCTTGGAAACAGGCTGTAAACAGCATTTCCGCTTTGGTGGGATCATCTGACTGTTTCCATTCATTCTGCAGCCAGAAGCTACGACGCTGGAGCGGTGGGATTCCAACTGCTCCTCCAGGGACCCAGCCTGGGAGCCCATCTACCCAAAACACACCACCAAATGAACCACATGATTACAATAGCCAAAAATATGAGCAACAACCCCAGGGGAGTGTGTGTCTGTGTGTGTGTGTGTGAATACAGATATTGAACAGGAGGAAAACTGTTTATATTTTCTTCATTTTTCTTAAGAACAAAAGTAGTGACATAAACATTATCCAAATATTCTTCCAAGCCCTGAGAACGAGCACGAAACTATGTTTTATTATAGTTACTTTAGAGTTTCTGCACATTATAGTTACAGTCTTAGCACATTGTAGTTGTAGTATTTGGTATTTTAGTTTTAGTATTTAGTATATTCCTAAGACTTCCTAAGACGCCCTTGTGTGTTTCCACGTTTGAGCCGCTGGAAATGAAAGAAGTGAATTTCTTTTGGAGATTAATAAATCTATCTATCTATCTATCTATCTATCTATCTATCTATCTATCTATCTATCTATCTATCTATCTATCTATCTATCTATCTATCTATCTATCTATCTAATCTTTACTAGCATCATTGCCTGTGGATTTATTTGATAAACGTCTCTAAAAATGTGTCCAAAAGTTGCAGGAATTAAAAAAAAAAAAAAAAAAAAAAAAAGCTTTTTATCAGGTTTATCTTTTTGTTGGAAGGACATCAGCCAGTCTTTGGGCTTGGCAGCACCCAGTGCTGCTGTTGCGCTAACTAGCACGCCTTTGTTTCTGTTAGCTCGGCGGCTATCGACCGAGCTCTAATGTCAAAGATATGACATGACCCGCAGGCACCCGTTCCCCTTCCCTAGAAGCTTCACACACACATTTCTACACACACAGACACTCATCAGCATCACACACACTTGTGCAGCGAGTTCTCCCCACACCCTTGTCTTGTGGTATTTCTGGGGAATCTACGTGCCGTGTCCGGTGGTGTGTGTCCTGTAGAGGAGTGTATGTTTTGTTTATGGTCAGTGACATGCACAAGCACTGTGGGGCTTAAATGAATGTGAGCACTGTCACAAGAGATTAGCATCGAGTGTGTTAGTGTGTGTGAGTGTGTGTGTGTAGGGGGGTATAGTTGACTGGTGGGGAGACACCAGTACAGATGGGGGTTTCAGAAGTGATGAATGTCATGGCTGGGCCTCCTCCTGTCCTCTTGGGTCAGCGTCAAGAAAAGCCCCGCCGCCGCTGTCCAAACTAAACCGAGCAGCCCGTCGGCCACACCGACGCCGCCTTTGTCTCCTCAGCCCGCTCTCGCTCCTCAGAGACAAGCGCTCGGATGATATTACACCAGTATTGAACGGAAGCCAATATTAGAAGTTGTTTTGATTTGTTCTGGGCTTAAAGTGACTACATTTCACTACATTTTAAAGTTTTTCTTATCAAGCCAGCACCGTCAACGTCACCTGGTGGAAACAATGTTCCGTTCTTGGCTGCTAAAAGATGAACTGGGGTTCATGAAATGTGTCTGGGGGGCTTTTCCTCACGTGTCCTGCTTTCTCCTTCAAGAAGCAAGTTAGGCTGGCCCACACTGGCATCCATCTGTTCCATTTTCCCTGAGTGGCATGGATGGATGATGGATGGATGATGGATGGATGGATGGGTGATGGATGGATGATGGGTGGATGGGTGGATGATGGGTGGATGGATGTATGGGTGGATGGATGGATGGATGGGTGGATGGATGGATGGGTGGATGGGTGGATGGGTGGATGGATGATGGATGATGGATGGATGGATGGGTGATGGATGGGTGGATGGATGGATGGATGGATGGATGGGTGGATGGATGGATGGATGGGTGGATGGGTGGATGGGTGGATGGATGATGGATGATGGAAGGATGGATGGGTGATGGATGGATGGATGGGTGGATGGGTGGATGGATGGATGATGGATGATGGATGGGTGGATGGATGATGGATGAATGGGTGGATGGGTGGATGGGTGGATGGGTGGATGGATGAATGGGTGGATGGGTGGATGGATGGATGATGGATGAATGGGTGGATGGGTGGATGGGTGGATGGATGAATGGGTGGATGGGTGGATGGATGGATGATGGGTGGATGGGTGGATGATGGGTGGATGGATGGATGGATGGATGGGTTCTATACCATAAATACAAGTTTTCTATAGCCTATTAGCAATCAGACACACCTGCACAGCAGTTACCATGGTAACATAAGTACCACTCCATAGCTATGTGGAACATCTGTGCACAGGGCCAGAGGTGTTATGGTGGTGGGCTGCTGGCTGAGGGTGGAGGCTGGTTCATGGGTCAGACTGGGTATGTTGTTCAGACCTTCTTCAGCCTGAGGCCACCTCTCTCTCTCTCTCTCTCTCTCTCTCTCTCTCTCTCTCTCTCTCACCTCACACTTTTCTCTGATCACCCTCTTCTCCTCTTCCTCACCTTTCCTCATGTTAACTGATGCATTTGTAGAAGTGTTTTTGTGTTTGTCTGAATTGCAACTATTGATCCCCCCCAGCTTGCTCTACACAGCGGTCGGACCCTCATTCCTGACTCTCCTGCTCCTGTGAAACTCTCTTTCTCTCCTGCTGCCCCCGGTTTACCCCTGAACGCCCGGTCCTGAAGGCTAACGGTCGACACATTAATACACTGTTTCAATGAGAAAAGTCACAACATTCACCAGCACCTCAGTTCCAACTCTGGCAGCCGATTCCGGTCGACTTCCTCTCCTCATCCTCCCTGATCTGGGTGTAGCCTTTGAGACTGTTTCTCACACCATCCTCCTCAGACTGTCTTCCATTGGCATCACTCACCCCCCCCCCCCCCAGACTGGTTTTATTCTAATCTCTCAGTTCCTCCAACTCCACTCCTTCACATCCCAGCCTTCCCCCATCACTTCTGGTGTGCCACAGGGTTCTGACCTGGGGCCCCTTCCTCCTGACTTAAAAGTCACCTTTTCCAAAACAGCTTTCTCTCTAATTACACTGACTTCTGCCCTGGAGTGTCTAGAAAGATGCTTATAAATTAAACGTATTACTATTATTAGAGGTGTAGCCGGTGCTTTATTATCGCCGGTGGATCTGCTGCAGAAGGAGACATAGAACATAACAAAATAAAACGCAGGTCTGACCTGCTGCTTTTCTTCTCAGGTTCTTCGTGTCTGTATCTGTTAGTGGTATGACCCGAGCATGTGTGCAAACAGAAACCCAATAACAGCCAGCTCTCAGCGGACTTTAGTTTATTTGTGTGTGTATGTGTACATGTGTGTGTACGTGGGCGTCTTGGGATCAACGTGTAAAAGGAAGCTAATAACACACACAAACACACACACACACGGTTCAGCAGAGCAGTGCTCTGCGTATGTGTGTGTGTGTGTGTGTGTGTGTAAATCCTCCGTCTGCCTCCACCATACTGACATTAAGGTTTCTATCGTATCAGGCTTCATAAAGAATGTTTTGATTATTTTCTCTCGAATCTATCTGCTGTTAGGTAGCATGTATGCTAACATGTCTGCTTTGGGGTGCCACAGGGATCAGTTATTGGACCGTTGCTGTACTCCTCAGTTCTGACCGGCCACATACACCTTTTAGAGATACAATAATTGTCTTGTTATTATCATATTAAACGCCTGACGTCCCTGTGCCGTCCATCCTTCCTGGCATGGAAGGTTTGACCCAGCCAGTTCAGGAAGTGCTGTTTTCTGTATTCTTGTGTTGTCTGCGGTGGGTTCAGCCGAGCTTGAGATGCTCAGGGGCTGAAGTACATTCTCCTCCGCGTAACCTTGACCCGTCTGCAGGGGGAGGGGGTGCAGGATGGCCGCAGCAGCAGCAGCAGCAGCAGCAGCAGCATTAGCAGCTGTGTCACTTCAACTCAGCGTCTTCGGTCCAACCTTAAGGGACCCGGACTGCCTTCGTCCCTGCCCACACGTCCAAGGACCCCTGACAGAACAAACAGTCAGAGCCACCCCCGCCCCTCCACCCCCATTCTGCCCAGAGCTAGCAGGAAACACACATTCATGCACAGTGTCCGTCTAGCATACTGATAAACATGTTCAATATCAACAGCAGCAGACAGTGGCCTGCCTGCCTGCCTGCCTGCCTGCCTGCCTGCCTGCCTGCCTGCTTGGCTGGATGGCTGCTGACAAAGCCCAGACTCAGCCTGCCTGGCCCCCGTAGACAGGAGCGGAGCGGCGGAGACAACCTCTGGCCTCCAGCCACTTCCAGTCAGGTCTACATATGTCACACGTTAGTGACATCGAGTCCGAGGCCACCCACAGAGCAGACTGAGGAATCAAGTTGTGCCTCCTCGGAGTCTTCCTCCGCCTCTCTGGCAGTCAGCGTCAGGACTTCAGGGCTTTAACCTTTTTCACACCGTCAGGTCTCTTTTCTCCACCTTCTGCACCAAGCGGTGGCTTTGCTTACCGAGTGATTTGGAATAAAAAGTATCATTATAATATTTATAATACATGTTTTCATCTGGTGAAATAATGAATATTTGCTGCCTTGAGGCTTCCCCTGCTAATTAATTAAGTGAAGTAGACTGAAAAGGTAAAGTAAAAGTCATTATTCCAGAGCCCGAGTTCATCACCCTTCACGTGTTCGGCTCTCTGCTGCTAAAGCCTTTTGTTTCGTCGCAGGGATTCCAGCCAAAAACACGGATGCAGCATTAATCCTCATCCCATTATTGGACTCAGGGAAAAACGGCGAGCAGCAGCAGCCGTTTCTTCTCCAGAAAGGAAACACCGGGCGCCTTTTGTGAAATACGACCGACTCTCTCTCTTCCCTTTGTGCGCCGAAGAGCTTTGCCTCTCGTATCGATCACGGTCGTGCCAACTGTTTGTTTTGTCTTTTCATATAATGAACCCGGGGCCCTCAGCGAGGCCCCGGCAGAGCTTTCCTCCCCGCTAAAGGGCTTTTTTTGTGAGACAGTGTCACGCTCCCTCGTTCCGGCGAGGTTTTGCGTTTTTTTTTTATTATTCATGGCTCTCTCCCCATTTGTTGAGGAGGACGGGATCAAACAGGCCGATTTGCCACGCCTGACACCCGCTGCAGTGAGTGTGTGTTTTGTGTATATATCTCGGGCTGTGTATGTGTGTGTGTGTGTGTGTGAACTCGACTCAGACTCAGTAATGACAGGATTTGTTAAACAGTAAATTAATGAATAATGAAATATCCAGCACGCGCCTGCCTTGCCTGGAGCACAGCGCCCTAAGCAGGAATTACTCCAAACCGGCACTTGGGTGTCTGCATGCAGGATAACCTGTGTGTGTGTGTGTGTGTGTGTGTGTGTGTGTGTGTGTGTGTGTGTTGGATAAGCATTTTTACAGCCCATTGCATGACAGAATGCTAAGGGGCTTTGCTGATGGGAGGCGGCTCTCCCTCCCTCCCTGCACGCTGCAGTGACTGACGGCAGACACCACTGTGAGCCTGTCAGCTCTGCTCTCACACTGTTTATCAAATATTAGCAAAGCTTCCACCAGCTCCGTCCCTGCGCATAAGCTGATTTCCTTCCACCGGCTCGCTCATTAAAAGTAACAACAAATGACATTTTCATAAAACCAAATCCGGCTTCACATTATCACCGATTCATCAAAGCCCAGCAGGCTGCAACACGTCCAGCGCTTAATGGACGCTGGTGATTGCTTGATCTTCAGGTGTGCAAATAATACAGAAAAACAAGAACAGAAAAGTTCATTGAATGGATCTTTGGGGACTTATTCCCCTCCTGAACCATTTTTGTTGTACCAATTTAGCAATTTTCCCTCTTATTCAACTTCAGGATGACACAGAATTATCATTTTGCAGCATTATTTACATCTCGGGTGTAGTTCGCATATTCACTGTGTCAGGAAGTGGATGTTTTCCTCTAATCTTTATTTTCACCATTAAATATTGTCATATTTGTTAAAATTAGATTTTGCTGGATTCCATAGATAGGGAAGATAATTGTCTTTTTATTGACACATTTATGGTCTTTAGTTAAAGTAAATGATTGGGTAAAAAGCTGTAAAAGTGAAGAATTTTAAGGTGGAAAAATAAACTATTAAATGACGATTAAATGGAAGTTATTGTTTGCGAATGCAACACACAAATCGATTGATTATTATACAAATAATTTCAAATGTTTAAAAAATATTTATTAGATCTTTTGATTAATCGAGTTTCCAACCTTATAGTTTAAAATTGGATTGGCCTGATTTAAAATTTATAGGTTATTAAGAGCTCTTGACTGGGTCATTTTGGAATCTCTGGGTAAAATCGTTCACATATTTAAGTTAATGTAACTTATTTTTGTAAAAAAAAAAAAAAAAAAAATGTTTTTTTGCCGCATGTAAAAGTGAAAAAACCAACACTGGCAACTCGGAGCTAGAATTCTGGATGGCTACCTTGACTACCGCTGACTCAGAGCCCTCTCCTGCATGCGCTCAGCAGGCTCGTCACACGCGTGAATCCTCTCGTCCTTCACCAGCGTCTCTCCATGTTGGCTGGTTGGAGTTCTCCGCCCTGTTTGTTTATTCTTCCAGCCAACCTGTCGTTCTTGGAGCCGCTGATGCTCAGCAGCTTCCCGTCTTTGTTGAGCTAAAACCGCTCGCGGACATGCGGGTGCTGAACTCTGCACCTGCGTCACGAGGCGTTCCACTCCACGGGTCACACTAGGCCTGCGGGACTCTCTCTCTCTCTCTCTCTCCCTCTCTCTCTCTTTCCCCATATATTCTCTCTGTCCATCTTTCTCATTAGCTTTTTTCCTGCCTCTCTGTACTCTTCTCTGCTCCTCTCGCGCTCCCCCGTCATTAGCGCACCGGCGGTAGATCCCACCGCACACGCGGGCCCTCGAGGCACGCTTCTATTCCCACCCGCGCTCGTGCGAGAAAGAGAGGAGCGTCTGTAAAAAAAGAGCCTGACTGTCCGGAAAATACAGCCAATTATCTCCCTGGAATAAGACCAGATCTATCACTGTGTGTGTGTGTGTGTGTGTGTGTGTGTGTGTGTGTCCACGGCGGACTGATATTTTCAAACTTAGATGCTTCATGGTATTTCTGTTTCGTGTGCACTTATTCACCAGCAGCCACCACAAGTGGTTTCCACGCTACAATTTTTCCATCTTCTAAAAGACTTAAAATGGACATTTTTCACTGATGCTTCTTTTCTGAAAATGGCTGATGTTTCTTGCATGTTGTACATACATACAGGCTTTTGTGAGGTTGCTGGAGTCCAGTAATCTTTCATACATTTCCTCTGTGGTATCTCATGAGCACGCGTCTGCGGGTATTTTATAAAAACTCTAAACCTTTAAACCTGTTTCCACTCCTCTTTGCAGGGGTTGTGAATCATGTATTATTTGTTTAATTCTTTCTGACTTTTGCTAGTTTTACATTGGACTGAACACAAGCCCCTACCATCGGCTAACTGTTGAGCTGTTCGTCAAACAAGCCCGTTGTTTATCATTTTTGGGTTTTTCCATGCAGAAAGCTTGTTTTACTCTTTAATTAATATAAAATAGTATTTGTCTGTGTCTCAGTATTTCCTGCAGGAAGTTGTATTTTGAGCCATTGATGCTGCTCGACACAGACAGATCTGGGGTGGAACTGATGATAAATGATAACATTTTGTGATTTGACTCAACATAATAATTATTGTTTTCCTAATTGGATCATTAGCTTAGATCCACCAAACGTGTCAGGCGGCACACCTGCCATAATAAAACACATGGTTTATTATCAATGTGATAGAAATGAAATCAATGGACACTTAGAAGCATGTCTACCCATCATCATCATCATCATCACCATCACCATCACCATGACAACAGCTGTATGAGAACAGAAATAAAAACAAAAACACCTTTGAAGTCCTACCCCTCCCTCCCTGTGTTGCCTCACAAGTCAAATCACAGATAAATAGGCTCACTCCAAAATAGCTGGCACACCTATTTACACAACCATCATTTAAATTAATATAAATAAATATTTACACACATAAATTAACAGCCACTCATCCTCACAGACAAACCTGTTTCAGTGATATAATACTAATTAACCAACGTCCGTACCCACAATGCTTTGTCTGTGCGAGGCCACGATCTCACACACACACACACACACACACACACACACACACACACACACTGCTCTTAGTATCACAGTCTCTCAGGATGTTGGCAGAGGGAGCAAAATGGATGTAACACAGTCACCATGTCCTCGGGGGGAATGAAAAGAACGTAACACAGATGAAAAATCCCTCTGTGCTCTCCGACGCCGGCCCACAGGTATCTTCCTCTGTCCTCCTCCTCCTCCTCCTCCTCCACCTCAGCCCCATGTGCGCGGCAGGTCAGCGGCAGTGGTGGAAAGCTTGAAGTTAAGGGTGTCACGCCTGCGTCCCTCTGTGTCCGCCCCTCGCTGGGCTCTTCATCATCCCACCCTCCTCCGCCTCATTTGCGCTGCTTTTCCTCTTTGTCGCCGCCCTTGCTGACGGCGTCTCCGTGCCGGTTGTTGGGAGGGTTGTTGAGGAACATCTTGTCTAGTCCTTTGAGGGCCTCGGTGAGGTAGTTCTGCAGGGTGGTGAGCGCGGCACAGATGGCGGGCGAGCCGAAGCCGTGTGTGATGAAGGAGAAGTGGGAGAGGCAGCTCTGGATGCCCGGCTCCAGGATGGGGGTGGGCCGTGAGTTGCCCAGGGGAGTCCTGTCCTGGGCCAGCAGGTCTGTGAACTCTTTACACAGCTGTCTGCAGGGGGAAACACACCACATGAAGTACGCCCGTGACATTCCCCTCGAGTCACATTCTGCCTTTTTAAGGGATTTACATTCTTTTTATGAACAAATATTTGCTCATGTGAACGTGGAAACTATCTGCAAGCTTCCTCCTGCAGTTAACTGACCATACAAGAGGATTTTGTTTCGAATCACTTTTGATAGCTCGGTGTGTTTTCCTTCCGAAAAATGACTTTTATATACTGTATATTACATTAAGACTCACAGAATTTTTGATTTGATTCTAAATCGGAGGATCTTAATAATATCATACTGTGCCTATTTGCTAATCATAACAAATTGTCCGACAGCAGAAGCTGTCCTCCTGCTGGAACCTAGGCTTTCAGAATTAAATGCAAAAAGTAAAACATAAGAAATGAAAATTGTCCAAATTACAGCAGCCGTGTCAATGATGTTTTTACACATGTAATCTCGTCAAATCTGCTGCTTTTTGCTTTTGGTCCTAAACATATTCAATCTCTAATTTAAGTGACTATAAAAACTATTTAAGATTTGTTAAATGCCTTAACTTATTGCAGTGAAAGGAGGGATTTTACTGTGTTTTTATTTGTAACCCTATAACTGATATTTAACCAAGGCTTATTTTGCACATTCCATTCAGCTTTCTCTCTTTTTCCACGTGCTCTGCAAAAATCCTTTAGAAAATGTTTTTTTTAAAAAATGGCACTCACTTATTATAATCAATCATAATAAACTGTTTTAGTGACTAAGTTTATATTCTTTTTAAATCTGTAAAACACTTATTTACTGATTTATGATATTAACCTTAGCAAAATCTAAATATGACATCATGCCTTCGCGTTGTCATCAATAATTTAACTATTAAAGGCACGAAGCCGTGCACAGATGTCTAAGTGTTGGACTTTATTTTCTAATCTCAAATTAGCAGCAACACAAAGGCAAGTCTTCACTTTATTCAGACCAAAATTCTGCAAATCTTCTTTAGGCCCACATTTAATATTCGTGGTTCTCGCTCCCCCTCTCTCTCTCTGTCTCTCTCTCTCACACACACACACAAGCACACACACGCACAGAGCGGCCTAAGGGCAGGGCTCCAGTAAATGAATGACAGGCTGTGCAGGCCGAGCCCAGCTGGGGTGAGGGGGGTAGAGAGGAGAAGCCGCCACCTCGGGCTACACTCTAGGCCCTCGCTGTTGTTTTCTGACGACTTGAAACACTTCACTGCTAAATAATGACTTTCTAACAGGCAGCAGCACCGGCACACAGGTTGAAATCTGAGCATCAAACATTCACCGCCAAATAGGCTGCACAGTGCACACACACACAGACACACACACACACACACGACTGATGCAGAACAGGCCAGCAGACAGCATCACTTGTGCAGGTTTCTTCTCCAGCTCTGCTTAGAACCTCCACTTTCAGACAAATCAACTAATAATTCTACCACTTTTGCACCTCTTCATGCAGCTCGCCTCCTTAAAGTAATAACAGATTCTTAGAGCGGCCATAAAAGTGGCGACGGCAGAGGTCAAACGCACGCTTTGACCTCAAAGTTCATATTTGTGACTGTGTGAGGAGCATTAGAGAAGCTCCATCTGTCGCTCAGGTTAGGGTGACGGGCTGCCTGTGAGGGTGCTCACCTTAAACTCACTCCTCACTTCATTTACATTCAAAGGTCAAGAGGTGCAAATGAATCCTTCCCTTCTTAAGCGCTCAACGCTAACGAGCATTACCCAAATGAAGCAGACGGCCTCCATCTTCAGTCAGGCGTCGTATTATTAAAGGTTAGATCCATATGAAGTTTGACTCCTTTCATTAGGCCTCTTTTACAAATGTCAATGACGCGTTCACGGTGCGTGATGTAGAGGGCAGCAGCAGAGGTCTGCGCCCCGGGGCCGATCTTTAAGAGGGGCCAGAGGGGCCCCAGCGAAATGAGAGAGTTTAATTTCACCATGATTTAATGCATCAAACACACGTGCCCCGGTTTCACCCTGGAACAAATCGAGAGCAGCAGCAGATTTGGAGCTGCAGATGTGCGATAGCGCCGGAGCCCAGGGATGCTTGAACAAGAGAGCAGCGCTGACATGGAAATATCTTTTAACGGACTTCTTTTACGACTTTCTCCCCTTGTTTTCTCCCACAACTCTCGGAGCCGCACGGCTACCGGAAACCAGCTACTGGAGTGTGATCTCATTACTGCCGATGGAGACATGTATTATGTATTCTGTGGCAGCCTATAAGAGACTGTGAGGGAACACAATCTAATCAAACGCTCCATCACACTCACTTTGTCGCCAGCAGCATGTTTTTCCGCGTGTGCAGCTCGTTGGGGTCCGCGTGTTGCCGATTGAGGTACTCGCTCACGGCTTTGGTGGGGAACTCCGTCTCGCAGATGTAACCGAAGTCCCGCGGGGGGGGGGGGGGGGGGGGGGGGGGGGGGGGAGAGGGGTGCAAGAGGTGAAACGTAAGAAGACAGAAGGCCAAGGCTAGCGAAGTGGTTGGAGGTGGCGACGTCAGAGAGATTACACCGCAGCTACACGAGGGCGTCTTTGAAGCTGTTTAAATTGTCTACAGCTGAATAAGCCCAAATTCCAGCCAATCTTTAGAATTTAGCACACCTAGAATCCTCCATACAGGATAATTCTGCTTTCCTCTGACTTTTATTATTACTCATGTTACATTTTGATCAACTGATGGTTGTTTTCTGGATGTGCTGTCTTCACAGGGCATACAGGGGAAGCATTGGATAGTTTTTTTAAAAAAATGATTGTGTTCAAGCCAGTAAATCACCTTCGACAAGAGATGTTAGTAATGTGACGTTGGCAGCTTTGCGGCGTCCAGCAGGTAAGTTGAGTCCGATCTTCTCCAGCTTTTCTCGCAGACATTTCCCACCATTTTTAGACTTGGCTCTGTCAAAACCAGGAAACAACTGCATGAAAATGACAGCAAGTCAACAGTTTCAGTGTAACGGATTGAAGCTTCAGCAGGACACAGGCATGTCTGCATCCATCCTGCACGTACCTTCTCAACACGCCCCCCAGAAGGGAGGCGTTGAGGCACTCGGGTGGGGACAGTCTCCGCTGCACTTCCCCTACTGTCACTTTGTACTTGGAGGTGGAGCTGAGCAGGGACAGGCGGCCTGGTACTGAGCAGAACACTTCGTTTATGTTGACTGTCACGCCTCCGATCAGGCCGTCCTTGCCCAGCATCAAAGAACCCATGTTCTTGTGAGGCATGGGAACTGGAAAACAAGGCTTGCGTGTCAAAGGTGTGCTTCTCTCGTAGCTTCTAAATACAAACATAACATTCATAAATCTAATATTCCATTTTATGGTTTTAATTTGCAAAGTTTAACATAGTTATTATCAACTGTATTTGTTTGGAATATGTTTTGTATTCATTCATTGATGTAAGATTATTTTAGTATTGATATTTGTGGGGGGGTTTTTATCACGGTTGTGTAAAATCCTGATTTTGTTGTAATGTTGACTTGAATAAATAAAAATGACGTGACGTTGAATTTATACTCCACTTAATGCATGTATCAGCGCGCGCAGAGGGCGGTCCTGGCCTAATGAGGCGTCCACGCGCCGCGCGTTTGCTGTTATTTAACGTCGCGAGACGGTCTCATTACAATATTATCGATTGCTGATTGGCTCGCGTACCCAAATCGCATTAACCACCTCCTCGCGGGCCCGTTAACTCCCAGCAGCTTCACAGCGACGCTCCTTCGTCCCGTGCGGTAATTCTCGGGCTCATGTGGGGTGAAAAGGGGCACATAGAGCCACGTGTATGGGTGCGCGGAAGGCCAGTGCGAGGGTTTTTCCTTCTTTCTTTTTTTTTTTTTTTTTTTTTTTTTTTGATGGCCCCGCGGGGGATAATACCGCAGATTAGCTCTAAACGAGCTCACGAGATCTCCGCGAGCGCTGCCATTTATTACATCAGCGGCTTAAATGCCCCGCGGGGAGCTCAGTCACTCAACAGCCCGTAACTTAATCAGCGCACATCATCAGGGCGGCGGCGTGGCTTCCTGTCAGAAGCACCCCGCCTGCGAGTCAACACCCCGGGATTGTTAATGTTCTCAACGAGCGACGGCCAACAACAAAACAGCCGCGGATTCCTCTGCGTGGACAAAACTACCAGCGAGGACCAAGGCTATTGTCCCAGACTTTAAAATGTTCTCATTCCCGTGTAAAATAGTGCAGACGCGGATGTGCATTATAATTATTCTTCCTACCTTTCTTAATTACTGATTGATCCAGGATGTTCGTTCCGTTGGTGTCTTCAATAGTCTGAAAATAAATATAAATAAATAAATACAATTATTATAATCTTTTGCAAAAAAATATGCAAGCTAGATTTGAAAGAAATTGGATCCAGTTACGTAAATGTTTCCTGGTTAATGTCAATAAAAAATCAAGTCATTTTGTTCTCTCGGGAATCAAACTAATCCGTTTGCCGATATTAATAATAATAATAATAATAATAACAATAATAATGATAATAATAATAATAATAATAATAATAATAATAATAATAATATTAAACACCAATGATAAAAGTAATCAGTTTTCTATTTTATTCATCATGAAGCTATTACAGCTGTTTTCACAATGCCCAAATCCGTTTGATTTATCATCCTGCCAGATTAATTCCATCTCATAAACGCTTTATGCTGCTACACGCGGATGGGAAGGACAAAAATATGAATTCGCTAAAACAAATTTATATTGGGTTAATAACATGATACAAAGACGAGAGGCCGGAAATTAAAATCTATTGTGGAGGTTAAATGGCAAAACAATTCGTGATGGTTGTATCCTGAGGCGAGTCGAGAGGAGATGAAATCCTGGCTGACTATAAAGTCAGCTGGTCTACATATGGAAGCCTGTTTTTTACTATTAGTCTGAGTTGCAACAGCGCTCAAGTTGTTGTTATAATAATAATAATAATAATAATAATAATAATAATAATAATAATAATAATAATAATGCACGCTTCCTAAATCAGGTTTTGCAGCCTGTTTTTTTTCCACCTCTCAGCTTTTGTTAGCATGTGGGTCATTTGCGCCCTCGGGGAAAAGCCCTGCGTTCTTATGGCAGCAGGTACGTGGATTTAATTTCAGTGAATGGTGTGTTTTTGTAATTTAAAAAAAAAAAAAAAAAAAAAGCAAACAAATCGAAGCACAAAAAAACACAAGTGGGATACATGCTTGAGTGACTCACCTGCACGTCCTCCATACCGTGCAGCCCCTGCAGTAACCCGTCACCCATAACGGGCTCCAGTCCAGGGTGGGCGGCGTGCAGCAGCACGTCGGGCCGCCGCACGCTGCCGTAGTCTCGCCTCGGCTCCAGCCCCGACAGCTGTGGCAGCGAGGCCCGCGGCTGCGCCAGCAGAGCGGAACTGTCCATCCGGTCTCCGGTGACGTCTTGCCGCTGCCTGGCCCCCCATGCGCCCTGTTGGCTCTGGTGCAGGGAGTTCAGGGAGTACGGGTCACTGACGTGCGAGTACGGGTCCTGGCTCTGGTAGTGAGCGAGTGGCTGGTACGGCGGCGGGAAGTACGGAGGCTGGAAGTCCGACGAGGGCGCGTGAGACAGCGGCGGCGCGCTGGAGTAGGGCCCCGCGTGCGACACGGAACCGAGCTGGGACAGGCGCGAGCTGTGGCTCGAGACACCGTCATGGCGGTCCTGAGAGGACGCAGAGAGAATCAGGAAAAGGTGAACTCATTAGAAATTACAACTCCGTGAAAGCGCACAGGGGCCTATGTGATCACTGTGTATTTATTGGAGTCTGTCGCCCCTGGTCACGCAACCGGAGCATCGAACACAAAGCTTATAAGAGCCCCGAGGGGGGAAGAATATTATGGTCTCACCGAAAATGACCGATAACGAAAACCTGCAAGATTCAAAAGAATTGTGGAATAAATGAGAAAGACTCACCGCAGTGGAGTAGGGGTGTACTAACATTTGGAAAGCCCTTTCGTCTTGATCACGGTAAAACAGAAGACTACTGTAAAGTTGTCGCCAAAGTCACTGCAGGTAAAACCAGGCGGTTGGTATCTGCAGACACGGCCCTGCTATTACAGCTCCATGCAGCACCTTCCTCCGCCCGGAGCTGCCGCCGCTCTGAAAGCGCACGTCAAGCGCCTGCCTCTACCCCCGGTGCACGGTGTAATTGTTATTCATGACTTAGACTTACAGGAATATTAATGTGCGCGGAGCAGGGGACTGGCGACACACGGAGCGTGAAGCCTTTCGCGCAATCGTGAGTGACGTTTAAATTCCGTGGAGAGCCGAAACGACGCGTGAACAGCAGCAGCTAAAGTGTGTGCGAGAGAAAGCGAGCAGGAGCTGTGAGGAAATCCCTCCATCACACAAACGCACTTTAAAGAGCCCGGGAGCACCTGACGCAATGAACGCACACTTTTCAGACACTTAAACCAATTCTGGGGAGACTCTGTTAAATATATATATATATTCTGTACTATAAGAGATAAACGTAAACACACAGGCGCCAGTCTGACATCCATAAAAACTGAAATCAACTCAAAGTCTCATCAGGACGTAATATTTGCTGCGCAATCAACAGTAACCCGTCACATTTATCATTACCGCATAAAAATCGTGACTTTCATTCTTTCAGCAGTTTGTCACATCATCCCAAACCTGGTTGTCATTTAGTAGCTGATTATCTCCAAACAAGATGGGCCATTTATTCACTCTGTCTGTTGGCCACTGTTTTTAATGAAAATAAATAAAATGTGCGTCACTTCACTGGTTAGCGCCAAGTTAAAAAAATAAAGAAGCGCAGTAGCTCTCTTGTTCAGAAATAAATAGCCGTATAACTCATGCGGTCATTAAGGACTCTCGCTCTGATTTATGCCCAGTATTTACCATTTTATTGAAACTAATTTATACACGTCCCTCGACATAAAGACAAGAATAATCTGACTCTCGACGTCTCCTGAATGAAAGTCTGGCTCCTGCTGCGCTGCAGCTGCCTTTTATAAGAGCTCACGTGAAGATACGCACAGCAGACGCTCCGCGAGGCGCACGAGACGGCTCGTGTGTGCGGTGTCAGTGGAGAAAAGGAGCGATTAAACTCTGAATTGTGGACACACCGGGCCCCTCTCACAGCACTTGTTCAGCAGCGTCATGAAGCCTCCCTCCCCTCGCGCCGTGAGAGAAAAGCCATGTGTGCCACGAAACGAGGCTTTCCCACCGGGCTCGAGTCATGGGGCCTCGCGAGCTGCCCACCTCCCCCCCGCCTTTTTTTTTTTTGTGGGTCTCGCTTTGTGCTGGAACCCATTCAGCGCGAGCCGGCCAGATATTTCACCCCTCGTGTGGAGGCATTTCCTGTTTATTATTATTATTATTATTATTATTATTATTAGTATTATTATTATTAGTATTAGTATTAGTATTATTATTAAGTATTGATTTTGGCGCAAAGATGCAAAAATTAAGGAATTATTGAAATTATTGATTGGGAATTTACCACCAAAAGTCAACCACAAGCTTTTGATTTTTGAAATTTAAATTTTGAAAGTTTTTTTTTTTTTTCCCGGAAAACAGTACGTTCTTTAAAAACTTCAAAATCTGGAAAAAAAAGTGATCTATAAGAGACGTTTTCCGTTTTCCAAAGAGCGAATTGAGCTTCAAAGACTCCAAAGACCAATAAAAGAGCGCAAACAGCTGAGATTCTGTCCGCAGCAAACATTCAGTCACAGCATGACAGCAGAACGGGCCTGCAGCCCCGCAGCAAGCAGTCTCCTCACTCCACAATTAAAAACAAAAATGTCTCAGTAACTTTCCAAAGACAAGAAAATGGACGTTACCTCATAAATATCCTCATACTTGACATTCTCCACTAGTTTCCACAGCATGGTCGCTTCTTCGGTGTCAGTAAAGCGAATGCAGCCAAGAGAAGACGTGATGTTCCATCTCTCCCTCCCTCCCTCCCTCCCTCTCTCTCTCTGTCTGTCTATCTCTCCGCCCTCTCTTTGTGAATGGGGAGATCCCTGCGTCTCCACACACACTTGGCTGATTTAATGCAGCTATAAGGTGATGAATATCCCACGACTTAACTATGAAAATAAACATTTCTCCACTTCTCTTCTCTTCCCTCATCCCTCTTTCATCCCTCTTTTTAAAGGAGTTTTGCAGGAGCACAGCAGTTTGAATTGTTGCAATCCTGAAAACGTCTGTAAATCGGAATCATGTTTGTCAGTAAACAAAACAACAACGTGGTGGTTGGAACAAATGTTTCCTTCTCTCCTGGTTATTAGGCAGGTGTGTGTAGATGCTTCCGATGCTCAGAAGCTCCTCATCCGGACTGGTTTGGATGGGTGAATCAACCAATTTAGATGTGCATCATTTCTACCAGTGTGTGTGTGTGTGTGTGTGTGTGTGTGTGTGTGTGTGTGTGTGTGATATAGTTTGTCCTTGCTAAATGCGTCATGTCCACATGTCCACTGCTTGACACCAAAGAAATAGACAGACTGGTGTCTGCCCGCAGGCCTTCCAACAGATACATGCACCCCCTTATTATATTTATTTATTTATCTATTTATTTATTTATTTTGTACTTGTTTTAGAAGTATTTAGTTTATTGTTGCAGTGTAGCCCAAAACATTTACTCAAATGCTGTATTTCAGGTTAATTTCCAGCTGATTTTATGTCATTTTATTTCCGTTTTATCATCATTTATTTGATGCTATTGGTTAGTCTGAGTCTATCTATCTATCTATCTATCTATCTATCTATCTATCTATCTATCTATCTATCTATCTATATATATATATCTATATATATATCTATATATATAGATATATATATATATGTATGCTTTATAATTAAATCTATTTGTCAGCAGAATGTGATCGATTGATTAACTTTTTAGTATGATAACGTGCCGCTACTTGTGGCGACCAAATCTCTCCCCAGGTATTAAGTTAATATGCCTTACAAGTACGCAAATAGCGCCATCTAGTGTTCACGCGGCACACATGCATCCAGCCACGGAGAAGAAGAACGTCCTCTTGCTCAAAGAAGACCAGGGTTTTAAATCAAGGAGAAATCCCCTCTGGTTTCCATTTATAAACCATTTATTTGAATTAGGATTAATCAGTAAATATAACAAGGCTGTACGTTTACTTTTTGCTGTATAATTATGACAACTTCATAGATTTATAAATAATTTTCACATCAGTGAATTAATTTCCTAATATAGAGTATTTAAAATAAACATACTTAAAATGTACGACTACTAATTGTGATTTATTGTTATTACGTTTTATTAAAATGTAGTATTATTAAACTATAGTGTGCTCTACAATTAGATTTGAAATTACAAATCTAAAAAAGAGTCACAAATCTTACAAATCTGAGATTGATCAGTTTTCTTAAACTTTAAGATAAATTGTTGAAAATATGTTTTGTTTTAAATGTACAGTTATTACCACTTTGAACATGAGAAACATTACAGATAATCCCACAGTGCGTGTATATTGTCTCACATGATCACATGTTTTGGCATTAAATAAATGGACCTAAACGCTACCCAGTTTCTCTCTCTCAATCTCTCTCTTTCACACACACACACACACACACACACACACAGTGAACATGAATGTTTCAGAGGTACGGCTGTTCTCATGTTCTCTAGAATCACCCACTGCCAAATATTCACTGATTTAGCCTACTCTAATTCTCTCTCTCTCTCTCTCTCTCTCTCACACACACACCCACACACACACACACACACCCACACACACACACACACACACACACACACACACGGGGCATATGCCTGTCAGCAGTGACAGATGTCCTGACAGTCTGGAGGTCTGCAGGCATGGTCGTGGCTGTCATCCTGCAGGGCTTTGACACAGGATGTATCAGCACACATCACACACATGTCACACTAATCAGCCTCTAGATGCTCTGTGCTTTCTGCTTGCACTCTTCCCTACCAAAGTGGATTTATTTTCCTTCAAGAATATTTTGTTCATGGGGAAATAGCAGATATTTATTTTACTTCTGACCCCAGAAAACTTGTAAATAAGCCTTTTACACGTTATTTGACCCTTGCAGCTGACTATTATCTCCTCACAGCAGCCGTTCTTTAGCATCTATTCTGTTATTAATCTCTTCATTATTATGTTTATTAATAATATTTCAAAATGCGAGTGGTCTGTTATGTTTTGAACCAGAAGCTATGAAAATAACCTGATTTATTTCGTTAGAATGTTTATTTGTAAGCTTGTCATCCAGAGGAATAAACAACCTGGATTCTCATTCATGACGTGAACTTCAGTAAATGGCCACCAGATGGCGGAAGAGCATCTACCTCTATCTATCTCGTGGCACTAGATGGCGCTAGAGCACCATGCGAGCAGCGGGTTTAGCTCTGATTTACTTTGAACTCTGCAAATGTTCAGGCTTCAATTTTAAATGCCAGAGCAAAAGCCAGTAAAGATCTGAATAGTTAAGTGAATTGTTATATTTACAAGCGATGTAAGTGCTTGGAACAAAGTCAATAAACGTGAACACAATGAGATAAAGCAATATCAATATTCAATTAAAGATGGGTGGAGTCAATTTAGTTTTGTCTCAGAGTGCCAGGGTAGAATAAAATAGCTGATATATTCAATCCCTGTTTACAAGCGCAGGACATTTCACATAAACAGCTCTCTGTGCAGGATTCAGGGTAAATAACGGTGGTGATTCGGGTCCAGATGTGATGAGGATGAGGATCATGACAAAGGACTGAGGAGGAGGAGGAGGAGGAAGGTTCCACCCTGCGATTCATAAGTTTGCTCTCCCTGAATATGGCTCTCAGGCAGCAGTAAAGTCCCCCGGAGAGCCCACTTCGTATTTATTTAAATGTCTACGCGCACTGCATTGACTTATGGGTGAAATGTCCGCTTCCCCTGTTATATTTAGATCTCTGCAGGGCTCTGAAATGATTCATCGACACCCCTGGAGCACACGGTCCTCACACACTGAGGTCGCTGGGAATAGTCTAACGTGCTGCTGACTGAGGCCCGTAATGCAACACGATCAATAATGGCTGTGAATAATGAACCGGACCCCATCAAATTATGCAAACTGGTGTCAGACTGGTGGGTCACTCTTGTTGGTTTAGCAATTTACGGAGAAGATCTGACGCTCCGGCTCGTTTCCGTCATCAGCAGGGAGGAATATTACAGTGTTTACATCTTGATCATCCACCTCAGTGCCTATAAAAGTCTGATAGAGATACTTTGGGTGCATAGCTGCAGCTCCATGCATGCTATGTTTATGTTTATCTCCTATTCTCGTGTGAAATCCCGCAGCCAGCAAGGAGCTAATTTAAAGAGCCGCTGAGCTCCTTTACGCACACGCAGGTCCAGACGCACCAATCACACGTGAGCCAATTTGGTGAGTTTTTTAAAAGGCAAACGCTGAATTAAAGCTCTGCAGCCGTCAGAAAGCGACCCTTTCCTCCGGTTACACGTGTCGTGTTGGTCTGGCTGACTGCTGAGTGTAAACACGTCAATCAGCCTCCCAGTGATGAGAGGAAGGGCGTGCGTGCGCGTCTGTCAGCTTCCATTTCCTTCACGGTGACGCGCTTCGGCTGATCTGATCCAGAAAAGACAGAAAGTGGAAGGGTTAAACATCATCAACATCATTCCTGTTCCTCCAGAAACGGCGCAAAACACACGCACAAAACAGACTGGGACCACCTAAAAATACAATATGGAGTAATCAAACTACATTTAAGTCTCTTTATAGCATTTGATCAAAAACATTCCTGGAGAAATAAAGTCAAACTGACGCTGAATTGTGCGTGAATTAGTGGCGCAA
Organism: Pao palembangensis; assembly: GCA_015343265.1. Lineage (NCBI taxonomy): Eukaryota > Metazoa > Chordata > Actinopteri > Tetraodontiformes > Tetraodontidae > Pao > Pao palembangensis. The sequence goes on from CM027097.1 coordinate 1,479,930, forward strand.
TATGCAGGTATGACAATCCCAAACGGCTGGATTAAAGGAGCAGGCGGGCTGTTGTTGAACGTGCTCAAACTGTGATTCTTCATTAATGATCAGGCTTCCTGTCGCATTCTCAGAGCTTCCGCCTCGTCCCAGGACTCCAAAATCACCGAGTATTTGGGAGAAAACACCATCTGTTAGACTGGGAACATGCTGGAATCCTGCTCTCTCTGCCTTCCCCGCTGTTATTTACCCACCTGAGGATGAGATCGTCAGATTCCCAACGACAAATGAGACACCCTAAACGCATCCCGTCTGATTCCGCGTGTTTGTGTCACGTGGGGAACGTGACCTCTTTTTAAATGAGTGAAATATTAAAAGAGCAAACAGAACCTACAGAGATGCCAGCAGGCAGCTGCTCCTCGCTCCTTTTTATCATCACATATAGGTGTTTTTTTTTCTCTCCACGTACAAATAAGCAGAAGAACCTGAGCGAAGCCTCAGAAACTGGGAGAAAACGCCTACAAAGGAGGCCTTTGAACCCCCCGGTAGGCGAAGCTTCTTTTCTCCCGCAACATTAGACGGGAAACTCCGACTTTTTATAATTCCAACTGTCTGAACTCGTATGGATAATTCGCCCTCGTCAACTTTGATCCGCCTGCCTCTCTCCCTGCAGGCGCTCTCACCTCTTCCTGTACACGCGCCTGCATGCGCGCGCGCCGCAACTTATAAACAGGGCAAATAGTAGTAACACGTAGCAACCGTCTTTATTGAACACCAGCAGGATTTGAACATATATATATAGTTGAAAGCCTACAAGAAAGAGTCATTTAAATATTTATATATATCTGTACAAATGTTCATGAGTTCGTGTCGGCGGAAGTTGAGATCCGGGGCGAGTGTACAAAGATCGACATACACGGGGAAGAGTAACCATGGCGACCGCTGGGTCGCCTTTTACAAAATGGCTGATTTGGACCCTTCTTCGTCACACACATTCATACACTCTCACGCACATCCCGGGCTGTGACTGTGGCAGCCGTCACTCAACTCGGTGGACACGTTGCTATGGTGCCGAACATGTGGCCTTCAAAATAAAAGCAGTGGATGGAGCTTTGATTCTCTCAATCTTCATTTAATCTGTTAAAAAAGGTTGGAAACGTGGTTTATTCCAGCTCACCGAGAATCAAAATGGCCCCAAACCTTAAAATAAATAAATAATTTTAAAAAGGACCAGGTGAGTGATGCTACGTCAGGGACCCCTGCATGAAAACAAAAAACTGGTGTCCATGTTCACTTCCTGTTTTCTTTTGGAATAAATAAACAAACAAAAGCCATCTCCGTGGCGAGGCTCTGGAACACGAGAACACACACACACACACACTCACACACACACACGGAGTGGGTTTTCATCTTGCTTGGGACAGTTCAGGTTTATGTTACATTTCAACAAAGATAAATAAATGTCAATAAATAAGAATTGTCCCAAAGAAGAAAAATTGTAAGAAGGTACAAACATCATCTGACACACACACACATACCCGCACACACTCACGAACACAGTCGTAAATGCAGCAGCGCTCCAAGGCACGGTGACCACTTGCTGGGATGCTACTCAGTCTTTTCGGTTTTGCCGTCTTTGCTCTGGGACTCGGATGTTTTCCGGAGCTGCGTCTTCTCTGAGCTGTTGCTGATCTGCTGCTCGGTGGGGCCGCCTGCTTTCCCGCTCGAGTTCTTGTCCAGGTAGTTGAGCATCTCGCTCAGGACAGTCTGGAAGGTGCTGAGAGCGGCGCAGATCGCCGGCGTCCCAAACCCGTGTGTGATCAGACTGGCGGGAATAAAAACAAAACAACAGCTGTGAGGAGAAACCGTTTGGGAGCAGAAATCAGGGGTAGAGTTGGTGATTACATGCACAGCTGAAGCTCTTTTATATCTTGTTGTGTAATTTGTGCACTTAAAGACTAAATCCAAGTTTAATCCCCCTCAAAAGTTCTTGTAGTCTGGCTAAATCCTGTAAAACAGGGCGTTAATGTTATAAATGCAGCTTCCAGCCTGACTGGCTGCTTTTTGCTCAGTTTTCTAAACATTTCCAGGCTTCATCCTGAAGTCATACGGGAGGAACACGCCACGATGATCATTTTAGCCCATGGAAGCAAAAGCGCCACGAGACTGCAGGATAGTACCTACACAATAACGCCCCCGCCAGTTATCATCGTCATAAATGAATTCATTTTTATATTATTGTTAACTAGTATTAAAAATATATGTAGTTGACTTTTTTTTTTTATCCCTTTAGGGTTTACAATCTGTCTAATAAAATATTATTTTGACACGTACAGTAGACAAAGCCATCCTTTAACCTTCGGGGATGCTGCCAACATTGATTATTTAACAGAATCTCGCTGCGCTGGAGCTGAATTCTGGAAAGGTTGTCTCTGCCAACAGCCTCCCGTACCTGAAGTGTGTGAGGTGTCTCTGAATGTCCAGGTCCAGGATGGGGGTCGGTCTGGAGGAGCCCAGAGGAGAACGGTCTTGGCTCAGTAAGTCCTGGAACTCCTTACAGATTTGCCTGGCAGACAGAGGGAGGGGGGTGGAGCGGGGGGAGGGGGGGTTACCATCTGTCACCAACACAACTGTCACAACTTTTGTTGTTGTTCAAATCATTTTGGATAAACCAACATGGAAAGTCTGAAGACAAGAGCATGGAGGACAGGCTATTTAGTATGTTTCTTTCCCTGTTGTTCAGTTTCCTGATCCGGTACCCACACACATCAGACACGAGCAGCACTGCGTGATTACTTCGGGTCATACTAGTGCACGAAAATTCAGGCGCAAAGGCCGCTAGCGTCAATGCTGAGTATCAGCTAGGTATCAGTAAAGCTGGTGAACACAGAGAGGGTCTCTGTGTGGCTTAACACACACGGGTGGGGTCCCCGCAGTGGAGCCACGGCTGCTTTTGTGTGCTATTGTGCGTATAGCTGTTACTGTGTGTCCTGTTTGGACCGGAGCCCATATACATTAGAAACAGCTCATCATGTGTTTATTCTCACTTTGTTGCCAGAACCATTTTCTTGCGTGCGCTGTTTTCCTTCGGTTCGTTGTGTTGCCTCGCCAAATGTTCCCCCACTGCCTTACTGGGGAACTCCGTCTCACAGGTGTAGCCGAAGTCCCTCGCCAGGTGGAGCGCCTCACCTGAGCGCGGAGCCGGGGGATGACACGTAAGACAAACGCTCCCGGGAGAGAAGGTAAGAACTGGCCTGAGAAACAAAGTTGTTGAGAAGTCTCTGACCTTCCACCAGGGAGGTGAGCAGCGTGACGTTGGCGGCTTTCCGCCGTCCTGCCGGCAGGTTGAGGCCCAGACGATCTAATTTCTCCCGGAGACACCGTCCTCCGTTCTTGGACTTGGCTCTGTGGACAAACGTCACATGATTCCGCTTCATCGGAACGCCACGTTTATATCACTCTCCAAAGCGACGTGTTTAATTATGCCTGGCTAATTAGGACAAAAACAACACGCTCTGTTATAACAAAAGCATCAAATCAAAGAGTGTAAAATTAACACGCCACAATTTATTACCGTATATATGAAATGTGTGCGTCCCCCTGAGTTTCCACTGTCTTTATAGCTCATATGTAAAGTTCTATTCTAGGAACCATGCTCCCGTCGTTTTCTCAACTTTTATGTGGAAAGAACTTTTAAAAAGACTTTTTCAGATAAGTTTTAAGGCTGATTTTGCTCAGAGGACACATCACCAGCACTCAGGTGAGAGCGCGCTTCTCATCTGATGGACACCACGTTGGAGACGTGACGTATGTGCCTGTTCTTCCTCTGGGCTGCAGCTTCCTCCTAGAGGACCAGCCGTCTTCTCTCTCTCTCTGCTCTGCCTTGTTAATTAAACAGCAGCGTAAATTCCTGCCTTTCTCCAGTTCCTCTGATCTCGCTGTGCTCTGGCCTGCCCTCGCTCGGGTGTTATCTGGGCAGCGCGTGTGTCTCACCTGCGCAGGATGCCGCCCAGTAGGGAGGCGTTGAGGCACTCTGGTGGGGACAGTCTTCTTTTGACCTCTGCAATGGTCACTTTATACTTGGACGTGGAGCTCAGCAGCGACAGTCGTCCTGGGACGGAGCAGAACAGATCTGTGGGATTCACCACACAGGTCCCCCCTGCACGCACGCGCACACAAACACACACACACACACACACTCACACTGTTAGCATGCGTCTACTGTCTGAGGGCTAATTTAAAAACAAAATGGCTGACAGGCTTTAGTCTGTCAAAATTTCCCCTTAACAATCAACGTCTCAACATCTCGCTTCAGGTTATTGCTGTTGTTGTCTTTCAAAACCATGCTGATGCGTCTGCCCCCTCAAACCTGAAACCGCTCGCTTATCAGCAGGTTCATTTCTCTTAACAGATGTTGGGTTTGAAAATACGGTAGAAACATATTCCTCTGAGGGTAAAAACAGGAGGTCACTGGTGCTTGACCTAATCTGTCCTTTGTTACACAGTAATCTCACACATTTGGTGTCAGTGTCCGTAGGTTTCTCTTCACAACGCTGTAATAATGCTAATGTTGATTAGCCTTATCCTGCCAGACTATCTGTATGTCATCAGATGGTCTGTAGGTGGTTTTGTCTTAGACGCAAATACAAAAAATAGATAATAATATAATCATCAAGGGCCTTAAAAATCAAACAGGATGGAAAAAAATCTGTTGCACGACAGATTGTAATAATAAATATATGGCAATAGATTAAAAGGTCGTGAGTTTTTGAGTGATGCATTTAAAGGCAGCTTCCTTGGTGGAAATGTTTGATTGTTCTCATAATCCAACGGCTCTTTTAAGGTGCTCATAAAATAATGCTGCTGTTTATATTGCACTTAGATGATCATGCGCATTGCATACACACACGTATATTTCTTTTTTAGCTCGATAGTGGTGTGAGGAGGCATCTCTGCTCTCAGGAGGACGACCCTGCCTTCAATCACCTTTGATTGTGAAATCCACGCTTCTGAATATGTGAATAAATGATGGCGGCTGGGAGATGAAGGCTCGTCCACATTATTAATTGCATCTGAATCACTGTTTGCCGGCTCCTCCTGGAATATATTGACTGCTCAGAGTTAGGCCCGTTGTTATTAAACTTTCACTTGCGCTAACGTCCCAAGCAGCTGAAATGCAAGGTTTATGTCTGATGTACTGAAGGCTATATTCTATTATTAATCTGCCTCATTATCAAATCTAACAGCAGGGCGTGTCACTTTGTTAACAGGCTGATGGAATAGAGAGAGGGGTGCCATTTAAACCAGACAGAACAATGCTGCAGGCAAACAAATTTTGCTGTGTATCCCAATCTTTTCCAGGGTAGAGTGGACAGTCTGGCCACCAACTAATCCTCACCAGCCTCACATGTATTTATTTATTATTATTGTGCCATAATTCTGCAGATTTTAAAGCCATGTCAGCAGCTTTCACCTTTCATTTCAGTGTGACATCATAACACGTCAGGTTGTAGTCCAGCGGGTACAGCTTTGTGGGAGTTGTAGTCCAGTCAGGCTGTCAGTAAAGGAGTCAGTAGCAGGAGGGAAGTGATAGACAGTATTTGTTAAAGTCTGTGTGTGTGTGTGTGTGTGTGTGTGAGTGTGCCCGCGTGCCAACCAGGAAGACCTGTCTGTCAGCCTCACGCGCCTTGACAGAGGCGCGCGCCTCTGAAAGCCGCGGGTTCACATCATATTAATTCCCCTAAAAATGTTTTGATTAAAAGTAGTTTGTATTTTACGTTGCCAAGGGCAATCGAAAAGAGCTATTGCCGGTAGTGCAGTCAGTGGAGCGCGCGGGCCCAGAGGCGATAACGGTATTTAAGCAACGGAGAGTAGCCTCGGGCTGCGGCGCGAGCGGCGGGCGGGATCACACGCGGAATCAAGCGCCTTTTACGAGTTTGCCACGAAAATTAAAGAAAGAGAGACGCGGGCCAAATGTCACTCCACTCGTATTTCCACAACACTGCCGTCATGAAATAAAAAAAAAAAAAAAAACAAAAACAAAAAAAAACATATCGCGTGCAGAACGCGAGTGCGCGCGGGACCAATTCGCGGGGGCGCGCAGTGATGTGCGACGCTGCTGTTGTGGAGCTGAAGTGGAGGGGAAAAAAGGGAAAAGATGGGTAATTAAAAACACAGACGACTCCTCCTAAGTAGGATCCGCGTTTCTTGACTGATTTTCTTTTGAAAAAAAGGTTATGTGAATATTCATGCCGCCAAAGCCGCAGTCAGAAAGAACAACATTAATATGATCTCGGCTGAATCCAGGGCCCCGCTCGGCATTAGCATATCAAAGCGTCCGCCCGAGGCGAGAGAAGCTATCGATACGGGAGCGGGAGGTAAAGCAAAGATTATTGGTTGTGATGGTTGCAGCGGCTGAGCTCAGGGCCAAATACGGCGCACCATTAACCAAAAGTGATGGTGAAGGGATTCCCGCGTCAATCCGAGAGAAAAGCCCCAACACCTAGGCAGAGCTGATGAAAAATTAAACCCGAGACCCAGCCTCCCTCTCTATGAGCAAAAAAAGACTGCAGGCCCCCACTCAAAAACACAGACTTTGATGGGGCAGTTGCAGCGTGTTAAACCCAGACTCAGGAGGAAATTGGCCGGGCCGCCATGTGATGACGCGGGGCCGAGTCCACTTCTACAACCCTGAAACAGCCGTCCTTTAAAATGGAGGTTAACGCGACAGCCTGTGATTAACATTTCATAGAAAACACAATTATTTCACTGATTATTTTAATTTACGACCCGCAAATAAGGGAAAAGTAGAAATGCGCAATAAATATAACTGATACTAGTTTATTTTCAATATAATTAAGTTTTTAATGCTTAATTATATTGAAAATATTTTCTAAAACATTGTACAAATAAACGTAACTATACATTATAACCTAAAGGAATTAGCAAGTTATAGAAAAGTGAAAATAAATGAATAAAGTGGATGCGCTGAACCTGAGATTACGGTTAATATGAATATTACATTTTAGTTGTGTTTATTTGAAAACAAATGTGGAAGAGGCGTGCGTAAATGTCGCCTACAGGTCTGCTTTTCAAAGGAAGTCTTTAGCTGTGACAGAATATGCCAGTGGATCGTGGTGGGTTTCATCACTGTCGTTTTAATCCAGACTCTGTGACATTTTAATTTCCTCCAGAAGAAAAAAAAAAAAAAGAAAAAAGAATATGCGTGGCGTGACTAGTGTGTGAGTGACAGTCCGTTTCAGAAGAAAAAGATGCGCGACAGTGTGTCCGTCCCTGCTCTGCTGACAGCAGACAACAGAGCAGTGTTCCGCCTGTTTGTCTGCCTGCAGCTTGCTGTCTTGTCGTGTCGAGTCGTGTGTTCACGGCCTCCGGTACAAGAACAGACGACAGACAAACGAGGGCCTTACCTCTGCGGATGACGCCCCCTTGGCCGTTCAGAACGAGCCCGCACTGCGCTTCCACGGAGCCCTGTGGAGACAAGCACTCATTAGGAGGCTGGAACTCACCTGCCGCTGCTGGAGCCATGGGCTCCCGAGGCAGCGGCAACATGGGCGGATGTTTTAGCACTGCATATGGAAGGCGTGGAGGGATATTTACCAGAAAAAGAGATTACATTTGGAATCACTTGTACATGTAGAGCCACAAGTCAATTTCCCATGTCTGGGATCAATAAAGTACTTCTATTCTATTTACATTTTGCACAATTATCCTCAAGGACACATTTAAATTAGCATAAATTATTTGCGCGTTATTCTTAAAAACCGAAAATATAAACGTTTCCTATTCTGGAGCAAATACTGGCCTTAAGAGGCAGGGTTATTTAATGTGGTTGTACTTTTATTACAGGCGAACCTTTTCATGGGCATCAGCATGACCTTGAGCTGACTGAGTCAACAAGCCCAGTGCAGTATTGTTAAAATGTGTTTGTTTTTAGTGTTCCGAAATTGGTGACACAAATATTTGCAATGAAGGCCCACGTCTTCGACCCCCGCTGTGCCTCTTTTGAGCAATTATAACGATTGAGGCCGGTTTAGCTGGAAATGCGGCTCACATAGCAGCTTTTCAGTAAAGCCAGGCCAGATGAAAGTGCTCTGAAACGATGCAGCTCACGACTCACAAGTCCAACTCATCCAGACTGACGAATTAGAAATGTTCTGCAGCCACCAACCTGTTGGGAATCACGAACGAGCTCCACGGTCAGCCCGAGCATGCAAAAACCTGTTAGCGCCGCCATCTTGATCAGTTTCGCGCACGTGCTATCAACAATGTCATCAAGAAAGCAGAACACAGTCTTCCTTTTTTCAAATTCTGCAAACACGTAAATCCCCCTCCTTTTCCCAGCCTCGAGGCGAGGCCCAGGCAGAAGCCCCTGATTAAAATAAACCTGAAAAGAGAAGCTTGTTGTTAACCAGCTCCTGCTCTGTTTCTTTTCTTCTATTCCGAAGCTAAAGTGATTATAAAATCAATATACAAAACGCAGAGGTCTTGCATGAATTAGCTTAGTGACGGGAGAAAGGTGTGGCAGCTGCTTTTGTTCACCATGAAAATCTCTTTAACGCGCTCAAAGATGCACGAGACCGCGCGCATCTGTTCGCCCATACATACTCCTCGTGCAAGCTCAGGTTCACGAGCCGATTCTTTCTTTATTTCAATAAAAGGTTAAACCTGTGCGCTCGCAAAATCCCGGAAGATTAAGGAAAAATATACCATTTGCCCACACAATAAAGCTCTAGCATATGGACCAAATAAATACTACGTAAAACTGAAATAATAATAATAATAATAAAAAACGTAATAAACCCCTTTAATTTTAGACAAATAGTATAGACCCATAATGCTTGTATATTCTTTTATTGTGTCCATTTAAATGATTATAATAAAAATCTTAATATATTTTACTAAAATAAATGTAGTTGACTCAAATATAATGTGCAAACGTTGGCCTGTATTAATATTAAAGGCCTCGTAATTACACGAAAATTTCAGTGTCCCATATTTTAAATAAAACAGGAAATTATTTAAAATATATTTATATTGGTCACAATTGAAAATTCATGTCTTTTAACGTGTAATTAGATTGAAAGTATTTTTGATTTAAAAATTAAGATGAAGTTAATTTCATTGTGTAAAAAAGGGAACTAGTTAACCTGAGTGAAATTATGCGCGGCGTCTTAAATACTGTTTAAATGTTGTCGTGTTTTAACCGGCTCAGATGTCGCTGCATAAAGTAACAACGTTGATTGACGTTAAGTCTTTAATTGGATAAACTACGGTGCTTTATGGTGCTCGAGCCGGCCATTGTGTCCTGAACCCCGATCCGTTAATCCGCCCTTAACCGGAGAATAGAGCAACCAGCGGCTTTTCTCTGCCCCGGCACACACGCTCGCACACTCTCCATCTTTCACACACACATACACACGCCTTTTCATCTTGACCATTTCTTTACTTCGGGAGAATTATGTAAAAATATGGGTCACGTGTGCTTGAGGAGAAATAAAGGGCGGATTTCTCAATAGGACTGTATAGACTGTCAGTCAATTAACCTTTAGAAACAGACCCGTCTTCCAGGGGCGCTGCGCCGCCTGGACCTGACATTTACTCAGCCTGTTGTACGGGCACGTTTAGTTTGGCAACAAAATGATCCCCGGTTTAATGTAGTCCTCATCAGAACGGTGTGGTCAACCTGAAGGCTGATCCAGGCAAATGAAACAGACAGGCACACGTCTGTCTTTCTGTTCAATATTTCTGAATTGTTGCGTTTCTGGTACAATAGATGTGTGTGTGTGTGTGTGTGTGTGGTGGAAGTCATTAGTTGCAGCCCTGGGGCAGGGATTACAATAAGGGGTCTGATATCCTTGGGCGTGTCGCGGACCGGAGGCTAAAAAGAGCGAACGGAAGCCACGGGTACCTGCCTGAGTCGTCTGAGGCGGATGTGGACAGACCCAGGCCTGCACGCCGGGCAGCAACCTCTGGTCGGGTGGTGCATGCACCGACGCCGTAGGTAGAACCGTGTGACGTCATCGGCGAGAGATCATGGCGCCGGTAAGCATCGAGGCAGCCGAGCTCAACGCCTCTGCTCGTCCGGGGCTTTGCGAGGACTCCGAGGGCCGAGCGCGTTATGCAGGTTGATGAAGTGGGCGGTTCTCCATGGTGGATCTGCTGGTAGTACTGACCCGAGTGCAGCGAGTTCAGCCGCACGCATAGGCCTCCGGGGCGACGGCTGGGTGAAGTGCTGGAACTCATAGTGGAAAGACTGGTGGTGCAGGGGCGGGTACTGGTGGTTGGCCGAGAAATGGGGCCAGGCGAACTCCGTCCCCTGCCGGCGCTGGGTGAGTGAGCAGGGAGGGTAGGCGACCGGTGGCCACGGACTCAGGCAGCCGAGCTGCATGAGCCACGTAGCTGTTTGATCGTCGTGACGTATCTGCGAGATAATAAGAGACGTGGAAATATGAGCCGTGTCGTTTAGCATCAGCCAGCGCCTCTCTGCTCTCTCTGGCTCCTAAACACACTCTTAAAAACACACACCCGACTCACACCTCAAGCGTTTTTTCCCGCACAGAAGCCACCTTGGGAGATGTCATCCATACGCCCGGGAGAACGAACAGCAACAGGGCCTGCTATTTCCCTTCCTCTGGCGCGTCTGTCACTCCGCTTGCAGCGGTTTAAGAGGCGCGCTGTTTTATACTATTATTGTTATTATTATTATTATTATTGTGTGTGTATTATTATTATTATTATTATTATCCAGCTGCCGGCAGATTTACTGTATGCTCGCCGATTCTCTCTGAGCAGGAGGTAAGTAGAGTGCAACGGCGGCGTGTGCCGCCCTGAAATGTTCTAATCACACTATAAACTCACTCACACAATTGTTTAAAAACCCATTTGCACTCGGGTCGTTTCTTCCTTTATGCACACGGGGCGACGAATTATTATTTTTTTTAATTGATCACCAAAGCACAGTATTTCACTACAACACGGCTTAACGCAAGCGTGCAATTTTTTCTCTAATTTAATGAACTAAAGTAAATAAATGGAGCACTACCTCTGCATCGTGGACAGGTCAGGGAAGGTCGTTGACATTGTGCTTTCTCCAAAGTAGCCCAGTTTTTACCCTCCGCTTTCTGTGCCGGTCGAATGGTGGTAAAAACGTGATAAAATCCTGAAAAGGGCCAAAAGAAGTGGAAAAGTCCCCCTTTGCGCGCTCGCAGTTTATGGCAGAAAGCTGGCGGAACGGGCGTCTCCCCTCTCTGCACGGACGGGGCTGGCTCACGGATTTTTTGTACTTGCGGGGGTATTTTCTCGGCTGATGTCGTAGGTCCCTTGGTAATATAGAAGTTTTGAAAATTAAGCATCTGACAGCACTGAGGAATGGGAGGACAATAGACAGACGGAGCATCCCAGGAGAACACGGAATAAATATTGTATCTTAGCATGTAAGGAACCAAGTGCTTCTTTTCAGCATTTCTCCCTCTTTTCGTGGACATTTTCCTTTTTGACCCGTTTGCGTTCCAACGACGTCTTCTTCCCGGTCGTTACATTTTCATCCCCACACACCCTTTCTTTTTGCAATATTGCACTTGGATTTTTCAACGGAAATGTAAGTTTGTTTGAATGTTAAACGCATGGATTTCTGGTTGTTCCGAGAAATTCAAGGCGAATTATTTTAGATTCGATTACTGACTGAAAAAAAGGCGTTTTTCGATGCACGCCTGGTATCTTTTACAAGGATTTTCATAATTCTATTTTTTTTACATCTTCGTTTTAAAGAATAATAATACGGTGATTCATTGCGGCTGGGTTTTGAAATGAAACGGAACAAAAAGCCGCATTTTCCTTTATTCCAAGCGTTCAGCAGGCACTAATTATTTAAAAGAGTGGTTCTTAATCTAAATAATGTAACGAAAAGGAAGTAAAAGAACATTGCATGAATTGTAACCCTGCTTTAGGACAGTATTCCGTTTTTCGATTGTTCCTTTCGTCGTTCAAAAACACCTTTTATGGACATTATTTAGTAATTCCCTGGATTTTTTCCTTTTACAGTGCAGAGGCTATACAGTATGTTTTCTTTGGGAAAAGAAAAAAAGCGGAGGTTTCTATGTTTTTAAATTTGCTTTCTTTTGTAGATTCTCGTGAATCATTTAGTTATCATGTCTTATAGCCTTAATAATAATACCAGTTATTATTATTATTATTATTCTTATTCTTATTCTTATTCTTCTTGTGTGTGCTGTTATTATTGTTATTGTGTATTATTGATCAGGGTGATCAGATGACCCTCTTTTCCGGGGCCGTAACTCCGTGGACACGCGCCCTCGGCTGATCGTCCCATGATCCAGGACTGTCGTGGTGTGTTTGACAGAGATGATAGTCTACAGATTCCCCCTCACCGTACTCGGATGTTTTTTGCAACGCGTTTACACTCAACAGTGCAGCGCGGAAGACCTTCACGGAGACATACCTTCAGCGTCTAATGAATGAATGTACGGGGCGACCTATGGCTGCCTTGGCCTTGGGTCGCTCTGGAAGCAACAGGAATACAGAATGTGGAGGCAGAATCCAATTAGGAGGCTGCTGGTCATAGAGAGAGGAGGAGAGCGAGCAGCGGCTTTAACCCAGCAGCGCTAATCAGTCTTGTTTTGGATGTGTTGCTACAGCTCAGCTGTAACTGTAACCAAAGCGACTCTCTGATATTATTAAAGTGCAGACTGTGACGTGCTGACGCCAGGACGCCGGATTGACTCTGCCCTTTAATTAAGCAACTATTCCCCTCCATCTGTTGGCCCCACCGCATGCGTCTCTCCGTCCTAATCTGTTGTATTACGAGCAGTATTAAAACTAGCGAACCACGACTGACTCTTATTAAAAATGTAAGCAAACATCAGTTACCCCAGCACTCATCACCGAGGAGCGTCGCTCCCGAGCAAACAGGGCGGAAACGCCATCCAGCGACCGTTTTAAAAAGTTATCAAGGCCTTTTATTGTTTCATGTTAACCGTTATACCTTTTTTGCCTTTTTTTTGCCTTGAGGCTCCACGTGATACCGCCGCACGAGCAGACCGGTGAAGGCCACGTGCCTCTTGCCTCGCCACGGAAGGAGGGCTCTGGTGTCAGATATGTTAATTCAGCTAAATAGGAGATAAAAATCCGGTTGTTCTCTTAAAGGACAGAATCGAGTCCAGGTGAGATGTTTCTCTCAGGACTGAAATTCAGCCGGAAATCGAGCTTGACTCGGTTCCCAGTTGGGATCACATGACCTGGACCTACGTGGGCTAATCTAGAAAACCTGTCGGCTAAATTTGATTTTCAGTTCACTTCAAGTCTACTTTCCTACAATGAGAAGTGAAGCAACGTTACAGATCCCCGCCCTCCTCCGGTGGATCTTCCGGGATCACCGTGAGTCACATGTAGATTATGTTTTGTCAGGCGGTGCTGGTGGAGGATGCAGCCGCCATCGACATACCTGAGCACCAGTTGCTCGGTAGACGATCCGAGGGTTTAATGCCGACATGTAGCTCCCCTTTACGGGGGGCTGGGTGCGTCGCAGCAGATGCGCACTGATCTTCGGACAGGAGCCAGTCCATCTGCCGCCTGACGAAAAAGGGCGAGGGAAGGCGGAACTCGCACAGCTCTTCCCAAAGGCGAAAAAGAAGCCACTTTTCCCTTAATAACAAGAGAACAACGCTGTCAAGCAGTGTCAATCACAAAATATACCGAACTACGTGATTCGTCTCATGTGCAATTTCAGATGGAGAATAAACACAATTAGTAGATTTTGACCGAATATCTGGGATTAGAAATCATTTAAATAAGGGGGGAATGTCGCTCTTTCTTCTGTTTTCTTAATCCTGATTGGTTATCAAGCCACAACTTATTCATTATAGATAAATATGCCTACAGACATTTGCCTTGTGCCGCTGGCCTCATTATTGGCTTTTGAGGTTTCTTTACACTGTTCGGTAAATATGCGTAAAATGGCTGTTGATTTCTCTGTTTTAGGAAGAATCCAAACGCTATATAACAAAAATTCGTTAATGTAGAATATATTATGAGGGGAGTTGTTTTCCAGTTTTTTTGTTTTTTTAATGTGAAGTTGGTGCATTTTAAAAAGACATGGCGTGTGCTCCCGTACATGTGCGCATGTGTTGGCCTTGATTATGAATGTGTTGTGGTTTTTAATCAGGTCCGGCTCAGACATCAGCGTCCTTTAACTCGGCCCTGCAGCGCGTTTCTGCACCTTTTACAGCCAAACCAGCCCGGTGGCATAATGAAGGCAAACGTACTCCGAGTGTAACAGAACGTGTTTGTCCTCCATCAACAGCAAAAGCAGTTAAAACTGTGTCTGACCTACATACACCATGCGTCTCGGAAGGAAGCACAGGTTAATATGCCTAATATGGATCTGCTGGTGTGGGGATTTACTTGTCGGTTTGCGGAGGAGGGGGGGAGAGGGACAGAGAGGGGAGGCGAGGGGGGTGGGGTGGGAGGGCGTCGCTGCCTTGTTTAAACCCGCAAGATTTGCTGCAAATTAATTTCTCCCCATGCAGAAGGTGAGGTGAGGAGAGCAGGAAACAGGTGGTCGCCGTTAAATGGACAGTCAGACCAGTTTAAAAAGTCCAGTCCAGACTGGGAATAACAATAATTCACTGGATAGTTGACGCTTTCGTGTTTATTTTCGTTTATTTATTTTTTTTTGTTTTGTTTTTTGTTTTTTTTTTAAGGATTACCACTTAATATCAAAACACACCTACTTCTGTCAAGCGCATACATTATTAATTATTATTGCCCCGGGGTGAAGCCCCCTCCTCCCTCCCCCCCAACCACACACACACACACACACACACACACACACACACACACACACACTCGAACAAAGCCGCAGGAAGTTCGCCAAAGTCTCCAAAACTGTGAATTGTTTCAGGTCGCCTCGGAAAAACCAGCCACCGAGTATCATCGCCGGTTTCTCCCGTCAATTAGTCGTTTAATTGTTGCTCTTTGTTGCCGTAATTACGAGTGGAGTCCACGCAGGAGTTCCTTTCGGGCCAGACACGTGTCAGCTGCTGCGTAAACACGAAAGAAAAGGCCAATCTGCCGCCAACGGACGGTCACTCAACAACACGTTGGACGCACATAATCCTTAACTGCAATCCCAAAGGTTTAATCTGACGACATGTATATTGTTGTTTATCGTCAATAAATACTATAAAAAAAAGTAACCTTTTCTCTTTCAGTCTGGCAACTCGAAGAGGACAAACTTGCTGCGGATGGCAGAGACTTAATTCGTTGTCAGTTAATGTTTTTGTTCTCCTTTCAGGCGATCGATGGCTGCGATGAGCAGTAGTTGAAACAGCAGATTAGAGCCATCACTCACTATAGCCGATGCTGTAAAATTGATCAGTCGAACTTAAACTTGAACAGCTGTTGGATCTGTGAAGCCTTCTGCATGTGTGTGTGTGTGTGTGTGTGTGTGTGTGTGAGCGCGCTCGTCGATCGATGGTCATTAACTTCTCTTTTCAGGAGTTTCTGAAGTGATCCCGAAGATCACACGAGAGCTAAAAGTCTTTTTTTTTTCTATTGCGGGCTGGGGGGAGTTATTAATGCACAGATGGGAGTTAAAGAGCAAAACACACTCTGCAGATTTACACGTTTCTTGCTCCTTCCTCACCGTTATCTCCACCTTTTTTCCCAGATCCTGCAGGTAGCTTCAGATGCAACAGGCTGGGCTCTGACTTATCAACCCATGTTCCTTGGAGAAGACAGGGCTGCGACTGCTTTAAGCGCTCCAGGCTCTAAGGGAAGCTTTCTTCTGCATGGCTACTTCAATGACACCTTTTTTACCTTTATGCTCTTCATGCAGCATCTTTAACTGAAGCCAGACTTTGCTCTCTGCTCTCTGGAAGTCATGAGCGACTCTTAGGGTTAATATCGTTTCAGTGTGCTATTATGGTCAGCCAGACTTGCGCATTGACTAAAACAACCGCCTTCGCTGAAAACACATGCATGAAACAAGATTTAAAATGAAAAGAAAGAGTCTGCTGCCATTTTTCATTCTTCCGCCAGCTCCACTGGGACCTCCATTTGAAACATTTTTAAGAGTCACGTGTCCTGTTTTGTTTTCAGGAGTTTTATGGGCTTTTGTAATTGAGTTTTTCTCTGTTTCTCTGTGCACTAGGTGATCCTTCGATCACGCAGCTCTGTTGTGATCCTTTGAACCGCGGCTTTAGAGGCTTATTTAACAGACTCTCTCTGATCTGCTGTTTGCTTCTGCATTTAAAGAGGACAAACTGCCCATTTAGTTACTTTAAACCAACCCATCCTTCCACAATTGCGCAGAGATAGCCAAGAAGCTTGTTAATTCCAGTGATTTCTTGATCATTTTAGTTTATGTTTATCTCTAAATAAACAGTTTTTAAAATGACCTTATGGGGTCATGAAGCAGCGGTGTCCATCAGCTTTTGTGTCCATGAACCTGTTTTTAAGCATCTCTGATGATCTTTTGTGAGATCCTAATGTTCTTTTTCTAATGAGTTGTTGTTGTTGTTATTGTTGTTGTTGTTGTTTCAGTGAGGCTTTTTTCAGTTTGTTGCTGTTCCTGTCCCGGCCAGCAGAGTGCGCCCCTTTGGCAATGCCGCCTGAGGGGAGATTAACCTGTGGGTCTCTAAGAAAAGACCAGAGAAAACACACACACACACACACACACACACACACACACACACACACACACACACACACACACAATGTCAAAGTAGATGCAAGTAGGGCGACACAGGTTCAATGACTTTGATCGTGTAATTCCTGTGTAATCTTTGTAAGCTTTTAAAGCAGAGCTCCTTGAATTGGTGTTGCATATGTGTGTGTGTGTGTGTGTCACAGTGCATAATGTACACTGGATAAACAAGATGAAGAAAATCTTGATCACCCATTTCTTTTTTTAGATCCAGTAACAAGTTGGGTGTTTTGTGGAACTTTGAAAAGGGTGACCCACGTGAGGCAGAGGAGCCTCCGCTCACACAGCTAGCTCTCAGAGCATGTCTTCTCACTTGCAGCAGATATAGAAGAGACTTCCTTTTCACCTGGAGGATTAAAAACTCCTGGAGAGAACGCAGAGTCAAACCGATGAACATTCGCTCACATTTCAAGTGGCTCAGAAGGAGAAACCATAATAGTATTTTCATTTACTGCTATATTTATTCATGTCCAGATGGAATAACCACATAAAATAAATACCTACCGTAACATCTTTATGTTTTGCCAGGTCGTTCTTTAAATAAGGTTAAAAATGCTCCTCCTGTGTAGAATAATAAGAGAATGTCCTCCTTTAGCTGTAGCTAAAATAATTGTTTCTCTGATTCATTTCACTCTTTGTTTGTGATTAAAATTATAGAAATGTTATAGGTTTAGACACACCACACGGGGGAAGTCTTTTCAATGCTGTCTTTATGTCTGAGAATAATCTTCCCATATTGCCGTGGGAGCGTCCCACAGGATGCATAATTCAGAGTCAAAGTGCTTAGCATTAGCGTTAGCTCGCTCAATAATTCTGTGGCAAATGGAGCAAAGTTTTTATGAAATTCACACTGGGATCAGCATGACACAATGACAGAGTCAGAGAAAACGTAATTGATTGAATCCAAACCATTCTCCTAAAGGCTAATCTGCTTTAAATAGGGAATGATTCCATGTATAAATGTTTCCAGCGGATGTTTACGCGTGTGTTGCTAATTCTGCTGAGTCAGCACCAACAACAGTGAGCAGTCTCTGAGATGGTGTGGTGATGGCTGGCAGGCTGTTTCGTGCCCCCTCCTGCTACCTGATGGGTCAGGCCTGCTTCAGCCACCTTCATCCTCAGCCTCGCTGGTGTCGGAGGCCTCAAACGCGTCGGCGAGATCGTCCGGCGGCGGCGATGGAGAGCGACGCTGCGAGAGCTGAAAGCCGAGTTGGTCAATTACAGACTCCTCCGGCTTTGGAGCCTGGGCTGGCGCGCAAAGCTGGCGCGGCGTTTGTCTTAAGTCATCCAGCAGAGAAATCCTGGCCGTTGGCGGCGTAACAGCCAGCGTGCACGTCAACCGCATCCTACACACGCTTACCAAAGATCACAGGCCTGCTGCATGACAAACACCCACATTACACACCGCCACAACACACAGGGAACACGCTGCAACAACACGCGTGTGTGTATGTGTGTGTGTGTGGTGTCTTGACTTCTTCTGTATAATTACCAGGAAAGTCTCCTGATGTACAACCTTTGCTGTTCTCACAATGAACCCATTTACTGCTGCAAACCATCAAACACACACACACACACACACACACACACAATATATATTTCAAACGAATGCAGGGAAATAAACAGAGACGAGAGCACACAACCCTTCAACCCTCTGGGAATTTTACTATTCTGCACTTCCTGGCTTCTCTTATCCCTCTCTCTCTCTTTCTCTCTCTTTCTCTCTCTCTCTCCGTCTCTTCCTCTGCTCCTTTGTCTCCCTGATTATGTAGTCGATCCCAGGGTGCGCTACTCACTGAGATCATCCACCTGTCAATCTGAAGCACACACACACACACACACACACACACTCACACACACATCATTCTCTCAGTGATATTGATACAGGGAAAATATTAATGACTTCACTCACCTGCAACACACTCTTGCACTTCCAACTCTGGGCCATGCAATTCATCAAGACGCACTTCTGGAAACTTCCACCAAAAAAAAAGGGAAGTGGTGAAATAACGGTGAATGCTTCTTTTTTTTTTTCCCTCCCAGAACACACATGCATTGATGTGTCAAAACGCATCACATCAAACGGTGAAAATGCAAGACGGCGTGTAACTTTTGCACGCCTTTAACACACGTCAGCCTGACGGATGCGGATGGTGCAACCTGGAACGTTGTTGTGGCGTCAACCCAACGTTAGGCGAACAGTCGCAGCCCCTGGATTCCTGTTGGGTGAGCACGTGTGAATTTAACACGCTGTTTACGTTTGCATGTGTACACACACGTCAGTCAGGGGAGAGAGCGTTTATTCGAGGTCTAACCGCCCCCCCCCAAAAAAAAGCTGCATGCTGTAATAGGACATAACAAAAAGGTGGATTTTCGAGATTTTCTCAAGACTACGACATATTAACAAACACTATATTGATTTGAAAGCATTTTAAAGGAAGTTCCTAAATAGTCCACTTTTCAGGGTAAAAGCCTTGGAGCGCTGACCTTCATGAGCCTTGCAGCTGCCTTCGTCTCAGGTGGACAGGTGAGATCAGGAGACGCTGGTTTTCAGATTTTACCCTCGTTTTTTTTCTTTCTTGAAAATGTTTTCATCTGTGGGTCCTTCCTCCACCGAACAAACGAGACTCCATCGTCGCACGTCGGCTATTACATATCGGCGATTATTTGCAGGTTCGGACATTGTGGTGAAATATAGAGGAAAGAAATGATAGATAGATAGATAGATAGATAGATAGATAGATAGATAGATAGATAGATAGATAGATAGATAGATAGATAGATAGATAGATAGATAGATAGATAGATAGGTATTTTATTCACCCTGACACTCAGAGATCCTAAGGCCTTAGCCCTATGTGCTCTGATGGTAAGAGTTACCATAGCAACGGTGTGGTCTCATGGCCACGGATGAGTGCGGACACGTACACACCTTCTCCTCCTCTTTCCTGAAACCTCCCTCCGTCCCTCCACGCATACCTATTCAGAGCTACAGGTGTCCCCATAAGAGTGCTCTTTCCTGATTTTGATTGGCACACTCGAGGGGCAGCAGATCACAATTAGCGGTGGTGCTAATTTCCCACAATGCCCTGCAGCCACTGGCACCCACTGCGCCCGCAGCCGCCTCCATCAATATTAATAAGCCCGTTTCTGATGAATATGCAGGCGGTGGAGAAAGCAACGGCGTCCAGGTGAAGAAGAGCTGCCCACCAATCAGAGGAGGGCGCCGGCGGTCGACACCTAGGGGTGGGAGGCACGGCAGGAAGTGGCAACTCAGGACATCAAAGGCAGCTCCCCGGAAATGCGATGGGAATTGCTTCACCTCATCCTGGTCAAGGCTGAGAGCTGCTTCCAGAGTGCGTGCGGCGCGGCGTGAGCAGGCTCAGCGTTAGTTTACAGCAGCTGCAAACGGTGGCCCAGGAAACCAGTTAAAGCTCGTCACAGCTTCTCATCCGTATGTGTTGTTTTTTATCCTAAATGTTTTACGGCCTTTCATGGGCTGTCACCTCTATTATTCATCCTGGGTTCAACCGTGTGGTGGAACAGCTTCCCTCGGACCTTAAGCGTGTGGATCGACCACACATGATTATGACATCATAAAGGATTCTGGTAAAATCCCCACGCAACAGTGTCAGCTGTGATGTAAATATGTGCTAGTGGGGGCGATCCCTGCACCCTATTATCTGTATCCCATAATGCACTCTGATTCTAGCTGCACACTAGAAATGATGCTACTTATTAATGACTGATTCAGGGCAACAAACAAACACGCACGTGTGTTGTTTGTTACTCACTAAAAGATTTTAATGACCTGACTCACGTCTAATGTCTGATGTTGAAGTAATGTCTGAAAGTGAGTTTTCAGTGCACAAGGGTGCACGTAGGGCACGCAGTGTGTGTGTGTGTGTGTGTGTGTGTGTTGCAGTATGTATGCTGGGGTAGAGCCCCTGAGCTTCATCCAGCCGCCTGACTCCTTCCTCCTCCACCTCCTCCCATCGTGGCCGTAGCACCATCCTCCGTCCCGGATCCGGACGGACCCAAACCAGCAGCCGGAGTCACTCACGACTCCTTCACAAAGAGGCGGAGCTCTGGAGCAGAGCTCAGCTTCAACCTGGAGATTTACTGCTGGGTGTGTGAGAGTGTGTGAGAGTGTGTGAGTGTGTGTAGGTGTTATTGAGAAGCATGGCTTTCCCTGGAGAGATCCTCCATTAATTGTGAAGTGAAGGAGCCCGAGGGCGACACCAGGGACCTCCATTAAACACAGACAGGCAACTGACAACCCCCTCTCCCTCTTTCTCTCTCCCTCTCTCTCTCTCTCTCTCTCTCTTCCCACTTTCTTTTCCCCCAACCCCTCATCCTCCTTCCTTATTTATCTTCCAAAATTTAAATCCACATTCAAATTTAAACAGGCTCATTGCCATGAAAGGAGACACCTAATGTCAGCAAAGCAGCAACGGCACACAAAAGGAGATTGTTGACTCGGGGAGGAAACGAGGGATGCTTCACCTCAATGTGGCGCGCACGCACAAAACCTCGCATTTCTTGCAAATTTCAGGCAGCCAATTGCCGTGGTTAAACAGCCGGAATCTTCCTCCGCTTTTGTTTTTTTTGTTTCTTGTTTCGTCCTATCAAGCAAAGTTCACTTTGGGGTCTCATTTCTGCACTGAAACATCTCAGACTCTCACAACTCGGCTCGTGCCCCAGTTACGCCTCCAAAGCATCTTCATCCAGCCCTTTGTCTCATTTCTGTTGCGGCTCCAGGAACTGGTGGTCCTCCGGAGTAGGTATTACATCCTAAACTACTGCATGTACATATTTTACCACGTGTGCCAGCTGTATTTAAAATGGTTCGTTATAACTAACAAACTGGTAACCGCTCCACTGCAGAAGGACTTCACCACAATGTGCTGCGTTTGGTGACATAGCGGTGTCCCGTTTCTTAGGGGAAAGACCCTGATGAACTTCATTCAAGAGCAGAGTAATTACTGTTGGTACAAGGCCTGTGGTTGAGGAGCTGATCCCCAACAGGATCTGTCTGCGCTCCTAAATGAGACCATCCTGAGATCTTCTCCCTACAGCCTGAATGCATCTAAACCTTCACCTGGGAAACCCTAATGTTTGTCTGCTCAAGTTTTAGCTTACTAAAGTAAGATATCGGTTTAGAATATCAAAAACGCGCTTCAAAAGTCACAAATTATTTGTCACAGCGTCATTTCCTGACAGTTTGATCTGCATGAGTGAGCGGAAATAAGCAGTGGCGGACAGCGACCACTAGAGGGAGCAGCAGTAGTGTGGAAAAGGCTCAAACGTTAGTCCTCACGCACCCTACGACTCTAACACACACACACACACACACACACACACACACACACACACACACACGTACAGTACAATGTACATACTGCTGTAGGCAAATACCAATGAAGCTAATGGAGTTCACCTTGACTCTGATTATCAATACACTTGCAGAGTGAGGCACTGATGTGCACTTTTTGCACAAACACACACGCGCACCTGCTCACAGACACATACACACATACGCTGCAGCAGATGTTAAGGATTAGTGTGTGTCGTGTGTGTGTGTGTGTGTGTGTGTGTGTGTGTGCATAGCCGCAGGCACTGTTCAACAATGCATTATTCCTGAGTGCACCAGTTAAGAGGGGCACCCCGTCTCCATGGCAACCACACAGACTCTGATGTAAACATGGGGGTAGTTGAACGTCAGCCCTAATAAAGTCGAAGTTCAGCCCCCACCCCCTTCAGATTACATACAATAAAGTGGATGATAACGCACCAAAGTCTGCAAAAGTGTGTGTGTGTGTGTGTGTGTGTGTGTGTGTGTGAGAGAGAGACAGGGAGGGTTTGACTAAATTTAAGGTCAAGTGGATGAAATTTGGCGGCTGTTTAAACGTATCTTGGGAAATATTGGAATAGAAGTGTATCTGAACGACGTCTCCTTTAAATCTGAGCTCAGGTGAACTTAACCCCTGACGTAAAAACACAACAAAGCAACTCTTTTCCCGGTTAACGCCGCTTTACCACGGGACATCGGCACAGCTGCTAACTTTCAGCTGAGAGAATGGCGGATTTCAGCTCAGATTAGTCTAATCAGAGGAGTCCCACCGGGGCTAAATACGGCTCGCTCGAGAAGACAGGAGCTAAAAGGAGAACGTGGCCACAGGCGACATTCGGAGGCAGCGTTTCGGGGCAACTGTGACCAGCAGTGTACTTCTCATCCTATCGGTCCGTGCTTGTTTTTACGGTATCGTGTGGAATGTGTCATTACACTCCTAGTGTAATGACACATTCATTACACTAGCTCCGCAGCTGCAGATATTTCTGCCTGATTGTGTTTTTCTGTAACCTCTCAGACTTTTGTCAGATTGTGAAGCAACTTTACTCAAACAATCCATCAGCTTTACTCTTATTTTACGTGCAAAAAAAGGTTGTGAGGCAGAAAAAGCCTGGTTTTGTATGGCTGGCTCAACAAATTCAACCGCAATTTGCATATATGAAGAAGAAAACTCACATGAATGAACAGTCACATTAATCCAATTACTCTTATCGCGTCAATTACCGGTAAAAATAGATCAGAGACATAATTTGGGTCCTTGAATATTTGAGAATAACACACACTGCTCAGCATCACAGCCTTTATCAAGTTTCAAGTTGTCCTTTTGCTTCGTTGATCAGACAATAAATCAAAAAGGCTGCCTTTCCCCAGAAAATGTTTGAGTCAAAGCTGGCGAACGCAGCCTGTCGTGTCCAGCGCCTCATCCGGGCGCTGCCATGGCTGTCTGCTAGCCAGACGAGCAGAGAGCAGGGCCTGGATAAATGAGTGAGTGTGTGTGTGTGTGTATGTGTGTGTGTGTGTGTCTGACAGCTCGGATGAGGACTGGCTGCAGGCAGCTGCTTTGCTCGAGGCCACGTTCAGTTCCGTCACGCTGCATTAGTCCCCAACCAACCTGTCACCCCCAGCAAGAGAGTGATAGCGCGCGACGCACACGCACACGCAGACGCAGACGCACCAGACACATTTACCCGCTTTCATCGGTCGCCACTTTCCCACTCGTGGTTGGAGGCGAAGTGGCGCTCGCCGACGGTGGACGGGATTTCGCACTTTCTGCGGCTACGGCTTCCTGTCTGCCACCGCGAGGCTGTTTATCAGCGAGCGAGGCAGTGACAATCAGAGCGATGCTACAGTGAGGATGTGTACAGTATCTGTGTGTGTGTGTGTGTGTGGGTGTGTGTGTGCAGTCCGTCAGTGCAGATATGCTAGTGAGGGGGACTAACCGGAGTTGAGTGGAGTCTTTTGTAGCGCAGGCGAGGCCCTCAGGCACAGCCCCAGACCTAGATCCCCCCCACCACCACCACCACCATCACCACCACCCACATATCCGCATCACACACACACACACACACACGAGCACACCGCATGCATATGCCTTTGGCCGTCCCGCCATAGATCTGATGTGACAACTACAGTGGGGCAGACTTTCTCACCATTAGTCTGTGTTTCAATACCATGTGACCACAAATGGTTAGAGAGAGTGTGTGTGTGTGTGTGTGTGTGTGTGTGTGTGGTTAGTTAAGGGGCACCGTAATGAGGCTTGGTTTGGTGGGACAGATGTTGGGATTCGGAGGGCATTGGTAGAGACATGGAAGTGATGGTTCATTACTATGAGAATCCCTCTCTCTCTCTCTCTCTCTCTCTCTCTCCTTCTGCCTGTCTGCTTCTTCATGTTTCTCTGTCTCTATCACTGCCTTCCTCTCTTTCTCTCCTCTCTGGTGTGATTTCCTGTGCCCCGAGCCACTGACAGAGGCAATTCTCCCCCACTCTGCTGCAACGGTGCATCTCTGATTATCTTTTAATGACTTTCACTACAACAGCCAGACACACACACACACACATTGAGGCCAGCGCTGGCTGGAAATGCTGGCTGGAGATGTGAGGAACCAAAGCAGTAGTTTCCGCTTTGGTTCATCGGGGCTAATCATCCGTACTGGGAGGGAAAGGTGGACGTGTGACCCTTCGTTAGACCTCAGCTGGGCTGAGCTGCGTTCAAAACTAATAAATAGTGTCGTTCTCAAAAGTGCTCTCAGGTGGCGTCGGAGGTTTTAGTAGAATAAGAGACTGATTATCTGGTGCTGGAGGAGACAAGCTGACAGAGGTATACCTCAGAAATCACTACCAGGACCAGGACCAGCACCAGGACCAGCACCAGGACCAGCACCAGTACCAGGATGGCTGACAAGGACGTTGAATACAACATATTGTGACATTATGAGAGAAAAGTGTTAAAAATCCAAACAGATGTGTATTAGTGCCGCCTCCTTCCCTCACACTGGAGTTGTGTGTAAAGTTGTTGCTCCTCAGGGCGGAACACAAAATCCCACCAGCACATGTACAGTATCGTGCAAACACAACAGATGCGGCAGTCTCACGCCGAGCGCCACTAAACCCAGAAGGTTCCTCCCACCGGCGGCTCTTTTCCTGCTGAATAGGCAGACGAGTGTTGTTGGGGGATTGATGAGTTCAGCCATTTTGTTTTTTTTTTCTTTTTGCTTTCTCTGGGCAGAAACTCTGCGTTTCATGCCGCTGATCAAAAAGAAGGTAAACAGCCATGAATTAAAGATACCGGCGTGATGCCTCTGCCAAATCCATACCTTACCGCTCGGTAACAGTGCTGTTTGAAGTGGGCTTTCTCGCTATACCTCCAACCTCTGGACGCTCTTCGGGCTCCTCTGTCGTCTTTAATGCACCGTCTCGGGTCGTCTGTTCATGGAACAGGCTGGCCTTGGGGTGCGCCCCGCACGGGTTATCTGTACTTCTGCTCTTCAGGCCAAAGTCAGAATCGATGTCGTTGACGAAGCTCCTAAAAGTGTGTTTGTGTGGAGCGCTGGCTCTTTTCTCAGCATCCATCTTCTCATCCTCATCTTCCAGTCAGCTCAGTTCATTTTAACTTTATTCACACAGCGTCTATTACAATCAGGGAGACGTTACGTCAAAAAGCAGGAGACATCTGAGGATCATTTCTGGCCTCTGCAGGGCAGTGGTGGCAAAATGGGGTCGGATATGTCGGGAGAGAGTTTCTTCACGGTGTGGAATCCTTTTCACGTCTGAAAAGTAGTGAATTTTTAACAAATGGCGGGGGAAAGCAGACCCTTCTGGGAGGTTTATTCCGCTCCTGCGTTCCGCAGCGAGGAAAGGTTGGTTTCTGCAAACACAGCCTGGCGGCTTCAGCAGACGCGGCGCCGGCGCTGATCATTCTTTAGGAGCTCTGCGGGGACGCCGCTCTTAACGCAACACTTAAAATCACTCGGCGGTCCATAAGCGAGCACTTTCAGTGGACGCACGCTGCAGTTGCCCTCAGCGTGCTGCTGGATGTGGCAGTTTCACTCAGCAGTGGACACGTTTCTATAGTTACCACATGTCAAACAATGGAGAGCGCTGTCCTCGCCTGTGTGTCCTCGTTTACCCCGTCTCTGAGGAGTGTTTTGACTTACAGGCGAGCCTGTTCCTGATTCTGAAGACACAGACCTTGACAGACACGTGACCACTGCTAACATTGTTAGCTTCAAACCAGCTAACAACTGCAGATTAGTTTGTATTTATCTGTCTCCTTGACGAATTGAGTAGTCCATGTCCAAACCTGCAAGGCCCAGGGAAGGAGAGCGACCTTTGCCCCCAAGGCTGTTCTCCAGAAATCCCCAGGGTTACCAGGACTCTGGCTTCTTTGCACCATTCCTCGGGATGAATAGTAACCCAGGGGTAAAGGTGTAAGGCAAAGGGGTTATCCTGCAGGTGTGTGTTCATGCTGGAGTCCAGGGTACTGATGGTGCGAACGGCTCTGAAACAGCTGCAGCATCATCTGTGTGTAGGTGTTGCCTCCGTGCGTTGGCGCCGTTGAGTGCTATGCTGTGTTGCTTCTCCCCGTGGCGGAGATGGAAGGCGACACAGCGGCCTGCCCTCAGTCAGAGGGAGGCGAGTGTTAATATTTAACCGAGGGAGGCTCTATTTAGAGCCCGCCGTCTCTCATCCTCCCCGGTGGACATCACAATGCCGATCTCATCCAGCGCCGTTATGGAGGAAAGCTGTAGGAGGCAGCCGCACGTCACTAAGTCCCTCTGACAGAATCAGTTTGCAGATGAGCTCTAAAACGCCTTGTGCTGTTTTCCATGGCTGCATGTTTGTATGTCTGTGTCCTGAGAATCTCTAATTTAAAAGTTTCCCTCTAGAGAGACACATCCCAGCATGCCTTGCTCCTAAACTTACAGCCTTTTACACCACAGTTGCAGTAATAGGTAAAAACAGAGCAGCTGCGCCATTTCCTCCTTCGTTTATGTAATAATTACGCTAAAAACACTCACACGTATATGAATCTTATCAAGTGGTCCTTGAATGGCTCGGAAGGAATTCCTCAAAACTACCGACTGCTGCTGAGGTTGGAGGGTGAATGTCAGGCGGACTCTCTTGACCTTTGCCGATTGTTCATCAACAGCACGAGGAGCGCCCCCCCCCTCCCTCACTCACCCCCCCTCAAAGAGTAGTGTTATGGTGGAGGTCAGCATAGTCCAGAAAAAAAAGAAAAAAAAATATATAAACACAAATAACAAGGCTGTAGCCCAGTAGTGAGGAACATGTTACCTAAGCTGTAGCGCCTAGTGCAGCAACGATGCTTTTACTTTGAAATGCAGCCCGTCCGTCATTTCATGAGTTTGTCTTTACAGCATCTATACTGGACGATTAAGAATAGATTCTGCTAAAGTCTAATATCCAACGCAAGCTCTGCTACATTTAATTAGCAGATACAAAGTGTCTCGAAGGTCCATGTGTGTGTGTGTGTGTGTGTGTGCGTGATCTGATGAGATCAATAGTGTTTTGGCAGGCCCAGTTGGCAGCTGCTCAGAGCAGGAAACAGGTGCAGACATGGCTGCTTGATGTACAGTGACTGAAATGAGATGAAACCACTTGACCCCCAGAAGCACCAATTAATTAGAGGGAATCTCCTGCAACGCTGAGGCCGCGCACCGGCGAGGAATGCGAGGAGGCGAGGAGGGCTTGGCATCAAAACAGGCCCGGCTGCAATGGCCGCGTGGATCGCCTTGGGGGGGGGTGGGGTGAGTGGAGGGTGAGTGGCGTTTGTTTGGCCACAGCAGAGATCCCAAGCATGCTAATGCTGCTGCTAGTCGCACATCAGAAATGAGTCAAGCCTTGACAACAAACACACAAGCAGTCACAAATGTGGACCTCAGCGCCACATAGGTAGCATAAGCTCCATGTGCATTCAGTTGGCGCACGTGTGTGTGTGTGTGTGTGTGTTGGACCCGGGGTGAGCATCTTGAGGCTGATCGGTATCAGGTGAAAAGCCCCTCTACCGGTAGCGCCCGGCTAAAGTTTCAACATTGCCTAATTGGAGTGCCCCCTCCCTGCGGCCAGCATGGCCCCATGTCCCCCTCTCCTAAGTGCCCAAGGGGGGGCCGGTGTGGCCGTCTGGGGGTGTGTGGGTGGGGAGCTGACCCCAAAAACCCTGCCCGAGGCGCTGGCTGCCACCAGCCTGCACCCTCCCTCACCCCAGCTAGCTCGCTCCCCTCCGCTGCTTCCTGCTTCTGATGCTCGGCTCCGTCCAACCGGCTCTCGGCTACACACTTCTTTTGTCTGTCCTCATTAGAATAATGATCCTACACACACACACACACACACACACACACATACACGGACAACGGAATAAATTAAAATTCGACTCTAAGATTAAGACTAGGCGCGTCTTAAAATGCTATCACACTTTTACAGTAGAATTCATATTTATACACATAAATATGTGAGTGTGTCAGCAAGCATAAAAAAACAACAGAAATTAATATTATACCAGTTTGTTTGATCCTCTCTGCGTGTGGAATGAACATCTTTATTGTTGGCTGGGGCCAAGGAAGTGCGCTGATGATGTTCGGATTTAAAGTCGTAAGTGTGTTTTGTGAGTTGTAGGTGAAATCGCTGGTTCTGTTTTCACACTCATCCGCTGATCTAATCTGTCAAATCTTTAACTTCTTTAATGTTTCTTATAGATTCAAAGCAAAAGTGAAGTCCGAATAATTGAAGGTTTGTGTATTAATTAGTCCCAAAGTGGGCAGGGCTTATTCTGTCACTTTGGCATCTGTGTGTGTGTGTGTGTGTGTGTGTGTGCTGTATTCAGAAAGTCAGGCTGACGAACTTCAGAGGAGTTCAGGGAGCTGAAGCAACGGAGTTTCTGTCGTGGATGGATGGAAAGGCAAACATCTGGCTGGCGTCCGGAGCCAGATGTTTGTGGAACCTTGGACAACCCCGCCCACCGCCGACCCGCCGCCATTGCGTCATGGCAGGTCGGTCAGCGGAGGCGGGAATCGCAGGGAACGGCGCCCCAACCAGCCGCTCCCTCTGATCCTGCCTCCTCTGGCAGCCAGCAGCTGTCCGTCAGGGTGACTGGCAGCCCGGAGAATGACAGGCAGACGGGAGCCAGGAGCCCCTCTGGCTCAGAGGCACAGCGGCAGTCCTCTGTTCCCCTGCCCACCTCCTCCTGTTCTCCTGTTCTCCTCCCTCACCTCCCCCACCTCCTCCTGTTCTCCTCCCCCACCTCTTCCTGTTCTCCTGCCCTCCTCCCCTACCTCCTCCTGTTCTCCTGCCCTCCTCCCCCCACCTCTTCCTGTTCTCCTGCCCACCTCTTCCTGTTCTCCTGCCCTCCTCCCCCCACCTCCTCCTGTTCTCGTTGCCTGTCCAGACCTGGAGGTGACCCGTTGGGGCGTGTCACCCACAGAAACAGCGGCGTTTAACGGCGTCACCGTGGAAACTGAGCAGCTGCAGGAACCTTCCCGCTGCAAACGCGTCTCCTCCATCTCCTCCAACGTTGCGTCACCTTTTGCAGGTCTGACCTCCAGTTCCACGGGGCAGCCGCCCTCTCCGAGACCACCGTCAGCACGCCGTTGTGGGTGGGGACTCGGCTGGCTCCTGGGCCCACCTTCTCAGAGCTGTGCTCCTGCTCTGTCTCCTGCTCCGGCGTGCCTCCATCTCCAGGCTCCCTGTGGCCAGGGGACTTCCAAGCTGCCTCTGCAGGCCAGGCCTCACTCCACAGGCCCTCATGGGCTCCAGGCTCCTCATGCCCACAGCCAGAGTCTCTTTGATGCTGCCCTCTTGGCAGACAGCACAGTGTGTGTGTGTGTGTGAGTGTGTGTGTGTGTGGAAGCGAGAGGGAATCAAACTGCAGTCCACAGGACTATGTTCTTTTCTTGTTCTCACACACAGACAGAAGACAGACAGACATGAAAAGGACTGCGTGATGAGCGGCTGACAGCAGCTCCGCTGCCTCCGGTCGGGAGTGGGCGGGGCTTGTTCGGATGATTGACACCTGTCACCACCAATGAGAGCCCTGACTCTCAGACTTGGAGGCCAATATGGAAATGAGTGACCAGTCAGTGTGAACCATGAAGGACGTTGTAAGCTTTTTCAGGCTTCGGGACGTCGTGTTCTTTAAAAGTGAAATCTGTGGACCAGAAAGACCTAAATGCATCATGCAAACATCAGTGAACATGATCACTGCCAGCTGTGTTAATAGAACAGCTGGATGTCTGAAGCACTTCTGGAGGGAAGCCTTCAGGGAACCATCACCTCTTTCTGTTCCATAAATGTGCTGCAGAAGAAGAAGGAGAAGCAGGTTAATGATCTCTAACCTGCTTCTCTAAGCTGGAAACTTCACCGAGCGGCTCCTCCCTGCTGAGCTTCTCTGCTTCAGTGAGAATCCCCCGATGAGCCGGCCCGCACCGGGCCGAGGGCGGGCGCAGCTCCCCAGGCGGCCTCGGCTCCCACAGCCGTGACCGCTCTCTGTGCCGGCGAACGCCAAAGCCAGAACAATTAGGAGACAGCGCTCGTGTGTGAGGCCCCTCAGTTCTTAAAAGGAGCATTTTGCTCCAGTTATTTCTGTTCAAGGGGGCTCACTTTCCATAGAACTATAGGAATCCACTGACTTGCCCCTCTAGGGGTGCTATGGAAATGACATTTTTGTCGAGCAGGTGATGACAAACTTTTCTTTTTATTAAGTATCACATGTCGCCTCCACCAGCGCTGGTGTTGGGAGCATTAAAGGCTCTGAAATGATCAAATGCGGTTTTGATTTGAAATGAGACAACAATGAGACGCCGTCAGAGGAGGATTCAGACGCTTGAGCTGGCGGTTGTTGCTGGATGTAGGGCCTATGGCTGGCAGGCTGCTGCTAGCGCTCTGCCAGGCAGATGAGAGCCCGGGTTAATGTTGGGATTTGTTCCCTAAAGCTCACACACGGAGGAAATACTGATCGGATCCGCCGTCAGCCTCACGACCTGCTAATCGCTAATCAGCATTAACACAGACTGGCTAATTCCCGCCAAGTCACGTAGGCGCACGCGCGCACACACACGCTGAGCAGCGACACGACTCCGCGGAGCCGAGACCTCAGCCCAACTTTCCCTTTTTTCCCTTTTTTCTTATCTTGACCTTTTGCCTCCTTCCTGCAGCTACCGCTAGCAAGGTTAAAACATCCAGAAAGGAATGAAAATGTGTCATCATCCTGACTTGGTTTTTTTTTTTTTTAGAATTTAATAATAAAGCATTTTAAGTCGTTTTATGATACTACATTTTTACATGTACATAAGAAAATGGAAAGTTTTTATGGTCCAATCCTTGTGCACCAGCACTGATTATAAACTGGATAGTTTTATCAGTTTATTTTGTCAATCAATATTTGTGGAATTTTCTATAAAATCTGCTATTTTAGTGCCATAATTAACAAGTATAACAGTGTGATTAATAAATAACTTTGTTGGTATTTTTAAATGTACCTTACTGAACCCGATTTGAGGCTAAAATGGGAAACGAGAATGAATGTAACCTCCTTTAACACACTGACGAGGCAGCGGTGAGAACCTTCTGCACACGTGCACGCTCTCAGTGTGAGCAGCATTCGAACTCCAGCTGAGCAGTCAGGATCACTTGGATGTTGTTGGTCAGCTGGTAGCGGTTTTGTCTCTTGAAAACGCGTTCCATGATGTAGAACCTCGTTGTGGGAGTGAGGGATGTTTCAAAAGGTGAGTGCTGATGTGTGTGTGTGTGTGTGTGTGTCCACTTGCTCTCATCTCAGAAGAGAGACAGATCAAGCCTTTCTGAAGGCATCATAATGAGTTTCTCCTCCCGAAAACCAGCCTCGGCTCCGCCGGGCTTGGTGGAGGTGGAGGTGGAGCTGGATCACAACTCTCCTTTACTTCAACGCCTCCTGACTCCACAGCCATGAGTCACGTGACGCTACTTCCTGTCCGCCCCGCTCGCTCCATCTGCAGATTGGAGCGGTCACATGGAGGGCTAATGTGGGCATTGTTCCGGGCTGGGCCAGCCTCTTCACACCGACGCTGGATTCTGTTTGAAGTGCTTATCCGGCGCGGCCGCCTCACCTGCAAGATCAATACGCCGGGTTCAAAGCTGCCGGCTTCACAGAGAACACACTCTTATTAATTTATAGAAACTTCTAGAAACTTTGTCTGAAGGGAAAAACCTCCAACTCCGTGTGGTGGAGAGACAGGGGGAATTATTAATACACCTGGAGAGAGAGAGAGGGAGAGAGAAAGAGAGAGAGAGGAGGGCCGAGCAACCCTCTTTATATGAATATTTAAATGAACTACTTTTTGATGTGCATTGATCATACGAAAAGTGTGTGTGCATGTACAAATGTGTGTCACAAAGAGACAGTAATATGAAAGATGGTTAAAAGACTCAAGGTGTGTGTGTGTGTGTGCGTGCGTGTGTGTGTGTTTAACTCAGTAATGGAGCGTATTTGAATTTTCCTTTGTTGTCAGATTTGATGATTTGGGGGAAATTTCCAGGCCTGGATTTCAAAGCGCTCCAGGCCTGGAGCATCAGGGAGCCAATGGCTGGCCATTTATATTTAATGATATCAGTTTATCAACAGGAAGCGTCTCAGGATGTTGGCTCAGATTTGATTCCATGTTCCCCTGTTTTCACCTGGGGGACACGTGTTCCCGCGTCGCTCTGCCATTAGCATACTGCTCCTTCCCTCACATCGCGGCGCCGATAACAAGCAGCAACTTCCTGATGGCGCCGCTCAAACTGGGTCTCGCTCAGCTGATGCAGGAAGGCAGGAAAAGATCTTCACAGGAGAACAAATCCCTGATAGTTGAGGACGCTGCTCGGTTACTTTCCACAGCCTCCATTCTCATTCTGGCAGCCGAAAATGAAAGGATGGTGAGAAAAGTGTGCACACACACAAGATGTACATACAATATAGACACATGGACGCATATTCAGGGTATGAACACACACACACACACACACAGACACACACAGGCTCTTTCAGGGTCTCTCAGTAGTTCTTGAGTGTTTCATCTGACAGCTTATTCCCAGTGTGGCTCCACTCTGTATTCACCCTGGATCCCCTCAGCACAGACACCCTGTGAACACACACACACACACACACACACACACACACACACACACACACACACACACACACTCCCAGGGAAGAAAGTTGGCAAAGGTGACCTCTGTCCACACACTCCTGACGCCATCATCAGCTTCACATTCTGGCGGAAAACAAATGTGGCTTTGCGGAACGTTGCCGGGGACACGACGCTGCTCCAGCTGCAGGTGCAGCCATATCCCTGCTCTCTGTAACAACAGTGACGTGGATGTTATCTTATTAATATTTTACACATTCTCCGTCTTCAGATCATGGATAGAAAAGTTAGATTCAAAATAAGATTCATTTAGTTATTTTAAATTTGGAAAAGTTATTTAAGCCTTTAAACACAGAAAATGAACGATAAAGTGCAGTCCAACACATTGTTGTGGTATTTTTCCAACCTAAAGGTCTTTTAGTGTTGTTATGCAGAAAGAGCAGGACCCCCCTGCTGCCTCACACTGGTGAAGGCTGCGTGTGGGCCCAGATGCAAGCAGGCACAAGAACAAAGTCCAGTATGCAAAAGATCCATCCCGATCGGAAGCAGGAGGTCAGACACTGGAAGTGGCAAGCAGACTCAGGCAACCAAACAGGCAGGAAGCAGGAAAAGACCCCAAAACAAAGACGAAACCAGTCGCCCACTGGAGTCTATCAAGATCCCAGACAGCAGGAGAGACAGACCTCCTGGTGAGGAATAGATGGTGGGAGGGGGTTAAATACACTGGGAACAAGGCACAGGTGAGTCACATGAACAATGAGGAAGACGTGGAAGTAAAACTGACTACAACAGCAGGGGAGCCAGGACTTTCAAAATAAAACAGGAAGCGCACAAGGAACATACAACAGTTTCTGACTCTCGTCTGGAGAAAGAAGATCTTTATTTATGCTGTAGCATAACTGAGAGTATCCGTCATTTCCTACAGTGGTTTTAATTAGACCTTCGTTTTGCCCGTCACATCAACACCTTTAATACTCACATTGTCCGAGCGGGACAGGATGGGACACATTTATGTTGTTTCTCATCAACTTGTCAATCAAACAGAAAGATCATGTATGGAGCAGAGCGAAAGTGCCACACACACACACACACACACACACACACACACACACACACACACAGTTGTAGTGAAACCAAACCACCAAACCTCTCTCTCCCGCTTCCTCTCCCCCCCTCTCCTGAGGTTTACCCTGCAGCATTTTGGGAAGAATCCCAGCATCAGCATAACCTCTGAGAGTGGGTGGCATCTAAAACCTGCATGTGGGTTAATGTATATAGACCACCAATGTAACGCAGAAAAAGGAGGGAGGGAGAGAGAGAGAGAGAGAGAGAGAGAGAGCAGTTAGCTATGAACTATTAGCCTAGCGGCACTACAACCATAACCACAAGACTTAGTCTGTACCACAGTCAATGCTGTATGTGTGTGCATGCATTTGTGTGTGTGTGTCTGTGTGTGTGTGTGTGTGTGTGTGTGTGTGTGTGTGTGTGTGTGTGTGTGTGTGTGTGTGTTTGTGTGTGTGTAGCCTTATTTACAGGCATGTAGTCCAATCACGGCTTTCGTGTCTGTCACTGTGATTGACGAAAAGGAGCAAAGTCAGTGCACATGGTCAGATAGATAGATAGATAGATAGATAGATAGATAGATAGATAGATAGATAGATAGATAGATAGATAGATAGATAGATAGATAGATAGATAGATAGATAGATAGAACATATTAACTACAACTGTAATCTGAGAATCTGAGAATGTAAATATTACTAAATAGTAGAGGGACGCTGCTTTCTCTCTCTCTCTCTCTCTCTCTCTCTCCCCTCTCTCTCTCTCCCTCTCTCTCTCTCCCTCTCTCTCTGGTTGCTGCAGGGTTGATTGGAGGTTTTGTCACGCCTGCTTTGACAGGCTGGGCAGAGCTCAGGTCCCAACGGTTTGGCAATTATCCTCTAACCCAGCAGCCTACTGCTGCAGGAACGCTCTCTCTCTCTCACACACGCACACACACACACACACACACACACAGCCTGCATGTCAATACCGGCCGTCAGAGAGGGGGAGACAGGCTGTCTGTGTTTTCCAGCGCCTTCTCTCTCGCCCTCTCCACATCTGTCTCTCTCTCTCATTAGCCAGCTGCGCTTTAGCGGGGAGGAAGGTGCGAAACTCTGGAGACTCTTAATATTCTCCTCTAATATACAGTCCATGTTAAGCCATCCAGGGTCTGTGCTCACACGCTGGTGCGCACACACACACACACACACACACACACGCGCGCACGCGCAGGCACGCACACACACTGGGTAATCCTGGGAGATCAGAGGGGCTCCTCCACCTCTTGCTAAGCAGCTCTGGACTCATCTACAGTCTCGCTCACAGTCTTTCCAGCTTAGCGAATGTACAGCAGCAGCAGCTCGTCAAGCACAGGAAGTAGCTCAGGATGGAGAATTAACTGAAGCACGTGCTTTAGATTCAGGAAGGAAGCCGCAGCGTCCACCCTTACCGCAAAGCGGTGATGCAAATTGGAACTTTATTTTAAGATGTAACCAATCAATAACATGGAGAGCCTCTGACGCCGCTGTCCAAGGTCCTGAAGCTGTGCATCAAATCCATACGGCAGCTATAGTAGCGCTGAATAAAACAGTTCAATTAAAGGATAGGGAGAGCCACAACCATCCACGTCACAATGAAGGGAACCTGGAGTCATAAATCCTGCATTAATCTGCAAAAACCATCAGTTTTGGAGGAAAGAGGACCTGGTGGAGCTCTGTGCACGGTGCCGGGCTCCTCCGTGTGGAGAGCTGCTGGTCCTGGATTACCCTGCAGCGCTGAGGAGACGGCCCGTCAACCTGAGTGACAGGCGCGAAGGGACGGATTTACAGCCGGGACAGCGGGAGAATGTTATTAGCTGGCTGGTCGGGGGCGGCAGAGCCAATGCAACAGGTGATACGTGCACCTGCTTGTCGACTTGCATAGATCCCGAGTGAGAATCTGCATGTGCGACCGTCCAGGCTTCAGAACCCAATGAGACGCCAGTGTGGCACATCTACAATAGTGTGACCCCATTTTGTGTGTGTTAAAGTCTGTCCTTTTATTTTACTAGTGTTGTTTTATTAATGTTTACATTCATACTGAGAAGTAGTCCACCTAACCATACCCAGTATTAATACTGTGAATTGTAATTGCACTACCAATGTGAATAACAGGGGTTTAGAGTGGGAATAATGGGGTAGGAAGATTTCTTTTAGTTTGGGTTTCCCCTGAGGTGCAATTGTGGCGGACCGCCCCCCCGTCCTCAGGTGCATTCTGGAAAGAACAGCGATGAGTCACGTTTCCTCATTGCTCCATTTCCACTTAGCCATCGTCAGCTGCAACGGACCGCCACTGACTGGAGCAGGACCGCTGTCCGCTGCAACAAAGACCACAGGTGCGTCACCTTGATAGAGACTAGTGAACTGGTAAGCCAGGTGTGGTGTTTAAGGAAGAACTACTGCAATGGCGAATGCGTGGAAGAGTCTCGCATGGGACATTCAAAAAAAAAAAACTGCTCACTTTATCAGCTGCAGACATTTTTCAAGTAGCTGAAAGTCTCGGACCAGAGGCCGTCACAGGCCGTTTTGATCTCGTCGAAGCCTGCTTCGACCACATCAGCTCATTCCTCAACAGTAAGCACTTACTTGAACTAGAAGATAATGGCATTGTTAAGGAATTGTTAAGGTTGAACGATGTTATTGAAAAAATTGTTGTAAACCATGATATGCTACTATTGTCAGGAGGCACGGACATTGTAGATCCACTCAACACACAGGCAGGGGGTACCACTGACCAAATGTCCCAAACAAATGGTTCAACTGGTCCTCCTGGTGCCTCAAGCACAGAGCAGATGCTCACTAATTATGGTGAACTTGGTAAAAAGATGCAGAGCATGATGTTGCCTACAGCACAGTCACAGAGCCAACCCCCACTATTGACTCAGTCTCACAGTGACTCATCAGACCTCCACACACCAAACCTGTCCATTACCCAACCTGTCTGTGAGCGGGTGATTTCCCTGAAGGAGCTCTCCTACCTCCATAGGAGGGAGTTTAAAGTGCAAGGGGGTCAGGTTGGCGACCAGTCTACGGACATAAGTTACAAAGGAGGAAGGAATTAGGGAAGGCTTCCATTACACTGAGATTGTTGGTGGTGCGCTCCGAATAATAAAACCTGGCGCATTTAAAGAGATGTTGACCAATAAGGATGACCTCACAGTGTTGGAACTCAAGGGGTTCCTCCAGGCCCGTCTAAGGGAGAAAAACAGCACAGAGTTATTTGGAGAGCTAATGTCTGCTAGATAAGAAGGGAACAAGTCACCACAGCAGTTCCTTTACCAGGTGATAGCACTGAAGCAGCGTGTCCTCATCACATGCAAACTGTCTGATGCTGGTATCAAATACAACCCAGCAACTGTCTTCCTACAAACAGTCAAACGGGGTCTAGGGGACAAACACAGCAACTTACGCAGAGAACTTAAGGCCCTCCTGGAAAACTATGAAATCAGTGATGAAACAATAGTGAGTCATGTAATGAGGATCACCAGCAAGAGGCAGAAGAAGATAAGCTTGTCTCGTTGGCAGACCACTAATACGCATAGTGCACAGCTTGAGCTTAACACATAGCACTAAACAATAGAGTACTTCAATCAGAACAAAACCTGATCCAGTCAAGGAGCTCGCAGGCAAAGTAGATGAGCTCACAAGAATGATTGAGACAATGAACCGGCAAAGTTAACCACAGCCAACAGACCAAGGGGGTCAGTATTCACAAATTAAGGGGAGATGCAAGAAAGGGAGACCTTATGGCTGTCCTAAATGTGTCGAGCAAAACCGATCAGACTGTACTCATTGTTTCGTTTGTGGGGAAGAAGGACACAGGGCTGTGGGTTGCTTAAAGAGGCAAAAGGACCAGGGAAACATGAGCCGGTCACTGCCACGGGGCCACCAGTGATCGGACATGGAGAAGAGCTTCAATCTGCGCACTATGGACGATGGAGGGGGAAAACCAAGGAGTGTGGGGCCAGAAAAGCAGACCCCCCCCCCACACATCTAGTACCCTGAAATTGGTTGGCACACAGTACAGTCACAATCAATGTAATTCCCCTGACCAATCCTCCTTTGAGCCACCATGCACCAAAGGTGGACCTGTTGCCAAAGTCATAGGGAGGAAGGCCCTTATACAGTGTATTTTAAGTGGCTGGGCAGTGACTGCATTACTTGACACAGGTGCACAAGTTAGTATGGTGAGACGTGCCTGGAAGAATAGTTACTTGCCGGACCTCCAGGTCCGACCAATGTCTGAAATAGTTGAGTCATGCAGTCACTGGAGAACTTATTCCGTTCCAAGGCTGGGTCCCCATCACAATAAATCTCCCAGGGAATGAGGACCCCAGTCTTTCCATCAGTGCTCTGCTCCTCATCAGCAGGCTGGATATGGAAAGACCACTGTATGGTTTCAATGTGACAGAGCAGCTTATTGAGGGGCAGCCAGAGCAATTAGCACCCACACTGACCAATTTGCTTTGCAATGCTATCTCTGTCTGAGTGAGAAAGCCGAAACTGTTGTCAGCTATATCCAGACAGCAAGGCTGAGTATGCAGCAGGGCCGCTTAAGAACAGGTGCAAATGACATGGTCATTCCCGCCGGTCAGGTTGCCTGGGTGAGGTGCAGGGTTCCGCCAACTATAAACACTTCAGACCGTCAGGTGTTGTTTGAAGCTGCAGAGGGCAGTCAGCCATTAGAACCACTAGATATAGGAGCAGGTCTGTTGCAGATCCATAACCCTGCAAAGGCTTATGTCACTATTGCAGCTGGTAACAACACTAAACATGATGTCACTCTACCACGAAAGACCTGGGCACCCTACAGCATATCGAAAGGGTGGTGGATGCTGACTCTCCGAGTGAACCCCTGCCCACTGCAACAGTTAATGAGGTGACCTTTCAACCTGCTGGGTCAGCACCATCCCTGTGGCATCCACCAGTAAACCTGATTCACTTGCAGGCCGAACAAGAAGAGGTGGCCAGGAGAATGTTGTTCGAGGAGTCCAAGGCCTTTGCAAGGGATGCAAACGGCACTGGCTGCAACCCTAGCCTGCAAATGGTGATAAATCTAAAAGATGACATTCCCGTGCAGAGGCCGTACAGTACATGTCCATTCCTCCTTTTATTTTCACCGGGATTATCTGGGTCCAGTCTTCCTTGCCGTTCTGTGTGTCTCCCCCCCTTCTCTCCCTCTCTCTCTCTCTCTCTCTCTCTTTCTCTCTCTCTAAAACCTCAAACCTCAAACCTCTCTCTCTCTTTGCAGGTCTTCCGTCTCCAGGCCTTCGTGCTGTACGGACCTCGGCCTATGGCAAACTCAGGGTCCGCTGTCGGCACCTGCCTATACTGTTCATCTCTTTATAACAACCTGCTATGCTGTATTATGTGTATATATGTCTGATATGTTTGTATTTCTATGATTGTATTTTGTCTGTATTTCTTTGGTTTTATGATTGTATCTGTTCTCCCTCTCTCTCTCTCTTTATTCTCTCTGTCCTGTCTCCCTCTTTTATTCCTCCTTTACCCAGCCAACTTTCAGCAGGATGGTTCCCCCTTGTTAGCCTGGTCCTGCTCAAGGTTTCTTCCTGTTAAAAGGGAGTTTTTCCCTGCCACTGTGCTTACCTGGGGGTTCAGGCTCTGGGTTTCTACCTCTGTAAAGCACTTAGAGACAATTTTATTGTAAAAGGTGCTATATAAATAAAATTGAATTGAATTGAATTGAATTGAATTCTGAAACCGCTACTGAGACAGGTTAAAGAATATATTCAGCACCTCCTTGTGAAGGGATGGACAGACATCCACTGCCTCGTATAGGGGACCTGATAGACACTTTGAGGGGGTACTCTTAGTTCAGCATCCTTGACCAAGCTTACCACCAGGGGTTTGTGGCTGAGGGCTCACGCCATCTTATTGCCTTTATCACACCCTGGGGTCTTTATGAGTGGGTACGGATCCCCTTTGGTTTGTGTAATGCACCTGCAGCCTTCCAGAGGTCCATGGAGGAGAGATGAGTGCTGTATGCCATACCCAGATGACATTTTGTGCTACTCCAAGTCTTTTGAAGACCATGTAGAGGCGTAAGGTGCTCCAAGCCTTAGAGTGTTGGGGAGTAAAACTCCGTCCTGAGATGTGTGAGATGTTCAAGGGGGAAGTTGGTTATGTAGGACGCCTAGTAAGTGCTGAGGGTGTAAGAGTTGACCCCAAAGACTTTGATGCTGTACTAGCCCTGAAAACTAAAACCCCATACACTGTAGGTGATCTTTGGAGAATCCTTGGCTTTCTCTTACTACCGTTCCTACATACAGACCTTTCAAGGATAGCAAAGCCACTGTATGAGTTACTCCAAAGTAAACCAACAACAACACCAGCACAATCCCACAGGCCTACCCGACGAAAAATAAGAGCGGCCGGACGGCTGCAGAATAATTTTACAATGACTTTGTGACTCGTTTTGGGTTTCCAAACAAGCTACATTATGATCAGGGGCGGGAGTTTGAGAATGAGCTTTTCAGAACACTCGGACAACTCTCTGGCATTCCCGTACATCCCCGTACCACCCTCAGGGAAATCCAGTCGAGCGGTTCAACCGCACCTTGCTACCAATGTTGCGTGCACTGACAGACAAGGAGAAGGAGAGGTAGAAAGAACAGCTTCCACAGGTGGTTCACGCCTGTAATTGCACCAGAGAGGAATGCACCGGGTACTCACCTCACTTTTTACTTTATGGTCGACACCCCCGCCTCCCTGTAGACCTTCTGTTTGGCCTGGCAGAGGAGACAGATATAGTGACGCACAGAGAATATGCCGAGAAAACAGGCAAAGCAGCAAACAAAAGTAAGTGATGTGAGAGACTGAGATGCTGAGACATCTGACTCGGATGATGACTCAGTGGAGGGTTACTGGTTGAGAATCCCTGCATGCTTCCCTGAGCTGGGAACAGCCCCCCACGAGCAGTAAAAATCAAAACAAAAAGTTCCAATCAGAGTGGCTCATTATAGAGATGCCGTGGTGTCAGAGAACATGACAATGATCAGCGACAGATGGAAATCCAGACATTAGCTGGAGCAGGCCCTGAGTCACTGGAAGCTGAAGTACAGCTGGAAGAGGGACAGGTCACACCTGCTCAACCAGAATCCGAGGACAATAATGGACAGACAGTCCTTTGTGAACCCCAGTCAGAAGAGGAGCAGGAGGTGCCCCAGAATGATTCACAGCCAAGCTCCCCAGTGCCACCGAGAAGGTCTACAAGGGAAAGACAACCAAGGTACATGCCCACGTACTCCCTGGGTACGTGGGCATGTGGGGTGACTCCCTGGGTCACCCAACATATGAGTCATGCCCCACTGTAAATGCAGGTGCTGCCCTCATGCCCTATACTCACCCTTGGGCCCCCCATCCATACTTACCTTCAGTCCCGTGTAGCCCTGTCATTTCAGCCCCCTTTACTCAATTCCCTCTGGTCCAGTTCTCTCTCTCTCACCCTTCATATACTTACCTCACACCTGAGTATTGAGGCGCCTTAGAACACACAGGCAGTTCTCAGGAATGTGCAATTTCGAATGCAGGTGTGTATATTGTATTTTGGGTTTCTTTAAAGTCTCTTTGAGAGAAAGCGATTTGTTGAAAGAAAGTGTCAGGAGCCACTTTTGTTTTTGGGAAGCGTGTGGCACATCTAAAATAGTGTGACCCCATTTTGTGTGTGTTAAAGTCTGTCCTTTTATTTTACTAGTGTTGTTCCATTAATGTTTACATTCATACTGAGAAGTAGTCCACCTAACCATACCCAGTATTAATACTGTGAATTGTAATTGCACTACCAGTGTGAATAACAGGGGTTTAGAGTGGGAATAATGGGGTAGGAACGTTTCTTTTAGTTTGGGTTTCCCCTGAGGTGCAATTGTGGCGGACTGCCCCCCCGTCCTCAGGTGCATTCTAGAAAGAACAGCGATGAGTCACGGTTCCTCATCGCTCCATTTCTGCTGTTTTATTCAGGTCCGGTCCACATCAGGACCAACAGCAGTTGTTATTGTGGCTCTCAGCCCTCTGGGACACGTAACAGCAGCACAGTCAGAAGAGCATTTAGCGTCTGACAGACCTCAACGCGCACCTGGAACTATTTACCAGAAATGATCCTCTCTTGATGCGTTGTACTTATGGGAAATGTAGTTTTTTAAAGCTAGTTAGCAGTTTTTCAACATGTATGCTACAACAAACCTTTCTGTTCACTAAAGCGTACAGCTAGCCTCAAACCAAGTGTGTAGGGCTGACAGATCTAGTTTAGTCAGTTTTCACAGCTATAGCTAGAATAGGCTCATCAGACTCTTATTCTTCAATGTTTAGCACAGCTATGCTGCTATAGGCTACGCTGCTGGGGACAAACACATGATCCACTGAGCAGTTCCCCACTTCCTCAACACCAACCACTCCCTCACGTCCTCTCCTCCTTTTCTTCTTCTTTCTCCTCCTTTTATTTTCACCGGGATTATCTGGGTCCAGTCTTCCTTGTCGTTCTGTGTGTCTCCCCCCCTTCTCTCTCTCTCTCTCTTTCTCTCTCTCTTTGCAGGTCTTCCGTCTCCAGGCCTTCGTGCTGTACGGACTTTGGCCTATGGCAAACTCAGGGTCCGCTGTCGGCACCTGCCTATGCTGTTCATCTCTTTATAACAACCTGCTATGCTGTATTATGTGTATATATGTCTGATATGTTTGTATTTCTATGATTGTATTTTGTCTGTATTTCTTTGGTTTTATGATTGTATCTGTCCTTTTCTCTCTCTTTATTCTCTCTGTCCTGTCTCCCTCTTCTCCTCCTTTACCCAACCAACTTTCAGCAGGATGGTTCCCCCTTGTAAGCCTGGTCCTGCTCAAGGTTTCTTCCTGTTAAAAGGGAGTTTTTCCCTGCCACTGTGCTTACCTGGGGGTTCAGGCTCTGGGTTTCTACCTCTGTAAAACACTTAGAGACAATTTTATTGTAAAAGGTGCTATATAAATAAAATTGAATTGAATTGAATTGAATTGAATTGAATTGAATTGAATTGAATTGAATTGAATTGAATTGAACAGCAGCTGCTAGCGTGATGTAGACTGAAAACAACCAAGTTCTAGTCCGTAGAAACAGACTGCTAGCAAAGGTAAAAGACAATTCATATATATTTTAAGCTGTTTTCAGGATCAGATGGCTTCAAAACATTTCTCCCAAAGAATTTTGACTAAAAACATCAACAACAATTAGATCTGTTGAACAGGACAGTGACTTTAACAGCGGCCTCTCATAAAGTGACGGTGAATTCAAAAGAGTAGCTGTAGATGAGAAGACATTTCCCTTCTTTGAAGTCCTTTAATCAAGTTGTTGATGTTCTTTTCCTCCTCCTGTTAAACACCACAGCATCGTCGGCATCTCTCACTCAGCGCCGTGGGCGTCATAATCGTCAAATCCATCGACATGCTCGCCTCACATCTGATAAACGCAGCGTTCTTTGAAGGAGATGGACGCTTCAGCTTTATCAAACAGACAAAACAGTGATCTTCCCTTCCGGCACAAAGCGGCTACATACACCTTACAGCAACAAACGGCTGTGTGTGTGTGTGTGTGTGTGTGTGTGCGCGCGTGTGTGTGTGTGTGTGTGTGTGTGTGTAAGCAGAGCAAGCGGATGGGTGTTATCTCATAGGTGTGTGTGTGTGTGTAGGCGGACCTTGCCTCAAGCTAAAGTCATTGAACAGTTAAGGAGTTCCCGCTGCACTCCAGGCTAAAGCTAAAATGCAACTGTCTGACCACGCTTGAAATTACCGCCCTTCCGTGAGCCCTTCCACGGCCGCACCTGGAAGTTCCCACCTGCACAAACTCCGCTGCAGTGTTGGTGATACCTGATTAGCTCATGGCCGTTAGCGGCGAGCTGCCATGTTACTATTCTTCTATGCCTCCTCAGATCTGTAGTATATTGTTGTTACTCTATTACTACATTACTAACTGCAGTTACTAACCTCACCAAGTATTAAAAACAACACAGAAGGCACAACACAGA
This sequence comes from Pao palembangensis, assembly GCA_015343265.1. NCBI lineage: Eukaryota > Metazoa > Chordata > Actinopteri > Tetraodontiformes > Tetraodontidae > Pao > Pao palembangensis. The sequence goes on from CM027097.1 coordinate 1,524,206, forward strand.
AGAAGAAGAGGAGGAAAGTATCATTCTAATGAAAAAGTCATGGCCGCGACATGTGACGCAAATGAGAACGAATGCTAACACACCTCAAACATCCAGCTCCTGCTCTATTAAACTTTTACTACAGCTTCTACTTAAAGTGAATCTTTAATGCTTGGCGTCAGCACAGTTTAAGCTGCCATCTGATTCTCCTCAAACGAGTCCGGCGCGGATGATCTGAAAATACGTTTCCTCTCCTGCTGTCATCAGAACGTCTGGACTTCACAACTAGAGCTGGGGAAAAAAACACCCTCACAACACAACATCTACAGTCGTCCTCCATTGAATGAACTAAAAGCCATTTATGGGTCTGAGCGGAACGAATCCCCCCAGCAGTGACTCTGGCTGGCCGAAGGGTTCCCTGCAGCTCCCCCAGTCTTCAATAACGCTCAGCCATCAATCCGCTGGAAAAACTGCTCCGATTACTGGCAACTCGATATCAAATCCACCGATGGTTTCTATGCAGAGCCCGTTGATCCGCAAATAAATCTATCAGTCAGCAGCCAACACACACACACACACACATCACACGCATCCTTGTGCTTCTACATTGTGAGGAATTTCAGACACAACACATTCCCCCGAACCTGACCCCTGACCTCTTACCCTAACCCTGCCAACTAACCCAGACCCCCAACCTGAACCCAATACTAATCTCAACCTTAGAACCAAGTCTTAACCCTCAAACAGGCCTTTGAAGTTACGAGGACCAGCCAAAGTCTCCTCAGTTTGCCAATAGAATGAAGATTTTGGTACCCAGTATGTAGCAAGTACAAGAACACACACACACACGCACACACACACACAGGCTCAAGCCCTTTGCTAGGCAGTGTCACAATGCATTAAATCTGTTTAAGATCATAGTTAGCATCATTTCCACACACGTCTTTTATCTACTGCTTACTTTCCTGCATGTACACACACACACACACACACACACACAGACACACACACACACATACACAAACCCAGACAAACACACACACAGAGTCATCACAGCAGTCGTCAGATTTGGTTCTTTTGAAGCGGAGCAGAAGTGCGGTAATGTCACAGCCTTGGGCGACAGATCGCTAGCACCCCAACGCCCATAACAGTCATCTCAGCCTTCCCTCTGCAAGTACGCCGCCGACGCCATCGCCCTGTACCGTACACGTGCACGCTGTCACAGTATATTTAGATGCACACACCTACTGTGTCTGGGAGTTTTTAGTGTCCCTGTTGCAGATGAAAACGAGAGCTCTCCAGCTCAGGGTACAGTTTGAAGAAGTTTGTTTCTGCTGAATTACATTTCTATGGCAACCCTTAATTGGAAAAAAAGGAGAGATCATTTAGAATGATTGTTTCTACAATAGAATTTACAATTGAGTCATTTAATCGTAAATTGTGCCTCCGGTATTGCCATTCATCCACCGTAATTACCTTAACTATAGGTCAGATGATTTACATCAACAAAATTAACATGCAACAATGTGCAATTTAGCTTAACTAAAGTCTCGGTACCACATGTTGATGTTTGAGCATAAAGATGCTCAAGTACAGTGTGTTCTCAAAAACAAGGCACTCTGGGAATTGAGTAATTGAAGCATTGAGCGAGTGGGATGAGGACATAGAAAGTGTCACCGGACTGCCCACCAATCTGTGGTGAGGCGTGCTAAAGCGTGCTTTGGCTGTGTGTGTGGATGATGCTAGTATACTTTAGAGAAGTATATTGGTTTACATTGTGTGTGTGTGTGTGTGTGTGTGTGAAAGAGAGAGAGAGAAAGAGAGAGAGAGACAGAGAGAGAGAGAGAGAGAGACCATGGCCTGAGGTCATATCTGCATCAGGCAGTTGCTGGAGCTCGGTGCCAGAGCATGATCCCCTACGCCTTTAATTAGACACATTAACATACACACACACACAATGCAAAAAGACAGACACACACACACACACCTTCACCCTCTGTCTCACAATAGGCCTGTTGAAATGACCCGAGGCTATGTCGACCACACCACATTAAAACCTAGACTAATCAACCTCATACTCTCATGGACACTTACACACACACACACACACACACACACACACACACACACACACACTTAGACACACTCTCAGCTTGTTAATTCTCCAAACAGAACTTGAATTAGGCAGTTAGACTCTGATTGGTCGGGCTAAGTGCAGAGAAAAGCAAATTAGAAATGGACTCCTGCCAAATAATAATGAAACTAAACCAGACGGACTCTGTTTGGGAACGAATAAGGATGCACAGATGATTCACAAAGATTTTTAACAGGCGTCAGTCGAGGGGACCAAACACAGGGATAACCATCCACCACCACCATCAAACTGTAGGTCGTAAACTCTGTTCCTTCTTTCTGCCCTTTATTTTCTTTTGTGTTATTTAACACAGACTTCAGTCAGACATCCAGGGGTGCTGCTGCCTGAGTAAGAATCACGTGCACTTTTTGTGAAAGTTGATGCAAAACTCTGTTCTGTCCTTCTCACATTTTTACGTCACATTTTGATTTTTCGTTTTTAGATAAAAAGACTCAAGAAGAACATCTTAAGCAGGGATGTCAAACACGTGGCCCGCAGGCCACATGTGGCCCATCACAAGTTTAATTGCGGCCCACCACAAGTTTTATCTCTATCATTTTTCCAGCTAAATTATTCAGGTAATAAACAAAGGCAGTTTTAACTTCTGAACTGTGGTGATATAATGTATTGTTAATTTCAGCATTCAATTTTTGATATTTTTTGTAAAATTTGTCATCTTTAGATGAGTAAATTCACTTCTTGTTAGTAATAATGGGTTGACTAGTTGTTCTAAAGCTCAAGTTGGTTAGAAAAGGCCTTGAAGTCTTGTTATTCATTGCCGTAAAACCTTTTTTACAAAAAATATGCAGAGGTTGGTTTTTGCAAATGAATATTTCGTATTTTTAAAAACTGAAATTAGTTAAAGTTAGACATTTTATGCAGCAGAGACGAATTGCGGGAAAACGACGCTGGGTTTCACAAATGAAGAGAGAAGTCAGGGAAACTTTCAGTGATCAGCGGCGCTGCCTCGCTCGGTTGGAAACCTGTGGGTCTCCACCCGTGAGTAGCTGTTGGTGTGGATGTAGCGGTTGCCTGAGGGTGTGTTGGCAGGAATCCTTGAGGCTGCCATCAGGAAGTATCAGGAGTAATGGAGGAATGCTCCGGCCATTTAGCTTCACCTAAACACACACACACACACACAAACACACACTTAGAGACACAGGAGTGGTTTCTATGTGAGGTGATGCCGAGTTTACACACAATGACATCAAAGATTACAGTAAATATGACAGTTTTGATTGAACCCTCTCCAGCTTCTCAGATATTTCATGTTTTAATCGCTTCGTTTTCATTAAATTGAACTCAAACTTCCAGGCGGAGAAGCTGGTGTGAAAATATGAAAAGTTGCGTCGCGGCTCCAGCGTGGGGAGCAGCTAATTCCACGCGCATATGATTGGATGTGTGTTGGATGCAGCCGTGCTAACGTGCACACACCAACGCTCACACTGTACACGGAGCAGCAGGTAATCCGACATGAAGGCGGCGAGAGGCTGATGGTTTGCGCTCGGAGCACCTCTCACCTGGAAAACGAATGATTATTGACTTCCCTCCAGCGAGCGTTGGCGACGTTTGCCTCAGGCCCTCGGACCGCCCCAACCCCCCCCCCCCCCCACACACACACACACACACACACACAAACCCACACAAACACACTTCCCTTATTTTAACAGCAGAAGTACAGCTGACACCAGACGCATGCAGCCTCAAAGGCAGAAGGCATCAGCCATTTAGCATCCTCGCTAATGCCACCAAACACACACACACACATACATTTTTACAGTGGACACACAGAGGTTGGCATGGGGGGAAGGGTCAAAGCAGAGTAAAAAGATGAGGTTTGGCTGGGACTGACGGTGCACTGTCTGTCTGTCTCTGTCTCTCGTTTCTTGTCTTTCCAGTAGCAGCATCGTTGCCTGGGGGTCTCCAGCCCTGCCACTCCCTGCCAGAGGAGAAAGGCTGTCATTCCTCATCTGTGTCACTTGCGTGTGTGTGTTTGTTTGGATGCCGGTCCGGTGTGTGTATGTGTCACTTCTGCTCCGTGTCAGCTGTCTGAAAGCGCTGGGCCACATTCTCTCTTTCTCTCTCTCTGATTGGACAGTCCAGTAGATTTGCAATGACGGAAGAGTCGTCTTTACAGCGTCTGTTCCAGTCAGCCCCCGTCTCCAGAGCCGGACCCCCGAACAAGCAACAGTGGCAGGAAAACCTGTCTTTTAACAGGAATAACCCTTGAGCAGACCCCTACTGTTGGAGTTGGAATGTCTGGGCTCATGTTAACATTAGCAAAATGAACACACACACGAACAGCTACAGTATGTGTCATTCCAAATGAACAATGTTCAGCTGTAGATAATCAGTGAGAAATCACAGGTTGTTTGTGCGGCGCGAGCATCTGCTCGGCTGTGATATCCTGAATTAAAAATATCGCTCCGCTGACAGACGCTGTCAGTACAGGCTGGCTTGACTGATGTGAGGTTGCGGTTGTCTGTCTGCCGCCGTCTGCCTGGCACGTCTGGTTGGGTTCGGCGCATCAGAACAACGCAACGAGGTCCCCTCCCCCCCCCCACCGGAACTGACAGATGCGTTAAAGCCGAACACGGCCCCCGAAAACCCAGCCGTGCCACCTTCGACACGCCACCGTCAGCCTGACAGACTCCAAGAGTGACGCGTCTCTCAAACCGCAACTCAAAGCAAAGCTGTTTTTTTCCGCCTTTAATTGCTGTTTTTAGAGTGATTACAAGACATTACTGGAGTTTAAAAAACTCTGTTTTGCTTTTAGCTGGAGAAGTGCCCCGATAGATGTCGGATCTCCGGTGTGTTTTACTCAAACAGAGGGGAGAATTCTTCTTTTCCGACTAAAAACAACATCAGAGATTAAACTCGGTGCTATTGTCCAAAATGAGTTAAGACTGATTCCTCTGGAATGTAGCAGCAGGCTGCTAAAACATGTAGCGTCGCGCTCTGCTACACACTAAATGAATGATGATAAAAAGAAGAAATTATACATGAATCCTGATAGAGTTTTGCGCCTCCTCGCCTCTGTTTGTTTTTATTTTGATGCGATCTGAGCTCATAATTGTATTTCATCCTCTTTTCCATCCATATTTCCGTTTCTCTCAGTGTAAACGACTGGCGCTCGCCGTTAGCATGCTGTCGGTGGGGGGGACGTCACCTTCACGACTGATTGGGTGGCTGGGCGGTGAGCAGGCAGACGAGAGGCGATGTGATGTGAGAATGCAGGCGTGCGCTGGAAGACAGGGGCAGATTTTTTATTTTTTGTAATTCTGCTGGAGGAAACTGGTTAACCCTTAAGTGTTTCGCCCTCAGGACAGCCATGAAAAGTTAATGGAGCCCACCTGGGACGGCCACCTCCGTAACAATGGCTGCTGCTGTGTCTGAAATGTGGTCAGCAAGGTATGCTGTCCTATTTCTAATTAATGAAGGACGGGGAGGAGTCGGCGGTGTGATGGCAGCACCACAGAAGAAGAAGAAGGGGGGGAAAAAAGGTAGAAATCAGGAGATGAAGGTTTCCTGAGGACCATATGTACCGTTTCAGATCGGTTAGCGCGCCCAAAGGCATGAGCGCTTTCATCGGAATATGCCAACTTTGTACTGCATGCAAAACCACCACAGTAGCTGCAGGTCAGTGTGTGCGTGTGTGTGTGTGTGTGTCTGCAAAACAATATGATACATACAGATCAATCATTTTTGGTGTCCGCTGGTCTGCTGCTCATTAATAGCATTGATCACAGACACACACACACACACACACACACAACTCATTTCATTCTTTGTCTAGCTGAGAGGCAGAAGAACAAAACATTCATTTATTATTCACAAATATTTTATTCATCGTTTCAATTAGCCGCCGTTCTCTTCAGCCAACCTAAAGAATCGATGCGGACCACAGAGCCGATATTCCCGGCCTGTTGGCCGGCACCACGCGGTGAGAGGTCAGAGGGGCTGCGATCGGACTCGGTAATGAAGCTGCAGCAGGAGCGTCGATTCTCATCTACGCACATTTCCCGGCTCTCCAACTGAACCTCCTTTATTCTAAAGCGATGTTGGAGAAGAAAGAACCTTCCGCTAAGCCCTGCCTGTGACGCACGCCTGCAGTGATATACGCTATTTTCCGGGCTGCGTTTCTGAGGATCTTTGTTCCCTAGACGCTGGCGCTGATGCCCGAGTACGGCTCCCAGCTCCCCCAGAGGTTAGCAGGCATGCGTCACACCTGACCTGTGTGGACTAGAGAGAGCTAGGCCAGCAGGAGCAAGGAGAGAAAGTGTGTACTTCTAAGGACGTGTGTGTATGTGTGTGTGTGTGTGTGCTGTTTCAGATAGAGACATTGGGCCCTTTTCTGTCCCCCGTCACTGGCCATAATTATCTTCTCCGTATTCATATATGCAGACGCCACATGAATAATTTCCCTCCCCACCTTCCTCTCTCTGTTTTCCAAAGGTTAGCACAACAATTAGCAGGGATTTTTTTTTTTTTTTTTTAATTTTTTATAATGAATTATTTGATATTTCTTTGGCGCAGGATTCTGCATAACTCACAGCTGGGTCAGAGCCCCGGACAGCTGTTCACCAGCGCAGCGGCGCACGTCTGTCCCGTGCGTACGGCTGTTGAACTGACTGGAACAGCTTTCGTGGAAACCTGGCGAGCTTTCCTGGACATTACGTTCTTGTGGGGACCTTCTTCTGGTGGCGATGGGCCAGCGGGTCAGACCTGAAGCAGATGGAACGGGAAAATTCAATTCTGAGCCTCTATTTCCTACCTGGGAGTAAAGAGTCAGATCAATTTTAGCCTTAAATCATGTTTCTGCCAGGCAAACGTGCTAATAAAGGGTATTTTTAGACTTCCTCTTGTGTGAAGAGGCCTCGTGCCCTTGAGGATGTGGAGGGAGCTGTTTCACAATAAAAGCACGTCGGCCTGAGCACCAGCAAAAACATTAAAAAAAACCCCAGAACCACACACGGGCAAACTCACACATCAAGATGAAAACATGGGCGCACTTGCAAACACAGGCGTGCGCACACAGCGGTCTGCTGCTTGTTGCCTGTGGGCCTTTGGTCTTTGAACTGCCTCTCACACTCCAGTCAGTCCAAATTCGCTCTGAGAGATCCGGCTTACTGCCTGCCCGAACAAGTGCAACTCAAACCCTCACGAAAAGAAACAGGACAGACACACACACACACACACACACACACACACTCATGCTTGATGATGGAAAGATATAACAAATTGTTGAAGTTTGACTTCCTGCAAAAGTTCTTGGCGAGTGTGTTCGAGACACCTGAATATTTCCAAAATCAAATATTACCCAACAGTTCCACCATTTTTGATTCTAATGTGTTTTATTATACTTTTACTTTTGTCAAATGCTTCCTGATAGTTAAAGGTTTATCACAGTTTGTAGGTAGTAAATGCAAGAAGAAGGTAGAGAGGAACAGATCCTGGCCTTCATGGAGATTTCTGCAAGGAAGTGTTAATGATCAGGAAGTTACTGAGAATTATTAAAATAAAAAAACAAACAACAGGAAGAGAGAATGAACAGAGACTCAGATCAGGAGAAAACGGCCACTCCAGAAGTTTGAACCTTCACGTCTGGAGGAGAGATGATCAGCAAATGTGTGGCCTGATGATTAACCACAATCAAGCTAAAATAAAAAAGTACTTCCTGCCACTGTTGCTTGCGCGCGGATCAGGTTCTGGGATTCTGTCACACCGCAGTGAGGCTTGGCCTCTTGTCTAGTCAGTTCCTGTTTTATTTTGAAAGGTAACTCTCCTCTCGTTTCAGCTCACTTGCCCTTCCCTCATGCGTCACCTGCTCGTTTGTCCTCCCTGATGGTTTCCACCTGTCCCCCATCACCCTGGGGTGTATATAGAGCCCCTGGCCTGACAGCTTCTATAAAACTCCAAGTAAAATTCACAGCTTTAACAGAAGATGTACAAATAAAGTTAAACTGAAGCAGCATTTGGACACTAACCACGGATCAACACGTGTTGATGAAACTGGTCAGACATCAAAAGAAAGAGACCTTGAACGCACCAAATCCAGCTCAATGCGAACAAAAGTGAACCTTCTTCTAATCAGAAATCACCCACGGACGCATCAGAGCGAGGCTGCTGGCGTTCCTCCCCGGCTCCTGCGAGGAGCCAACAGGTGTGCGAAGTGATAAAAGCCGCCGTTGCGCTCGCAGCATTTAATGCAAAGTGAACAACGCGACGCGGCGGCTCGCTTTGGTCCACACCAAAGGCTGTCACCGAAGCACGTGTGCGCCACGTCGTTGCTCGCCTCCCCTCACAAAGGCCTGGTGTCTCCCGGCTTTGATCCGCGCTCTCTCCTCGTGCTGTCAGATGAGAGGTGATGTGACTGCGCCGCCTGTGTGTAGTTTGTCTCTCGGCTTTTAAGAAGTGTGTTTTGACGCGAGCAGCCTGTCCCGTTTGCTTTCTCCTGAAGGCTAATTTACCCGTGCTCCCTCTCATGTCTCACTCTTACACTTGCAGCAGATGAGTTGTTGACTTCCACACAGGCGGGAAGGTGTGTGTGTGTGTGTGTGTTTGTGTGTCTGAGGGAGAGAAAGAGAGACAGGGATGACGTGGAGGCGTTTGAAGACTGAAAGGAAACATTCTCCCACTCTCTCCTCCTATTAAACATATTTGTACATTTCATCGCCAATAAAAACAGCAAATCAGTCTCATCCAGCGCTCTTCAGAGGGCCTTTTGAAGTCTTCTTAGTAAATGACCTCCCACTTTCCCCATCAGCTGCAATCACCCACAGCCCACCAAAAAAAAAATAAAGTCTGGTGCAATATTTATCTCACATCACATTTTTTTTTCTTTCTTTTTAAGGAAAAATCCTTGAAATTTTCATCAAAAGAATTCTAATCAGGCACTACCCAGGTCAGCTAATGAGTTGGCAGGAGTGGGGGCCCTCGCCGGGCAGTTCTCTTCAAAGGGCGAGCTCATTAGCATTAGCGGCTCTGATTATGATGCGTTCACGTGCTCCTGGTACGCGCCGCTCGGTGAGACGTACGGAGCTGAGAGAGCTGTCATTAAAGCGTTAGCATCATTAGCAGCCAAGGTCAGTGTTTGAAGCCGGACACGGCGGTTGAGAAACGTCTCCTGGCTGCAAAGCTACAGTGGAGCTGGAGAAGAGGGGAACAGGAAGTGTATTTGTCCTTTCAAAGCTGAAGAAGACGCATATTCTCTTACCCTGAAATTAGTGTGTGTGTGTGTGTGTGTGTGTGTGTGTGTGTATGTGTGTGTGTTAAATCTGAGGTTTAACCCAAAATGACTTGTCTTTTTCTGCAGCAGCTTGGCTCTTGTCTTCCGTCCATCCTCTTCCCTCCTCTCCCACTTGCTGTCTGTGGCCAGTGGTGTGACAGAAGCCCCAGGCTGACTAAGGGCTGTGGGCGAGGTTTCTGGGCGATGGATCTGCCCCTCTAATTCACCACTGTTGTACAAACTGGATTTAACCCTGACTAACTGCAACTGTGTGTGTGTACATGCGCTCTTTTGTCTGTGTGAAACAGATTGGTACATGCAAGTGTGTGTGTGTGTGTGTGTTCAGCCTATTCAAAAGCCTCTCCAGTCTATCAGATTAGCACCATTAGTGGATTAGCCGGATTAGCGGGTTAACTGCACTCCGCTGCTGCGTTGGTGCGCGGAGGCTAATGACGGCTAAGGCTAGTTAATCGCACACAGCTGCATTAGCTAGCTACTGCTGCGTCTGCCCCACAGATCAGGGAAAGCGGCGCGTAGCCGCTTCCCATGAGGATTAGGAAGGAGACGTGTTTGGGCCACGCATCTTTGTTTGACTGTTGCCTGGTTTAGAGGCTGTATTTTTAGCTTTTAAATGCTTAAATCAGGAGAGTCTTGGCTTTGTTGGTGACCTCAGGGAAGAACCTGCCTTCCCCTCGCAGCCCTGAAAAGGCAAATGTCACGATTCCATCAAACCTCCTAATCCGGGGGAGAATAGCTGCCCAGTGGATCGCTGAGGGCAGGAGCGTCAGAAGAACAATAATTGATATTTAAGGCCAACTTAATCTCAGTCATAAAGATGAAATCTTTCCTGTTTGAGGCTTAAAATGATCCTTTATCTTCCCTTCTGCAGGTCATTTTAAACTCTTGTTCCTTGTATACAATAATAATGTAGATACTACATGATTGCACTTTTAATTTGACAGTTTACATTTATATAAACAGTACGTCCCCACAAAGACTTTAAATCTTACCGACTCCTGTGTTTTTTCTTGTGCGCCCCTGGTTCCGTCCTCCCTGAGAAGTTTAAATAAATAAACACACAGTAAACAAGAGCTCCTGGACAGTCTAGTCATGCTTTGCCTGGCATGTTTTCCTCCTCAGCTCTTTGGTCTGCTTTGTGGTTTCAGCGCTGAATAACTAAGGCCAGGCGCTCACGCAGAGGTCACGAGGGGGTCACCGTCCACTGGCTTACTTGACCCTTGACCTCGCCGCTGCAGGTGCCAGAGCCGGCCACAGTCTCAGAGGTAGAGAGCGTGTGTGTGTGTGTGTGTGTGTGTGTGTGTGGACCCCCTGCGTCTGGTTTCTCTTCCTACGGCCGTGAAGGAGGGCTGAGACGCGAAGCCTCAGCTGGGGTTGTGTCTGAAGCAGCGTGGGGCTGCGGGAAAGAGAATAAAAACACATTAATATTTACAATCGACTGAGCTGCAGGTTCTGCTCCTGGATTCCAACACTGGAATTTAATCAGTGCCGACCCTAACGGGCCTCTACGCAAATATGCTTTTTAATTGGAATTGTTGTTTTTTGGCATTTTGGAAAATATGAGACAAAAATGTGCACGAAGAAAGAAAGAAAGAAAGAAAGAAAGACTGATAACCTTTTAAAACCTACACACGATCATCGGCCATGAGAGAAGCCTCATTGCTGCTTACTGTTGTTTACTCGGTTACGGGTTAAAGATTCAGTCCTGGGGGTGAAGGTGTGGCCCCTCCTGAGCTCGGCCGCCTTCACACACACAGTCTCTCGTCCGCCTCCATCGCCGCCGCCATAACGTGATAATTGCGGGGAGCGACGCTACGTGAGGCTCAGCGAGCCAGCGTGTGTGGCGTTATTGATGCGGCAGCCAATGAGGTCTGACACATGGCTTCGGGACAGGAAGTGCCAGGGGTTATGGGTAAAATGGGTGTTAGCAGGAAAACCAGGGGTGCAACCACACCTATGCGCACACACACACACACACACACACACACACTTTCCTTATTTTCTGTGGGCCTCATTAAGGGGAAGTGAAGGACTCCCTGCTCATCTTTTAAAGATAAAACAAAGTGCTGTGATGTCATACCTCATCAGCCTTCGCCATGGAGACGAGGAGCACTTTAGCAGGAAGAGGCGAGTGTGTGATCGCCTGAGCGCGCAGACCTCCCTCTGACACTCTCCCTCTCTCGCTCACCTTCACGCACACACTGGCTGGCAGCCGTGGCAGCGGCGGATGAGGGATGCTTGTTGGTTTGGGGCTAAACATGATATCTGCCCTCCCCAGGGTCAGCCAATCACAACAGGCTGCCAGGGAGAAACAGCAAAAGCACTCAAGGCCGAGCAGAAGGAAACACGTCGGAACGCGCACGCAGGAAACCGGCAGAACCGGCTCCTGCGTGCACCGGAGCGCCCCCTGGAGCCGCCACCCTCCCGCCCGGGCAAAGCCCTGAAATATGAGCGGGGGCACGGCTCTGAACCTCGCCATCGGTGCTGGAGTTACACCAGCCAGCGCCCGCAGGGGGCTGGGGCCTTCGGCTGGGAGCCGGGAGGTACGGGCCACAGGAAGTATGAGTACCTGGGAGGCAGCAGTCGGGGGAAGCGCCTAGAGGTCCGGGGCCCAGAGAACAAGGAGCCGCCGCTGTGGGCTCTGTTAAAGGCGAAGCACCGGGGCTAAGTGTTTCCTGGAGGGGGAGACGGCACAAAGGAGACGGCAGGAAGATGAAAAGAGAGAAGAAACACAGATGGCAGATGGATGCAGAAGAGAGTCTCCTGCTGAAGTAAACACACACACAAGCTCAGGGATTGGGGCAGTAGAGAAGAGTCACAGGGGCAGTAGAGAAGAGTCACAGGGGCAGTAGAGAAGAGTCACACAGGGGCAGTAGAGAAGAGTCACACAGGGGCAGTAGAGAAGAGTCACAGGGGCAGTAGAGAAGAGTCACAGGGGCAGCAGAGAAGAGTCACACGGGCAGTAGAGGAGTCCCGCTGGTTGACTGTCGTCATGGTAAGTAATAGCATAGGGGACACAGTCCAGAGACGGTTTCCTGCTTTAAAAGCAGGTTTGTCACCCTGGTGGTTGGTGCTGCCTCCTGCCGCTGCTGAATTCCACTGAAGTCATAACAGAGCTCAAAATAAAGTGCAATGTTTAAAATGCTTCTTTGTAAAGTAGAAATACAAGTAGATCTGATTTGACTGCATTCATTTGTAGTTTAATGGAGGGACATCGTAATTATTCACAGTTTCTTTCATTTCAATTTAAAATCTGCACAGATGCTTTAAAAACAGACGAGTTCACCAGTTAGTGACAATTCAAACATCTGTCTGTTAAAATGAAACAGTTTAGTTCTGACAAGCCTCAAAACGTCTGCTGGGGGCTGATCTCAGATCAGCAATGTGATGATGATGATGATGATGATGATGCTCCTCCTGCTGCTGCTGCTGCTGCCGTCCCAACTCTGACCTGAGCCCCTCACAGCAGCTCAGGGTTGGTGTAGGTGACCTCCTTCAGCAACAACAACACCCTCCACCAGCAACAACACCCTCCTTCAGCAACAACAACCTCCACTAGCAACAACACCCTCCGCCACCAACAACAACACCCTCCTTCAGCAACAACACCCTCCTTCAGCAACAACAACACCCTCCACTAGCAACAACACCCTCCTTCAGCAACAACACTCTCCTTCAGCAACATCTTCCACCAGCAACAACAAAAACCTCCACCAGCAACAACAACCTCCACCAGCAACAACGACCAAGCAAACATTCAAGCCTCCGTTTTAGCCGTTTGTTGCTGTGGCGCTAACTCTTTTAATGGCTGCTTTCTGTGTCGTTAATTAGTCCCCACATCAAACGTAAAAAATGAATAAAACAGCAGCGTGGTAGTGTGTGTGTGTGTGTCTGTGTGGGGGGGCTGTATTTGGCAAAGGCACGGTCATTATATGGGGGTGGGAAGAGGGGGCATCTGGGCAGAGGAGAGGGGCGAAGGATGAGTGTGATGGGCTGGGTGGGGGTGGTGGGGAAGGGGCTGGTGTGCGGTGCAGCGGGTGAGGGCTGCGGTGGGGGCGGAGGAGGGGGTATCAGTGGGGAATGGTGTCAGCTGCAGAGGCAGCAGGGAAAGCCGACATCTTAATAAAACAGCCCCGGGCTAAATCCCATTAAAGGCCTCAGAGCCTGTTACCACTGCTGGCCAGGTAGCAGACACACACACATCTCACACACACAACACACTCTGCACATACACACACACACACGCGCGCGCTTCATGTCCTGCCCGTGTACCCACACACACACACATGCACACACAAATATATTATATATGGATCCATGTGTCCGTTTCTCTGTCTGTTCCTGTCTGTCCATGTGTGGGGGTCTTTGTTTGTGTGTGTGTGTGTGTGTGTGTGTGTGTGTGTGTGTGTGTGTGTGTGTGTGTGATTGGACCATCTGACCAAAGCTAAAGGACAGGTGTATTGTTGACACGGTCCAGTCTATCACCTTCCACATGACCTCCATCTTTGTTTTGAACTGTTTCTGCTTGAAGAAGCTGGAAAAATGAAGAATATGCCGAAAAGTATAATTAATAATCACAAGACCTGTGAGTTTCACATTTAGCTTAGTCGTAATCAGTGCTTCTGACTCATTCAGGCAACATCCAGCTAGTCTGGTCTCTCGTTACACCTGAGCCTGGCAGAGCAGCTAAGGCTGGCTAAGGCTAGCTAAGGCTGCGCTTGCACACTCTTCTTTAGTGAAGGAGGCCTCGCTGTCTTTCTTCCCACTCTCCAGGTATGCTCTGAGGTGTCTCTGCGGGGTGCCTCTGTGGAGCGAGGGGCCTCCACTCTTCTGCGCCTCGTCCCACAGCGCCCCCGAGTGGCCACAGACCAATCCTGCATCCTCAGTGAAGAGGTGGGTTGTTCAGTCCTGCAAGTCTCCTTTATTAGATCTCTCATGTAAAGAAAACATAAACGCACAAATTCCATTGTTCATTAGGTGGAGGAGGAGGAGGAGGAGGAGGAGGAGGCAGGGACATATTCACACCATGAGGGCAACACCTGGGTCTGAGGTGACAAACGGTGGCTTTTAAAAGCCTCAGCAGAGAGATGCTGCCCTCCACCCCGCCGCTAGCCTGCAGCCTCCTGCAGCCGCTCCACTTCAAGCTGGAGCTGAATGTCAGAAATCTTTAAACGCGAGAGGAAGAAAAGAGGGGAGGAAAATCTACACCGGCGCTGATAAGCTCTGGAGGAGATTTGTCAACCGTGGCAATTCCTCCCCGGAGCACTACAAACGCTCCGTATGATGAGCAACATCTAAACTGTCCTCTGAGCTTTTAATCCACACTTCCACCCTCTCTGATTCTGGGCCAGGATCCAACAAGACCGGCCCAAGTGAATGATGATGCACACACACACACACACACACACACACACACACATACATACAAAGTGTGGGGGGGGGGGGGTTGATCGATATGAAAGAGGAATCTATATGTCCCAAAGTTGAAGTTCAGCCTCTGTCTGACAGAACATACAAGTTCCTGTTGTAGTAAACTATTGTTTTGACAGGATGTCACTTCAGTTCTGCCGAGTGTGTGTGAGAGCGCCGCGCGCCTCCTCTTTATCTCAGGCCTAAGGCTACTGTCACTGAGCCGGGGGGAGAGTGGGAGACCGAGGCAGGCAGAGAGAGAGAGAGAGAGGGAGAGAGAGGGGGAGACATAATTCACTTGTCAGCTGCCTGATGAAATGCCATTTTAACTGAAGCTGCTAATAGGAGCATTACCGGGTTCAACAAGCCTCAGACAAGTTGCTGATAGTGAAGTCTTTGTGTAGTGTGTGTGTGTGTGTGTGTGTGTGTGTGTGTGTGTGATACTAATACCAGTTAATATTTCCCATGATATAAAATCTCTGGCTGCCAAAAAACAAAAGCAGTAATAGCATCTTTAGCTTCCTGTCAGCTGGGTCAGTGCAGGGTTAATTAGTCTATGAGGCGTTCACTTGACATGTCAGAATAGGAACTTTCAGTTTTGATTCAACTTTGTTTTGTCTTCTTTTCAAGATTGTCTGACTCAGGATGATCACAACATAATTATACCAGACTCTGTTCAACACATTGAAGTTTAACTAGAAAAGGTCAAAAGGTAAATTATAAATGAATAAAATATAAATAGTTATCAACATCAAACCAAATAATGAGATGAGTCAGGAATTAAAAGTTTGTCGTGTAACAATCTGAACTTAGTGCCAAAAAAATACAAGTGTAACATATTGTATAAAAATACAAGTTTAACATAATTGTTTGTGACAGAGGTTCATGTAAGTTATAAACTACATCTGTTACAATAACAACAATAACAATAACAATAACAATGGTATATAATATAGTAACACTTTAGTTTAATTTGTGGAACACATATTAATCATTAACCTTTGCTATGAATAATAACGGCTCAATTTGATGCTAATACTCTGTTAGTTTGCAGGTAGGTAATTCTGAAGTGTTACCAATAATAATAATAATAATAATAATAATAATAATAATAATAATAATAATAATAATAATAATAAGGTTGGATTTATTCTATTTAAACTACAAGAACAGATTGACATACATCTGCTTTAAACTGAAATTTTCAGTGTACAAGTTTAAAATCTAATTTATATGAAAGGTAAAATAACAAATATACAGTTTCTAAAGGTAAATGTGTTGGCTCAGTGATGTGTTGTGTTAATCTTTGACTTTCTGTAAGATTTAAAATCAGCTTAAATGATAAGTAATGTTCACGTTTGCATTCTTAGACTTTACTAGCACAACAAATATACACTTTATTATAATGACAAACAAATGTATATCCACTCAAAACCGAGGCCAAATTAACAGATTTAGACGTGAATAAATATAGTGTATTTTTGAAGTGATTAAATTTGGCTAAAATGTGGTTCTATAAAATGTAAAATCTGACTCTATTTTCCAGTCGTCTCTGATGGTCTTTGGCCTCTCTACATTTCCACTGTGTCCACGCTGACTCACAAGGGCTCATTCGGAACCCACGAAACAGCTTCACAAGCCACTCTTTGAGTTCCAGGACACTTCTGCCTCTGGGATCGAACCAACAACCTTCACATCACTGCAGCTGCAGGCAGCTGCCAAACATGATAGATAGCATCTGAAGCAAAGTCTGATTTTCACGTTATTTATGGTATTTATTATTCGTTTTTGGAGCTTTGTCTTTAACGGAGGAAGTTAAGTGAAACAATTTCACAAAAAACACAGATTACTGTGCAGAGACAGCAGCGTCACACTGGTTAGATGCTGCAACGGCATTAATGTTGGAAAAGGGACATCTAACACACACACACACACACACACACACACACACACACACACACACACACACACACAAAGAGAAAGGGTTAAGAGAGCCCTGAGGCCAAGTGATTTACGCAAGAATGGTCTGAATAATTACTGTTTCTTTTTGCATGTGTGTGTATGTGTATGTATGTATGTGTATGTGTGTGTGTGTGTGTGTGTGTGTGTGTGTGTTATTGTACTTGCTACATACTGAGTACCAAAATCCTCATTCTGCTAGCAAAGTGAGGACTTCAAAGACCTTTGTGGGGGCTGAGACTTTGTTTTAAGGTTGGGGTTAAAACTGGGTTTAGTTTAGGTTTAGGGTCAGGCTAAGGAGCTGGGTTATGTTCACTGAATCATCTAATTAATATCAAATATCATCTAATTAATTGTTATTGTAATTATTATGTGCGAAACATCAACACAGTAACAGAAATGTTAGATTTTTTTGGTTTTCCTGTATGGGTGTCACTCAAAAACAATCTAAAATACTAAAAACTA
Source organism: Pao palembangensis (assembly GCA_015343265.1). NCBI lineage: Eukaryota > Metazoa > Chordata > Actinopteri > Tetraodontiformes > Tetraodontidae > Pao > Pao palembangensis. The sequence continues at coordinate 1,541,398 of CM027097.1, forward strand.
AAAACTTTTTTTTCTTTTTTTTTTTTTTTTTAATTATTTCCCGAATTATTTGACCCGAAGGGGTCAAAGGAACAAGTCCTTGACTGAGTTTGAAGGGTCTGTCTGCCACCTAGTGGCAGAAACAGGAACAGACATAAGGCTGCAAAGAGCCAGCTCAGTTTGCTGTCAGCAGCGCCCCCTACAGACCACCTGTAACGTCTCCTCTGCGTTCCATTTCACAAGGACGCTGATGGAATTTTTCCTTTAAAAATAATATTGTTTAAATATTTGCAACCGTCAGTAAAATTTCAACCGTTGCTGAAACAATTTTTGTGAATGATCAACTATTTAATGTCGTTTTCTATTCTTATTTCAAGGCAACAAGCCAATAAAATCTGCTGTATTTTGAATTATTTAATTTACATTTAATTTATCTTAGTTAAAATTTTTTATTTAATAATTGTAGTTTCGGTTATCGTGACATGACGTGATACAAATCAAAGCAAACTGATTCGGCTGAATTCTCTAAATCTGAACATCTTAACAGTTGAAGACAGTAAGTATTAATACATTAAACTCATAGCTGCAGATCATTAAAATGATTCATTACTGCTGCTTTAATTTCAACAAACTTAAAAACAACTTGTTTTCTGCCGTCAGTCTGCTGTCTTCATGAAGTGGTTGTTGCACTAGAGAGTGGGACACAAAGATGAAAATCAGTTTATTCTTGTGTCGGTCCCGGCTAACTGGATGTTATTAAATTGAAGTTACGGCCATTAAGAAGACTAAAAAAAAAAAAAAAACATTTGTAACAACATTTGGTTGAAAACTACAGCGACATCATGGGCCTCTGAGTGACACTGCACAGACTGTGTGTGTATGTGTGTGTGTGTGTGTGTGTGTGTGTGTGTGTGTGTGTGGGGCTGCAGATCTTCTAATTTAGCCTCTAGAGAGCCGAGACGTTGGGGTGTCAATCTCACTGCTCTGCTTTTTTCCCCACTTAACTTTTTAACAGACTTTCCTCGTCTTTACAATCCTCTGTATTTATAGCTGCCAAGCCTGAAGCAGTGTGTGTGTGTGTGTGTGTGTGTGTGTGTGTGTGTGCGTGTGTGCAGTATTTACCAACATTAAACTCTTTTTTGTGCTCTGTGTGTAGAGCTGCACAGCTGTTGATATTGTGGGCTTAGTGGGGGGGTTTGGTATTTCAGTCAATTTCCACAGAGACGAAGATGAAACATGATGTGAGCGAGACAGAGGAAGTGTGGAAATCGCTGGAGGAAAAAGAGAGAGCAGAGGAAGAAAGAGAAGGAGGTGACGGGGGCACGGTGGTGGGGGTGCGAGGAGTGGATGGAGGGATGAGGCAGACTTCTGGCCGCGCTGGCTGCTCTGAGACTAATTAAGGTGAGGGCAGTGGCAGAGACGAGGTAATGATGAAGAAAAGGATTTACTCCCTCTGTCTCTACGCCAGCACCTACCTGCCCGTCACTCAGCCCCTCAGCCCCCCTGCCTCATATTACCTCCTTCTGTTGTCTCATTAGGAAGTGGGTAAAACTTAGTCAAAGCGAGGGCCAGGTTGAGTTTTACAGCGGGACTACTTCAGGCGTAGGTTTCACGTCGCAGACGAAGGCGAAGGGCCCTAGGGAGACCTGACGATGCCATCAGTCTCATCCGGCTGTCCAGCCTACGTCTGAGAAGTGGCCCACTTGCTCAGCCTGCTGCGGTTGCCGTGGTGATGATGCTGGGGTGTTTGTGATGCGCATACGCACGTTGCGGTGTGAGGCTTAAACCCTGATTCCAGCTGTGCGGCCGTCTGGGTGGATCTGCTTCCAGCCGCATCCGGATGTGGCTGGAGTCAGGTGTGTGATCCGGCTACATAGAAGCAGCCTCATTCCAGTCTGAACTGGAACAAAACCTGACTTAGAAAAGACAGAAAAAGTGGATGTTATGTAAAAAAAAAAAACCCACGACGATTTGCAGTTGTGACGATGGTAAAAGCAGTAAAGAATGTTATTTCCACACCAGTGCTGTCTCAGTCCCCCGTCTGTGGCTCTCTCCCTCGTTTCCTCCTCCTCCTCCTCCTCCTCCGTCGCCACCTCTGCTCCTCTCCAGGCCTCCCGTCCCTGCAACACCTCGGCGCTCCTGTCGTCTGTCGCTCAGCGGCTCCAACAGCGGCTGAGGCGTCTCCGTGGCAAAGCAGGAAGACTTTGAGGCCTCTTTCACACGTGTTTTCGGAGCGGCTAAACCACATTAACGCACTGAGATCTGTTTTTAAACGTTTATTCAGCCCAAAAAGTGAGATGACCTAAAAGTCATCGCACAAGACTACAACAGTGATGTCAGAGGGGTCAAAGGTCTCAGTCCCACATGCTACAACTGTATTTCTCCACTTTGAACTATTTAGTACATTAAAATAACTTTTCTTTGATGTGTTCCAGGGCAGAGCAAGGCACCTGATATATGGATTTAAAACATAAATAAGGCAACAAACCTCATTATACTGATATAAATTGTTGTGTTGCATTGATGTACAGCAAAGAAATAGTTGATAAAAATAGACATATATTACAGGAAGCAGAGGGAAGAAGACAGGGATAGACTGGCTTTTGTTGCATCTTGTGGAACCAGGAGGGTTCACTCGGTTTTAGGTTCTCCAGAATCCCGAGCTTCCAGTGCAACCATTTCAAAACCATCAAAAGGAAATGGGAGGAAACAGCAGGAAAATGTTCTGTGCAGACATCAGGAAGAAGAACGACGCCTCAGAGGAACTTTGGCGTTCTTACAGGCTCTTTGTGCAAACTGCAGCGCTGTCAAACGCTCACAGTCAGCGCAAACAGTCAGTCGAACACAGCACACAGGCAGCAAAATGGGCTTGTTTTTCTATTAAAAAAAACCCACAAAAACTGCTCACCTTACTCATGATTGTGTTTCTGACAACACGCAAATAACACGCTAGTATTTGTATTTTATCTTGTCTTCTTTCTATGTTTCTGCAGAAATCAGCCAGAGAACTTTCTGGTTCCTTAAAGGAGCTTGAAAATGTCCTGATTGCATCATCAGCAGCCTGTCGACGGCCACCTGCTGCCCACTCTTTTCTTGCCGCCACAGATTCTTTTTTATTCACTACATTTTGATTTGGCAAATTTGAGGCACAAGAACTTGAAATCAATAAAGAGAAAACAAAAAAAATTCTCACACAAGTCAACTTTGCATCTTCAAAATGCTGCCACTGTCACCTTTGACCCCTTTAGAGTTTTGCACCAAGGGGGCGGGGCCTGCTGCTCAGCAGGGACTCTCATTGGACAAGGTCGTGTCTGGTTTGCGGGATTTGATTGGAGCAAGACTGGCGTGCAGGAGGCGAGGAGCAGGAGAGAACCAGAGTCCCCATGCATGGATGGATGCATGATGGGTGGGTGGATGGATGCATGGGTGGATGGATGCATGCATGCATGCATGATGGGTGGGTGGATGGATGCATGGATGGATGGATGATGGATGCATGGATGGATGCATGATGGATGGATGGATGGATGGATGGCTGCATGATGGGTGGGTGGATGGATGCATGGGTGGATGGATGGATACATGGATGGATGGATGCATGCATGCATGATGGATGGATGGATGGATGGATGGATGGATGGATGATGGGTGGGTGGATGATGGATGCATGATGGGTGGGTGGATGGATGGATGGATGGATGGATGGATGGATGGATGGATGGACATGAAAATGTGTGCGCACGTGTGTGTGCCACAAAAAAAACCCTGGATAGCAGGAGACTGCTGTCAGTCACTCATCCATCGAGCTGGTTAATTGGCTCCTTACCTTCCCTCTTTCTCTCTCCCTCACTCTCTTTTCCTCCCTGACTTTCCCTCTCTCTCTCTCCTTCCCTCCATCAGGCGTTGCTCCTAACTGCGCGCCGGAGGCCAAAATGCAGATGAGCTCTGCCTCGCGTCAGGGGGAGCTTCTGCTCTGCTTAATTATCTGAACGTGTGTGTGTGAGTGAGAGAGAGAGAGAGAGAGAGAGAGAGAGAGAGAGAGAGAAAGTTAGCCAGTTTACCAGCCCACACACACTGCTCAGACTGCTGCTGTTGCTGCTATGCTAAACAGCAAGGCATCCTGGGAATTGCAGTGACAGCTCATTTTGGTTTCTACGTATGAAAGCTGCTGAGAGACAAGCCTTCTCTCCCCCACGCTGCCTCCCCCACTCACCCTGACATATATACGCGCTCTCCTCTTTCCCCCGGTGCTCATGGGAACGGGTCCAGGGCCTGTCACTAACCCAGCCCCCCACCACCGCTGCTCCCGTCGCCCTCTCCCCCCATCGCCACGGTGACAGGGCTTGTTGACAAACGCCAGCAGTCATCAGGGCACCATGGGAAATCTTCTGCCACCATTTTGTCAGCAGAATGACAGAAGTTGTTAATGTCTCGCCTCTCACCCTGACACAAGACGCCGGGGCTGACAGACTCTGACACACACACACATACACAAACACACACAGACATCTCAAGATACACACTGCTGTGCACAGACTTGCACAAACGTGCACACTTACACTCACACACCATTCGTGTCCACATTTTTCACCCTCATTCTTCACTCTCCCCACATCCCACAGTGTGTGTGTGTGTTGTCTGACAAGCACACGTGCACGGGTGTTTATTGCGCATGACTCAGGATTGTTAATGAGAGGATGTGTGAGTGTGTATGGCTCCTAATGATTGTTATTCTAGTGTGCGTGAGAGAAAAACTGCTTATGGATGTAGTGTATGTGTCTGATCAATAACATTTACAAACCCGACAGGAGTCGGAGCCTGGCGGACAACCATAACTGACTGTTATGAGAACATGATGAACTCCGGACAGAGCTGACACACACACACACACACACATACGCGGGCAGTTTCTCTGGACAGCCAATTACCGTTCCTCGTAAATCCACTTGCTCCACACACACACACCTTCTGACATCCACCTGTGTGTATTTTGTGTACAGCCGTCAGTCATTGAGAGGTGTGACTGTGTGTGTGTGTGTGTGTGAGCGTGTTGCTGAGGAGGCTAAACTTCCCTCCAGATTCCATAAAGATGCACAATCTTAAGCGCTCAGGCCCCCTGATCAGATCAACCCTGGTGCTTCACCACATCTCAGTGCTCTGACTGCTCCGCTTAGGAGCCCTGTTATCTGTTTACCAGCTCTGAATTTTATTGAGTACGACCCGCAGGGACCAGCGCTGCAGAAACCGGTGGAATCGAAAAAAGACGTGTTTATATTGTGCTTCAAAGTGTGCGTTAGAATTAGATTGGGTGTTTCCAGGGGTGGGAAAGAGCCCCAGTCAGCAAAGACAGATGCCAGGTTGAGCATAGCTGGATGATAAAATGTGACCTCGCGGCCTTGTAGTTTGGAGGTGATTCACAGCATCAGTTTAGGGTGAGAATGATAGTAGAACACAAAAGTCAGATGAGTTAGCACTAGCTCAACACCGGAACTTGATTTAATACAATTCAACTGCACTGTTTCTGGGAAATTCCCAAATCTATTCAACAGATACCCAGTTTTAGCATTTAAGTAATTAACAATAGTGTTTTTACAGCTGGTACCATTAAAGCTTCTTAAATAAGTATATTTTTTTACTAAGGTCGAGCAGGGCTAGACTGCCAGGTATCTTTCGTGTTCATTTCAACACAACCTGGCATCGGATCAGCCGCTTCTTCTTACGTGTTCATTATCTCAGCTGTGACAGCGCCTCAGCCTCCTCATCAAATGTCACAGTTAATGCAAAGAATGAATCCTTAAACTGTCAACAAATGTCAACACAGAGACAAATAAAGTTGTGGAACAATACAGCTGATCTCTAGGTGCAGCATGTGCTTAGTCACCCGAGGAGAGACCTTGCATGGCTTCAATTTGCTTTCTTATACTAATAATTTCTAATTTCTAGCAGCAGATTGTTTTGCTTGCACATCTTGTATGTTATTTACAGACATGCTTTTGTTGCTGTGGTTTCACTGAGACCACGACCACCTTGGTCAGGGCTTTGGATGGATGTTTTGTTGTCATAGAGGTGACCTTTGAGTATGACAGGTGAGCAGTGCCCCCTAGTGGTCCGGCGGTGTGTCCTAGTGTCGCGTCCAGACTTCATCAGGTCCCGATAGATGGCTGTAAGCGGACAGTTGTGGCTGTTGAGCATTTGCCATGTGACTTGTCACACCTAAATATTTATAGTGCGGCCACATTGGGCCAATTTATACCATTTTTCTACAAGCTATTACAGTCTTGACACACGCGGTACAGTACACTGCGCTCGGAGCTTCCACATACTGCGCGCGAGCAGGTGGAAGAAGCGCGAGTCAAGTGCAGCTTCTGAGCAGGTGCCGCCCCGCGCGCTCAGGCAGGGACGAGATGAAAGACACCGTCAGCGACTCTCCCCACCACTGCTTCCCTCCTCCTCCGCGCCAGCACCTAGACCCCCTCCTCCCGTCTCCCCCTCGCTCGGTGAGGCAGATTTGTAGTGACAGCAGCGGGTGCATTCGCCAGTCATTCCCCATAAAAGCTTCCGTCTGATCAAAGCCCCGCTGAGGCAGGGAGGCGGCCCGCTACGTCGGCGTGTGTCTGCGTGTCTCCCGTGTCTCGCAGGGCTGAGGCGGGTTTGAAGTTAAAAAAAAAAAAAAAAAACACATACACACACGCACACAAACCCCCCCGTCTGTCTCTTTCTGCTATTTACATTCGCTCCGTTTTGCCTCGGTGCTAAAACACTGGTTTTATTCCCTCCGCCTGTAGCCCGCGTGACAGGCTCGGCTGCATTAATCAACTCCTCCCGCTCCGAGTCAAGGACTTTTTAAACTGGAAGACTTAATTCTTTAAATACATTTTAAACGGAAGTGTCTGACTGAAGTTGTTAACAAGCCCCCAACCCTGCGTGCGTGTGTGTGTGTGAGAGAGGGAGTGCGTGTGATGAATAGAGCGGATTCCCCGGTGAGCGCTGAGGGGATCGCAGCCTGCGCACCAAAGCTGTAAACAGGCGATGTGTTGATATAAATTTATCCATCCGCTGTCAATTAAACTAACGCTTCTGCGGCTGGCAAACTTTAGATTTTTTTTCCATGCATCAGGAAGACAGCACCGAATCCCAAAACTTTTAAGTAAGCTGCCAACTATTCCTAATTTTCCATCTTCATGTCTTAAATCACCAGGAAGCCCGAGCAGCCCCTCTTTACCACCTCATTAACATCAGTCGTCCCTTCAGGAGGAGACAGCCTCGTTCACCATCAATTAAGCCCAAAGCAATCCAAAGTCACTCTTGCCGCTGCAGCTGACACATCTTCATAAAGGAAGCGAATGCAAAGGAGGAAATCTTTGGCAATGCAAATTTTGCAGAGGGGGCTGCTCCTCCTCCCCCTCTTCCGCCAGTTCTGCTGTTGTGTGCTACACAAAGCTGTCTATACATTGATCTTTTCCCCTGCAATATCTACAGCCCCTGCTGAATTAAACATAAGCCCATCAACGCTGTTTGAAGTTCCAAGCTGTTGTCCATGCACGAAGGTGCTTCAGACAGCACGGGGGGACGGACCAAACAGTCGGGGGATGCAATAAACCCTTTGCAAACACCACAACCGCTGTGTTTTGTACTTAAAGGCAGATCAGAATATTCTCACTTGCCACAAAGGCAAAACGCAGGTAACAGAGGTATTTAATAGAACGTCAGGCTCACACAGCTGTTGGTTTGTTTGTTGACACCGCTGTAAAGCCCTCTGCATGAATCACAGCCAAGAGCAGTTACTTCTTAAATCAGCGGTTAAAAATGACTTTAACAAGGCAAAAACAAAGGGTGTCAGTGCAGATTTACACTATTTAATTTCAATTATTGGTAAGAAGAACAAAATATTACAGCGTATAAACATGTGGATCATTTTAGCTTCTCTTCAGCTATGTTACATTTTACTCCACGACATCACCGAGCCCACAAAATCAGACATTCCTCCACATCCTGCATTAATTTCACCTATTTTAGGCAAAGGTTGAGTTTACGTTAGATCCTCCTGTACATACTCATACTGTATCTGACTCCAAGGCAAAGTGGTGCTAGTATGAACACTCTGGTGTCTGGAAGCGTGGGTTGCAGGCGTAAAGCATCCTGGGTCGCTTTACTGGGGGTAAGCTTCGATCAACATGGCGTGACCCTGAAGAATCAACCAAATGTAAAGATTACAATCAAAACAAGTGTAAAACAGGAGCACAAATCAAACATTAGCGCACGAGTCACGGCCCGTGCCGGCGCTTTGCAGTCCCACCTGTCCTCCAGCTGCACAAGCTGCCACCAGTCCGTACTGTCCTCCCTCCTTCTGCAGCCGGTGTGCTACCGTGGTGACCAACCTGCAGCCGGTGGCAGCGAACGGATGACCCAGAGACAGAGAGCCCCCCCACAGGTTGAACTTCTCCATGGGAGGAGTCCCCACCTACGCACGCCACAACACAATATGACAGCTTATATTCAACGATAGCCGTAGTAACATCCGACCCCTAATAAAATCAAGTTACTTCTTGGTTAAAAAAACCAAAAAAAAAAAAAGTTAATACCTGACAAGAGTTAATGACATCACATGGTTGGACCATTTTTGTTTTTACCTTTGATTTTCTGCCTATGTATGTCTGTCCGAAATAGTCCGAGTCCATAGCCTTCAGATTAGCCATTATCTGACCCTGGAAAGCACACAGAGAAATCTATTGTTGTCATAGATACCAGAAACACAACAATGTGACCCACTTGCATTTTTTTCTTAAATCACATCATTTATCATACCTACTAATAGAGCATCACTCAGAAAGTTTTTCCCACCCTTGAGACTATTGTGCCTGTGCTCAAACTTCATGCTTTCACTCAAATCTATCACTGCTTGCACGTATTTACTCTGCTCAAAACCTCAAGACTTGTCGGCGCTCTCAGCCTGCCCCTGATCACTGCTGACAAGCCTGCTCTCGACAAGCTGCTCCAGGATTTTTAAGTGTCACAACACCATCAAATTTCTCCAAGCCAGAGAATGACAGGGGTGGCGCTGACCAATGAAATGAGCGCTGTAGCTGCGGGGGTGTGTACCGGGGTTCAGCTTAAGTCTCGTTAAACTCTACACATTTTATATATATTAACTGGTGTGCAGAAGCCTGCCAGACACGGTTCGAGGTCAGAACGGAGACAATTTGTGCGACAAGCACGACAGTTTCTGGGGAAAAAAAAACAAACAAACAAAAAAAGATTAAAACCTGATGCTTTTAATTTGAAATCTATTTACTTACTGCAAAAGCCTCGTGGAACTCAAAAACATCAATGTCATTCAAGGACAATCCAGCCCTTTCCAGGACTTTAGGTGTGCTGTACGCTGGCCTGGAATGAAAAAAAAAAAAAAAAAAAAAAAAAAACCATCAAAAAAATAACATGTTTATTGATTAACCATGATCAACTATGACACCAATCCTCCGGCCATCCTCCTGAACCGAGATTCGGCCTGAACACTCACCCCAGAAGCAGCTGATCTTTGGGGTCCTGAGACACGTAAAGAAAATCTCTAAAATGCAAAAAAAAAAAAAAAAAAAAAAAAAGTCAGCAACTAAACAAAAGTACCAGCTTCACAGCAGGGTACCTCAGATAGGTTGATCTACACAGATACCTCAGATAGGCTTTAGGCTTGAAGCCCATCGCCAGAGCTTTTTCTTCAGACATGATGAGAACAGCAGAGGCCCCATCGGTCTGAGGACACACAGACACAAAGTCAACAGACAGCCGCTAAATTCAGCCTTACGTGTTGTGAAACAGGTAAAACAGTCTGTTTTTTTACTTTGACAAATGTATATGTATGTGTATGTGTGTGTGTGTGTTTACCAAGAAGGAGGAGTTGCCGGCAGTAACGGTGCCGTGAGGTTTAACAAACGAAGGCTTTAGTTTGCCCAGTTGCTCCATGGAGGTTGGACGGATGCCGTTGTCCTTGGAAACAATATCGCGACCTAAATGTAGACAAAATATATAGTCATCAGGCAGAAGATGCTGGTAACTAGATGATAAAAAACAAAAAAAAACAAAAAACAAAAAAATCCCCGCTGACTTTTGTATCAAGACTTCACCTGGTCAACACGGTCTGAGGGATTAAACAAAAGAAATAATACTAATAATGATAACAGTTGTCATCGACAATCCTGTCAGCTTCTAGGGTAAAAATAGAATAGAAACACAGCAAACACTTTCAGTGAATAAAACATGACAGGTTGGTGAAGGTGTCATGGTCACAGTCTTCACTGAATTCAGAAAACGCATAGTGTCAAATAATTAACCAAACAAACGACTAAATAAATGCAGCGAAATGAAAGAACGCTTACCAGGCACGCTGAAGGAGATGATGTCCTGCAGCAGCCCAGCATCCTGGGCCTTTTTAGCGAGTGTGTGCGAGCGCAGAGCAAACTCGTCCTGCTCCACTCTGGAGACTCCAAAGGCAGCAGCCAGTCGATCAGCACTGTGGCCCATCGTTTCAGACGTGGAGAACTCGGCCACGGCAGGAAGCTACACACACACACACACACACAAACACCATGAAGGGCTGTACGGGGGCAAAAAGGAAACCTTCCAAGGATGACTCCCCAGGGTTGTGTACCTCCGGAGCAAAGTGAGCCATCCGGATGCTTCCCATCAGGCTCAGCCTCTGGCCGAGGGTCTTGGCCTTGTTGAGAGACAGCATGGTCTTCCTCATCTTGCGGCTGTGACGGATCGGAACGTCAGACATGAACTCCACTCCTCCCGCCACCACTGTGTCACACTGACCAGCAGCAATCAGACCAACGGCTGCGGACAATAAAGGAGGACAAACAGATGAGCACAGGAAACAAACACACTAATACAGGCTTGATTCCGTTTTACGTGAGTTTACCAGTCAGACAAACGGTATATATACTTTAAAAAAGGGCTTTGCGTGGAGAGTTCACCTGAGGTCATTGCCTGGTTGGAGGAGATGCAGGCCATGGTGACAGTGTGAGCTGGGATCTTGTCAGAAAACCCCGCACCCAAGGCAGCCTGAAATGACAGCAACCAATGAAAGAGGAGCACAGACCACCAGCTGAAAAACTGTCCTGAAATAAAAACAAAGTTCCAGATACATCTGCATTTCTGAGTGGGATAATACCTCTCTGGCTATGTTGCTGGTTTTGACCTCTTGGATGACTGTTCCATAGATGATGTGGTCAACAGCATCCCTGGGTACGCCCGTCCTTTGCAGCAGGCCCCTGAGAAAACCCCCAACAGAACACTTTGGTAGCTTGTCACCGTATAAACATCCTCATTAGAAGGTTAAAGCTCAATGATTGTGTCTGAAGAAAAGCTAAATGAAAACTTACTTTAGGGCTGATCTCGCCAGGTCATGGGGCATTAGGTCAGCATATCTGTAAACAGTGGAAGTCAGTCTGATCTTCTGATGCGAGAATTTGTGAAGTCAACAGTTAAAAAAAAAAGCAGATGCTCACGTGGTTCCTGACAACAGGAAAGGGGTTCGAACTCCTTCCACCAGGACTATGTTCTTCACCCCAGGACGAGCTAGGGTCTTCTTACTTTTTGTCTGAGCTGATAAAATGAGCATGAAACGAAGAAGAATATAAGAAAATAGAACAAGTGTTAAAAGGAGACTTGGACAATGTGCCTGAGAAATAAATAAAAGTAATCCAAATATATAACAGTGCATGTCTTACCTTGTGCCTGAAGCTGGGCTGTTGTACTTAGAGCTCTTGTGCCTGATCACCACAGTGGAAATATTCATGTTTTACTAAAAATGGTTCTCTTTTGTTAACATCTAAAACTACTGTGTGCACGCTCTATAAAGCAGCAAAAGCATGTTATGCCAGTCAATTGTAAAAAAAAAAAAAAAAACAGATCAAACAGGGCAAAAACTCACTCTTTTGATCATTTCCCCCTGATTGAATTGGCATATACTGAACAACTGAGTAAAACTTACCAAACCGGGTGGCCCAGGAAGGACTGACTGAGCAGCCCCGCATCGTTTTTAGCAACATAGAAGCCATTATGTTCTGCAGACAAATCGGACATGGAATAACCTCTATACTTCCGATCACTTCTTCTAGTTTCATAGATAGATAGATAGAAAGAAAGAGTATGCACAAGTGACATAAACCTGACGGTCATCCAGCCCAACCCCCTGACCTACTGTAGCTTAGCCTAGTTCTGACCTTTCACCTAGATACAGCAATGAATGGCACAGATATCAAAAACGTCCAAGGTCAGTGCTGTCTGTATGGCGTTACGTCTTTTTTACACTTATGTCACAAATAATGGTTAGTGCGGTTGTATAACAAATTTATACAAATGTTTATACAGACACAATACATCATCTGGAAGCGAAATGTAAGCTAGAAAGCTTCAACGCAACATCGTCAACTTTTGTCTTATTCGCTTCGGTTAAACGTATTTTACGCAGATCTTTAAATACTCCCAAGAGATATTTCAAATTAAAACAGTGAAAAGTTAATGAACAGGGTTTACCGGTTACCGTGAGGTGTCCGTTAGCTACTCCGCTTCCCTGCTAAACTATCTGCCACAGTATAACGCTCCACAGGACTACGCTTTGAAGGACCCATAAATGGAAGTAGCTGATCAAAGTAACGCCTGAATAAAATACCTTTTAAAATGATTAAATACGATATGTTGTTAGATGATTGTACTATGATATAATTTCAAAACAAATTAATTGGTGAAATATATCTTTTTGTAGCATGATTAAGCTATAGTTTCAAAAGAAATATGGGAATTAAAACTGGCGACATCCTGAATGTCCCGTAGGGCTTCGTGTTAACCAACCTATAGACCACCAGCAGATCATTTCATCGACTATATTCATATATCTCACATTAAAAAGTCATTGTCAGAAAAACAAACCAATAGAAACTTGTTGTTCCAGACACATTTTTGTCTCAGTAATACACTCTCTCGTATAAATATCAATAGGCTTTAGTCATGCCTATAAATATTGGTTGTTTGATGTGAATGAATTGCTTAGCTTTTCTTCGTTGTGGTGGAGAAATTACAGTTTCCAACCTGTAGGAGGTATATATCTAGTGACAAGATATTTAAGGTTGAATGTAATTTTTTTGAGGCGTTGAGCATATTGTTGTAGTTGCCACCTGTGGCCACTAGATGGACATGTAACAACACAAGCTGCTGTCTGTTGGCTGGAGTAAACCTTACACCTCCAGACTGCTGCGTTACAATTGTGACTGCAGCTCTCGTCCAATATGAACCACACCTCACACAACATATTGGTTTTCATTATGCTTCGTTTTATTTTGTTTCTTCATCCATATTCTTACAGAGGCCTTACATCTTAGCGATCAGACAGAGAGAATGACAGGAAAACTAGGCAGCTTTTGATATTTTACAGCTTGTCACATTTTTGGGAATGTCACGGAATTCAAAAGCTGGTAATTCATACATTAGGAGGAGAACCTTAGTTTGCATAGCTATGGGAGAAATCTTTCCAATAGGTTACTGGATTTTGTAATCATTTTAGTTTTTAAATATTAGAATGTGCCCATAACAGCCTCTTTATTACAGTATTTTATTATTCATTTTAACACCTATATTGTGATACTGGGGCTAAAATAGATTGTTAGTAACCAAGGTAACAACCCTTTTGGAACAGATGAGTCACATGACTCCAGTTATTAGGAATAAAAACTGTCTTCATTAAATGCTGCTTTATAATTCAACTTCTATGCCTCTTGAAGATGTATCTTTTCACAACAATAGGATACTTTTTATATATTAGTTACTTTGCAAATTGGGACTGCTCCAAAAATATTACAAAGTAAAAGGCCCAGCAGTGACCCAAAGGAGGTCTCGGTCTACAGTTTCAGCAGGAGCGTTGGTACTTATGGTCTGAACTGTTACACTGCAACTAATGGCTGTAAATCCCATCATGGGTTTTTATTTGCAAAAAATGCATATTAAACTGTATTGTGAATAATGTTGCTTGTGTAAAATAAGGCCATGCTATTCCTTCATGAGAGATTTTCTGCACCACAATGGCCACATAAACCCACATAGCATTTAAAGTTGTTAAAGTAAATATGCGGTCGATCCATCAGATGACACCTCTACACTTTGGCCACAGGGTGGCGTACTTTTCCAGCAACAAAGCAATCAGTCACCGTGGCTCAGCAGGAGGTCAGAGCAGAAGGCACATTCAGGAGGGCTCAGGGTCCATCAGGCATATCAGCGAGACCGTGTGTGTGTGTGTGTGTGTGTGGGTGTCAGATCTTGGGTCTCCAGCCCTGTATGAACTGTGTGATCTTGGTCACATGGAGTCGGCTCAGATGAAAGTCATGTGACAGAATGTCCTCGGTCAGCTGCACCAAGAGGCTGCCGTCGATCCGCTCCCGCTGGAACACCGACACCACGTTCTCGGACAGACCAATGAAGCGCAGGCAGGATGAGACTTCCTCCAGCGACAACACAGACACGTCAGCAGGAGGACGCCAGGTGCTGTCAGGAGGCGGAGACAAGCCCTCCGTCACTCCTGGGTTGGTCCCGCCTCCTTCTGCACCTCTGGAGGAATCCGACCTCGGGGTGGCAGCTGGCTCAGGCGAGGGGCAAGGGGACGGCCGGTTGAAGGGGTTCAAAGCACCGAAGGGGGCAAACCGACTCTGTGGGGGCGGCGGCCTCAGGCGAGGTGCGGAGGTAAAGGAGTCTACCCATGGCCCTGCCCAGGTGGCCTGGGCAGGGTGAGGGGAGGGCGGGCCGTCTGCAGGGACGGTGGAGGGCGGCTCAGGACCAGCAGGGCTGGGTGCAGGGCAGGCCGTCCAAGAGCAAGGGTAACAGTAGAGAGGAGCGTTTGGAGATGGAGAACAGCTTGGACAGAACAAAGGAAGATTAACAAATCATAGGTAGGTAGGTATGTGGGTAGGTATGTGGGTTGGTGGGTAGGTAGGTGGGTATGTGGGTAGGTAGGTGGGTAGGTAGGTGGGTATGTGGGTAGGTAGGTGGGTAGGTAGGTGGGTATGTGGGTAGGTAGGTGGGTAGGTAGGTGGGTATGTGAGTAGGTAGGTGGGTATGTGGGTAGGTGGGTAGGTAGGTGGGTATGTGGGTAGGTAGGTGGGCAGGTGGGTAGGTATGTGGGTAGGTGGGTAGGTATGTGGGTAGGTAGGTGGGCAGGTGGGTAGGTCGATGGGTAGGTATGTAGGTAGGTATGTGGGTAGGTGGGTAGGTAGATGGGTAGGTGGGTAGGTATGTGGGTAGGTAGGTGGGTAGGTATGTAGGTAGGTAGGTATGTGGGTAGGTATGTGGGCAGGTGGGTAGGTAGATGGGTATGTGGGTAGGTAGGTGGGCAGGTGGGTAGGTAGTTGGGTAGGCAGGCAGGCAGATAGATAGATAGATAGATAGATAGATAGATAGATAGATAGATAGACAGATAGATAGATAGATAGATAGATAGATATTCAGTACATCACTGTACCTGTCCTGAAGCCCAGAGGAGTAGAAGGAGAGGTTGGGTCTGGCGGTGGCAGTTTTAGGGAAGCGGGGTGGGACAGGTGGGCTGGGGGCTGGACTACAAATGGAACCTCCTTTAGAGCACCGTGGGGGAACTGGGGGGGCAATCAAGTAGCGACACTCCTCTCTCACCTACAGAAAATATGGAACGTGGACTCAGTGAGTAATCCACTTACACACACGCAGTCTAAGGCCGTACACCTTGTGTGCTGCTCTCACTTTCTGAATCATTTCAGAATAAAATAAAATAAAATTAAATTAAATTAAAAAAAAGACTTGAGTGATCATTTACACCTGCAGACAGGCAGTATATGAATATAACACTATGACTATTAACCTAATTACCTCCAAAACATATATTAAAAAAAAACAACTTTAAAGAGTCAGCACAAGTGCTGAATTTAAAACTTCATAAAAGAATAAATGCAGAAACGTCTTTCCCACCCCGACTTGTATTTAAAATGTGAGCAGGTAGAAGAGAGGAAATGTCCCACTTCCAACCTGATCCAGTGCTGCGCGTTAAGTTGTGCTGATGATAATGAGTGTGTGGTGATGTGTTTGTCTGAGGCAGCACAGTCTACAGCCCCACGCTGCCGTGGACAGAGAGAGGAGAGCAGGCTCACACTGACACTCACAGCATCAGATTTTGGAGGTATAGGCGGTGGGGTGGTCACTCTTGACACCATAGTTCCAAGAGAGCCGTCCAGCGATGAAGACGAGTGGAATGAGATGAGGCTGGGCTCCTTCCCCAAGCCCTCGGCGTTCTGATTGGTCCAAAGTTCCTCGTAAGGTATTTCCTCACTGCTCCTCATTTCAGCCTCGGTCCAGTCAGGAGTCACGTACTCCCGCTCCTCCACGGCTCCCTCCCCGAGCCGCTCTCCCAGAGAGTCGCTGCACCGGTGAGACTGGCCGTCTGTGTCGCCGCCCCCGTACCCGCACATGGAGAGGTGTTGCAGCGCGGGCGCCAGCGAGTCCTGGCCCGACACGCACAGGCGAGAGCGGCGTGGGCTCACGCACTCCTCGGTCATACACTCCAGTTCCGGCCTGGTTTCCCGAACGGCGCGAGAGTAGGCGTCTGGGTCCAACGTGTGTCTCAACAGGAGGCTCTCCACGGCGGCCGCGTGGACGGACGCCTCGGCCACGTTGAACCGCGGCATGCAGCGCAGCAGGAGGAAATGGGAGGGGGAGACTTCCTGTCGGCGGAGTACCAAGCAGAGCACCACCGTCTTGCTGACGATATTCAGAAGCTTGTACCTGTGCCCCTCGCGGACGGCGTGGCGATCGTAGGGGTTTCGCGGCGGCCGGGAGGGCACGGACACGTTGACGGGGAGACGAACTCTCTCGATGATGCTGCGTACCGTGTGTTCCCCTCCCAGCATGCCTTGCTCCAGAGGGGAACGGGTGCAAAAGCGTCCCCGACAACCAAAGGGCAGGCTAAGGCTCTGATTGGTGCGGTGGTTCATGCAGACCAAGCAGGGAGTCTTACCTGGGGAGGCAGAGACACAGAAACGCACTAGCTGTGAATAAGAGCACACGGGCTCAAGCTTCAGGGCTCAAAGCAGAAGCCCTGCATCGGAAAACGCGCTGAGGCAACTTTATGGCCTTACTTACTCCTCGGAGTCTTTCCCAGGCGTCTCAAGAGGGCAGCCAATCCGGTCTTCTCCTTGGAGGGCGTGGCGCAGAGAAGCTCCGCCCTCCCCATGAGTGACAGCTCATCTCCAGCCTGCAGAGTGAAGCTGTACGGTTCACTGTCCTCGCTGAACTCTCCTGACACCACCTGCAGCACACGCACATACACACAGTCCACAGGGGGGCGTCAGAGCGCAGCACAGGAACTTTAGGTCTCCTTCAAACAGACAGCAGCTTGAAACCTTGACGCTAAAAGTGATGGTCTCCATGACGAACACTCGGTCGGGGAAGACCCCCGCTACTTCCTCCACACTGGAAAAATACTGGACGGGATCCCTGACGTCTCGGTCTTCGTCCAACAACTTGAACTTCCCTACGGAGAAGTAGGACAGGACAAGGAAGTGAAAAGGAAAGAAAGAAATGAAATAAGTAGAGGAACTTCATGAATTAATGTCGTGAAAAGTTGTTTTGTTCAGCTTTTTTTTTTTTTACTTCCCTTGATTTATGAACACACACACACCCACACACACACACACAGTCATGAAGAAAAGAATACAAAGACACCTCCGTGACCTTTGACCTGGCACCAGTGCTCAACCAATCAACAGCTGACGGGGTTGGTATGGCAACCAATAAAGGACCCCCATTCTCTGACAGAGCAGAGACACATCACCATGGAGACACTCACGCACACACTCGTGCACATCTTTATCTTTCCCAAACTCTGGCGTTGCAGTGGAACTCAGGCTTGTGCCACACCGGTTCCTGTCAGCCAGGGAGGGTGTAGAGACCACGGGCCCGGCTGTGGCACAGCCTCAGGCTCATCAGGCTGCCTTTCACTGAGACAAACGATGAAGACCACTGTCAGCAAGTCAAAGCCTTTGCATGAGAGAGAGAGAGAGAGAGAGAGAGAGAGAAGAGGAGGGGTGTTTTGTTGTTTCTGGGGGACAGAGCGGAATACCAAACCCTGCTCCCCCTCTTCCCCTTTCATTCCACTCTTCCTCGCCACCAGCCAGCACGCAATTCAAGCTCCCAACAACACCAGTAAAGTGACTTTATCGCGCAGCCCCCCAGCGACAAAGTGGCAGACTGGCCGTGGCAGCAGCAGCACATTTCTCAACAGTCACAGGTTCCCTCATTTGAGACGAGGGAACTTTTACTTGAGGGGGAAAAGGCTACATATCAATTCAATTGTAAATGAACACAACAATCCAAGATCCAAAAACATAATCAGGGACAGCGAAACATCCAGTGATGTTTACGGATACAGGAAATAAAGGTGGACTTAAATCTAGACTGTTGCACCGTGGCACCTCTTGTCTTGTTAAAACCCTTTTTTTCCACTTTTTCTTGGTGTCCTCCAGCCTAAACTGGTCAACCTCTCTGAGACATGGAGGGAGGGAGAGAGAGAGAGAGAGAGAGAGAGAGAGAGAGAGAGCGAGAGAAAGAGGGAGGGTAGGAAGGAGGGAGGGAGCATCCTGTAGTTGATCCCCTAGGGGAAACCTATATTACTCTCCTCCAAAGCTTATTTAGACTTCCTGTATGAGGTCATCAGACAGACATTAGCTCATAAGTGGCCCCGGATTCAACCACAACAACAACAACTCACCTGTCACATTTAAGGAGACATGCAGGTAGAGTCAGAACACGCATCAACACTCGTCATAGACGCTGAAAACACCTGTAAAGGATGCTGTCTCAACTAACGCTGTGTGGTCTCTGGAAATTAGCACGTTGCTAATCTGATTAAAAAAACCCATCTGATTGGTCCTTTGATTGGCTAGACCTTGGAGCTAAGGCTAATATTGCCAGTCTCAGCGGTTACATGCGCCCGATATAAAATGGCTGAAAAGTCTGAAACGGGGATGACGTCAACGTGCCAACGCGCGCACGAATCTCCCTTCACGCTTCCGAAAATGAGCCTGAGAGGCGGCAGAAGTATGAGGTGACATCAGTGGCAATCCATCAATGAAGGAAATGGTGAGGCAGAGGCATTAGGCTCCAGTTACACAGAAGAATAACGTGAATGATCAGCTAGACTGAACAGTGAGATCATAATGAGCGGAGCCATTCAGCAGGAAGATGCTAAGTCAGTGGACGGCAGGAGCCAGAGGAGGTCCTCTAACTGCCGACTGTGTGTGAGCCCGCAACTTAACCCCTTTAAAAAAAGGATTTTGCTGCATTCCTGTGAAATGAGGGGCCCTAAAACAGGAATAATCTCAGCAGGTGCAATCTAAGCAGAGACCAGAGGTGCAGGATCAGGGTGGGCCTCAGGGCAGCAGGATAGAGCCTGGCCACGGTGGAACCAACCCAGCTACCGTCTGGACCACAGGTAGCTGGCTCATGTGTCACATGACCATCATTTCACACACAAAGGACTCATTTTTTTCTATTAAGTGCTTTAATATCTGATTTGATGGTGACTGGTTCGGGATTGAAGTTTTTCAATAATAGCTCGCAGGAGGACGTCTGGTAGCTTCCCCTCAGGGAGAAGGGGCCAAATTTTCAAACGTCATCTTTCAACACGTTACTGTCGACCAAAGATGTGTTGAAATGTTCCCAGATTACGCTTGATTCACATTGCAATAAAATAGTAAAATTGTGAAAGCATATGTGTGTGTCCTTGTACTTGCTAGATTTGGTTTTAAGGTTGGGGTTAAGATTGGGGCTAGGGTTAGAGGGTTAGTTGCGATGGTTAGGGTTAGCATAAGGGGCTCGGTAATACAGTGTGAAAGCCTATGAAAGTCCTCACAAAGATAGAAGTACAAGTGTGTGTGTGTGTTTGCTCACCCTGGTACTGCAGAGGGATGTCTATCTTGGGGCCGATGACATAGTGTCCCTCCTCTAAGCTGTGTGCGGTCACTGTTGTCCACTGGCGACAGGAGTGTAAGAGCACCACGTCCTCCTCGGACAGACCCTCCACGCATTCACCTAGAACACAAACCCCCCCAGGAATAAAGAAAAAAAGCCTCAGATGTACCATAACACGTTAAACTCCACACGACGTCTGCACCCACAAACATGCACCTTTTCAGGATTCTGTGTCTGTAATTACTACCATGGCCGACGAATCACGCTTAAACTGCTTATCATGACCTGGCAACCAGCTATTAGCCAACCCCCGTACGTATCCACTCGCACGGCTCGCGCCAGGGCCATGGTGTCACACTAGGGCATTGATTTCCTCTGACAGCAGGGGTACAACTCAATCACACAGAGATCACATGGATGCACCGCTTTTGGGGTCATTGCCGAGGTTTGTGGCTCAGTAAAATACAGGTTATGTACTATATAAGAATGAAAGTGAACTGCAGTGACCAACAATATTATTTGAAGCAGTCGCTTTGAAGAACTGATTGTTAATGTGTGATTGGCGGAATGTTGACGTCACATCCGGTTGAATAACTAACCAGGGGTTACCAGTGGGGTAACCGCATAGCGCGGGTAATAACCACCTGCCGCGGTTGTACAAGAAACGCACGCGCGCCTCCGGATGTAAGGTGCGTCATTCTCGAGGACCGCGCGCGCAAGTCCGCGAAATAAAAAGCTGGAGGTTTTCCTCCTCGTTAGTATTCGCCACATTCGCCGACAGATTACAGCATTTGCATGTGAAAAGAATTGAGCAGTACTTCAGCAGCACAACAGACACTTTGTGGCTTTCCGGGTCTCAGCGGACTGGAACAACTTTGGCTATGACACCCATCGAGGGTTCCCAAAGTAAAGACATCAAAACTATTCAAGTGACTGTGGTGAAAGTAGAGAAAATATAACCGGAGAAGAGAAACGCCGAAGTCGACTTTGTATAATGACTTCTTTATTCAAGTGCGTGAGTCGCCGTCAACTTGTAGATCTGTATCCGAGCATGAAGTTATCATATGTAACCAAAACAACCGGATATATCGTGATTCCCGTTTCACAATAAAAGCTCTAAAAGCTGTGGTACCGTAGACGTTTGTGGTTTGCGTCAAGTTATAAAAGCTCAATGAAAGTTGTGATCATTTAACTTATTGGTTATATGATAACACAACCAAGCTGGTTACACTTTTCTGGAATGTGGGGAAAATTAAAGTCTACATCTTTGGTCCCACCAAAAACGACGGATTACTTAAGAAAATGTAAAGGAGAAAAGATGATGATAAATTTAATGTGTGAAATATAGTAGCAATTTGAAAATTAAGAATCTGAATTAAATTATGCTGCAATAAACGTTACTTTTTTCCATAAAGCTACACCTTTCTTCAAATAAATTTGTTTTCTGTTCAATTTGGACAATTATTCAGGGTATTAAATCCAAATGGTTCTTTTTATTAACGATACCAGGTTTATTCTGTAACCTTACCGGAAACCAAGCCTTTCTATGGTACTTTAATGCATATAAAAGTCACATATTCACGTTAAATTAACACTATGTTGTTAAACTCACAAACCTCTCAGAAATACTTTTCTTCGTGAAGACGGAGTATATTAGCGTTTTTCCTGAAATATCACCATTATATATACTAAAGTGAGGCAGATTCTGGCGAGAGTTAAACGAGCTAAAACTGTTCGGCCAACAGTTGCTGCAAATACAAACCACCGCGTACAAAATCTGAACGAACGTGGTGGAAGGCGAAAATCGTCTCTTACCGTGGGCCAGGCGGACCAGAGTGGGCAGACGGAACTTGCCGACCACCGCGTCCAACGGCAGCGCCAACGGACTCCAAGTGATCTCCGACAGGCTCGCCGACAACTTCTCCATCCTTCCGGGTCATCACGGTAGCGGAGATAATGTGGATGATGGTGATGGAGACGGTAAAGACGGCGCTGATGACGACGGTGCTAAGGCGGAGGCAGATGGAAGTGGTGGAGGTGCTTTAAAGTCAGAGAGTTTCGCCATGTTTGAATGTCCGACAGCGCGAGGCGAGCGCAGTCACTGCCGGTGCTCACGAGCGGTGGGAGGGCGCGCGAGGCCGCTCTCTCTCTCTGTCAGTGTTGTCTGTCTACCTCCCACTCCACTGAGCAAAGCCAGTCACTTTGATTTTGTGTGGTTTAACATTAATTTGGAGAGCACCACAAATGTTCCTGGGGTTTGGGGTCGCCCCAGGTTCCAGCAGAGGAAGGTGAACCGAGCAAACAGCCAGGTCTTCTGCTGCCATCAGACAACACACTGACCAGAGAACCTTCACTGTGTGGAACAAAGTCTCAACATGCGAGCCTTTAGGTGCAACCACATGGACGCATGCATTCCTGCGGCCATGACTCCAGCGCAATGATTTTTTTGGGGTGTGTCAAACTGGCGTTGCTGCGGTCTCTTTCGGATCGGGCAGCAGCCATAATGTCGCACACAGCGCAGGAAACCTCACGTACGTTGCTGTAATCCACGCTAGTGTCTGGCTTCCGGGAATGATCAAATACACCCACTTGCTGACCATATGATGGTGCTGCTGTTTGCTCAGCCGGTGCAAAACACTGGGGACACTGGAAATATGGGCGTCACCATGACGGTGCAAAAATTACACACAAGAACGATAAACGTGTGGGATAGCATCTTTATTCCTTCCATATTAACAAAATGCAAAATGCGAGGCTGGACGACTGCATGAACAACGGGCGTGTTATTTGACAGCAGGAACGGGGGTCAGCACGGTGGGGATCTCAGTGGGCCGGCTCTGCAACGACATCACATCAAGCGTTTAAAGATCCAATGCTCGGGCTTCCCAGACTCCCCTGTGTTTCCTTTTTCCTCAGATACAATTTACCTGATGTAAAATGAGGATCCTGATTGTGCAATTTTAACTGAGATACTGATAGCATACGGAGACCATTTGATAATTTCACCCATCACACAGAACAAACTGGACCACCAAGGTTAGTAGTATAAGGTTAGATAGTAGATTGCTTGATGATTAAAGCTCCTTGGCCTTTGATCATTGGAAGATCTTTGGATGCTCAAAAGGTCAAAGTCCCTCCAAAATCCAGAACATCACCAAAATGTAATCATCTGTTCCTTGGCCCATTATCAGCATTTCCTGAAAATTTGGAATTATTTTGGGGATGGACAGACAGCTTTCACATAACCTCCTTGGCAGAGACAATAAGGAAACCTGTAGGGTACTTACTGCTCTTTACAGCCTTTTTGCCTGAAATGACAAAAAAAAGTCAGGAAATCTTTAGTACTGGCATATATAGCAGGTATACAAGAGCTGCAATAAGCTTCATTTTAGCATTTGAACTCTCGGTCTTTGACTTACCGCCATAGGAAAGTTTGTAGTAGAAGTACCCGATGAGGCCCATACCAACCCACATCTCCTGGTATGCCTTTGTGTAGTAAGGGCCCATCTTACTCCACCAATTAGCAAATACTCGTCCGGCCATCTGTCACACGAAACACATTGCATTCACATCAGTTTTACTTTATACGTGTTGCAAAAACACACATTTTCATTGCACGTTGAAGCTGGAGGTATGCAGGATTTCAGCATGCAGAACTTCAGGGGAAAAACACCCCCACGACTCTCGTGAACCCTCCCACCATCCCTTCCTCTTTCCCAGCCTTTGCAAGCTCCTTCTACCTCTTCCACTTACAATCTTGTACTTTCACACAATACTTCAAAGAGTAATTTAGCAGCACCAAAGAGAGATGAATCTGTTAGCTTCTTTCAGCCTGAAAAGGTGCCAAGCAAACAGATCTTGCATGACCAACGAATCAGTGTCCACCTCTGCTTTTCAGACTCAGACTTGAGATGCAGCAGCAAACAAGTTGAGGTGGGGCCAGACCCTCAAGCAATCAGGAACCCCCAGACCAGAACAGATTTGAGTGGTCAAAGACACCATTTCGCTTAAGAACGCACTGATATTACCTGTCACTGCCTTAAACAATGACATCATTCTGACAATGTTTGATCTACATCACATTAACCTGCCTGCTGATGACCTTCAGCCATCTTATTTTACAGTTCAGTAAAATTCACTGAAACCTAGATAATTGTTTCTGAAGACCAAAGCAAGTATAGTGACCACCCACCGCGACCAAGTTTGGCATTGAATGAAGGAAAAAGGATGCCATTTTCCATTATTTGACTAAAAGGCACCAACGTTTAAAAGGCAATACTTTGGTGTGCAAAAATAACAAGGTAATCCGAGTCCTTATGGATGTAGCAGTGTTGTAAACACGCAACTGTGTGCAGTTCCGAACCGCAGCTGGTGTTAGCGCCGTGGTAAATCTGTTGCTGTACCGGGCCTACCGATAATAGTTCTAAACAGCATTGAGCAGCGTAGACAAAGGCACCACTCTGCAAACCCATACTGTTCTTTTGAAAGCGGTAACCCGTTAATGGGACGCACAGCAATTTTGTTATCCGACAACCAATTACAGTTGGCTAACGCTAGGACTTATGCTAACTCAAATATGCGTTTGAGTCGGCGTTAATAGTAAAGAATAAGAACATGTAAAGGCAGAAATTATAAGTGTCTATGCTAACATTGAATTTGCTTAACTGCGATCTCAAAAGAAAAATTAGAATGTTAAAAAAGCAGCTAGTTATCTTAGTAGCTTTAACGGGACGCTAGCTACTTAGTGAAGGGAGTACGCCTTCGAACGTAGTAGATATATGAATGGTAAGAATGTTGCCTTCATTTGTATTCATGTTTCGCTGGATGAGATTATTTTATCGGCAAAGCTACATTATTTTAATGAAATAAACTTTCATTACCTTTTAGCCTATCACGCTGAACAAGGAAGGTCAAGCTAGCAGATACGGCGTCCCAGTCAAAGTCGTGCAAGGGCGTCTTCTTCTACGTTTAGCCAGGAAATAGTTTGTTCATGCGTTTGGCAAGAGCGCCACCAAACTGGACGTACGTGTAAGTGTCATGTATCAATATGAGGCTTTACCATGTTAGGATTTATCCATAACTAAGATTTTAAAGGTATAATATTTATTACAGTTTCATGCTTATTAATACATTGCATCATAATATTCTATAAATACAACAAAATGTACAGGGAAAGGAGGTGGTTCATGATGACAGGCCTCTTTTGTGTCATTGGATACAGTTAACTGCACACAGCTGAGGTGCTTGGCCTTTATATGGATCTCTTTTTTCACTCTTTTGCTCTTCCATTCTGTCTATTTTGTGACTATATAGGTTTCTGTGGACAAAGAAAACACATTTAGCAGGTCTTGGCACGCTGTTAAAGCATCATCAGTGCAAATATGCCACACTGATCAACCTCTTACTTCGGTTTCCAAAGGGAAAACCCTAAAAGGTTGAAGGAAATATAATGTAGCAAGAGAAATGTACAGTTCTGAAAACAAACCAATAAATGATCATTACCGTTCTCATTTCCGTTACTGTCTGTCTTTTCTTTAGTGTAAATGTCCAAGCTTCTCTGGACCTCTTCCTCGATCTGAAGAAAAATCAACAACTTGATGTTTGAACAAAGCGTCACGCTATTCTACAACCCCTCCACAAAGTTCTTTTGCCTCTGCTGTTAAACACTTTTGTGTATGCTGACCATGAGCCTGCGGTTGAGATCCTGCACCAGTTCCATCAGATAGATGACTTTCTCGGTAGCTTGCGCTGTTCTCTTCTTCTCTCCAAGCAGGATTTTCTGATGCATATTGTTGATCAAGTCAGCATTTCGTTCGACCTTCTACGAAACGCAGGAGATGACAAGTTCATTTTTCGGAACGTCTAAAAATGCATCAGTAAATAATTAGCAGGAGCACGTCATCTCAAAACAACGCACCGCGGCCCTCTCCTCTGCCTCATTGGCCAGTCTTTTCTGTTTGTCTATTTCTCGCAGCAGGTCATCTCTGGACTCCAGGCCTTTCTGAGCCATCAGGTCCTTCATGTGTGCCAGGCTCTCCTCGTTCTTTTTCATTTCGCTCTGTTGTTTTGCTAGCCTCTCGTCCTTGCTCTTCATCAACTGCTCAGCTCTTCGCAGCTGCTTTTTGAGTCTCCTGAGCTGCTCCTGTAACACATGAGTGTCTTGGTTGTGCTGTGCCGTCAGCTCATCTACTGTTTTTTCTTCTTTTGTTTTGTGCTGCAGACGTGCTTGAACCTGCATCGTGATAAAAATGATAGATTTTAGGACACATGAGAGAATATAGTAACATTAAAAATACATTAGTGCAGTCGGTTTACACAATACACTGAGGAAAGAGCAAATGGGGGAAGAAGAACTGAGTTTAAAGACAACAGCAATAGAGGATGGGCTCACCTGTTTGAGTGTTCGATTCTCTACCTTGATAGAGTCGTTCTCGTTTTGAAGCTCAACAATCAGATTATTTAAATGCTTGATCTGCAGTTCTTGACTCGCAAGCTTCTTTGAATTCCCATTTTTAGGATTTCTGTTCTCAATGGTTTTCGTGGCAACAGGTCGAGGCTTCTGGCGCTTTGGTGGATGTGGTACGCGAGGCACAGCCCCGAACCCGACACAGCCTGCAAGGCGGAGAAGAAAGCAGTGAAACCTGCAGACTAGTCCACTGAATTATTTTAAAATTGTGTTTACCTTTCTTTTTGTTAGGGACCCCAGATTTCTTTGGTTGCCTGGACTTGTGTGACTGCGAACCTGCTGAGACTGACCTTTCACTCAGATTTGAATCAGAACACCGCGACATGTCCGCACTCAGAGCTGACCCTTTACTTTTATCATCACAGCACGATGATGACGAGGACGAGGACGAAGACGACTTTGTGTTTTCTTCTTGCGCTTTGTCCATTTTAAGTCTGTTAATTCAGATGAACTTGTGTGGAGATCAAGCCTTTACTAATACTCTGTTACCCAAATAAACTTAAAAACCCAAGCTAATTGTTAAGCTTTGATGCTGGCTTTCATCTTTTATCTTTTTTTAATCTGCTTTTGTTTAATCTGCTTTATTTCAGTGCAGTATATCCCACCAATCATACTTTTATTGCAAATTTTGATTCTTTTACCTTAGAATTCTTGATATTTTTCTATGTGTAAATGTTAACATCACCTTGTTTAATGTGATACATTGGAGCTTAAATAACAATAGAAATAGCAGATCATAAAATAAGTACATAAAGGTATAAATCTGGTAATATTTTGGACTTTTATGGATATTTTTCTAGTTTAATTCGCACAAAGATCCAGGAGATGACAGTGTAGCAGCCTCCCATCGGACCATGGGCGGCACTAGGGGGCGCTATAGCACTACCAAAGAAGCCCACAGCATCCGTGACCCCACGAGTTACGTTTGTTATAGAGTTTACCTCAAGATTAGATTTATTTTGGCCCTCAAAGGCACTCGGCAATTCTCGCAGGACCTCCCGTAATTATGGAGAGATAAAAAGGAACATGGAGCCCGGGAGGAGACTGTCGGCTTCGGCCGCTGAGCCGTCAGGCAGCGAGATCGCAGGTGTCAACCTGTGCAGCTTGCTGCCTGGTTTGTCTGAGAACCAAACCCTGGTGGAAAGAAGTAACATCATGAACGTGAGTGTCGCCTCTCTGCATACTCCTCTAACTAGTAACTACAACGGTCCTCTGTTTGGAATTCACAGACTAAAGGGAAGCTTGTAGAATATTATAAAGTCTCCACTGGTCAATTTGCTCTAATTGTGCAGACCTTTGAACAAAAAAGTTTTATTTTTCTAGTTTTATTTCACGCTCTGACCCAAAAGTGGGTTCATTTTACAGTCTCCGACTTGCGCCATCAGTTATGATGTTTATTTTGGAAATACTGATCCACATGACATCTGTAGCATTAAGAGACACCAACTAAGCATAGTGAGTCATTTAAGCCTCCAGTTAAGTTCCAGTTAGCGCAACATCTGTGTGTGGAACCCGTTTCTTGTGCTGAGCGATCATAAAACTGCTAAGAAGAGGCACTAGGTGAGGCAGTTCTCCTGCCTCTTGCTAGGGGGCGCTCGTGATCCCAAGGATTCTTATTATGATTCGGCGGCTGCAGAGTGAGAGGACACTGCTCTGCTGCGGTTAATTAAGAGTTAGCAAGGAGT
Organism: Pao palembangensis; assembly: GCA_015343265.1. Lineage (NCBI taxonomy): Eukaryota > Metazoa > Chordata > Actinopteri > Tetraodontiformes > Tetraodontidae > Pao > Pao palembangensis. The sequence continues at coordinate 1,569,505 of CM027097.1, forward strand.
GCAGTCATTATTTTTTTTTCTATTTGCCTGTCATTACTTTTGAAATGAGATATCTCTGCTACAGAGTCCTCCTGGAACAGGGCGAGGGGTGTCTAACCGAAGGACCGGCAGGTATCTGTACACTAACCCAGCGCTTCCCCTGACCACATTTGCACTCCTGACTCTTAATTTCAGGAAAAGAAAATCCTAAAACAGACACTGATCTGTTTTTTACGAAGCCCTTAGCTCTAAAGTGTGTGCAGATGAACCTTGTAAGTCCTCTGGCTTCCTTGTTTGAGCTCAGCAAAGCCTGCCGAAGCCGGGCGAGAGCAGAGCTGCTGCAGGCCTGCTCCTGGATCAGCTCAGAGGGCTGCATGTGGAGCCAGGCTTCGCTGCCACCGTCGCTCCTCTAGGGGGCGCACTGGAGCTGCGGTGAGAGCAGGAGACGCGGCGCTGCACAGTTAGACGGGACAGCGTGAGCAGGTGGGGAAGCTTCTCAGTCTGCCTGTGGAGTTCCGCACACAGACCTGTACGTTCACCGCCAGTCTCTGGCTTTGCGGAGCCCGTGCGCGCCTTTTATTTGCGCATCAGTGCAGGAGGGAGTTTGACTTGTCTCTGACGGCTTGACCGGATGACTCAGAGTTCATTAATGACGAGTCAGCTTGTTCTGTTGGTGACACTGACCTGGCCACCGGGGCCGGGGGACACGATGACTAGCACCAGAACGGAGATCTGCTTTACAGCACAGCTTTCATCAGCATCGCTTTCTTTTTTTTGTTTGTTTTATTAGTTTCAAATCCACAATTGTCTGTAAAAGAGAGAAACACCGACTTGATTTTGGCCATAAAACTTGGGAGGAACCTTTAAGCAGCTCCATAAAATGAATCGCTTGCTTTCTCAAACAGCTGGAAAATGTTACTTCGGCGGATCTGGTTTTCCTCGTTCTTCCTGTAGATGTCCCGCGGTCGTCTCCTCGCTCACCAACTGGCTGGTCGGGGCCAAACAAACTCCTAAAGACCTGGTCCGACCTGATCCCCAGTGTGTTCAAAACCATTTGATCAAACTGCTGGCGTTTATTGTTGCTAGCGCAAATGCTAACAACAAGCTCATCAAGTCGCTTCTCTTTAGAAAGCAGTAAAACTTCAATGTTGTCCAAAACATTTCCTTTACATTTCTGCTGCCTGGTCTGGAAGAAATGTAAACGTCGGCAGCGAGCTTCCCCGCTTCACTTTTGGACTTTTTCATGGAGAATGAAGCCGTCGCCGTGAAGATGGCGTCTCTGAGCGCAGCAGATGGGCCCGGGTGGCGCAGCTGGAGGTGGGCTGGGGCCAGCTGACCTCTGCCCTGTCCCAGCTAGAGGAGCGGTTCCAGTAGCGGCGTGGCCGCCCGCCAAGCTCTTGCCCCATCTGCAGGTGTGGTTCCAGGAGCTGGAGACCCGCCTGATCCATGAGAAAGAAACGGTGGCCGGGGCCCAAAACGCCGCTCAGCTCGCCGGTGCCCTCCACAACTGCCAGGTATTAGCATCAGCCACCTCGCTTAGCGGCTGATTGGGGACCTGTGAGGTACTGAGGTCAGTCTCTCCTCTCTGGCTTCGGTTGGGTTCTTTACACATAACGGCCCTCGCTTATGAAGCGGACGTACGGCAGAAAACGGCACGGCCGTTTTGTCTTGTCCTTTATTTCGAAGTAAATGTTTTCTGTTTTCTACGCGAGATTGATAAATGGGCCGACGTGTTTTTCAGGGGTTAAAGGTCGCCGTGGCCAACACGCAGATCGTACTGGAGTTCCTGGGCAGAAAATGGATGGATGGATGGATGGATGGTGGGCGATCTGAGACTGCGGCGTCGGCTCCTCCTGCCAGACCTGGGGACTCGGGTGTGTTCTCCAGCCTTCAGAGCAGCTGTACACCAACCTGTCTGTGTCCCAACGCTCCATTAAATGCCCTCATCAGATGCTCCAGACCTTCCAGGCTCTGGAGGACAGGGTTGTGTTTTCTTTCTTCCAGGAAGCCGCGGTCAGGCCGAGCGAGGTTAGCGCCGCTGTGCGAGCGTTGGACGTGACCGTGGGACAGACGCAGCATCATCCCTGTGACTTGTCCTCTGCTCAGGCCGAAGCCGTCCTTCACCTCTCTGCTCACCGCCAGGCTGCAGTGTTCGCTGACAAACCAACCTCTCTTCTCCCTCAGGCAAACCGAAGGAAGCTGGACTTCCTCCAGGCGAGCAAACGTGCCGAAAACGGTCCTTCAGGTTTAGCTGCAACCATAACGCCGCAGCTGAGGAGGTCAAAGGTGTCTCTAATGTGCAGCTACTGGAGGAAGCTCCTGTTACAAGCTACATCAGAATCATTGATGCCCATAGCAAAGACAGCCTGGGGGGATCTGTGCAGACCTTGGCCCGAGCCGGACCCACGGCCCGCCCTTCACGCCGTACAGGTGAAGCTAGTTTGGAATGTGCACTCCTTCAGCCCGCCGTGGAGCTACCGTCCGCTCAGTGGCCTCAGAAATGAAACTTTTGCAGATTTATTGCAGCTTGCAGGAGGAAGTTAGGGACAAAAATTATCTTCAGCTGTTATGCGCAGTCATGCTAGAAATCACACTCCTGCTGCACTCTTTTTTGGTATTTTTTAAACCCCAAACATTTAAGGAAAAGGAGCTCATGAAAGTATAATTATTGTTTTGCACTGCATTAATGAATATCTGATAGATGATGGAATTAATTCAAATCACCCGGGAAACAAACAGCATGTTAATTCTAAATAAGTGATTCTAAGAACATTTCCGACCTCGTTTTCTTGCCTCTCGCCGACAGAAGTTGCAGGAGGCTGCTGAGGGTTTGCAAAGCATGATGGGAGATGTCCGCGCTGCTTCAGAGCCTCTCATTGGACGACTGGAAGCCGTGGCTGCAAATCTGGTCGAACTAGAGCTCCAGCATCTGTCCTGGGACGTCCTGCTGCTGGGGCAGGCCACAGAAGCCGCAGGTGAGCAAATCTGTTCGCGTCGCCTTATTTTAAAAGCAAAACCACAGTCGCCGCTCAACCGAACGCAAAGCAAAGTCGCTCTAAGGATTAGCAGAAATGCTAACAGCTACATGAGCTGTAGCCATGTAGGCAGGAAGTTCTGCCTCCAGGAATGGAAACAGAATGGTTCCTGTTTTTTTACTGTGTGTTTTGCCCATGAAATAAAAGTGTTCAGTGTTGTTTTTTTTTCTTTTTTTCTTTCACTCTTGGAACAGTTTCTTCCGTAGCTCGGCGCTGTGTTTGCGCCACTGGCTGACGTCGGCCACACAAGTGTACGCGCAGCGACGCTACAGAGAGAGCGCGCCTGCTCTGCAGACAATGGGCTGAAAGCATGATTCACAGGTCTGAGAGGAACACAAACAAAGCCCCGAAAGCTGCAGCCCGCTGCGTGAATTAGACTAAAAATCTTTTGCGCTTTCCTCGTATTTCTGAATCTCTGCAGCATGCTTTGAAATAAGATTTAACATTTCCCCTTCAAGGCTTTTTTCCTTGGCCAGAGTGCCGCAGGCTGAACTTGTGCACCCACAGAGACCTTCCAGAGTAGAGTCAGCACCTGAGATCTGTCCAGAAAAGGAAGAATTTTCCAGGAAGACTTAGCTTCCCTGAACTCTCCTTGACCGTGGTCTCCTGCTGACCGTGCAGCAGGTACCCAGACAGGACAGAAGCTCACCGAGAGCATCGGCGTCGTGCAGAAATGGCTTCATCGGGAACAGCTGCGCTGGTGCTCGGCGTCTCTGTCCTCACACGTGCTAAAAATTATGGGATTTTTAGCTGGCTTGTGAGTGCTGAAGCTGAGCTACTTCCCTCTGGCCCTGATTCACTGCCCGTCCGCAGAGTCTGGGCTCAAATAATCAGCGGACAACAGCGTCTGCAGCCAGGAAGCAACTCAGGAGGCAAAGTAGGACGACAGGAATACTTGAAATGAAGTTTGTAACTTATTCTCCCATCACGTGCCTCTCCTGATGTCAAAGGGATCACGTGTGAAGATAACCTGGCAGTCACCACATGCCTGTGTCACATAAAACGGAAGTCACTTTTGTGTTTCTTTCCTGATTTTGGCAGAATCATTGAAATAATTAAACAGAAAAAAAAAACCCCCACAGACTTGAACAAGCTGCAGGTCTGATGTTCTGTTTACGGCTCATTAAGAAGAGTGAATAGTGAACACAGTTTCATGTTTATGCAGAATGAATGAGACTGGGAGGTGTCGGCTTTGCATGACCCACATTTCTAACTAGATCCTGCACACACACACACACACACACACACACAGACGAGCTGCTAGCACGAGGGATCAAACAGAAGCTCAAATCTGGAGCATCTGAACCCAGAGACATCTGCTCGTCTTCATTCCATCAGTGCACAGAAAGGAAGTAAAAACGGGATGGAAGACGCAAACGTTGGAAGTGTGACAGCAAAGCAGGCGCAGCGCCACCGCTTGTGTGAGTTGCGCTATTTTACATGTTCGTGTTGTGTTAACGTCTGTAAGCTGGACGGGCAGGGAAGGAAAGCAGCAGGTCAAAGGTCACAGAGAGCAGCGTCAGAGAGCTGGAAACAGCCTTCAAACAGCCTGGATCAGGACCCGGCTGCCAGGAGGAGAAACACGCTCAGGTCATCAGAACACGTGCACATCACGCAATTGTTGTTGTTGTGCCAAACATTTGATGAGCGGCGTTCCCTGTCCTCTTCCTGAGACGTCCTGCTCGTGGGTTGGCCACCATTTTGAAATCAGGCAGCTTTGTTAAAGCTCTATTTCTGTTACTGATTGTCGCCTCAAAGGCAGAGCACCAAGTGAAGCCGGAATAATACACACTTCCAACCATCAGCTCCGACCCCCCCGTCCCAACAGAGTGCCCAGACAAGTTTCCCCCCTTCCCCTTATTTAATGCCCCCATGGTTTCCCTCCCCTCCCCCTTTCCACCCTCCCCCTGTCCCGTCCACAGCCCTTTAATCTGGAGTGTCCCCGGGCCACAGAGGCAGAGGAGTGAGCGCACAGCTCGTGCACGGCCGTCTGACTGGCCGATCGACTCTCCGGGTGTTATGCAGGAGCCGGAGCTGGCTGTGCAGCGTTGGGCTGGCGGACTGAGGCAGCTGACCACCATGAAGACCCACCCGGCTCAGTACGCGGCCGCCGGCGACTCTGCCCTGCTGGAGCAGCAGCTGGAGCAGCTCCACGCCCAGTGGGAAGAGCTGTGCACCAAGGTGAGTGCACGGCGGTGGGAAAAGCCAGGGGTCGGACGGAGAGGGGGAAATAGAGAGAGTGTCGGAGGAGAGAGGGAACATTTGCCTCAGCGGTGCCTTGGTGGTGACCAGTAGGACAAAGCCTCTGCACAACTGGCAACACACATGCACACACACACACACACATTCTTATGCACTTCCTTGTGCAGGAGGAGAAATGTTACTTTCATTTTCTCACTAGTTTCCAAATGACTGCGATACCTGAACAAGCACCTGAACCCCTAAAACAGAGCAGGCTGTTGTTTCTGTAGCACACACACACACACACACACACACATGCTCAAATTCCTATAGTTAAGCGTTCTGGCTTAAGCACAAACGCGCTCTTGTTCCTGACAACGGTCATGCCGTGCTCTGGACATTTTTGCCAGTTATTATGGGATTGTTATCGGGGGGCTCGGGTTCCCCTGGCTGCTTCCACCTGCTCCCGGTCCGGCAGGAGCTGCGGGGCTCCCCAGCTGTCTGCTTTGTCCCGCCGTCCTCTTTCCTGTGCAGGTTCTGTATGCATGTTACGAGTTGACTGTGGGATTTTGAGGGAAATGGAGCCGTTTCAGCCGCAGCCGTTTGCCTGGCGCAGCTAACAGGTTGTGGGTGGGGGGAAGCTGCTGGAATGGGTCGGAGGAGCAGATGGCCTGGCCGGGGCTAAACACGCTCAAGGGACATGCTCTATTGTCCTCGCTGGGTGACGGCAGCTCACGCTACATTCTCTGGAGTCCAGAGGGCCCCGTGGTTTCTGGGCGCTGGGACCAAAGCAGGACTTCATTAAAGCAAAGAAATGAAGAAATACTGCCGGTTGAAAAGATCATCAGCAGCCCACCCCCAACTCCGTAATGGGGCGTTTTCGTGGCATTAAGCCACCATTAGCTTGTTTATTTAATCAAATAGCTAGAACCCCAGCAGGTTTTCCTCAAAACAGCTGATTACCCTGATTGCCACTCAGTAGTTTGCTGATTTCACTGCTTCCGTGACTATTGTTTTTTTTTTTTTTTTTTTAAATTTCTTTAGAATTTGCAGTTTTGTAGCAGCACGGGGTCATTTCCTGTATTTATGCTGTACGCTGTAACCCTGCTTGGGTCCTAGATCTGAAGCAATCCACAGCCTTGATCCAGCGGCTGTTAAAGCATGAGGAACGTATCAGTGCTCAGCTGTTTTCCTGCATGAAGCTAAGGAAAGTAACCAGTTGGTGCCGCTTTATTGGCTTACAAAAACCTTTGTCAAAACTTTCCAGGTGTCCTCACGCAGGCAGGAAATCGCAGACCGCCTCAGCGCCTGGACCATCTTCAACGACAAAAACAAGGAGTTCTGTGACTGGCTGACTCAGGCGGAGAACAAGGCGTGGCACAGGGGAGACCTGAGCGTCGAGGAGATGGTGGAGAAGCTGAAGAAGGTGCGACAGCAGGACTTCCAGCTTTCAGACTTTGCTTTTGTATATTCTTGTCTCATCGCCAAAGCCTGCTCATTTAGTAAAAGAGAACAATTGGCTCCAGCATCTCGGGGTCACTGTTTTAGGCTGTTGGTTGGGATGGATGGACTTACAGGCGCGTAACCAGGTGCGGTTATTTCGCTCTTTTGTTTCCTGCTTGGTCTTCTTCAGGACTGCATGGAGGAAATCAACCTGTTCAGTGAGAACAAGAGCCACCTGAAGCAGCTGGGCGAGCAGCTTCTGCTGGCCAGTGAGGCCGCCAAGCAGGCGCAGGGGCGCGGCTCGCTGCTGGAGGTCAACCAGCGCTGGCACAGCCTCTTCCACCACATCGAAGCCAGGTGAGGAGCAGCTGTAGCCCAGGGTAGCGTCAAAGAAACCAGTCAGTCGGCTGTGGGATTGAAAAGCCCGCCGATGCCAGTCCATCCGCCTGCTGCTGCCTTCGCTGTGCTCTGCAGCTGTCGGGAATTCACGGCTCCTGACGATCGAGACCGTAGGTTTGCCCTCTGAACCCCACCCCCAGACAGATGGAGAGCCCTGGTCTGGAGCTGCAGCCCTCCAAACCTGCCCGCCCAGCCCCGCACCACCGCCATCCCTGCTATGTGAAGGCTGTTCAGGTCTGAGACGCCGCCATATGTCTCTACGTCCACGCTTGGTCACACTGGGACGGTGTCGTGGCTGAAACTGGGAGGGGCCGGGTCTATCGTCATGCATTATTCACACCAGAACGTCCACTCGAAGGTCACACACTTTGAGCTTCAGGGAGTAATTAGGAGTCTAAAGGGTCTAAAGAGAAAACACGTTTCTTCAGCTGTTGTATATAATTAAATGTAACGTAATTAAATTTGTTTACTGGATTAATCCCAGGGCCGCTGTGGATGGATTTAGATGATTCAGGATTGATTCCCGTCCATTATTAATCACGTTTCAATCGGGACAAAAAGCACAAAGACAGAAGGTGATGCAACGTGTGCGTTGTGTTTTATCGCTATAGAAACAGAGGAAAGCTGTTTAATGACAATTTCAAGATTAAGTGTCGAGGTTTAGTTTGTGAGGAAGTTGTGGGTCGACTGTACTTTTGTTAAATTCACCCTCCTCCACACATCTTCACTCATCCTTTCTGCTGGGCTTGAGTCTCTTTTTCCAGCACTCTGCCCTCTTCGTCGTCGGGGTCCCCTGCTTGGGTTTGGGGCCTTTGTTGGGCCTCGGCGTGAGGCTGCTGGCCTTTGTTAGGCTGTCAGAGGTAGAGGGGGAGAGAGACAATGCAGTGGAGCGGGGTGGCAGGCTCTGCCGGGGAGGGGAGTGTTTTCAGGAGGAAATTTCCACTGACTCCATTATGTCTTCATTACATGGTCCTAAACATGATTACAACATTAACAACACGCAAACCTCTGCATCGCTCTTTCTCTGATGCTTAATGTGCTTTTATAGCAACCATTTCTGCTTCGTCAAAGGCAGGATTTCATGCATTTAGAAAAGGTAGCGCGAAGCCTCTACTAGCCCACCTAAGCTTTTTTAAGCTAACCACGCAGCTCGCCATCATTTCTGATGTCTACACAAAGTTAACTTCTCCTGCAAACTCTAACTTCTCTTGAGTCACAAGAGAAGTTCAGAACAATAAATAAGCCCAAAGTGCACACTTTATGCTGCAAAGGTGATCTAAAGTGGCGGCCACTCGCTGGTCTCAGTCCTCACCCTTTCGTGCGTTGTTCGGGCTGCCACTTAAAAAAAAAAAAAAAAAAAAACCTGCTGAGAGTTTAAGTGCTTATTATTTTGGCCCAGAATGTCTGCCTGTCAGTCTGGATAAAGGCCCGCTGGACGCCGGCAGGAGAAGAAGAATCAGTGAAAAAAAAGAAGAAAAAGAAATGACTCGAGCTCCAAAGCAGGACACACTTCAGGCTTTTACTGCTCAAAAAGAGCTCGCATTGTCCCAGCTATTGCTATGACAACAGTCTGTTGTGGGGCAATGGGTGAGTGTGGCGTCATGGGGATAGTTGCCATGGTGCCCAGAAAGTTCTACAATAAGATACCTGAGAGTATTTAAGTTTGTTTTTTTTTTTTTGTCTTTTGAAAACTTGAATATTAAAGTATCACGCCACTCTGCATTTAAACGTGTGCGTGACTCAGACAGACGGCTGCGACATAACCCCCTCCCATAGCGCAGGAAATAAAGTTCAACTAAAGTGAAAGTGGTCCTGACTCCATAGGCCAGGCCATGTCTTTTATATTTATGAGCACTCTAATATTTCTCCATCGGCCTTTTTGCCCTTTTTCAGCCTTTTTGTTTGCCGGTTTGTCCCAGGGTGAAGAAGCTGAAGGAGACGCTGGCGATGGTGCAGCAGCTGGATAAGAACATGAGCAACCTGCGCTGGTGGCTTTCTGGCATGGAAGCCGAGCTGTCCAGACCGGTCACCTACAGCGTCTGTCACCACCAGGAGATCCAGAGGAGGCTGGCCGAGCAGCAGGTGAGCAGGAAGCACTCCACGGCCCATTGTTCAGACCGTTTACTGGAATCCCTGCTCACGTGCTGCCTCTCTGCCTCATTAATAATTCAGATCTGTCCTTTGTTTCATTGTGGGATTTGTGGCCTCCTGCAGCGACACGTGTTTCACATCTGTTTTGTCCAGTGGCGGGCCGTGCAACACTTAAGTTCCAGAGCATTTAAAATCAATAACCTCATGTTAAACAACTTAAGTTGGCAAACCCGTAGCTCCAAACACCGTACCGGTCAGTTGCAAGCAACAGGCGTTCCCAGCAGTACAGTTTACAGCGTTTCTCAGAAGCTGTGAGCCACGGGTACCGTTCATAGTTACTTGTCTGAAAATGGCGGACGAACCCATTTTCCTGCTGGTACAGGCTAGCTAGCGTAGGGGTTGGCCGACCTCTTCTCACAAGATCCATCAAAGGTCCGGCTTGAAAAATGGTCTGGCTAGAATATCCGCATCCAAATCTATCTCTTCTCCTCCTTCAGCCATCTTGGGTTAAAAAAATACAGCGATAGCTGGATCTCCACGTTTAGCACAGAGTTAGTTTTAAGTTCCGGCTCTCACAAGTATGCTTATCCAATCACAGGACACGTACAGTCCAGTCATCCAAAGTTAGATCTCTCTGTGTCAACTGGACTGAAAGGTTTCCTTGAAGACGTTTCGCCCTCTCTCCAGAGAGCTTCTTCAGTTCTAAGCTTGCTGGGGGCAGAGCTTGAAAATATAGCCCTGTGGACCATCGGCATGTTAATGACCCGGGTGGTCACCTGGGAGTCGTTGGCAGTGTCGTTCGCCTAGTCCAGTCCTGTCCAGTTCAGCGTAAGGCCTTCTAGCAGGCGCTGGTGTCGCAGTCTCGAGATCTGATTGGCTATCGCAACTGACTGTGTCCGTTCACTTACAGCACTCAAGAGCCTGCTCTGTTGATTCTGAAGGCCTTAGGCAGATTTCAGAGAACCTGACAACACAAGCTAGCTGAAATATGATTGGATAAAATCTCTACCATATTATACAACACTGGAAGCAGCACAAAAGTGGATATAATACGACATGAACAGAACGACTATGAAGAATAATTTTGTTTAGATATTTATGAAAAAAAGAGAAGGCCTTGGAGGCCCTGACGGCCCACCACTGGTTTTTTCTGACTTGTGTCCGCATTTCTGTCCAGGAGCTGCAGAGGGACATCCAGCAGCACACGGGGGGCGTAGAGTCGGTGCTCGGCCTGTGCGACGTGTTGCTCCGCGATGAGGACGCGGCCGGCAGCGCGGAGCTGGAGGGCGACTCCGTGCAGGAGGCCAGCCGCAGCCTGGATCAGCGCTGGAGGACCATCTGTGCACTGGCACTGGACAGGAGGCTCAGGTGGGAACAACAAATCAGCTCTGCAGCAGGTTTTTAAAAATCCCTCAAACCTTGAACCAGGACGACAGTTTGGATCAAACCTTCGGTTCAAAGTTCCGGCTGTGACCCCCTTCCGGTTCCACACGTCTGCCCCGCAGGATCGAGGAGACGTGGAGACTGTGGTGCAAGTTCCTCGACGATTACTCGCGGTTTGAAGACTGGCTGAAGATGGCGGAGCACACGGCTGCCAACCCAAACTCTGCTGACGTCCTGTATACCGTCGCCAAAGAGGAGCTGAAGAAGTTCGAGGTCGGCCTGAAAAAAACCTCCATCTGCTCATATTTGCTCGTTTCCCTTTCCCGTTTCACATCTGGAGCCCGAGTTGGAATATTTGTGTTACTTGCGTTTGTGGATCAGCCCATGAAAACAGCAGAAAAATGTCTGACTGCTTTGTCCTTTGTTTGTTTTTAGGGTCTCCAAAGGCAGGTTCACGAGCGACTGACCCACCTGGAGCTGGTCAACAACCAGTATCGCCGTCTGGCCCGGGAGAACCGGACCGACCGAGCCAGTCAGCTCAAGGCCATGGTGCATGAAGGCAACAGGCGATGGGACACGCTGCACCGCAGAGTGGCCGCCATCGTCCGAAGACTCAAGGTGGGTGGATGGATGGATGGATGGATGGATTTTTAGTGATAGATGAAGTATATCTTTCCACGTTTTTGCTAGTATTTCACCAGCCAGAGGGAGGAGTTTGAAGGCACCAGAGACAGCATGCTGGTGTGGTTGACCGAGCTGGACCTGCAGCTCACAAACGTGGAGCACTTTTCAGAGAGCGACGTCCGCCACAAGCTCCAACAGCTCAACGTGAGTTCGCAGTGAAGCCGCGCACGCGCGCACCCCTGCCACCAGTGTGGTCGGTTGTACAAGGACACCACCTGTTGCCTCTGCAGAGCTTCCAGAAGGAGATCACTCTGAACACCGAGCGCATCGACGGGCTGATCGTGTTTGGAGAGGGCCTGATCCAGAAGAGCTCGCCGCTAGACGCAGCGCTCATCGAGGACCAGCTGGAGGAGCTGCACACGTACTGCCAGGAGGTTTTCAGCAGACTGGTCCGCTTCCACCAGCGTCTCAGCCAGCCGCCGGTGAGTCGGAGAGCTCCGTCATAAATCAGCTGGGGCCGTATCCGCCGAAACCTTAAATCTGCAACACTCTGCTTCTGTTTGAATTTTTGCTTTTCCATCTGCAAATGGAGGGGAAACAATCAAAATAGGTAGCAATCAAGTTTAAAGTAACAGTAGATTCCTGACGTGGGCAGATAAAAGCAGCAGAATTGAGTTTTGGTCAAACAGATATTTCCTCTTCCCCAGTTGACCGTAGAAGAACCAGAACTTTGCAGCACCACCTTTTCCCTGGAGACCAGCTTGGAGGTGATTTACCGTCCGCGGTTGGGGCGGAGCTTCGGAAGCCTCCCGGCCACGCCCACCCATCTGCTGGCCTCTCCGCCCGAGCGTTGGGGGCGGGAGACACCGCTGAGCGTGGACTCCCTGCCGCTGGAGTGGGACCACACTGGAGACGTTGGGGGGTCGTCTTCGCCCGAGGATGAGGAGGAGGAAGACGAGGAGGAGGAGAGGGCTTACTTCAGTGCGCTGTCAGGTAGATTAGGAACAGGAAACGTTCCTAGACGGGGACTGCAGTTGTGTCCTGGTCATAAATCTGTTTGCATATTCAGAGATCTGGATCCAGATCTCTGAATTCTGCAGTGGGACTGCAGAATCCTGGACCCAGATCTCTGGATTCTGCAGTGGGACTGCAGAATCCAGTCCAGGACTTGATGGCAGCAGCAGACATCTTTGTTAACCCTTCAGATTTCCTCAGGCGAGATATAGCATCTGTTTCCTTCTCCAGCCTGAGCCGTCACTCCGCCATCCAGCCAGAGCTGGGTGGATCTTCCTGCTGGCTGGAAATGGCGCCTCATAAATCCCGTCGCGGCTCTTTGTGGTGGAACACAGTTCCAGCCGCTCATGCATCATTAAGATCTTTTTTTGCTGGTTGCGAATATGTTGCACTCGTACTTATTTCTGCTCTGATAATCTCGCCAAAACTATCACCCTTGGATTGTTTTTCGTTGAACTTGCTGCAGTTAAAGCATCCTCTGATGGAGAATATAACGCTGACAAACACTCCGGAGGGTTGCCAGATTTGGTTGCTGATATTTGCACTCTTAAGTGTCTGTAATCGAGCTGTTTTTGCGCTTTTATTCAGCTTCGAGCACATCCGTGACCAAGCACGGCCCTCCAACATGGCGACGGCAGAGACTGGACTCGGAGGAGTGTGTGGAGGGTTCGCCCACGCTGACCAGCACGCCACACAAGCAGGACAGCGTATGTTTGCCCTGGGGATTAGGCTGTGGCGGATGATATTTACACATGTTTTAATGACCCACATGCTGCTTTTGCTTCCAGTTGGGTCTCATGTGTGAGCGCAGCAGCAGCAGCAGCGTTGAGGATGTCCAGAGATACTCGCTGCTCCTAAATGGTGGCGGCGAGCAGCCAGAGGAGATGGGCGTGACGGGGCTGACCTATCCAGACCAGTCAGGTGAGACATGGTTGTCAACACGTGTGTTGGACAAAATGGACGGAGTATATGTTAACCCTGGAGGAAAAAGAGGGAACCAAAAATACAAATTTAAAGAGAAATTAAGATTTGGCATTTGAAAAAGTGGAAATGTTCCAAAATCCATCTTTAGATTTCTGAAAAATGTGAATTGTATTAAAAAGACAGGGTTGTAATTTTTCACTGTTTTCAATTTGCAGATTTATGAATCAGGATAAAACCCTCAGAATGCAGATCCCACCTCCTTTTTTTTTTTATTTTTTTTATATGATTTAATACATTTGTGTGTGTGTGTGTGTGTGTTCTGGCTCAGGTGTGATGGGATGTCGGGAGCTGCTCCAGGCTCAGTCCGACTCCAGTCTGAGGAAGACTTTAGCCAACAGCCAGGTGAGAAACTGCCCAAAAACTTGATAAAAGTCCCAGAAAAACAGATTTTGTCCTTTCCAATAATTGATTAATAGCTTAATTGCTGTAGGTGCTGCCAGTTTTCCTCTAGCTTTGACTGTGGCTGCGGGCAGCTGGTAATGCTGCCGCTGATCTTTGTCAGTTCAAACTCTTCCGATTTCTGCTCTGCTGCTTCAAGAATTAAATGATCCATTTAAAAGACCCAACGGCGTCATGGTCATGGTCCAGCTTCTCACCGAGAGGCCTTGACCATCCCTTTATGGTGGAGGTGTTGGTTAACGACTCATGTCGCCCTCACATGTGTTATATGATAGAAGCTTGTTCGTTTGGGACTCGCAGGTAAACAAATAAAGATGCTGATTGTATATTTTCACATACAGGAGTTCCACGAAAGCCTCCGTTCTCTGCTGCTGTGGCTGGACCACGCAGAGAGAAGATGTCAGGCAGTGAGCATCAGTCAGACGGACACGCCACCTAGCGCTCTGCAGCAACACCGCGACACCCTGCAGGTAGGCACACGCTAATTCTTAGCGACTGCGCATATTCCGGCATGAGTGAACCGTCACCGCGTTTCACAGGATCTGCGGGAGGAGCTGCGGCAGAGGCAGGCTCAGCAGACCTCCCTCCAGCTGCTGTGGTCCCAGCTCCAGCCTGAGGAGGCGCCAGAGGACAGCAGAGAGACCCAAGGGGAGATCCGGGTGACGGGCAGCAAGCTGAAGCTGCTGCTGAAGCAGGTGGATGGCCACCTGGGCGCTCTGCAGACGGCCGCATGTTCTCTTCTCTGTGCTGAGACACAGTTAGAAGCGGCCACGTTCTGTCTCCAGGACCGCACGCCGTCATCAGACCAAGGCAGCTGTGCACATGCTTCTCCAGAGGTCGCGGAGTTGAGGAACGTCTCCTCCCGGCACAGGTCTGAGCTCATCAGGATTCTGTCAGCCTCGCTGGTCTTTGCTCCTTTCATCTGAACCTTCCCGTCTCTGTGCTGGCTGTACAGGAAGAGCGACCCCTCGTTCCTGTACCGGCTGTTCCGCGCTGCTCCTCCGCCGTACCTCCTCCTCCTCCTGCTGCTGCTGCTCCTGCTGCTGCCCTGCCTGTTCCCCGTGTCGGTGAGCAACCCCGGTTGCGCCGGGACCAACAACTTTGCCCGATCTTTTCACCCCATGTTACGCTACACCAACGGCCCACCACCCACCTGATGACAGCTGGGCTTCCCAAAACGCCGAGTCAGCGTGTTGTCACGGCGCTCAAACCCTAATTTATAAATTATAAGCGTTAAATTCACTAGTTGGCTTTTTAAAAGTTCATGCAAAAATGTCTTTTTTCACACTCCTTTCTTTAGTGGAACTGAAGATTGCAATAAAACCTAAAGCAATGACAGAACGAGGAAGCAGACTCTTGATATGAAGCCTGCGGAAGGTTAAAAGCGATCCAACTATGGTGCAACTATGAAAAGCAGCGGTTTAGGAGGCAGAAACCTGGAGCTCAGACTAAATGTTTGCGTATCAGGCTGATTCACAGCTGATGGAAGGCGTCTCCCACAGTCACCGCTAAACGGTCCATGGAGACATTTTCTATTCCAGCCGTCACCTGATGACAGGAGCAGGAATGAAAAACAGGATCTGATGAAGGTGGTTTAGCTTCATTAAAGACAATACAAAGGAGAAACTGGTGACTTAGATGAGAGTTTATGTGAAATTTACATTATAGACAGACTGACGAGGATGAAACCAAAACAATCTGAAGTGATTCACGGTGGGTGATTCCAGTATGTGTCCAGTCTGCTCAGGCCTTCGACAAAGAGCGGCGTCTGAGAAGAGTCTGCTTGGCAGTGAGAGAAAAACACTTGGGATTTTGTTTGAATGTCTCAAACCCGACGTCTTTGGAAGCTGGGATGGTCACTTCCAGCGGGTGCTGCTGATCAGTTAGCTCTCCAGTAAAGCGTTGCTAACAGGAACGCTAAAAACCAGGATTCAAACCTTCTCGGAATGTTCCAGAAAACCACCTCCTTCCTTTTGACGCTCGCTCGCTCGCTCGGACGGCTACTGCCCCTCGCCTCCCTCCCTGCTGCCGGGGCTCTGCGCACGTGAGGAGCCGGCGGCGCGCTCGGCGGGAGACCCTGTCGACTCTGCCAAGTCCTGCTGGGGGGGCCGGCGAGAGAGGCGGGAGCTGTGCATGATGTGGGCATCCAACATCTCCAACAGGAGGTCATACAAAGGCACCATGTTCTTCATCTTCATGGAGTGCAGGTGGTCCATGCCCTTGTTGCTGCGCAGTTTTTTTTAAAGAGGAAGCAAAGAGGAAGACACGAACCTTGGGTTAGGCAGAGGAGAGCATTCTGGGTAAGGCGCGAGAGCTTTTACCTCAAATGGCGGATGTGTGAGAGCAACATGAGCAGGTGAGCCAGGCGGGTGTACTGTTCCCGGAAGCTGAGGCCAGTTTTGGCGATGGCCCACACCAGAGCGTCCGTCACGGCGTCCAGAAGCCGCAGCAGCTTGTTGCGACTCTGCAGCTCCTCGCTGCCCTGCGACGAGCTGAGGCACATGTCTGAGGAGAAAGGCGGGGCTTACACAGACGCCACATTCATGGGAAGGTAGAAATCCAGACGAGCTGGACAAATCACCGCGTGCGGGACAGGAAATTGGGTCCAAAGAGGAAATAAAACATCCAGGAAACTGTCAAAATAAAAGGTCCCGTGTTTAGAGGGATGGTTTTCAACAGGACCAGGTCACCCCGGTGAGGGTCATCTGGCAGTCATTTTAGACCAGGGCGAAGAAAGACTCCCATCTCATCCAAGTAGGAAGCCAGACCATTATTTATGACGGCCCACATCCTTTTAAAAAGGTCAATATAAAAAAGGACAGCATGGAAAGCCATTTCAGAAGGAAGAGGGACTGGTTAGTCTCTGAAATGACTCAGACTAATGCTGACTGTTTTTCATCTGCGTAACTACAAAGTGGTAAAACCGTGCGGTCGTACGTGATTTGGTTTTCAGAGCTAGCGCCGACGCAGCCGGGGGGGGCTTTTCTGGACGGCAGAAACGGAGCCAAAGCCGCGGCTGCACCGCCAACGCACTCGGCGTGTTTTCAGGGAGAGCCCTGCGGAATGAAAGACAACAGACGGGTGGCTCTGCAGGTGGTGTCAGTGGTGCGCGGGGCCGATCCCAGGCTCCCCCCGTTCAGCCGTCATCAGAATCACCTTCACGTCCCAGAGACAGTCAGCCCGCTGTCGTCTGCATGTACGTGTACGAGGGCTGGGCAGCGCGTAGCAGACGTAGACGACGTCTGCTAAGATTGTGACGAAGCAGAGCTGACGCGTGTTTGCCCGTTCGGAGGCAAACAGAAGCATTAGTCACGCATTAATCACTCCCCAGTGAAGAGGCTCGGGCCCTGCTCCCCATCAACAGGTGCCGTCTGTTACAGCGTTCATCACAGCTACAGTGGTCCCCTTAAAAGCTTCTCCCTGGGAGCTGGGACACCGCCAATGCCCCCCCCCACACACACACACAGCTAGCTAGGGTTACACACGGGGACACCCATCAAACACTGGACTGCAACAACACACACGCGCACACACTCATATTCATGTCTTTGCAAGACATATTACACAATCCATATGTAGCAGATACAGGGACACACACACACACACACACACACACGTGTACTCACTGGAGTTAAGGAGGATCATGGCCTTGAGGCAGACGTACTCCTCCCTCTGCAGCTTGAGCTCTCTCACCCGGGACGTGGCAGCTACCAGCATGTCAAAGATCTCGGAGAAGCCCTGCACGCAGCTCCCCTCTTCTCTGGCGTGAGACAAGATGTTTACAGTCGCGCAGAGGCTTGTTCCAGGGCAGACAGGAACTCAGACCAACCAGGTTTGGTTCCAAATCCTGAACGTGCTGCTGGATTTTTAGCCTCGGTGGATGAGGAAGGCGAAGGCGTTTGGGTCAGTGCTCGCGGGGGGGGGGATTTACATCGCACATTAAACCCAATTAAAGCAGCAGTTCGCAATGAGATGAGTCCCAGTCGCCAGACGATCAGTGGTCTTAGCGTGCGCGCTGTGCAGCCCCACCTCTTCAGCGACACAGCAGTGATATGATACACTGATGGTGCAAGCTGAGATAACTCAGAACACTTTGTTCCCGTCAGAAGGAGCTGGGCACCAGCAGATATCTCTTATTGTTGCTAAATGTGTGCGCAGATGTACGCAGGCCTCAGCAGGAATTTCTGAGGAATCTCCCGATTAAAGAGACAGTGAAACACAGGAAACATTTAGCAGCGTTAGCTGGGTTAAAAGGTCTCCGCGGACGTTTTCTTTTCGGCAAAGAAACGTTGCTTTCGTAAAAGGCGGGGCGGGGAGGTGACGGCGGTGGTACCTGCTCAGGCTCAGGTCGGGGGAGAACATCAGTTTCCCGGGATGGTCCACCGACCTCCACATCAGACCGATCATCAGCACCTCCAGCCAGCAACACTCCAGCAGGTGGACCTGGTCCAGGAGACTCAGCTCCACAAAACCTGGGAAGAGGAAGAAACCGTTTGCCCGATTCCACCCTGTACACCCCTCTTCCCAGCACAACATAAAAAGAAACAGTCAGAGACAAGCAAACAACTCCAATCCAGCCGCAGCAGCAAGCTCCGGTCCTCTTTCAAACATTTAGAGTCAGGCAGAAGAATCTGGGAACAGCAGGGTTAATATTTTTGACCTGCAAGCACAGCCTGTTCATCTGAGGATGATAAGGACGAGCAAACATGTCAATATAGGGTCAGGTTGTGGCCTTATGTGTCCTAGTGTGTGTTCCATGAGGAGCACTTTCAGGTCGCACACTTCATTTAAAGTGTGCGATCTCTCTTGAGAAACGCTGCGTTAAAAGCTACACTTGAGCAGGCAGCTAACTGCTTAGCATGCTAACTCTGGTGACTGACTATAGCGATTGATTCTGGAATAGGTTACGGCTAATGCTAAGGTCACAGGCTATTGTCAGGCTAATATATTATTTGTCCAGTTTTGCCTGCAGAGACTCACCAGGAATCTTCTTGGCCCAGCCGATCATGTGAACCAGCTCCTTGTCAGCCAGGCTCGTCATTGACATCATGATGTTTGCCTCGGTCACTGGCCTCTTCATTTCCTTCATGAGGTAGGTCTCCGGTGGCTCCGCCTCCAACATTCTCTCGATCAGCTGCTCTGAAGTCAGCTGAGGGGGGCGGTGTGCATCGAAGGGTCCCCCCCTTGGCCCGGACCGCCCGCTGGGCCCGCTGGGTCTGCCTTGCGCGGACTGATGGCTCCCTCCTCTCACCTGGGGGTTCCTGGAGCTTCTGCGCTCTTTCCTCATACCTGAGGGGAACGATCGCACGTTTTACCCAGCAAATCCACCACCAACACTTGTTAGAGCTTCCAAGTAAGAGAGCCTGCTGACCGCATTTGGTCATTCCAACTTCGTAGCATTTGCGAAGGCGACACGACTGGCAGCTCTTGCGGCGGTTCTTGTCTATGGTGCACTGGTTGGTTGCAGGACAGATGTAATCATTTTGTCCTGCTGAAAAGAAACCAGAGGGGCAAAAAGCAGCGAAACCAACATTCATTTCCATCCTGGAAGAACTGGAAGTCATGGAGAAGATGCTGGCAAGGTCATTGTAAGTTTCTATGGCAACAGGAATGCCCCGGGAACATTGTTGTCTTCTACCTGAGAGGATCTGGGTGTCAAAGCAGATGTGCCGAGCCTGGCAAAAGGGGGCAACAACCTGGGGCTTGACAACAAAAGCAAGTGTGTGCGTGCACGTTTTGGTTTCCAGCGCCCCACAAGGACACAGTACATTTTTGTGTCTCACTTTGGATGCTCCTCTTGAAGAAGGCCTTGCATCCCTCGCACGACCAGACGCCGTAGTGGTAGCCGGACGCGTAGTCGTGACACACGGCGCAGTAGTGGAGGTCTGCCTTCCCTCCGGACGACACCACGGCCTCCTCGCTCTCCGGAGGACGTCTCCTCGTGCTCTTGCCGAGAGATAATTTGGAGTCTTTATCTCTTCCCGAGACAAAAACATGTGCAATTACTGATGGGGCACCGGCATGCAAATCTCTGTATTGCCGCACTGCGTGTTCCATTTTCACAAGTGAGTTATGACAGGATTATTTTGACTTAACTGGAGGTATTATTGGAAAACAGCAGCAGGATGGCGTTGGGTCGACACTTGTGTCAGAAAAACTACCACTACTCTGACCTCTGACCCCATTTTGACCTACTTTGAACAGCAGTGTTAGCGTCTAAAGTGCAGTCCCAATTAAGACCTGAGGTGGTAAATGAGCGTGATTAGCTGCAGCTAGCTAACGTAGCTGCCGCCTGCAAGAACCAGGAAGTGCCACCACACCTGTCCAAGGGAGACAACTCCGCCCACGGGCTCTGGATCGGCTGTCCGTGCTGAGGCCGAACCTGGGAAGGATGGAGCGGGACGTGAGGTCCGCCGTGGGCGTGGGCGTGGGTGTGGGCGTGGGCCGGCCAGAACAAGGAGGGGCTTATCGACCTATGGACGGAGGCCCGGTCAGAAATAGCCGGGCGGGCATAGCTGAAGATGGTGGGGCCGTAGAAAGGCATGGCGGAAAAGTCGGGACTGAGGTCAGTGTAGGGGGAGGGGATGCAGATGGGCTGGCTGGCTCCCAGGGCGTTGCTGAGGACGGGGGAGACGACGCGGCCGCCAGCCCGGCTGGAGTCGACCTTCTGGAGCTGGAGGAGGGGCTGATCTTTCTGCTGAGAGGAGGCGACGGCCATCGCAAACGGACACGCACGGCGTGGAGTCCAAGTTCAGCCCAGTGTTGATTTAAGCGAAGCGAATGCGCTGGACTTCAGTCCGTTTATCCTGGGGTGGCAGAGATATTCCGCCTCGCCGCAGCCATGAGGAGCAGAAGGCCCCACCTGGACGAGAAAGAAACCCACAGCAGATCAAGTCTTTGCTCTCAGTTTAACTCTTCATTAACTTGAGTATTTTCCTAAATATAGCTTTTAATAATGGTCAAAATCTCTTATTTCCCCTGGTAGTTTTCACTTAACATTCCACAAGCTGGGGCTCCACGTCTGCTGGAGGACCTGACGGTGATGAGACAAACTCGGAAATGAGGTCGTATAATGGGCCATAAACAGCTGGTGGATCAATAAATGCTGCACACACACCCACACACACACACACACACACACACGCACTCACCACTGCGGGTTATAAACATGCTAGGTTGTTTTTTCAGAGCAGAAGCGGTTGGGTTAATCATTCGTGCGTGGCCGGGCGTCTGCCCACCATAAAGCTCTAATGGAAGCCATTATTCCTCCTGCAAATGCAGGGTCCCTGATTAAATGTTGCCCAATGGCCCTCAGGCGCCGCGGACGCACTGTTGTGATGCTGGACAGTCGGCATGAAGTGAACTGTGCCGGATCCTGGCGGTGATTAAAATCACAAAGCTGCAAATGATGCTAATCACGTCAGAAGCCCCGAAGGTTAATGTTCGGTGGCGACAAAAGGAATCAGACCGGCAGCTGAGCCAATCAGACTCTGCCGGTTGGCCCTCGCACCCGTGCCAGGCCTGGCGGATGACGTGGCGTGACGCTGTTCCCGTCCGACACGCTTGTTTTTCCAGGTCTGATACCTGCGCCCGGCCACATTTTGGTGCTTAAAAGCTGATTGTGACAAACTGCAGACAAACGTGCCCTGCACTCACCGCGCCCTCCGCTCAGCTTCATCCCTCCTCACCTGGCGTGCGCTCAGATAAGGAGGCGGGAATGAGAGACACGGAGCTGTTGCCCCTTTGCCAGATCACTGGCTTTGAATCGGGAAGGGCTGAAATGCAGCAACTGTATCAAAATGGCAAAAGGATTTATGGGGTCCAGTGATGGCGTGCCAGCAGCCAATCAAAGGACTCCTCCAGCAAATGGATCACTCAGAGGGAAAGACAATAGAAGCGGCGGTACATTTTTGCCTCTTTAATTGTCTTGTGGGAGTCAAAGCAGATATGAAAGGGATTTGACTGCCTTTGAAGCCTGGCGGTATCTGCAAGACCTCCTCGCTGTCTCGGTCTGCAGCAGCTGGCGAGCTCAATGTGAGAGAAAACCTCCCAAATCCTCCGCTCAGCTCGCCCTGCCGCCACTTCCACGGAGAGGAGCCGCGCTGTGAACCCGCGCTGCCTTTGTAAAAGGGACTTGAGCTGCTTTCAGCCTCATAAACCTGTTCAGGCGCACAAACTGCGCAAGTTGATCTTTACGTTACCACAGAAGTCAAACCAGCTGCTTCGTGCTGAACTTCCTGTCTGGTGTTGCCTTCACTGTCCCTGTCATAGGATTCATAACGTAGGACAAATTTAATTAGCAAGCCTTAATTAGCAAGTCAGGACCTGTGTATTCTTTAGTTTTTGATTTAACATTTTAAGATCTTTTAGATGGTTAAAACATTTTCAGACCTCGTTGGTTTTAGATTAGATTAGATTAGATTAGATTAGATTAGATTAGATTAGACTAGATTAAATTTTATTGTCATTACACATGTATGACTACAGAGCAACAAAATATTTAGTGTATTAAAGACAATTTATTTAGATAAAACACCAGGGATCCTCAAAGCCAACTCAATCTCCTGCTTCCTCCAAATCAGACAGATTATAAAAAATAAAATCAAGATTAGAAATATGAAGCCTAAAGAGCCGCCTCGCTCCTGTCAACATGGCCATCAATTCCACTATTATCAAGGCTGTTTTGCTCTTTAAATTCAATTTTTATATTACTGATAATCTGCCCAGTAGTGGGTACACAGCCTGATGTTTGCATTTAAATGGTAGATTCTTCATAACAATAATAATAATAATAATAATAATAATAATAATTATTATTATTATTATTATTATTATTATTATTATTATTATTATTATTATTATAATATTCAGTGAGTTCATACCTTCTAAGGAATACACGAGTGTCATTAAACACAACTCAAATGTAAATCTTCAACAGTAACAATCTATAAAAATAACTTAATCACTGGATTCGGGCTGTTTTAGAGCAGTAAGAGCCCTCACAGGGACGTCCTCTCTCTCTCTCTCGAACCTTCACAGATGGCTGACAGCGGCCGCTTGTTTAAAAAGCAATAATTACTTTTTTCTTTAAAATCGTTGCTCGTTCAGTTTTGGATCCCCTTTAAACCAACAGAGTTAGACGGAACCACAAAAACTCTCAAATCCTGTGTCCGGTTCATAAAAACGCAAAAGACAACTGAGGTCACATCCAGCAGATGATTTCAGTTTCACCGTCATGAGATCAGATGATGATGCAGACCTTAAATTCAGGCTGGATTTAAGTACGGTCAGTTTTTGGTCTCCTTTAGTGGCTCCAACTTGTTGATATATATAATAAATTAGCACGTCTTCAGCTCGGCTCTGTTCCAAACATGTTAGGCTGGAAATGTGCTCACCCTTTCCTTGCAGCAGAAGATGTGCTTTCCGCCGAAGTCTCTTCTTGTCAAAGTTAATTACAGTTTCTTCGGAGGCGACACAGGCTGCGAAAGCAGAGAGCAACAAGTTGGGCGCTGCGTTCACGGACGAGTGAGTCCAGCCCGCAGTTTGACCGAGCCTACAGGGAAATGTAGTCCAATGAGAACAGCGCCAGGTGCTCAACATCCGGTCAGGGCTGTCAAAATAAAACCCTCCTTCTTTTGCAGGTCTCGTGTCACTGATATCCCGTCGGAGGTTCCACCCAACAGACCTGCCGGCTGACACGTGACGCGCTGTCAGGAACACGCTTCCGTGGAAGGCGGAAGTGCTGCGCCGAAACTCACAACAAGATAAAACATCTACATCTTGTTTCCCCCACACTTTATGTCTGAACAGGAGAACGGAAACTAATAATACGAAGACACGGGGAACGTTTTTGAGCTATGGACTGTTCTGTTCCTTTAATACGTAACGATTAAATTAAATACAATAATTGACCGGAGCCTAATTGACTGTGTTAAAATATAAGTAGGAGTTTACAAACTTGTTATTAAGACAGGGTGAGTAACTGCCTAAGTTCGCATTAATCTACATATGATTTTTTTTTTTTAATGGAAAATAAAGAAAAAGTTAAATAAGAATATGTGGGGGGGGTTACATTAAAGTGGGGAATGACAGTAATACTCAAGGCACAATCCATTTAGAAAACCATAAGTCTGGTTTTCTAAATGACACAGCACCTTCTCCAGTCATCCTAAAAATTTGCAACAATATTGCGGGTTAAAAACTTAAACTCTTCATATCTTCATTGCTTTATATCAAATCCATTCAGAAGATCCTGGAGGCAAAACGACTGAATCTTTTCATTTTCCAAAGAATCGCTGACCTGACTGAATCACAGGGGCCAGGCAACCACTTGAATACAGGCTTTTCAACATTGCTCAGCATTAACGTAGGATTGGGTAAATTGGTTGATTTTGGGTGAAATGATCCTTTAAAGTCTGACCTCGTTTATGAGCTCATTAGTAAAGAATCCAGAGAGAAAATCCCTCATGATCTTGTGGCCAAGTTCACAATCAGGTTCCTGTGGGATACAAACAATGCTTCATCACTCCGGGACCGATGATGTTCGGCCAAATTAATAACTGTTTCACAATGGTATGTCTAAATGGAAATTTAAATAATTATAAATAGTATTATAATTCTGGTCAGCTCAGCATACTGATTGAATGTGGATGATTTGCACAACCCTGGAATTTAATTGAGCTGCTGTCCAGCTGCCCCTCCTTCTGGGCTGAAAAGAAATAAAAACAGTAAATCAGTAATTTACTTCCAAACCCTCTCCATATGCACTTTTATTGAAGGAACTATACTGATTTTATTTTGTTGAGTTCTTCCTGTTTTCATTTCTTAAAAGATGTTCTGTCTCTCTTGCCTGTGTTTCCTTTCGGAACTCAAAAGACAATCACCCTGTAACTAAACTCTATTATTATTATTATTATTATTAGTAGTAGTAGTAGTAGTAGTAGTAGTAGTAGTAGTAGTAGTAGTATTTACTGCCTGTTTCCTGTTTGTGAGGTGTCACGCAACGTTACAGTGATGAAAAAAAAGGAGGAAATCTCGGAGTATAGATCTTTATGTGCAATTTATTAGCTCTAGGAGCTGGAATACTTTCTTCAAATTCGATTCCTCCTGTCCACCTGCTCTCCCAGGAGGCTGGAGAACAGCCTGCACAGGTGTAGAGAGCATCTCCACCATTGTCATGTCTTCCAACACCACCGCCACTCTGGGTGAGGTAATCATTCCCAATGAGGAGGTGCTCATCTCTCGCCTCTTAACATCCAATTTTGGTGATTACATTTTGTGATTGTGCCTCAGAAGCTCATTTGGCATTGCCTGGTAATGGACCACAGTCTTCGCATTCTAGCCCAACCGAGGCGAGCGCACCGCAGGTTCCACAGTGCAAACTGTGCCAGAGGACACGACTGGCTTCTCCCATCTATCTGTCATTGGCTTTTAAGGGGACACGAGGTGCAATCTGCCCCTAAAATTGCGCTTTTAACTCTCGGTTGTAATGACAGACATAACGAATGAACATTACAGAGATTTGGAGTCTCCAAACTCCGCCACTTTACAGCTGCCACCCAAAGGGAACTGTCAGCGCAGATTATCTTCTCCTGCTTCTGGTGTGGAACCAGGGCTTTCTTTGTAATCCTCCATTTGGTAGCTTTTAGCCCACCAGCTTCCTTGTGCTCGGATCTACATGTACGATCTAACCTGCCTTGCCCATATAACCAGCCTTGCTTGCATTTGCACTGTCTTCTGATGCAGCAGGGTGGGGTTACAAGCAATCAGGGCCATTAAAATGTCAAACACTGAGCGATGGGTGTAGTCCTGTCAGTTTCCGCAGCTTTTAGGGTCGCAACGCACTTACGCGCTTTTTTTTCTTACAGTTTATATCATCTACAATCAGTTCAGTTACAGGGTTTGGTCCACCTTGAGGAAAGCTATGATATGGCGCTGAGCTCTGCCGAGTTTCTACTGGAGCCCAGAATGGACAAGCAGGAGCAGAATATTACCTTTACTATTAGCTGCACTGGAAATGCTCGGAATGCACAGTTCTTCTTGAAGAGGAGCTTGTGGTCAGGGTTTCAGTTTTGGCTCTAGCCGTCTTGCCTCCCACTGGTTCACCGCTCACCTAATCTGTGTGTTGCTTACACTGACACTGGGATTTGTTTGCTTAACTGGTGCTGGTTCTGCCCTGCTGACAGTCATTAATTGTTGTTGATGTACATTTAATTTCTTTTTTTCCTTTTTTCTCAGCGTGATTTTTAGGGCGGAAACAGCTGGCATAGAGAAAAGAGAAGTCCTGAATGCCCCCAGGGGGATGGATCCATCAGTAAGAGGAACACAGAAGAATTGAAAACTCATAAACCCCAGGACATAGCCTCCATGTCCAAAGTCTGCCCTTTAGTTTATGGTCAGCGCACACCAAGTGGAGGTTCTTCCTCTTCAGATATGAATCAGAGCCAAGGTACACCAGGTGCTAAGGTGCAACCCTAGCATGAGAAATCAAAACGAGGAATTAAAAGTGCCCGACCTCTAGGCCGAGCGTGTTCTGGCGAGGTCGGGGGTTCACGCCGACCTCGCGAGGCCTGGCAGAGGGCACGCGTCACATGCAGGCAGCTTTATAGAAGTGAGAGTGGGAAGTTGTCGGCTCTACTGTGGCAAGCTGGCACAAGAGGTGACACTGAGGGCGCTGCTTCGCTTTCCGCTTCTGCGGGCGCTCACGAGCTCACATCAGGTCAGTGTGGGAACGGTGTGACACGATGATGCCACAGCACCCTGGGGGTATACAGAAGGTTCAGGATCGGCATAGTTTAGTGGTGCGGGAGAAACAAATGACATCGTGTTACCGCTCAGCTGACGCTGACCTGAGAAACACTGTCACGCTGCCTTCACACACACGTCACTGAATACCTGCGATCGGTGCTTATCTTGAGTTCCTCGTTATTTTGACTGCAGAGAAGTTTCTGGTCGGTTCTGATTACTCTTGAAAGGATCAGAGCGTGTTGCCATGGCGATGAGCTCACGCTACAAACGAGCTTGCGTCGTAACAAAGCAATTAGCTCTGAAGCAGGCAGTTAAACGGATTTTTCCTGCTGCTTTAAGGACTTTTAGTCATCCTTGAATCTTGCAGTAACACAGGATGAGTCTAGCTTGAGCACCTTCCAAACCAGTGATTTATAGCAGGTCTTAAAAAACTTTATTAAAGTATAGCCTTGATTGTCGGCCAAGGCCTGGTGCCTGCTCCCATGTTCATACTCAAGGCTAAAGATATTAAATCATCCTTTTAATTCAACTCCCCCTAAAGTTAACCATTGTTTTGCTCCCTTTCAATAAACTAACTAACTAGCAGCAAAAAAGAAGTCATTAGATCGGAGGGAGATGTATTCATCTTCATGTTTTATTGGCCTGAGAAGGTGAGTGGCCGCTCTCACGTCGACTTTCCGTCCCTTTCTGGATTGTGATTTTTAATTCCATTCATATATTTCAGTGAATGCACATCTATTTGTGTTAATATTTTAGACACGAAGCAGATTAAAAAAGATAAAAACAAAGAAACATTTGTGACATTTAAGCTTAGTTCAGCTGAGACGTTCCCGTGGTGACCAAACAGCAAATTGTGTGTGTGTGTGTGTGTGCGCGCGCGTGTGTGTGTGAGACCCTTCTTCCCTTATTTACTGCTGGAGATGACTGTGCCTGGCATTCTCCCTCGGCACATGCTGTAATGTGGGAGTAATGCTGCTCTTCTACAAAGCAAGTAAAACCATCTGAGGTAAATAATAGCAATAAAAAATGAAAAAAAACCCCTCCATTTAAAGGTTTAAATGTATACATGTATTCTGTTATTGCTCCTCCTGCGTCCGACACTCAGACTCTCCTTCTCCAGGACCCAGGGAGGCTCAGGGTGATTGCCCCATAGCATCTGGTCCCCGTTCTAGAAGATGGGGACCACCAAGTCCATGCACTGTGGCAGAGGTGTGTCAGCCAAGACAGCCCTGCAACATCCAGAACCTTCAGGTACTCAGGATGGGCGCTGCCGCTGTGGACCTGTTTTACTTGCAAGTTGAGGCCTCGGGACGGTTTGCAACTCTCATCCAAAGTTAGATCTCTCTGTGTGCTGCTCCAGAAAGCTTAGAACTGAAGAAGCTCTCTGGAGAGAGGGCGAAACGTCTTCAAGGAAACCTTTCAGTCCAGTTGACTCAGAGATCTAACTTTGGATAACTATGACCTGGATGAGTGAGAATCTACACAGACAGTTTGCAACTCTGCTGCTGCATTTTCCTCTGAGTTAAGAGCTTTTTTATGTCTGCATCGTTTCACTTCATAAACAAATAATCCAGCGCTGAGTAGAGTAACGACAATGAGGCAAACTCTGTCCAAAGGAAAAAACTCTTCCTCATTTAGAGAAGTCAGAAACATACATAACATACATAACTTCCTATAATTTCATTGCACTCTTGTACAATAACAATAAAGGCTTCTGATGACTGAATTTTATTAGATTCAGCATAAGATTATGAAGCAGACAAACAAGGAAACAAGTTATGACAGTTGGTTTTTTTAATCTTAATTGATGTAATTATAGTGTAGCAGTCCCACCAAAATCTATCTAGAGAGGACAGACAGACAGACAGACAGACAGACAGGTTGTTTGCGAAATTAACAATACTTCTTCTCCTGTGGAAGAACACTGCACCCTAGTGGTCAGTTGTGCACATGCTCGAAATACTGAAGCAATGTTTTGGAAGCATTAAGCAAACTTATTATTTTTAACGACTGAACAAAACAGTTGGTTTGAAATAAAATGATTCAGCCATGATTGTTTATATAATTTAAATGATTCATTTAATTTGCTTTTATGTTTGGCCTGTAGAGTGCTTTGGAGTAAAGACTTGCTTTGATATACTGTAAAGTATAGCATATATGAAATCAATTTATATAATAAATATAACAACTGAAATTATTAACTTAAGGTTTAGTAACTGTTAAAAGAAAGGCTGTATTGTTTTAGTATAGTACAAGGTTGTTCAAATCACAAACACATTATAAATTTTGATAAACATCACAATGAAGGATCTGCAGTTAGAAAGCCCAAAACACTCCGCATCATCGTCATCATCATCTTCCTCTGCCTTATCTTCAACTAGTCATCTGTCACGTCACAGTCTAAAAAAGTTATTACAATGTTCTGATTTAGATCACAGTCAAAGGTCAGACAGAGAACACTCCAACAGCTGCGAGTCAGTTTCGGTTTGTTCTCATTTGCCCAAGTCCAGGACTCCATCACCTCCTCCTAAAAGAGAAACACAGGAAGTAAACACTTCTCCTACCTCCAACAACAGAAGAGGTAAAAGTTCAAGTTGTCCAGGAG
Organism: Pao palembangensis; assembly: GCA_015343265.1. NCBI lineage: Eukaryota > Metazoa > Chordata > Actinopteri > Tetraodontiformes > Tetraodontidae > Pao > Pao palembangensis. The sequence continues at coordinate 1,598,389 of CM027097.1, forward strand.
TTTCGCTGCTATCGTTCCTACAGCAGGTTAAACTCTGATCTCCTGCCTTGCAGGCTGTGTTGGGTTCGGGGCCGTGCCTCGCGTACCACACCCACCACAGCGCCACAAGCCTCGACCCACTGCCACGACAACCAGGGAGAACGCCGTTCCCAAAAACGGAAACTCAATAATAAAGAGGCTGTTTGCTTGTCAAGAACTGCAGATCAAGCGTTTAAAGAATGTGATTGTTGAGCTTCAAAATGAGATGGAGAACGTCAAGATAGAGAACCGGACACTCAAACAGGTGAGCTCATCCTTTGTTCTTTTCTTCCTTGTTTTGCTCTTTCGTTCTTTAATTTGACATATATGGGTGAGATGTTTGCTTTAATGTGTATATTTTTCTTCTCCAAACCTAAAATCGATCATTTTCATCACGATGCAGGTCCAAGCGCGTCTGCAGTACAAAAAGGATTCGGAAGACAAGTTTGAAGATCTCAGGGCTCAATACGCCAAAGACACACAGGTGCTACAAGAGCAGCTCAGAAGATGCAAAAAGCAGCTGCGAGCAGCTGAGCAAACCATCAAAGACAACAACCTGACCATTCTGAAGGAGCAGATTAAAGGGAAAAAGAATGAGGAGACCATCGCACACATGAGACAGCTGCTGGCGAAGAAAGACCTCGAGACCAGAGAGAAGCTGCTGCGAGAGTTGGAAAAAGAGAGAAAAGTGGCCCAGGAGGCAGAGGACAGGGCCGCGGTACGTTTATCTGTGATGCCACGCTCACGCTGAGTCTGCACTGATGAAATGAAGCAACTGGACATTTTGTTGTTATTTTCCGTGTGTTACAGAAGGTGGAACAAAAAGCCGAACTGGCCAACAATCTGCATCGGAAACTTCTGCTGGCAGAGAGGAAAAAATCGGCTGCTGCTGTTGAGGAGATTTCCTGTCTCATGGAAAAGGTGCATCATCTCAGCGTCAGGCTCATGGTCAGTGTCCACAGAAGCCATCCGCAGTCGCAACTGAGACAAAAGTCACTTTTTCTGGGGGTGTTGAGGAGTCTGAAGCTTTGTTCAAACATTAATCCGGGAATATTTCTTCAGATTGAGGGAAAAGCACAGAGAAACACAAACGCTGCTGCTGATGTTGCGATGAAGGAAATGACAAGAAAAATGAAGGATGATAACACAAAGCAGAAAGGTATGTGTTTCTAAAGCTTTATTTAAAGGCTTGAAATACCCAAATGGTGATTAAGATCTGGTATAATTTTATGTTTATGTTTGACAGACTCCAACAGGGAGGACATAAAGACGGAGGAGACCAAGAAAAGGACGCTGGCTTGTCCTAAATCTTTGTCCGCTGTCAAAACTGGCAATAAGACCAATGAAAAGACAGAGGACAAAAAAATTCCCCTGGGTTCTTGCAAACCTCTGCCTGCTGTCAAAATTGACCCTAACACCCATAAAAAGACAGAGCAGACTGAAAAAAGGACCCTGGACTGTTCCAAACCGCTGCCCCCTCTCAAAGGTGACACGAAGACAGCAGGAAGTGTGGACGACCATAATTCCCTCCGAGACAAATTATTGGGCCTAAGAAAAGGACCAGCTGGTGATATAGTAAATCGGCCTGGTGAGTTTGGCATACCAGCAATGGTTCTAAGGTCAGGCAGAAGAAATTAGATCAGCCTCCGTCTGACACAGCAGAGAAGAGCCCTGTTATCCTGAATCGCCTCCTCCAGCCCCACTGAACGACTGACTTTTAGACTTCAGCAAAATAATTTCCAGTTTAGAGACCAGCGTACATCAATGGTTGTGTAAATTCTTCTAAAATGTATAATTATACATACACTACTAAGGTTTCTGGAGTCATTTTAATGGGAAAACTTCACTTTTGCGTTGGGGAAAAAATGTTGATCTAGAAGTGATGTAGTCTACATCCGTTCCGCTTGAATCAGGCCTGATCCTTGGCATAGCTCGCCACCTACTGGTAGTGAGTGGAACTGCCACAAACCCTCCCAAAAAAGAGGGTTTGTGGCAGTAATTTTTACATAAAAATTAAAACGATACATTTATTGTATTATTCCATTGCTGAGTGGCATAATTTCATAAGTCATAAAAATAAAAAATAGAACAAAAGACTACAATAGAGGTGTTTCTAGGCAGGTATCACTTGGTGACATTAATCCAGATGATGGTGTGTCTGATTGCTAAATCAGCAAAAAAAATAATAAATCAGCCTTTTGTGGCAAAAAGCACGACTACTGGCCATTCACGAGACCATCCAGTTTACATATATCAATATACAGAGAGACAGAGATGTAGCTCGCTCTTGTTTGAAGAAGCCTGGCTCTCCAGATCACTGCACACCTGCACTGGTTCTGTCACTCTCCTGATCCACATCAGCTCTAACAGCTGCAGCAGAAAAGCCTGGTTCTCTCCATTTGTTGCCAGTTTGTCAACCCCATGTGTTGAACCAAGTCAAAAGACTTGCATCCATCTGGTTTTTGATTCCGTAAGTCTTTGGATTAGGCCTGAACCAACTCCATTCTTTCTGCGCCCTGCCATCTCTCCAGGATAGTCCCAACGCTTACCTGCCCTTCCACAGCTATTATTTTTGGGTTACAACATTAAACTTTATTCTTCCTGGTCAGCTAAAGCGTTTCCTTCTTCACAAACAGCGTTTTTGCCCAAGAGTGATCGGCTGCTGCAGTGTAGATTCCAGGAGATTCCCATCCATGGAACAAAATCACACCATTTCAAAAAATAATTTTAATGTGTCAACACATAATTACCAGGTATGATGACATAAAATAAAAATGTATGTTAAAAATGTTGATTTTTAAAGATCTTGGGGGCGAGGGCATGAGTCAGGCCCCCTATGGCCAGCCCATAGCGACGGATATGCACTGCATATGTATGTGTAATCAAAGCTTATCAATAATGCTTTGAAAAGCAGATAAAAGTATAAACATAAAAGGCATTATGAAAGTAAAAATTAATAATCAATAACAGTACAAGGTTGTCAAATTCACAAACACAGCATATGAGTTTGTAGATATCAAAATGAAGGATCTGCAGTTAGAAAGCCCAAAACAATCTGCATCGTCTTCTTCCTCTGCCTTATCTTCAACTCTGTCACATCAGAGTATGAAAGAGTTATTACAATGTTCTGATTTAGATCACAGTCAAAGATCAGACAAAGAACACTGTAACAGCTGCGAGTCAGTTTCAGCATGTTCTCAATCATCCAAATGCAGGACTCCTCCTAAAAGAGAAACACGGGAAATAAAGATTTCTCCTACCTCTAAAAATAAGAAAGGTAAGCAGAATCCAAGAAACACCTGGACACAAAGCTGCTGCTGGCCTTCCATCGCTCCTCTGTGGAGAGCGTGTTGACGTCCTGTCTGGGTGTGTGGAGCTCCGTGGGTCATTAAACGAATCATCGGCTGCACTCTGCCCACCCTGGAGCACATCTCCACAGCCTACTGCCTCAGGCACCCATAATTACGTTTAACCCCCCCCCAGACACTGACAAATAAAGACTATTCTATTCTACAATTTCATAAAAAGTAGTATACAAAGTAGTGGACTTGTCTGATCTTCTGCCTTGCAGGCTGTGTTGGGTTCGGGGCTGTGCCTCACGTATCACATCCACCACAGCACCACAAGCCTCGACCTGCTGCCACGACAACCAGGGAGAACAGCCAGAAAGGTAAACGCAGTTTTACCTGTGTTAATGGAAAAACAAAAAAAACTTGCTTTTAGTTTAGTTTGTTGAAAGAACAAGAATATGGCAGCGGAAGATTGACAGTTATCACACACAACCATCTTTGGCATCCTGGGCTGCCACCTTATCGTGGTGGAGGGGTTTGCGTGTCCCAGTGATCCTAGGAGCTCAGTTGTCTGGGGCTTTATGCCCCTGGTAGGGCCACCCATGGCAAACAGGTCCTAGTTGAGGAACCAGACAAAGTGTAGCCAAGACCTCTTATGACGATGAACATAAATGGTTCCAAGTTTACCTTGCCTGGACGCGGGTCACCGGGGCCCCCTTCCGGAGCCAGGCGTGGGAGCGGGGCACGAGGGCGAGCACCTGGTGGCTGGACCTTTGCCCATGGGGTCCGGCCGGGCACAGCCCGAAGAGGCAACATGGGACCCCTTCCCGTAGGTCACCACATGCAAGAGGAGCCAAAGGGGTCGGGTGCAGTGTGTGTCGGGTGGCAGCCGAAGGCAGGGACCTTGGCGGTCCGATCCTCGGCTGCAGAAGCTAGCTCTAGAGACCTGGATTGTCACCTCTCTGATGGGGAAGGAGACTGAACTGGTGCCCGAGGTTGAGAAGTTCCGACTAGATATAGTCGGTCTCACCTCGATGCGTAGCAAGGGCTCCGGAACCAGCCTCCTCGAGAGGAGTTGGACTCTTTTCCACTCTGGAGTTGCCAATGGTGAGAGGCGATGGGCAGGTGTGGCAATTCTTGCCCCCTGGCTCCGTGCCCGTACACTGGTGTTTACCCCGGTGAATGAGAGGGTAGGGAGGACAGATCTTGACTGTTGTTTGCCTAGAGCCCAAACAGCAGCCGAAAAAGGTAGAGTTCCTTCTCTGGGTTGGGGAGGAGAGCCTGCCCCATGTGGAGGAGTTAAAGTACCTCGGGGTCTTGTTCACGAGTGGGGGAAGGTGACGGGCAGATTGGTGCGGCGTCCACAGTAATGTGGACTCTGTACCGTTCCGTTGTGGTGAAGAGAGCGCTGAACCAAAAGGTGAAGCTCTCGATTTACCGGTCGGTCTTCGTTCCTACCCTCACCTATGGTCATGAGCTTTGGGTAGTGACCGAAAGAACAAGATTGCAGATACAAGTGGTCGAAATGAGTTTCCTCCGCAGGGTGGCTGGGCTCTCCCTTAGAGACAGGGTGGGTGAGAAGCTCTGCCATCCGGGAGGAGCTCAGAGTAGTGCCGCTGCTCCTCCGCATTGAGAGGAGCCAGATGAGGTGGCTCAGGCACCTAGTGAGGATGCCTCCCGGACGCCTCCCTGGTGAGGTGTTCAGGGCACGTCCCTCCGGTAGGAGGCCCCCAGGAAGACCCAGGACACGCTGGAGGGACTATGTCTCTCAGCTGGCCTGGGAACGCCTCGGGATCCTCCTGGAAGAGCTGGACGAAGTGGCTGGGGAGAGGGAGGTCTGGACGTCCCTGCTTAGGCTGCTCCCGTGACCCGACCTAACTCTGAACTCACAATCATCATCAATTATAGAAAAGTTGTTTTTTGTTGTTTATCCTGAACGGTTGTATTTATCAGGACTAAGGTTTTTGTTGTTGTTCTATTCTACAATTTCGTAAAAAGTATTATACAAAGTAGGGGACTTGACCAGGAGTTCCGCCGCTATCGTTTCTACAGCAGGTTAAACTCTGATCTTTTACCTTGCAGGCTGTGTTGGGTTCGGGGCCGTGCCTCGCATACAACATCCACCACAGCACCAGAAGCCTCGACCTGCCACCACGACAACCAGGGAGAACGCCATTCACAAAAATGGAAACCCAATAATAAAGAGGCTGCTTACAAGTCAAGAACTGCAGATCAAGCGTTTAAAGAATGTGATTGTTGAGCTTCAAAATGAGAACGAGACAATCAAGATAGAGAATCGGACACTTAAACAGGTGAGCTCATCGTTTAGCGCTTTTGTCTCAATTTGTGGAGGAAAAAGGTTCCTGCTCATTTCTTGTGCGACAGGAAAAAATCGTTCAGTCAGTGCAGCAGCCAGCCAATCACTGATAAGAGATTTGCACATAGCAGCAGGAAGGTATCCAATCAGTGTTGTCAAATCTACTGCCCTGAGGGCAGTAGATTTGACAATAAAATAATCTTCCCCATGACCAGTGTGCCTTTGTCAGACAGTACCACCAGAGGGCGCTGCTGTAATAGTAAACAGCTTTGTGTATAAAATATCTAAACCTAAAAACTTTTGTGTGCTTCTAAGCTTGTATTAGTTCAATATAATGTTTATAATTTGTATTAGAATTCTTCAAGTTATTACAATAGCTATTAAATGACTTTTTCCACAGAGGACTGGTGCCTAGCCATCAATTCAATTCAATTCAATTCAATTTTATTTAAAGTGCCAATTCATAACAAAATTATCTCAAGACACTTTATGCTTTTAAAAGAAAGAGAAACAGCTCCCAGGGCAAAGCTACACACTGAGTAAACTATTGGTATTGGTCTACAGTAGCAAGGAAAAACTTCCCTTTAACAGGCAGAAACCTCTAGTAGAACCAAACACAGTGTAGACGACCATCCGCTGAGACCTCCTGGGAGGGAGAGGAGGAGAGGAGAGACGAGGAGATGGTGAGACAGAGGAGAGGTGGAGATAGAGAGAAAAAGGAGAGGGGGAGAGGAGAGACAGGGAGGATAGAGAGAACGTTGAGCAGAAGCAGCAGGATCCAGGCAGGGCCATGGAGAGGGTTCTGGATCCAGCAGCAGTACCAGGCCTCAGGAGGGTGGAGGTAGGAGATCCAACAACAGGCTCCGGAAGTGCTGTAAAAAAGATGGAGCACGAGAGCTCCGGCGGAGAGGGTGGGTTAGTGCTGAACCAGGCATGATGAGTGAGTCCCCCTCCTACTCTGAAAGCTCGGTGTCTATAGATCCCCCCCAGTCCTAGCTATAGGCTTTGGCAAAAAAGGGTTTTAAGTCTACTCTTAAACATAGAGAGGGTGTCTGCCGCCCGGACTGATGCTGGTAAGTGGTTCCACAGCAGAGGAGCTTGAGAACTGAAGGCCCTGGCTCCATGTCTGCATTTGGAGATTGGTGGTATTACTAGTAAACCTGAATCTAAGGAACGTAGCGTCCTGGAGGGCTGATATGGTTCAATTAGATCTGTGATGTACGATGGTGCCAGACCATGCACAGCTTTGTAGGTTAGGAGGAGGATCTTAAATTCTACTCTAAATTTTCTTGGAAGCCAATGTAGGGAGGCCAACACAGGTGAAATGTGGTCACGGTTCTTAGTCTTAGTCAGAACACGAGCTGTGGAGTTCTGAGGGAGCTGCAGAGTTTTGAGGGACTTTTTTGGGCATCCTGATAAAAGAGAGTTACAGTAACCCAGCCTGAAGGTAACAAAGGCATGGCTGAGCTTCTCAGCAGCATCTAAGAAAAGGAGAGGCCTGATTTTTTCAATGTTATGAAGGTGGAAGTAAACAGCCTTCGAGATTTGTTTTATGTGTGTGTTAAAAGACAAGTCCTGATCAAAACTAACACCCAGGTTCTTTACAATGGTGCTAGAGGCAGGAGCTGGTCCGTTATGAGAGCCTATATCATTAGCTAAAGATTGTCTAAAATGTTTTGGACCGACTAATAGAACTTTAGTTTTATCTGAGTTTAATAGAAGAAAGTTGTGGGTCATCCAGGACTTAATATCTGCAACACAGGATTGCATTTGTGTTAGCTGATTGCTATCATCTGGTTTCATTGATAAGTACAATTGGGTGTCCTCAGCATAACAGTGAAAATTTATTTAGTGTTTTTTGATCACATTGTGGGTGCATATAAATTGTGAATAGGATTGGGCCATGGACAGAACCTTGTGGAACACCATAGTAACCTTAGTGAGTATGGACGAGTTTTGATTTACATGTACAAAGTGATGTCTATCTGATAGATAAGACTTAAACTAGCTTAAAGCAGTTCCATTTATACCAATTTGATTTTCTAATCTATGTAAGAGAATTTGGTGGTCAACGGTATCAAATACAGCGCTGAGATCCAGAAGGACAAGTACTGAAACACAGCCCTGATCAGACGCCATTAACAGGTGATTAGTGACTTTTACCAGGGCGGTCTCTGTGCTGTGATGTTCCCTGAAACCTGAGTGAAAAACTTCAAATAGGCAATTTTTGTGAAGGTAATTGCACGGCTGGCTGGCGAAAACTTTCTCCAAAATATCTGAAATGAAGACCAGGTTGGAGACGGGCCTATATTTTGCTAAAACCCCTGGATCTAGAGTGGGCTTTTTTAGCAGGGGTTTGATTACAGCAACTTTAAAAGTCTATGAGAGATAGCCTGACATTCATCTTCAATTGTTTTGGAATGACATTGAAAGTGACTTCACATGGCACAGCACCACCTAGAACAATGTTCCCCAACTGCTACTGAGTATATTTGATAAATATGCGTAAGCTGTTTGTTTGTTTGTATGTATTTTCTCTTTTTTGTGATGTCCTAAAATCTATCATTTTTTTATCATGATGCAGGTTCAAGCACGTCTGCAGCACAAAAAAGATACAGAAAAAAAGTTCGATGAGCTAAGGGCACACTACACCAAAGACACACAGGTGTTACATGAGCAGCTCAGAAAATACAAGAAGCAGCTGCGAGCAGCTGAGCAAACCATCAAAGACAACAATCTGACCATTCTGAAGGAGCAGATTAAAGGGAAAAAGAATGAGGAGACCATCACACACATGAGACAGCTGCTGGCAAAGAAAGACCTCGAGACCAGAGAGAAGCTTCTGCGAGAGTTAGAAAAAGAGAGAAAAGTGGCCCAGGAGGCAGAGGACAGGGCCGCGGTACGTTTATCTCACGCTGAGTATAACATTTTTTATTTATTATAGAGAGGTCTGAAATCCACCAGGTCCCACATACTAAGTTCTTGGGTGTTGTTATTGTATAATGATTAGAGATCATCGGTTATTTGGAAACAACATATTGACACTGTAGGCAAAAGGTCTATAAAGGTGGTGTATTGAGAAAAAAAATATATCCCTTCATCCTTCATCCTTCTTTACATTTACTCTTTATGGTTTATTTTTTTCCTTTATTTTTTAGTTATTTAATGATCTCTCAATTAAGAAAAGGATTCCAAATAAGCCCTTCCTTCTTCCTTTCCCTGCACAACAACTTTTTGTCTAAATCTGCTTTATATTACAATGTGCTATAAACTAAATTACAGGTGCTATTTACTTTAACATGCTTTATTCTGTGTATTATAGAAGGTTGAGCGAAAAGCCGAACTCGCCAACAATTTGCATCGGAAACTGCTGTTTGCAGAGAAGAAGAAATTAGGAGATGCTGTTGAGGAGATTTCCTTTCTCATGGAAAAGGTGCATGATCTCAACCACAGGCTCATGGTCAGTGTCCACAATAACGATTTACAATAACAGACAGAGCAACTTTGTTGCAGTGTAGAAAAGTGTCAGTCTTTGTTGAAACATTGTTTTGTTGATTTTTCTTCAGACTGAGGGAAAATCACAAAGAAACACAAACACTGACGCTGATTTGGTGATGGAGGAAATAACAAGAAAAATAAAGGAGAACAGCACAAAGGAGAAAGGTACGTGCTTTCAAGGTACCTTATACACTTACATGCTTATATGCTGCGACTTGAAATACCATGTAATTTGTGTTGGACAGACTCTACCAAGGAGCCCATAAAGACAGAGGAGACTGAAAAAGAGACCCTGGGTTCTTCCAAATCTCTGTCCTCCATTAGGACTCACAAGAAGACTAACAAACAGACAGAGGAGATCGAAACAGAGACCCTGGGTTGTTCCAAATCTCTGTCCTCTGTTAAGACTCGCAAGAAGACCAACGAAAAGACAGAGGAGACCGAAAAAGAGACCCTGGGTTGTTCCAAATCTCTGTCCTCCGTTAAGACTCACAAGAAGACCAACGAAAAGAGAGAGGAGACCAAAAAAGGGACCCAGAGTTGTTCCAAATCTCTGTCCTCCGTTAAGACTCGCAAGAAGACCAATGAAAAGACAGAGGAGACCGAAAAAGGGACCCAGAGTTGTTCCAAATCTCTGTCCTATGTTGAGACTCGCAAGACCAGTAAAAAAGCAAAGGAGACCGAAAATGGGACCCAGAGTTGTTCCAAACTTCTGCCCGCTGTCAAAACTGACACTGAGAGCACTGAAAAGACCCCTGGTGAAGCTCCATTATCAAAGGTAAAAACACTTTACTTCAATTCCAGCTGTTGATGTAACCTATTTCAGCCTTGGTGACTGCTTGTTTCGGTTGGCTCAAGACATGTTTGACCTGGAGGTGATATAGCAGTGTGTCCATCCATGATCCAGGGTGTCTCTAAATGTAGTCTGAATAACTGAATGTGTTCTGAGTGAAGCGTGTCTAGACCTGGATGGTCAAAAGCTGATTCATCTTCTTGATCATGTCCACAGAAACCCACAAAGACAGACAAGAGACGGCAAAACAAGCATGACGAGCAGAAGCACCAGGATGACACAGAGAAGACCGGTGTCAAAGAAGACAAAAAGCACAAGCAGCCACACGCGCTGAAGACAAAGAGCCTGGCTGAAGATCAGCCGCTGGCGGAGACGACTGGAATCCCCAGTGAGAAGCAGGTCGTCCAGAGCTCTGTTACTGGAGACTCCATGTATCCAGCAGGGGACAGAGCAGCCTGGAGTCAGAGCCCCACGGAGGGAATCAGTGCACCGTCTTCACAAGGTCACACTCCACGGCGGTCCCTCGACAAAGACGTGGAAACAGAGACAGGAAGTGTGGACGACCATAATTCCCTCCTAGACAAATTATTGGGCCCAAGAAACGGACCAGCTGGTGATGCAGGAAACCTGCTGGACGGTTTTGACGTACCAGCATCAGGTCTAAGATCAGGGAGAAGAAATTAGATCAGCCTCAGTTTGACACAGCAGAGAAGAGTCCTGAATCACCTCCTCCAGCCCCACTGACCCACTGATTTTACCTTTTACTGACTTTCTAACCTGGCCATACACCAGCTTAGAGACCACTGTGGATCAATGTTTAGGAAAAGAATTCAGGAAAAAATCTTTGCTTCAAGCCCTCTGCAAAAAAGACATAAAATAAAAGATAAAACAGGACTATATATATTTATATATATATATATATATATATATATATATATATATAACTGCATTCCCAAGCATTGTCTCTTCCTCATACTCAGTCTTGAAGATCCAAACACCGCTGATTTTCTCCTCTTGCACAGAATGGAGAGGTCTGTACCTTTCATTGTAGGAACACAAAAAAGTCAGCTCCTGACTAACCACCTGACCCTGACCCTGACCCTAACCTAAAACCTTCAAACCCCAAACCCCAGACCAATTGTGAACCTTCAAACAGGCCTTTGAAGTTGTGAGGATCAGCTAAACTGTTCTTGCTCCCCCAAAATATCCTTAATTTGCAGGTAGAATGAGTGTAGGAGTACAGTATTTTGGTTCTCAGTATGGAACAAATATGTATCAAGTGCAAGAACGTATGTGACATCAAAGCGTTATAACGCTTTGATGAGACCGTACCAAACTAGTTCAAAGTTTAGACATAAAAGCCAATATGAAAGTTAAAATTAATAATCAATAACATAGTACAGCGTTGTCCAAAATTCACAAACACAGCATATAATTTTATAGTTATCAGAATGAAGGATATGCAGTTAGAAAGCCCAAAACAATCGACATCAGCATCATCATCGTCTTCCTCCACATTTTCTTCAACCAGTCGTCTGTTACGTCACAGTATGAAACAGTTATTACCTGCATGTCCCAATTTAGTTCCCAGTCAAAGATCAGACAGAAAACATTCTCACAGCCACGAGTCACTTTCAGGGTATTCTCAGTCATCCAAATGCAGGACTCCATCACCTCCGAAAAGAGAAACACGGCAAATAAACACTTCTCCTTCCTCGAACAACAAAAAGGGTAAAGGTTCAAGTTCTTGTTGAGTTTTGCTGCTATCGTTAACAGCAGGTTAAACTCTGATCTTCTGCCTCCCAGGCTGTGTTGGGTTCGGGGCTGTGCCTCATGTACCACCCCCACCACAGCGCCACAAGCCTCGACCCGCTGCCACGACAACCAGGGAGAACAGCCAGAAAGGTAAACGCAGTTTCACTTGAGCCAGTGGATAAACAAAAAACAACCTTACACACAACCATCTTTGAACTTTCAACTCTGAACTCAGAATCATCAGTTGTTCAAGGCTTTTTTTAGGCATCACAATATTTCTTATAAATTTGAATTTTTGAACCGTCGTATTTAGCAGGACTAATGTTCTTGTCCAGGAGTTTCGCTGCTATCGTTCCTACAGCAGGTTAAACTCTGATCTCCTGCCTTGCAGGCTGTGTTGGGTTCGGGGCCGTGCCTCGCGTACCACACCCACCACAGCGCCACAAGCCTCGACCCGCTGCCACGACAACCAGGGAGAACGGCATTCCCAAAAATGATAATCCAGCAACAAAGAGGCTGTTTGTTTGTCAAGAACTGCAGATCGGTCGTCTAAAGAACGTGATTGTTGAGCTTCAAAATGAGAACGAGATGCTCAAGATACAGAATCGAACACTCAAACAGGTGAGCTCATCCTTTAGTGCTTTTGTCTTTAAAATTCCTCTTTTTTGCTCTTTTATTCGTTATTTTGACAAATATGGGTGACCTGATTGTTTTATTGGATACATTTTTCTTCTTGAAACCTTTGTGATGTCCTAAAATCGACCATTTTTATCGTAACGTAGGCTCAACGCCGTGTGCACCAAAAAAAAATGGCAGAAAACAAGTTTGAAGATCTCAGAGCTCAATACGCCAAAGACACACAAGGTCTACATGAGCAGCTCAGAAGATACAAAAAGCAGCTGCGAGCAGCTGAGCAAACCATCAAAGACAACAACCTGACCATTCTGAAGGAGCAGATTAAAGGGAAAAGGAATGAGGAGACCATCGCACACATGAGACAGCTGCTGGCGAAGAAAGACCTCGAGACCAGAGAGAAGCTGCAGCGAGAGTTGGAAAAAGAGAGAAAAGTGGCCCAGGAGGCAGAGGACAGGGCCGCGGTACGTTTATCTGTGATGCCACGCTCACGCTGATTGTCTACTCATAACCTTTTAGCTTTTCCCAAAATCGAACCTGTTATTGTCTGCGTTTTGAAGGAGATCGAGCGAAAAGCTGAACTGGCCAACAATCTGCACCAGAAGCTGCTGCTGGTAGAGAAGAAGAAATCAGCAGCTGCTCTTGAGGAGATTTCCTGTCTCATGGAAAAGGTGCATGATCTCAACTACAGGCTCATGGTCAGTGTCCACAGAAGCCATTTACAGTCACAAAGTTTATTTTAGGGTTTCCAATATTATGATTACTTCAAACATTAATTGGCTGATATTTCTTCAGACGGACGGAAAAGCCCAGAGAAACTCAAACACTGCTGCTCACTCCGTGATGAAGGAAATAACGAGAAAAATAAAGGACAGCAACGCGAAGGAGAGTGAGTACAAGTTAACTTCTTGACACATCCGTCCTCTGTGGCTTAAAATACCAAAATGGGCATGAATGTCTTGTATAATTTGTGTTTGGCAGGCTCCAGCAGGGAAGCCATACACAGAGAGGAGAGCAAAAAAACGAGCCCGGGTTGGCCCAAACCTCTGCATGCTGGTAAAACTTACACTAAAACCAATGAAAAGACAGCGGAGACCAAAAAAAGGACCATTAGTGTTTTCAAACCTCTCCCTATTGTCAATATCGGCACTAACATCAACGAAGAAGAAGAAGGGATCGAAAAGAGGGCCCAGGGTTGGTCCAGACCTCTGCATGCTCTTAAAACTTACACTAAAAGCCCTGAAAAGACACAGAAGACCAAAAAAAGGAGCTTCACTTGTTCCAAACCTCTCCCCATTGTCAAAACGGGCACTTTGACCTCTGAAGACGCCCCTGGTGAATCTCCATTATCAACGGTAAAAACAAATGACTTGACTTCCAAATGCCGATATAACTACGAGGTTTCTGAATAACTGAATGTGTTCTGAGTGAAGCGTGTCTAGACCTGGTTGGTCAGAAGCTGATTCATCTTCTTGATCTTGTCCACAGAAACCCACAAAGACAAACAAGAGACGGCAAAACAAGCATGACGAGCAGAAGCACCAGGATGAAACAGAGAAGAACGGTGTCAAAGAAGACAAAAAGCACAAGCAGCCACACGCGCTGAAGACAAAGAGCCTGGCTGAAGATCAGCCGCTGGCGGAGACGACTGGAATCCCCAATGAGAAGCAGGTCGTCCGGAGCTCTGTTACTGGAGACTCGGTGTGTCTAGCAGGGGACAGAGCAGCCTGGAGTCAGAGCCCCACGGAGGGAATCAGTGCACCGTCTTCACAAGGTCACACTCCACGGCGGTCCCTCGACAAAGACGTGGAAGCAGAGACAGGAAGCGTGGACGACCATAATTCCCTCCTAGACAAATTACTGGGCCCAAGAGACGGACCAGCTGGTGATGCAGGAAACCTGCTGGACGGCTGTGAGGACAGTCGGCGGACCAACATCGGCTCACAGAGACCTGCATCAGCTTCAGCCTTCCACAGCGTGGACTCACCTCCTCCAGGCCCACCGGCCAGCTCAGTTTAGCACTCACGTCTTCATCAAAGCGATTACGTGACGCTACACCTGCTTGATCTCTGCTTGTTCCTCTCTTCTTTTCCATCTCCCCTCCCCAAATTTTGGTGGACACCTCCAAACTGGGCTCCAAAAAACTAACATTCTGTGAATGGTATTCTTTGGGTGATTTCCCTCAGGGGTTGCCTCAGTGACTCAGCTGTGTCCATCTCCCCCACCCTCCCTCCATCCACCTTCTCTCCTCTTTCCCATATCTTCATCGTATGGCTCGTTGTGCCTCTGTCGTGATCACAGCTCTGCACATCTCTCTTGTTCCCAATACTCAGCATTAGCAGGCGTCTCCTCCCTGCCTTGGGCCTTCACTGACTGTCTCAGATCTTTTCCCGTCTGGGGAACGACGTGTCGCACGTTATTAGTCAAGCAGCTTTTTCAGCAGCTCATCCTCCTCATGGAGTCTGTCTATCTTTGCTCCTGGCCTTCAGCGTAAGCGTCTCCAGTTCTCCCAGTTGAGAGGCTGCTCCGGAGTGCAGCTTTAATTCATTTTAGGTCCTTCCTTCCCGTAACCCCAGTAACAGCTGATCACATGGGACAAGTCAGAAGAGGTGTGGTGGAGCTTTCAGTCTCAGTATAAACGCTGAAATTTGGGATTTGATTTGACACATTCACTGTGCTCACTGTGATTTTACTTGTGAAAAAAACTTTACCGTGGGTTGTAAAAGGTTAGACTTCCATTGAAGTCATTTGGTTATGTACTGTATTTATTGTATACAAAATATTGTATTTATTATGTGTTATGTATCTGTAACTTATAGACATCATTATTATTATTATTAAAAATTAATTTGCTCACCACTTAAAGTCAAACCGCTGATTGAGTTTATTAAAAGAAAATGGGAATTTACGGTTGTACGGAGCATCTTTTGACTGTAGAGGGCAGTATAAACCTGTTAATTGACTTCCACACTCGTGCGCGTTGAAATCCAACATTTCCAAACGGTCTGGGTCACAATTCCTGTGGCGCGCGTCTCTCTGACAATGATCTGATGAAGATAGAGAGATGATGATGATGAATCTGCAGATCTTTCATCTCCAACGTTGTTGTCATGTACATGAGATGATTTTAGACTGAATTTTGGGTGATATTTTGGGTATATATATATATATATATAGAGAGAGAGAGAGGGGGGATGGATAGATAGATAGATAGATAGATAGATAGATAGATAGATAGATAGATAGATAGATAGATAGATAGATAGATAGATAGATAGATAGATAGAATAATTAACTGCCCAAGTATATGTACTTATTTTTAATCTGCAGATATGTCTTCCCCCTTGTAAGCCTGGTCCTGCTCAAGGTTTCTTCCTGTTAAAAGGGAGTTTTTCCCTGCCACTGTGCTTACCTGGGGTTCAGGCTCTGGGTTTCTACCTCTGTAAACTTGCCAAAGAGACAATTTTATTGTAAAAGGTGCTATAGAAATAAGGTGAATTGAATAGATATGACCGTGCTTTTATTGACTATTATTTAAAAATAAAACAGCTTCACATATGAGAGAAGCGCTTTCTCTTGGCCTCCTTTTTATTTTTCTTCTACGTGGATGTGTGTGTGTGTGTGTGTGTGTGTGTGTGTGTGTGTGTGTGTGTGTGTGTGTGAAGTCACTCCCTCCCTCCTTTGCCTGTAAACTTACTGACCCTCCTTGCTGCTGCAGGCCGGCTCATCCCTGCATTGACTCCTGTGGAGAAAAGAAATCAATAAGGGTCAAAGCAGCCACTGAGGAAGGAGCATTACCAACACCATAAAAGCGTCTGCACAGGATCTATGAAAAAGATAAGAGCATCATCTCGGCCTGGAGTGATAGCTCTTTGCAGGGAAAATTCATCGTACTAATCTCCATGTTTTTTTAATGGAAAATGGTGAAAACGTCCTGCAGGTATGAACGCTGTCACAGATGCTGGACACACAGGGGACCTGTGACGGGCCTCATGTGGATGCAGCAGCTTTTCCCGTCCCTGCACATGCCTGGCACCTCTCTGCACTCTCAGCCCTCATCACGGACGTGCTGCCTCTGAGGATCCTTGGCCCCGGGCCTGCTGTTGTTCATGTCGCGCTCAAATTCCTTATCAGGTGTCCGATGTGGGATTTAGTGTCAGTTTCCACTCACACCCTGTTTTGTTTAGCTTCATTATGTGGACCCAACAACAAAACAATAGCATGTGCTGCTTTGAGTTTGCTTTGATAAATCCTGATCTGATTCATCTGTAATGGCGCTCATTTCAAATCGCATAAATGGCTTGTAGGTTAGAGGAAAAACCAGTCCCCAAGACAGCAAGGGTGTAACAAAACACCTCGAATGCACAAACCACTCGATTTATTACTGTAATAATTACAGTTGCTTCAACTTCTGCACTAGTGGACTGGCACCAACGTAGGGAGACGTTCCTGTGAGCAGAATATCACTTTTCAAAGGGTTTCTGTTACTGGAATGTAAAGCTGAGTATTCAAACAGAATGACTCATTCAGGCTTCACTGTAATATTATAATTAACGATATATCGATTCCCCTATATTCAGTAAAATGATCCCCCCCAATAATTCATAATTCCATTAAACGCCTGAACTTTAACATCATAAAAATGATAAAATAGTGACTAAACAATAACTGTTTGTCGGATCTACACTAACAACTGCTTCATGAATAAATTCTAGAAGGTTTTAATCGATACATTCAAACAGAAAGATTTCCTCAAGATGGCTTCTGTGTCAGGGCGGGAAAGGCGGCGTCTTGAGCCGTGAGTGGACTTCTGGAAAGTCCCCCGACGCAACCGTGGGAACGCACGACATGAAACGCCAGGATAAGTGAATGAAGCAGCTCGGATCCGATGATGTCTCCTCGACATTAGCGGCAATTAGCGGCTGATAAGTGGGGCAGGAAAAGCAGCAGACAGTGTGGGAATGTGAGCAGCAGAGCTACGGCTGTCACACGGCAGCCAAGGAAACGAGGACGATTAACTTTCTCTGATCTGGATGACGCTTCCTAATGAAAATGTAATAAGGTGAAAGCTCTCACAGCTGACACTCGGCGGCTTCTCCCAAACGTTATGGAGCTTTGTCATGACAGACATTCAGATCATCAGAGATTTTAATGACATTTTGCATCAAAACTTTGAAAAAAAGCAATTTATTGACACAGTGTAGCGATAGACTCGCTAAAACAGCCAAGGAATGAGTGTGTGAGGACTCAGGAGTGGTTCTAAACATCCTCAGGTCTGACTGGCCTCCTAACGGAGACTCGCTTTCCCCATCAACATTCGCAGGTTGTTAATATCTCGTTCTCTGAGCTGCTGCCGTCGTTCCCGACGTCTCCGTCCGAACCCGAACCTGCAGTAAACAGCGATAATCTTCATCAGCAGAAGGAATTCTCTTTCTCTCCCCTGCTTTGATGTTCCACTGAGCGTTACTATTTATACAGCCGCCACTTGTTGTCTGGAAAGTGCGAGTCTCCCCTGCTGCACAGATCCCAACTGTACACAAGCATATAAACACGGCCCGGGCCCACGACGCTGCCCTCCTTATCGACAGGAACCCAAAGTTCCTCCGGTGGAAATGTCTTTGTTCCCTCTCGGCTGCCACACAATGAGCGCGACTCTCTGGAGTCAGCTGAAGGCACGGCGAACGAAGGCCTTCGCTCATTCCACACATAGCACAGCGAAGGCTCTGACCTTGACCAGAAGCTATTAAAATCATTCCCCAGCATGCACGAGTGCGTGTACGCTAACCTCGGTGCAAAAGAAAAAAAAAACAAAAAACACGCTTATGAATTCAGAAAAACATCATGATGAGTTAGTTTTACGATTTTTAATGTAAATTACGCAAGTGGCTCTCAATCAGAACCAGTACGAATCTACGCCTCAATTTATGGCTGTGTTTGAAACCCACAGAGCGAGCATTCTGTCCATCCATTTACCAAAATATAAATGTTTTTAAATAATAATAATAATACTTTTTGCGAGATCTCGCAATTGCTTTTTATTTTTCATTGGATTCTGAAGCAGTGCTTAGAATCTCTATAGAGGAAGTCTTGCCAACACCCTGTAATCACTAACCCAGAAGTAAACAGGAAGTTTACTAATTTGACAACACAGAGAGTGTGTAAACATCTGCCTGATACAGTTACTCTGAGTCTCAGACCTCGCTGGTTTGAAAGACTTTGCAGTCCGACTGGAACCTGACATCTGGCACCTCTGGCCTGGTGGCAGGACAATGTGACTGAGGGCTGCTAGCGGTGTTGAGTCTGGTTATGGGTTCAATTTTAGCTCTGTCCTTTTTTTTTTTTAAAGCTAAACCACTGAAAATAAAGGATACATACACCAGAAAACGTGTTTCTGGCACAACGCTTCTGCGCAGTAGAGGGACAATAACATGACTACGGTGAATTGCCAGTGGTGCCCAGTCAGGTTCGAACCTCAGGAGGTACACTTTATCAATTAGCTGTGATCAGCTAACATTTGTAATGCATTAATGCAACGGTGCCACCCTGATGTGGGATGATGATGATATTTATATGGAGGTATCATCTACATACAATGCACAGCTAAAATGCTTCTGGCATCACAAATTCTTAATCTATTTCCATGCAGCGAGTGCTATACCTATACGAAGAACTGAGTGGGTCCAAGCAGCCAGCTGTATAGTCCTGTCTGTTCATGTCATGTGATCAGAAAAATTGAAAGAGAAATACACCAGGATCTCTTTCACCTCCGTGGTGTGGTGGCAGGACAATGCTCTGTGCAGTGGGTTTGAATCCTGCTCTGTACCTTTTGCGCTCATAGGCATTGCATCTAGCTGCTAGGTGCTGCATACAATAGGACAAACCAGCTGGACAGCTCGGTGGTTAAGGTTGTGGGCTCTGGTTCGGGTTGGTTCCTTTTTCCCAGAGTTGATCTCCTCCTGTCTCCTGCCCTTTGTCCCCGTTGCTCCATCCATGCAGCCAAACCAGCAAAGGACGTTAGCCAGCTGCTGCTGACCATATGGATATTCTAATATTTACCTTTTCAGTGTCCAGCCTTCTATATTAATGCTGTCAAATTGAAAATTCAGCATCTATTCATTCCAACTTAATAAGATATGTTGCCAGCAATCACTGCAAAACATTATGGAATGATAATTATTATCTTTATAAAAAAAAATAAATAAAAAAAAATACTCTTATCAGGCAAAAGTAAATTAATCAAATTAAGGAGAGCATTAGATTTTAGGTGGGCGAAAAAAGGGTCATTTGCGAGATTTCTTCCATAGAGATTCTACACACTGCTTCAGAACTCAACCAAGGTTGTTTAAATTCAAAAGATAAAGTTAACTGTTTTACTATCTTTTTTTTTTTTTTTTTAATAAAGTTATCCATCATACTTCACCATTTGGAAATGTCTTAAATTGGCTGGGAATGTATGCTAGAAACCAAACAGGGGATGTCCTCTTGCTGTTGGGGCAACAAGGGACACTGCACCAGGCCCGTGACAAAGAAAAAGAGAAGAGTGCTTTATCGCCGTGGTAATGTTAACTTTGGTATAAAACACACTCTTCCGGTGGACCCCAAGGGACCCGTGGGTTTCAGTGGAGAAACCTCGTGCACAGAGGTGCGCTCAATCAGGTTTAAACTCCCAAATAAACCTAAATGTGTTGGCCTTGAGTCTGCATTTATACTGGTTTCCTATTTCAGCTGCAGCCCTCTGCCCTAATTCACAATTAGACGCTAATTAAGATCTCTAACGCTGCCGAGGAGGAGTTGATTAATCGCAGCAATAAACGATGCTTTCAATTTGTAATTTGTAAGAAAGCCACCTAAAATCCTGTGAGGGAGACACCACAGCACAGGAGGACGTATTGGCAGTGGAAGGCACTCGTGGACGTGTGTCCAAGGCCCAAGAACTCCATTTCCTTCATCTGTTTTGGAGCAAACAGGAAACAAGCTGTGTCACAGGCTCACGCTGCTTCTATCCATCTTTCAGCTGCATCACATCGCATTTACTGTGTCACAATTGTTAATGTACCAACAACACTGTACAACAGCCTTATCAGATCTATGCAGGAGCGGACTCACCCACTCGTCTGTCTCCGGGGCATCGTTTCTGCGTGTGTGTCAGCAGCGTTTAACCATTGTTTCAACTTGTGTGAGCCGCTGGCGGCAGATTTACCATCTCATACTTAAGAATGTACAGTATGAGTACAGAGTTGGCGCACACACACACACACACACACACACACACACACGCACAGACACACCCTCGTATTTCTATCTTTGTGAGACATAACACATTATCCAGGCCCTGACCCCAGTCCTGGCTTTGAGCCTTGTGTCCCGTGTCCCGGCAGATTTCAACAGCCCCATTGTTTAGTTCCAGTTTTACGCAAGCCCTCGATAGCGTTTGATATGATAGTTGCTCCGAGTTCTCTGAAAGGATCACGGCAAACCGCAGCTTCCTGGAACAGGTCCACTCCAGCGTGACACACCGAGGCTCACGAAGATACTCCAGAGTGTGCCTCATGCACTTGTTTCGTTTGTGCAGTTAAAAGGCTCCGCCGTTAATACATGTTGACGTTCAAAACAGTTTCGTGTTAACATGTTGGACACTTTTGTGTGTTTTAGTAGACACGTTTTCTTTGGCCAAGCACTGGTGTTAAACATACACTAGTGGCATTATTTATGGTTCTTAACAGACAGAGCAAGTCAATGTTCTATCACCTCACTTGAGTACAATAAAATCTCTTATATTTGGTGAGAATTTGCCAAATATACAGTATATATACACAGTATGTATATATATATATATATACTCTCTCTCTCTCTATATATATATATATATAGAGAGAGAGAGAGAGAGAATTAAAAGCACAAATTGTGTCCCAATTTGTAATTTTGAAAATCTGGTCATCCTACCCTAACCTACATCCAAATCTAACCCCATCCTTGTCCTCACTTCAGCGAAAAAGTCCTCACTTTGCTAGTAGAAAGAATAATTTCTTACTCAGTATGTAACAACTACAAGGACACACACACATACATGTACAAACACATGCAGACACACCAATTGTGCCTAATCACTTGCCTCACGGCAGCAGTCAGCAGCAGTCAGCTGTGGCTCCGCAGAGGTTGAAATCCTGTTTGAGCAGGCCTTTCATGATGGCTTCAACCCCATTACACTCCCCTCTCAAGTCGAGATCCAATTTCCCTATCAGACGAGGTCGGACAGCCATACCTCGACGAGGCTGGCTTCTCAGTGCCTGCGCCATTTTCCCACTATCACCAGTGAGTGAGCTCTCTGGGGACTGGGAGAGACGGGGAGGTGTTCAGTTCTCTGGTTGTAAAAATTCAAAAAAAAAGAGGACTGACATGATCAAATCATCATAGCTGCAAAGGACAATAAAAACCTCTGGGTCGGGCCGGTGCAGGCTGTGGACGTGAACAAGCGTCACACGTGTCTGGAAGTGTCCCTGCAGCTGCAGGGGCTCCGTCTGCGGGTCCGAGGGGCCGCGGCTGCAGCCTGGGCCACGTGCAGAAAGGAGCTTCCTTGTGAGGTCAGCTGTCCCGTTGGGCGCTCGGCCTAACGACGTGTCCATCAGCCTCTGCTGCCAGCTGCGCCCTCGATGACCTCACACACACTCACCAGCGTCAGTTAAAGGAATACTCTGGATACACTAGTTTGAAACTCTATTTTCAAGGCATTTGTCTCAGCTGTGTGAGTCCAGATCGGTGCATTGACGTCTCAGTGATCCTTTTATCCGAGCACTGTCGACGGGAGAAGAGACAGATCTGACCTCTGCTCAGCCCTCTAAGGTCGTGGTCCTGATTCATTGATTTTTTGGGGGGTTTTTTTTCCCCCTGGTGAAGTCTCTTTGACCACTGACGCAGAGAGCGGAAACCTTTACCTTACTCGGTAATCAATCCCCACCAGCTGGTCCGGCTTGAACAAATTCGGGATTGTTTTAAGAGTAATCTCAGCTCGATTGGGCTACTGTAGGCGAGGCAAATCTCAGGTCGCTCCCTGACACAGGAAGTTAATAGAAGGTCCAGGAGGAGCCGTCAAGCCTCAGCATGCTGTCGATTACAGACTCTCACCGTTTAAATATGTAAAAGGTGCATTTCCTGCGTCATGGGCAAATAAAAGTGTGGTTTAAGCTGCGGCTTTTGACCCATTTCGTGCGCTGCTTCACTTTCATTGCGAGTCTTTATTGCATCTTCAACTGTACTTGAAGTGGCTCCAGGCGAAGGATTTTTGTGACTTGCCCAAACAGACCAAGGAATGTTTGATATTACAAAAACACTCATTCATTAGCTCCTTACTCATTACAAAGCAGGCGAGCCGGGGATGAGTCACAGAGTGGGTGTTAGAATATCAATAAACGGACCACTCGCTTGTGATTTTCCACAACCAGAATCCAACACTGGTCATGTGTTCAGACGTGACCGAGGAAAATCCAAATAATCGTAATTACAGACGCATCCGCAAATCTGCAGCGAAAGTACCATGAAAGGAGGACGCGCCTGTCGTGAGAATACAGGTTTACGGGTCGGGTTTGCCCCTCCCCCGAGCATGACTGGCCATGATCCATTTATTATTTCTTTCCTCACCAAAGCAGACTCCCCACCTCCGTCCTGGACGGTAGCTGCTGTGCTGTTCAGGTTAAAGGTCAGAGCGCCTCAGCCCTCTGTGGGCAACCAACCGCATTTAGTTCGATCTGACCTGACCCTGGAAAGTTTCTCCAGGGGTTTTATGCATTCCTTTTAAGAAAAGACATGAAAAAGTAAGAGATCTGAACATGAACCATTACGCGCCGTTTGACGTTCTCACATCCTTTGACACGTTCTGTTGAAGCTACAAACTAAATTATTAAAAATATAGTAATGAAAAGCCTAAACGTACAAGACCTTTAGTGCTGAGTCTGTGTTGTTCGTCATACTTACTAAGTATTAGTAGAAACAGCAGCCGAGCACATTCGGTAGCTGGAAATTGTTTATTAGCGTGCATATTGCAACTTGCTCCGGAGAGACTCCAGAGGGCATGTTACACTCCGAGAGGTGCAAATTGACCTTGCGTGCCACTGTACAGGGTGTCGGGTTGCACTGCACACTGCAACCCGAGCATGTACAAACAGACGTGCGTATGTAGGATACGCCGAGTCGAGCTTTAGGAAGCCGCACGAGGAAATTTCAAAAAAGCACGGTGGAGTGTGTCACCTCCCCAGCTGTCCCTTCACGTAAACAACAGGCCATATGTGTGTGTGTGTGTGTGTGTGTGTGTGTGTGTGTGTGTGTGTTCCATATATCAGAGGCCGCGTCAGAGACTGTCAGATGAGGATGACGCTGGGATCGCCGCGCCACAGTTTTCACCACACGCCTGTCAGAGCACGAGCGTTTGGGCCAGCGCTGCTTGCCGCAGTGTAGGGGATTAACAGTTTGCTTACCCTCCGCTGACCTTTGACCCGTCCGTCTGACCTGAAAAACCCAAAACAAGTTCCGCTGCCTTGACCTGCTGATGTGCGACATTAATGACCGCTAACCTGATGCTATCAGCTTAGCATCGGGCTTCGTTTCTGAGCCGGAGGAAAGTCTGAATATAAAGCATATTAGCATATTAGCTTGCACAAAGCAGCATTCTGGAAAACGTTTGTGGCTTTTCTACTCGCTGCAGTGATTTGTGCAGCAAACAAGACAATACAGGCGCATTTCCCACATAGTATCGTCAGTTTAAACACATTTAATGCGTGCTTTCTTCCACTCACCCTCTTATTTTGATCTGTATCGTCTTCCTCTTCTGGCACATATTTAAGTTTGCTAGCGATTTGTTTATGTAGACACACACACACACACACACGCACTGAACAGATGTCCCAGAAAAGCTGCTGTGCTACTGGACTCCCGGCTGCTTCCACCCTCCTCTGCACGGTCAAGATGATCTCCCCCCACCTGGGTGCAGAGGCCAGACATGAGAGGCATTGCTGCAGTTGAAATTGAAATCTGCAGTGGCAGCCAGTGCAGATTTCATAGGCATAAA
Source organism: Pao palembangensis (assembly GCA_015343265.1). Classification (NCBI taxonomy): domain Eukaryota; kingdom Metazoa; phylum Chordata; class Actinopteri; order Tetraodontiformes; family Tetraodontidae; genus Pao; species Pao palembangensis. The sequence continues at coordinate 1,622,751 of CM027097.1, forward strand.
GTATTACCCAGCCTCTAACCCTACCCGTCCCAACTAAGCCCCTGACCCTAACCCAGACTTAAACCCAATTCTAACCCCAACCTTAAAACCAAGTCTTAACCCTCAAACAGTCTTTTAAAGTTGTGAGGACCAGCAAAAACGTCCTCACTTTACTAGCAGAATGAATAATTTTCTACTATGTAACAAGTACATGGCCACACACACACACACACACACACACACACACACACGAGCCTTATAGGACGTTAGGCTGGCACGTGCTAGTGGACAGCAGACTGCAGCTGGCACCAAGGGTTGATAGAAAGCATGTTTGTGTGTGTGTGTGCGTGTGTGTGTGTGTGTGTGTGTGTGTGTGTTAAATGGATGTGGGGCTTAGCCTAAAATCCTGTCACCCAGCTGCTTTACAGTCAGATGGTCCCAAAGACCCACATCAACAAATATATGGAGCAGCAGAGTGCACACTCTCTCTCTCTCTCACACACACACACACACACACACACACACACACACAGAAATCTCTGCCGTTGTGCATCAAACTGTTTTTCAGCCTCCTCCTTAGTTCACATTTCCTCTGCTTGCAAATGCTTTCAGCCATTTTGAGCTGGGCGTCGTACTACTGCCTGTTTGTGAATGCAGCCCGTGTCCTTGGCTGCAGGAGAGAGCCACTTTTGGAATCTGGTGTCAGTTAACGGCCGTGTGTGGGGAGGGCACCGATACCCACGGACGTGGCACGAACTCAACTCCGCATCTCGTCGTTCATCCGTGCACTGAGCTGGACCGGCAGACACAAGGCACATCCGCCCCTTTCTATTCAATTCAGTTCTATTTATTTATTTATTTATTTATTTATTTATTTATACAGCACCTTTTACAATAAAATGGTCTCTAGCTGCTTTACAGAGGCAGAGACCCAGAGCAGGAAGCCCCAGGTCAGCACAGCGGTAGGAAAAACTCCCTTTTAACAGGGAGAAACCTTGAGCAGGACCAGGCTTACAAGGAGGAACCATCTTGCTGAAAGCCGGCTGGGTGAAGGAGGAGAAAGAAAGACAAAAGACAGGAAAGAGAATAAAGAGAGAGAGAGGAGGAGAACAGATACAATCATAGAATCATAGAAATACAAACATAGAGCAGAGACAATATACATAATACAGATATACACAATCCAGCATAGGCAGGTTTTAATAAAAAAAGGGAGCAGCAGAGGCAGGTGCTGAGAGTGGACCCTGGGTTTGTCAGAGGCCGAGGTCCATACAGCACTAAGGCCGGGAGATGGAAGACCTGCAGAGAGAGAGAGGGAAGGGGGGAGAGAGACAGAACAGCGAGGAAGACTGGACACGCTGATAATCCCGGTGAAAAAAAAAGAAAAGGAGGAGAGAGGTGAGGGAGTGGAGATGGTGGCTGGTGTTGAGGAGGTGGGGAGCAGCTCAGTGGATCATCTTGTCATCACACTGCTGTGGCCTAACTTTATCAGCTGGTGTTTCTGGACAAATAATTGCAGTTGTGCCACAATTTGATCAAATTAAAACCAGATTAAAATCAATTCAAACTGATTGATTGATCCCAGCAAGACGTTAGTGTCAGACTGATGACTTCACCAGACTGGCTGTCTGCACGGTTGCTGTGGCGACAGGAAATGCTGGGCAGATGTAAGAGTAGAAAATAAATGAATCGTATCCGGTCGAGTTAAAATACCTGCGCACATCAGAGTCACAGCTCTCCTCCATGAGCGCATCACTTCAACAAGGCCGTGTAAGCCGATCCGGCCTTTCCGACGCGGGAAAGGTCCCGTTATTGCCAGCCAGGAGCACCCGTGGGATTCTGGAGGGAAGGTGTCCGCCCCCAACCCTCACCCCTCTGTTCAGCATCATGATATTACTCATCAAACATTCAGATCACGCTAGCTTCTGGTTGGTGGAGACGGGATCGAGCCAGAAGAGGAGAGGAGTTTCTATTGGTGTGATGGGAGCGAGCGAGCCTGGCGAGGTTACCGGATCGATGGATCCGCACGAGGACAAGGGCAAGGAGTAAGGCTTTCAGATGGCTTTCAGCAGCCAAAGCGCCGGTTAGCTACCGTACAGGTCCGGCTAATCCAGAGCACCGTCAGCAGCCAAAATAATGGCATGGATGTTTGCGATTCCTGGCGGGTCACCCATGAGCATGTCCCGGTATTGTGCTGCAAACCAAATATCACAACCGTGATCAAGGTGTGTAAAACTGCTTTAATAAATAACTGGGATGATTATTTAGAACAATGAAACATCCGCTCAAATAATGGAATTCTTTTTCAATTTGTATAAAATTAAAGCATTTCCCTTGTAGATTAAAATGTATACCATATGCATATTCAGCATTCAACACCAGCAGTGATGCATCTTTTAATTCTTTTTATTTTGCCGTGTCCCAAGTACAGAAAAAAAACAAAAACAAAAACAAAAAAAAACAATGGCGCGACTTTAGAACCCGGTAGCTGAAACATCTGCATGGTAGCAAAAACAGAACAGCTGCATCTGCAAATATTGTTCCCTTCATTAAAGCCTTTAAACCACACGTGAAGCGAATGCAGGTTTTTCGGACCTGACGAGAACCACACTGGCTCGATTTTTGTCTTTTTTTTGTTTGTTTTTTTTTTTGTTGTTGTTTTTTTTCCCCCCCTCCATCCTCCATCGAGCGTTTTATTCCAAGAATCTCTACGGTAGCAAAGTGAGATGAGGAGAGCACTTTACCCAGGCGAAGAAAACACGCCACTATACACCACACAACGTTTGAAAGACTCTTTCATTATTAGTGAGAACAAACAACATAAAAAGATGACCACCGATTACACGAATGACGCCTTACTCGTTACATTAAGGCACCTGAAGCTAAAGGGTTCGTGACGGGTTTATAAAATGGTTTTCACAGACCTTTTAAGGCTTCGCAGCACCGCCTGGAAAATTTGGAAGCAGATGTCGGTCAAGTGGTGACTAGGAGCTCAAATGATAGAATCTTTAATCCATATCTTAAAAATAAATAAAATTAAAGAATTCTTTTTCTGTATTGTATAAGTGCAAAAAAAATGTATAACAAAAATGCCCAAAATCGCATGGAAAACAAAGGCAGACGGACATGGCTGGCCTTGTGGCTGGTTCTTTTTTTTTTTTTTTAATAGTCATATCATATTACTATTATATCATTGTAATCAATCAATAGAAATCATTAAAAAAAAAAAACATCCCAACAATAAACCATATATAAACCCTTCAGAAAATCCTTCATAGGTGAAACCTCGCTGTAAAGATTCTTAACTCTGGGACTTTGGATATGAAGTGTTATAAAACGTGCCTATTCTGACTGGCATAAATAAAAGGAATGGCGTAAAAAAAAAAGAAAAAAAAAAAAAGAAAAAATAATATTAAACATAATAATAATAAAAATGTGTGACTTGTCTTTAAGTTACTCATTTCAAATATACACAGCGACACCTTCGGTATTTACACATATGTACAGGCTGTTTGCTTCTGCTCCACACTGAGCGGTGTTGCTGTGAAACTGAACTCCAAGTGTACACTTGTATCCCTTTGAGATCTGAGAACGCGGAGGTCAAAGTGGGCAGCGCCACTCGAAGCCGGGGCTCGTGGAAAGGCACTTGCTACCAACTCAAATACTGCAAAAACAAAATCAAATCCCAAACTGGTCTTTTCAGGTACGACAACTGACAGGAGGAGGAAAAAAAAAAAAAAAAAAAAGCAAGGCCACGTGTTAGGCACTGGGGTCTGTGTCCCCTCCCCCCTCCAGGCCAAGTGTTTTGGTAAGGCTGGCACTCGTGACGGCCACAGGTGGACAACGCTGGAAAGAAAGGTGAGGGTTGTCTTTTGTTACCGTGGCCACAACAACAGTCCGCTTCCTTCAGAGCTCCTTCCTTCGCCGTGTCTCTGCCCCTCCGCCAAACGGAACCCACAGACCTTTTCATCAACTCATAATCGCATCTTAACAAAAAGTCTTTATACAAGGTGGTTTTCTCCTCATCGATGCGTCATCGTGTCTTTAATGGTTCAAACAAACAAAGAACAAAACAAAGCTTTTTTTTTTTCCTCCATTCTCCTGGATTAACTGACGTTTCAGCTCCTTTTGTACATCGCTAAAGTAAAGTAAGTGACCTGAAGCCAGGAAAAAAAAAAAAAAAAAAAAAAAAAAAAGGATGTTCACTGTGCTCGAGCCGCCCGAATCCAGAATGTGTCCAGGCGACAGTGACAAAACCACGAAAACAAAGCAGGAGGAGGCTGATTCAAATACAAAACATAGTCCAAAAAGAAGGAGAGGTGCTTCTCTCGCTTCCAGGCGGCGAGTCCTCTGCTCCGGCCTCCTAAACACAGTGGTCTCTGAGGTCTTTCTGACCCATCAAGGGGGCGCTGACATTTTTCCAGCGGTTGTCTTTGGGGCTGTAGCCTGGGGTCCGGTGTGGTGCTTTAAGCGCTGGGGTGGAGCTGTGCAGGGTGCAGACCGTTGCCACATTTGACTGCGCTGCAGTTTTACAGTATTTCCCCACTGCCTGCTTCCCTGCCTCCGCTCCTCCACATTCGTCGCTGAGCTCCAGCTCGGCCTCCGTCTCCTCGTCCTCGTCCTCCCCCTCGCACGTCCGACAGGAAGGCCCCATTAGCTTTTTACGCTCCTGCTCGGCCTCCCTGTTGTTCTCCTTGAGGTACTGCTGCTGGTGCTGACCCACCACGATCCGGAGCGGCTCCCACTGGTTGTTCACATTGTCGTCCGCCGGCCGGACGTTCCTTTCGCGCTCTTTTCTCCGTTTGCGCGTCCACCAGACACACACGATGATGCAGAAGAGGCAAAGCAGGCAGAAGAGCACGCACAGCAAAGGCACCAGGTAATCTGTGGAGGCACACGGAGCATCTCAGCCACACAGCGAAGGACGGCGCTAAGCAGGGCCTTCCTGGGACGCCACTGCTAACGACCACTCACCCACTGAAGGAGGCGTAACCTGCGTTTCCACTTTGACCTCAGTGACGGCCAGCATGACGGTGCTGTTGTGGCGCTTGGACAGTGCGCCCACTATGGCCGTGGCCGCCTCTTGGATGAGCCTGTGGTCCGGCAAGTCCTCTGGGTGGAAAGACTGAGAACCGAGCAGAGCGCAAACGTTAGCCATGCTAGCTTTGGCCCAGCTGGACGTACCCTACACACCGGAGGGTGCTTCGCCTCAACGGAGGCTGCTAAGGTCCACTCACTATGGCCACCTCCACAGCATCTGGGGTGGAGTGGGACAGGTCGCAGAGCAGGAGCAGCCAGTGGTCTGTTGCTAACCTCCGGGTGTCGGGAAGGTACCTCAGCTCAAAACAGATGCTCTCCACTGTTGTTCCCTGCACACACACACACACACACACACACACACACACACCAGTATTGATGATGAACTAAATCTGGAAACAGGTCAACAGCCTGGCGGTGCGCGGAGGCTCACCGGTGGGACTTTGTCTCTGTTGAAAACCAGCGTCAGGCGCCCGCAGCTGTTGTCCAGATGCCTGCTGTTGGGCTGGCACTCGGTGGCCGCTTGCGGAAGCGACGAGCCGGCGTTGGAGCAGACCCCCCACTGTTGGCAGGGCGCAGACAAGCACGTGAGGTAGCTGTGCTGCACACACTCCTGTCCGGCCGGGCACGACTGCGGTCTGAGGTCCTGGCCCGGCGGGTGAAGCCAGCAGGGGCGAGCACCGCACAGCACCTGACATCCCAGATAAACGGTTGGCGTTTCACACACTTTGCTTTGTTGCGTTACGGTGACACCAACCAACTCATTTTCTGCCCCCCACCGCCCCAAACACTGGAAGGAACCGCTAGCGGGTCCTTTACCTTGCTACAGTCCACCCTGCCGTCAACACATCGGCAGCTGTTGCACTCCTCCTCCCAGCGGCTGCTGTGGGGAAACTGGAGCCCAGCGCGGTGGCAGCTCTTCCCAACACCTACGACTGCAGAGACACACAGGCTGACCTTCTGGGGGCTGCGCCCGAAGCCAGCGCCCGGGTGGTGCTAGTCACTTACACTCTTGGCATCTGGCTCCTGTTCTCCCGAGGGGACAGACGCAGCGGAAGCCGTTGATCTCGTCCACGCAGGTGGCCCCGTAGGCGCAGGGCGACGACTGGCACTCGTTTATGTCTGCAGAGGGAACACAGGGATGCTGTCCAGGGCTAAAGCCAGGAGGACACACAGGTGCCTGGCCTGTGGCCATCAGCGCCTCCACCAAGGATTCAGCTGGGCCCTTAAATCTAAGAAGCATTCTGAATGGTGTCTTCCCAGTAGCCCCAAGCGGAGGGTCAGCCCACACCGCCCACACCGACACGGGACGGGTGAGAGTTCTCAGACCTGAGCCCCACAGAGATGGGGAACGGCGGCCAGGCCCAAACAAAAGGGACGGAGACTTTCAGGGTCACTGGCTAATTTGTCTTCTGTGGGCGTTTGTATGACTGCCAGAGTATGGAGGAGGGATGACCTCTGACCCCTGGGGCATTAAAGCACAGAGCAAATGGGGAGAGGGCGGTGCCCTGCCCTTACATAAAGGTGTCTAACATCTTCTGCTTTACCGACCCACTATCCTTCTGCTTCTCTCCATCCTTTATCAGACTATATTACCATGGTAACATGGGGGGTGGTTTAAAAAAAAACAAAATCAATAAGGGTGTTTCGCAGACCAGACAGCGCTACTCACTGATTCTGCAGTCTGGGCCGGCGAACCCGGGAGCACACTCGCACCGAAACCAGTTGACCCCGTCCACGCAGATGCCGCCGTTGTAGCTGCAGAGGTGAGGGATGAGAGAAGCATTAGATGGACGTATGGGAGAGTGACACCCGAGGTTTTATGTGTGCTTGTGATGGGGGGGGGGGGAGGTCACAAAGCTGTATTCAACTCATCAATACAAGCCTTCACCTTTCAGATGCTAATAGCCGTGCCCAGCCCCTCCCCTCTAGTCCTCCTCACAGCCCAGCCCCCCACTGCTGAGTCCTAGGTTGCATAGGAAGAATGGAACCCCCCCTCCCCCAACACCTTCCCCACTTTTCTCTGTCCTTTTCAGCACCCCCACCCCACCAAAACCCCTTTGAGCTTCGATTCAAAGACAACTTCCACCGCGTGGAGAAGCAGGAGGACAGCGGATGAAAGGGTTGGGGGGGGGGTGGGGGCCTGCGGAAGGTTAGGGTGCGCCACAGAGGTGGAAGCGGCACTTACCAGGGGTGAGGGTTGCAGTCGTTAATGTCTGCGGGAGAGAAAGGCAACAAGATTCAGGCTGGAGACGCGCAAAATCACAGTTTCACACCACAGACCATCGGAAAAGTGGAATTATGGGATACCGGATACGGCAGAATTAGCATTATCCGTCCTCTCGTAATTAAGAAACATTCATATTAAATAAAGCTAAAGCTGAATTTAGAGCTGCGCTTACTCTGTCCACAGGTGGGGCCTTCCCAGCCCTCCTTGCAGATGCAGGTGAAGGTGTCTCCACCTCCCACACAGGTTCCACCATTAGAACACGGACTGGAGGCACACGTGCTGTTCTTGGCTGGGTGGGCAAACGAGAACGTGTCAGAACGGGAGAGAGGAAGTCAGTCGCTGCGCCGAAACACGGCACAAACTTACTGGTGTCATCCTAAAACTACCCTTTTACATTCTATTTTAGTATGCCAGTTTGGTCTTCAAATGCATTTCTGATCCATATTTAATTAAACTTTCACTATTTGTGTTTGCTACTTGTGATTTTGAACAGAAATAATTCTGATCCGAAGGTACACGTGTGATTCAGCGCTCCCAGCTTTTCACAATAAAAGCACGAGGAGTCGGAGCCGAGGCTGGCCTCACCTGTGTTGCAAGCGTTGCCTTCCCAACCTGGCGGGCAGGCGCAGCGGAAGGTGTCGCCGTGGTCGTAACAGGTCCCTCCGTTGCTGCAGGTGGTGGCGTCGCACTGACTCTCACCTGGCGGGAATACAGCCGCACGCTACGGTCACACACACACACGCATGCGCAGAAGAAGAACAGGCGCATTAACACGGTCTGCGTCACTTACGGGAATGGCAGGTCTTGCCCTTCCAGTTGTCGGCACACTGGCAGTAGAAGTCGTTGACCAGGTCGACGCAGCGCCCCCCGTTCTTACACGGGTCGGGCTCGCATTCGTTGACGTCTGACGAAAGAGACGCGAGTCCACCGTCACTCAGGCTGCAGCGGCGTCGCTGGGAGACGCAGCACGCAGGCGCAGACTGTAAAGATGAGAAACTCACCGAGGTGGCAGAGGCGGCCCTCCCAGCCTTCGGGACAGACGCACTGAAAGGAGTTCACGCCGTCGATGCAGGTCCCTCCGTTCCCACAGGGGCCACCGACGCAGTCGTTAATATCTGCGGAGGACATTTGACCTTCATCTACGGCGAAGACAAGAGGCACGTGCACGCCGCAGCAAAGCCTGGACAGCTCCATTCGATTTGTCCTGGCTGAATCTCAGAGTTACAGCTGAGCTCGGCCCCTAACAGGGACCTAGCCTGTTAGGGGCCGATGGCGAGAGGTCGAGCTGGGCGTACTTTCGTGACAGTAGATGCCGCTGAAGCCCGGCTCACACGCGCAGCTGAAGTTGCCGCCGGCCTGGCTGATGCAGCGTCCCCGCGGGCCGCAGACGTTGGAGGAGACGCGCCGCACTCCGGCCGAGTCGTTGGTCGCCACGGCAACAGTGCAGCTGTCGATGGCTGCGAGACAACGAGGTCAGATTTCATGGGTGGGGAAGACGGGCGCAGGTTAAACTCGTGGGAGGACTTGGCGGCGGCGGGGGTCACCTTGGCAGGGGGCGCTCTGGCAGCTCCCCCTGAGCTGCTCGCACGTCTTCCCCTCGTAGCCTTCGGGACAGGCGCAGTAGAAGTCGCGCTCCATGCTGTGGCACGTGGCCTGGTTCTCGCACGGGCTGGGCTGGCAGGGGTCCGGCCAGCTGGAAATCTGCTCAAATCAGGAGGAAGAAGAGCCTGGCCTCACTACTGAGAACACGCCGACGCGACAGGCGGACGGATCCTGAGCGGACCTGTCTGAATCTGAAGGCTGATGGAGAACACAGAGGCCCCTAACGAGGCCCAGCGCCGGCTCTGGAGCC